>CM021100.1:410052536-410669982 GCA_007115665.2 Sequoiadendron giganteum | reverse complement strand
TAGCCAGTGGGTTTCTCCAGTGTTTATTGTTCCTAAGAATGGAATAAAATGGAGACTGTGTGTGGATTATAGAGGGGTTAAATCTGCAAAAAATAATATTACTTTCCTCTTCCCTTCATAGATCAAACACTGGATAATTTATCGAGCAAAAAGTATTTCTCCTTCCTTGACGGGTTCAATGGATACAATCAAATCAAGATTGCTCTAGAGGACCAAGAAAAGACTACTTTTACATGCCGATGGGGAACATTTTCCTACTCCATTTTTCCTTTCAGTCTCTACAATGCACCTACAACTTTCCAAAGAGCAGTAATAAGTATTTTCTCTGACATCTCATATGACTGCATGAAGATATACATGGATGACTTTACCATTTATGGTGCAACATTTGAGGAAGCTCAGGACAACTTGAAGAAGGTAATACAGGCATGTGAAGATCATAATCTATCAGTAAATAGTCAGAAGTGCTTCATGATGATGCAAGAAGGAATTGTGCTTGGTCACTCTATTTCTGCTACAAGAATATAGGTAGATCCCTCTAAAATTGAAGTCATTTCTAATCTACCCTTCCCTACCAAGAAAAAGGAGCTTAGAATCTTTCTAGGACATGCTGAATATTATAGATGATTCATTAAGGATTTTAGTCAGAAAACAGGGCCCCTATACAACTTACTAAAGAAACATGCAGAGTTTGCTTAGACGGTAGAATGTGAAAAAGCATTCCCTAATCTGAAAAATGACCTTACACAAGCACCTATTTTGAAAGGACCTGATTGGTCACCTCCATTCCATATTCATATAGATACATCAAATTATGCTATTGGTGTTGTCTTAGGAAAAATGAGTGGTTCAACTGAGCATGTACTATACTACATCAGCAAGAACTTGCAAGGAGATGAACTCAACTACACTGTTACAGAAAAAGAAATGTTAGCAATCATTTATGCCCTCAAAAAATTCAAGAATTATATCAAAGGCTATCAGATATTTGTCCACACTAATCATGCAGCAATGAGGTATCTTATGAACAAAAGCTCAATAATAGGGAGGCTAGCAAGGTGATTGTTGCTAATGTAGGAATTTGACATTACAATTATGGACAAGCCAGGTAAAGCCAATGTGGTTGCTGATTTCTTGTCTAGAATTCAAAGGAAAGATAAATCTGCACTTATTGAGGATTTCTTTCTTGATGAACATTAATTTTCCATCAAAGTTATTCACCCACGGTATGCAGATATAGCAAATTATCTAGCTACAAGAAGAACTCCTCCTCACCTCTCACCTAAGGAAAACAAATTATTAGTACATAAAAGCTTAAACTTTTCTTGGATTGCAGATTGTATTTTTATGCAAGGCTAGATCAAGTAATGAGGAGATGTGTAAGTGAGGAGAACACTCATGATATACTACATGCAATCCATGATGAACCTTGTGGAGGAAATTTTTCTTCTAAGAGAATAGCAATGAAAATTTTAAATACTGGCTATTATTGGCCAACATTATATAGAGATTGAGCCGAATATACCAGGAGATGTGACAGATGCCAAAGGATGGGAAGGCCAACCAGATCAGATGAGATGCCTCTATTTCCATAAGTTATTGTTACATCCTTTAACAAATGGGGACTAGATTTTGTAGGGCCAATTGATCCACCTTCAAATGGTAAGTCTTACATCCTTGTATGCACAGGTTATGTAACAAAATGGTTAGAGGCTAGACCTATGAAACATGGTAGGGATAATAAGGTGGCAGAGTTCCTCTATGAGGAGATCTTCACCAGATTCGGTGTTCCTAGGGAAATAGTCACTGATCAAGGAGCACAATTTACCTCTACTCTGATTGCAACCTTAGTCAATGAATATAACATAAGGCATAGGAAATAAAATCCTTATCATCCACAAGCTAATGGCCAAGTGGAGATTACCAACAGAGATATAAAGGCAATTCTAACTAAGACCATATATTTGCATAGAAAAGACTAGGTTGCAAGGTTACCTGAGGCTATATGGGCCTATTGCACTACATGTAAGACTACTACAGGATATACACCTTTTGAAATGGTGTATGGTAAAAGAGTTGTGATGCTGATAGAATTTGAGCCTAAAACCTTTGAAATAGAAATGGAAATGAATATGGACTTAACAATTGCACAAAAGGAATGAGCCATGCAGCTCAATTCCTTAGATGAGCTTTGAAAGAATTCCTTGTAGCACACTGAGCTAATACAGAACCAGAAAATAAGGTGGCATGATAAATATATCAAGGAGAAGAAATTCAAAGTAGAAGATTGGGCTATGCTTTATGACTCAAGGTATAAGGATAGTCAAGGCAAATTGCAAACCAAATGGTTAGGTCCATATGATATAGAGGAGGTATCCAACAATGGTGCTGTACAATTAAGGACCATTGATGAGGTCATGTTTAAATTATTAGTCAATAGGCACAACCTAAAGCCCTACTTCAAGCCCATTGATAGGGAATAATTTTTGAAATAGTTTGAATTTATGTAGGAAGCCATTGATCCTACAACCACAAGAATGGAGTCTTGACTCAATTCCCTAGGCCATGCATAAAAGTAAATAAATATTTCATAATAAAGGGGTCATCCACTTGGATGCCCATTCCATTCAATCACTCCATCCATAATCTATACACTCACACTCTTTTTGCCACCTCATCCACCTCTCATTTTCCATACCATCCACGTTTCTACGAATCACATTTTCCAATGAAGAAGTAAGGTCACATTAGGTAATCATGGTGGTTCCATTCAGGTGAGCTCCACTTCACTTTAATATTACTTAGTTATTTTATTTATTACATTTATTTCAGTATTAACTAATGCAAACTAAATTTCTCTATGGCTACCATTTCCTTCAACCTTTCCACACACTTGAGCATGTTTTTCTATTTTATAACTTTGTGCCACATCATTTTTTCCATCGCCATAAGGCCTTGTCATAACCATTGTCATTGTCATTTCGGCATGAGCTCCAGATTTTTGAAATCTGCAATTAATTAATAGATCACCATTACCTCCTGCAATAATGAACCTAAATGTATTTTGCTTATCTATGATTACTTTCTCCTTCAAAAAGATTGAATATTCGAATTCCTTTTCCTATTTTTCTACATCTTTTGAAGAGTAGTTCAAAAGTTTTAGTTGAGGGGAGAAAAAGTGTTGTAGAATTGGGTTGCGTGAATTTCATTGGTTGTGATGCACGTGCTACCATTCAGACAATATGGATGGCTTAATTACTTCCTGAAGCTTAAAAATTTTGATGTAGGGATTGCAGAAGAGTTTACAAGGATATTTCAAGAAGGGGAAGCAAAAGTTAGAGGTATAATGGTGAATTCATTAGTTGACCAAATTGTAGAGATAATGGGATTACCTCAAGTCAGTGAGCCATTTTCTAGGGGAAGTGATGCACGAAGTTCCAGGGTAGAGTTTTCTTGGCCAAATGACCATCCTTTATGAATAGACAAGAAAAGTGCACAAAGGATGAGTATGCCATAGGACTGGGTGTCACGGGCGAGATATATAATCAAATATATAACCCATGAAGGTCGATTTTTCAGACTTGCATTCTCATCACTTTAAAATTTTGTCTCATTTACGCCATGGCTTGTTGATGAATATTCGCGACTTCCTTCACAATTTTCTATCTAATTTTGCTACTGAATTTAAAAAGGGTAAGGTTAACTCTATTTCCCACCATTTCCTTATTAAATTACTTCTTGAAAAATCCGTTAAAGATGTATGTAGAATGACCTAGGAGAAATTCATTATCAATTTTAACCCTAGGATTCAAAATTTTGGACCTAGAGGGCAACCTCTTACCTTCAAGCAATGAACCTCCTAGTCCATAGGTCAGTCCTCCGTTGACGTGTTGTCTATTCCTAAATCATCTAATTCACATGATGACATTCCTCTGTCTGAAAAAGTTTCCAAGCAACCAACACAAACCCCTATCATGAACCTTGAGCCTTCTTCCAAGGATAACAAAGGGAAGTCACCCATTGTGGCAACTCCTAAACCTGTAAAAATAAAACAAAAGGAAAACCTCTTTGTTCTTGCGGAAAAACCCTCAAAGAGGCATAAGATAATTCCTACTTTCGTAAGAAGGAGCTCTAGACTCCATAACTAGGTAGCCCACCAATCACTTGATTCTCCTCTAGCCACATCACCAACCTCAGACCTTTCCAGTCCTATACTAGAAATGGAGGAACTTGTTGCTGAGGATACTGAGAGTACACCTGAAGGAGCTCCCTAGATGAATTGGCTGCCATTGCAGAGCAAATACACGAAAGGATGGCAGAACAACTATAGGAAGAAGTAGGATGTGTTGAGAAGGAGGAGGTAATACTTGTGATTCCATCAAAAGAAGAGGGTGAAAGAATTGGAATGAATGATGAGATTCCTACTGCTCAGCAAGAATAGGAAGGTTGGCAACAAAATGATAATTTAGGACAAGAGAACTCGCAACAATCAAATAATACAGAGATAATCAAAGAAGAAGAACAAGAAAAAGTGGATGTAACTGAAGAAATATAGGAGTCACCTACAGTAAGTTATAATTATAGGCCTCTGCTCCATGTCATAAAATTTGCTATAGGAATGGAATGTTTTGAAGAACTCCAGCATCAACAGACTACTTTTGTGCTTGAAATTGAGAGATTACAAAGGATAATCTAGAACAAGAATATGGAAACTGCTAACTTAACTAACACTCTCAACTAGGTAGTAGAGCTTGTTCCACGACTGATGCAATTTTGAGCACCTTCACCTATCTATGCAATGCACCTCAAGGAGTTGTATTTGAACTTCCAACTAATAAGAATTTAGAAAGGTAAAAACCCTTCATTAGATACCTCGGAAGAATTTTATGAATTGTATAGAGATTCAAAACTTCACATCAACAACCTCCTATGTGAATTTTAGTTGCACAATTTATCCAGGATAAAGAATAGAAACCTCTATGCTATGTTGGCGATATTCACATTAGTGCTCTGATCTCTTGGACCACAAATGAGATAAGAAGTGAAGAGAAATTTGATAGCCACAAGCATGATGAGGTCAATATGGCATTATATGTGAGGAATGAATCAAAGCATGGGATGGGTATCTACTTGTAATGATCTAAAATATTAAATCTGCAAAACAGATCTTGTTTATAACATGCGTGCAATAATATCAATCACTCAATGGAATGCAAATGATAATAATGAGAAAAGGAATGAGACTAGAATAGTCTCACCCATTTCTCTTCTCCATGGCTCATTTCCATTATACCTCCTCAAGCTTGTTGTTGATGATGGATGCCCTCAGATTAGTGAGCAAACTCTATATGCCTAGCCCTTAAGCAAATGCCTTTGAAGGATTTATAAATAAATCTATGCAAACTAGAAATTTAATTCTATTATGCAAATTATTAAATATGCCTAATGTGTGATGATGAAAGATTGTAAAAATACTAAGAGATAATAATGATTTTTGATTCAAGAGATAGGATCTGAAAAATGAGATCAAGATTATCATTTTATAGTAAATGCAATCTTGAATGGACAAATGAGATGAGAGATTGAGAAATGCCCTAGAATCAAAGGTCAAGATTCAATAAGGCAACTCTCAATTAGGGTTAGGGCAAAATTCCCACATGTGTGAATAAGATTTAATTAAATGAATTAAATCAAGACTGAATGTGATAGTTGAGATGAAATTAGTGAAAATCAGAAGACAAGAGGATGAGAATTTTAGAAAATCATTAATTCTAGAAATTACTTGATTTGTAAAAGAATAATTCTATTTTGAATTAAATTAATTCAAAATAGGGATTTTGTGAGATAAGAAGTAATTGATTTTTGAAATTAATTACTAAATCAAGAATCAGTTAAGTATGTGAGATATTTTTAAATGATTTTTTCTTTTATTTAAAAATATATAAGTGTCACATACAATAATTAAATAATTACAAAGAATTATTTAATTTAGAAGAAGTAGTTAATTAATTAAATAAATTAGCAAATAATTAAGAGGATTTAGGGATTAGTGACACATTAAATAAATATATTTTAAATATATTCATTTAATAATTAGGAGGACATTAATGATAATGATTAATTAAATAAATTGATGGCTTTATTTAATTATTGGAGGACTTTGACAATTAGTGATATATTAAAATGAATAAGTAAGATTTATTTATTTAATAATCATGAAGAATGATTGATTATGAATTAATTAAATAATTATGATCTATTTAATTAATAGTTGAATGTGGGTTAGAAACATAATTAAAATTTCATAATTATGTCAAGGTGAAAGGTGGTAAAATAGTAGTCGTAGGCCTAAGTCATTTTTAGGTGTCTACATTTGCCCCTCTTTGTCATAATGCAGCTTGTTGCATTATGGCAAAGAAAACAAGTCTAGAATATGCCCCAATGAAAAATATTATGTATGCCCCCTCAAGACGATAGTTGGGTTCCAAGAACACGGGTGTGCTCTCGAAATTGACAATAAAACTAGAATGTGACAAGACAAAGAAATGGTAGAGAGAGAAAAAAAAGATGAATGTGAGGATATAAGGAAATGCAAGTTAGTGTGGAAAATGAAATGCATGTTAGAATCCTTCAATATTTGCCAAAGTACTAATAGGTGTTGCTCTAATCATCATTGGGTGGTAAAAATGACAAAAATGGACAACAAACACCATGGTATGACATAGACCAAGGTGTGGAGGGTCATCCACTTACAAAATAGACAGTCACAGACAAGGAATGTCGTAACTCATACTAGAGGACCAGTTGCCCAGGTCGTTTTGTCAAGACAATCCACAAACAACAGTCAAAGAAAAACATAATAGGTCATGAGACATCATCGCACCTCTAAATCTTTCATGGGACATCCTTGAGGTAGCTAGTAACATGACCAAAAGATAAGTCAATAAAAATATAAGACCAAATAGCCAATTATTAACAACCATTTAATTGTATTTCCAATGTTTGTTTGGCGAAGGTTAATTGTTTGATAGTTTGACAATTTTGACGGTTTGATGGTTTGACGGTGCCTAAAGTCAGGAAGGACACATCTTGAAAAGGAAAATGACACTTTGACGAGGTCCACATCCAAGAAGGACACATCTTGAAGAGGACTAAAAATTGATGAGGTTAACATTTTGACTAATGCTTTGGCAAGCTAACTGATTTTAATTGTACGATTAACCGGCTTATGTTGTCTAATTTTGACCAATTTTGACAATGATACTTTGAATGACTGTCTTGTGTTAAGTGTGACTTATGTCTGATTTATTTGACTGATGCGACCATGTTTGACTCATGATTTTATTTTAACAAACCTATAGGACTGGCCTAATGTCTCGGGGATTCAAAGATGAATTTTGCCTACGTAGCAAATGCGTAGAGACAGCATAGTTCAGACGAATGACAAAGATTGACTGGAGCGACTGACTAGACTAACTAGATATGATTGAATTTGACTCCTTTTTTTTTTTTTTGGGGTTTTGACTTTGATTTGGATGTTTTTGTGTTTTCTTTAGGATATTTTTCAATTTTTATGACTTTTTGAGGTTCTATGAAAATTGTGACAAATGCATGTGAATGATGCCAACACACATGAATCCAAGGACAACCATGATTTTTCTGCTAGTCAAGCTGAATACAGATGGATAGGTGGTGATGATAAAGACAACTTTGTTTGATGTGGGAAGGACACATCCCGAAACAATGTAAATATGAAAATGATATGACAAGAGTATAAAATTCTGCAATAGGTCTAGGGACAAAGCCAAGGAATGCTTTGGATAATGTGCTAGGGTGCCATAGTGTTCCATTTGGAATGACTTGGTGAGGACTAAAATGGGATGACGAAGGATTGTAGGACCATTGACAAGGGAAACCTAGATGGGTGATAGGTATAAGGCCATAGATATTTATGACTTTGACTAGGATAATTATCATATGGCCTCCAAGGATGATGTAGCATAGTAAAAAGAATGCTATGGAGGTAATGACATGATACTTTGTGACTTAGTGTATGAGAAAAGGATGGACATGTCAAAAGTTGTCCAAAACATGATTTGTGCTTTTGCCTTAGTCTTTTTCAAGATCAAAATAGATACAAAAATGGATGGGTGAAAATGTCGTGTGAAGGGAATGGTAGATGAGATGACTTGCCCCCAAGTGTAATGGTCCACATATATGATTTATTCTACACATGATGCCTATTTGCTAGGTTTTCATCATGGTACTTATCCAAAGTGCCTGTTTGCTAGGTTTTCACTATTGGAAAAAAAATTTCTCTTTACTTATTTTGATATTTTATGAATTTTTTGGTGTCACCAAGACGCCCATTTTCCAGGTTTTCATCAAGGGACAATTTTTCTATTTTTCCATTCTTTTGTATTTTTACATATTTTCCGAATAGCCTTGATGCTTTATATTACCGCTGACTATGCTGAAGTTTTTAACAATGCCGATGTGGAGACTGGTTCCATGAAATGCCAATAATGACCTTTCTGAAGTAGTTGTCTTGTCAGGATGATAACACTTGCATACACCTAATTAATGTCATTGTGATCCTTGTTGATACTAGGGTTGGCCTTATCTGAATAAGCACATTCTGATAGAGTGCCATGAGAGTCCTTATGATAGAGAGTTTTTGCCAAAATGCGACAGATTTGTGACATGGGATGTTTGGACTTTAAGGAGGATGTAATATTATGACAGATGATGGTGGATATGGATGGGTTGGTTGGATGTTTGGATGTATTGGTTTTTATTTTCCAAACTTTAGGTGTTGGGAAAAGATGTTGTTTGGATGTATTGGTTTTTATTCTCCAAACTTTGGGTGTTGGGTTAAGATGTTGTTTGGAACCAACATTTTCATATGTCTTTCTTGATGGCCATTTTGACAGAGGTGGACATGTATTGTATGTGGGAGTCCTCTTATGTTGTGGCTCCACATTTTGATTGAATTTTGGATTTGGCATCTTTTCTTTGCCTGATTCTTGACTTGATCCAATTTATTTTGGGATCCATTTTACCATCATTTGTCCACTTGAATGTTTGTCTGATTTGATGGCCTTTGACATTTGATTTTGTATTTTGTAAGACTTTTGTTGGTTCCAAATGGCAGGTTTATTTATGATGGAATGATGGTTTGGGGTGTGAATGGAAGGAGTGTTGGCAACAACCTTATGACAAGGACTACATATGATACCCATTTTGACATTTGTATTAGATAAAGTTGCCCCTAATATTGAAGAGGTACCCCTAATAATATCTGATATTCCAACTAATGAATAGCCAAGACCTTGATGTCTATAATGTGCTTGAACTTGTACAGGTTCCATAATTCCTTGCTCGTGTAGGCCTAATCCTTTTCCTTGATAATGCATGTTCTGACAGATTTTGTTGGTGATGGGATACTTGTTACTTTGGAAGCAAGATGCTAACCCGTCATTATTGGGAAGATTAATGCTTGAAATCTTCTCCTCTGTAAGAAAGACTGCTCTGAAAAACTTAGATGATCCTAATTGATAGGATGTTGTAGCTTTATTGACATTTTGGACAAATTTTTGATTTATATCTTCCATCTGATTAGGTGACATGTTAGACTCTTGCAATTCCGCAGGTGTTTCCAAGTCTATGTCAAAACTGTCTTCATGGTCATTGCCATAGAGCCCACTAAATTTAGCTATAGCTCGATCATTTGCAAATATGTTCATGCTAGAAGACTCTTTTTCTAGTGGTAAATCATCTACGTGTCCCATGGACACAATTTTTTTTCACTTTCGGGAGTGTCAATACTTGAACTTTGAATGGAATCGTCTTCAAGAGTTTCATTGTGAATGGCATAGAGGTCAAGGAGTGGATCATTTTGGACTTCTTGATCAAAGATGGGTGCCTTTTGAATGTCATGATTGGAAGTAGTGTCTTGATCGAGGATAGGTTTCTCTTGAATGGCATGGTTATGGATGGACTCTTCACCAAAGATAGGTGGATTTGGTATGTCATTATTGTCTAGGAGGATTTCTTGAATGGACGTAAAGATGGATTCATGGAATGGACTACTTTTATCTTGACATGACGATGATGTTATAATGTTGTGCTTTGGAATTGCCTCTTAACATGTATCCTCAAGTGTATTCAAGGAGATGGGACTTTGGAGACCATGACTAGATGGACTGTCTTGACATGAATTGGTGTATGCTGGACTAGAATATGACCTGGATGCATGACAAGGATTTGTCATGAATGGAGGAATAGGATATGACATGAATGGAAGACTAGGATATGACGTGGATGGAAGACTAGGAGGACCAAAATATAATGAAGGACTAGGATATGACATAAATGGAAGATTAGGATATGACATGGATGGAGGACTAGGATATGACATGTAGACTTGGAATGGATTGATGGATGGATGATTTCCCTTGTCAAATTTAGGGTGGTTATGACTATTGGAAGCGTGTTGTGACTTAGTGCCATGGATGGTGTAAGGGGATCCTTGATAGTATATGGATAGAGGACTAGGACTTGTGGATTGTTGGTAGGAGGGATAGATGGATGGAGGACTAGAGTTTGAGGTGCATTTGCACTTGCATTGGAGGTATTACATTTTGAAGTCCCTAACAAGTTGTGTTTGACCCTTACTATTGAATTGGCATTCAATTTGAGTAGCAAGCATTTCATAGTGACTTGAAGACATGATGGTGGATTGAATGAGACAAAGACTATGCAAAGGGACAATGCAAAGTGATAAAAGGGGATGCCTTATTTCAAATTAGTTTAAGAAAGGTTTTCTAACCACTCAAAGTCTGGCCAATGTCTCGGTTTGGATTGTCAAAGGGCCGATTTGTAGGACAAGATGATAAAATGACAAGGTGAAACTTCCACACTGGACTTATGAGTTGGAAGTAGCTGACCAAAGGACAATGACCTAGGAGTAATTTATTTTTACTTGGTCGAATGACAATGTATTTTGGAGACAAAATGGTTTGACAAAGGAAGGAAAGTTTGACTATACCAAAGCTCTACAATTTTTTTGAGGACTTTAGACTTTGCCTATGAAGATGAGGATGACGGATTGCAAGCTAGATGAAAACCAAATTGTAAAGATGGATAATTTGGACAAGTTACCTTTCTAGTTTTGGACAGAAGCTACTGGAAAAAGATGCTAGAAAAGATGTATTACTTTTAAATGTTCTATTAGTTTGATGAATATCCTATAACTTTGTGTGATGACAAACCTTTCCTACAGCCTATACTCTTGAACTTCCTACAACCATGTCTAGAAAAATGTCTACTTTAGATTAATGCTTAAATAAATGTATAAATGAAGTGATGGATCGTCTTAAAGGTTGAAAGTGTTGAGCTAACTTTTCTACCTCAGGAATAGCTATCAAGATATTTTGCAGGTACCACTTTTTGAGGAAGGAAATCAATTTCCACTTGAAGGATAAAAGACCAAATCAAAGAAGACTGGTTCAATAACAAAAGGATAGGGAGGCAATTTCAACTCATCCGCTATGTAAGGGGAGTGTTCCAGAAATATAGCTCAGGCGTCTCGATGTCACATGAATCTAGGATGGTGGCACTTTAAGACTGATCAACTGATTTGACTTAGTTCTTGCATTTCTATTCACCTCTTTACTTTGTCAGTTGAATGTAATAAAGACTTCACATTTTATGAGGGAAGGTTGGTTTCTCATTTAGAATCAGTTTCAATAAATAGCCCATTCTCCTTTAGAGAATGGGCCAAAAATTTTCTTTTGTAAAGTTTTTTGTTGTAACACATTTCAGTTTTCAGAAATACAGTCAAGAGATTGTGTGCTATGTTCTTGTCTATCTTCAATCAATAAAGTTTTATGAATTTTTCCGCCTAATATGTTGTTTAATTTTGGCATTACCTAAGGGGGCCCACTTAGGGAACTATCCACTCTTTCAATTTGCAAGTTAGAATAGTTTCACTTCCTTTCATAGAGGTTAATGCGATTGTTCTTGCAATTGGCGGAAACACAGAGCTATCAATTGTTCCTGCAGCCACTAGACGTAGAACAATTTTATCTTTCAGTTTTCATTTCTAAGAAATTTTATTTAGTAGAGTTGTTTCCAATTACTCAAATTTCAGTATAAGTATCTTTAGGAAGTCATGCATGTCTGAGAAAGGTAATTAGTGGGTATATTATGCTGACCCATTTCGAGTTTACTTCCCTGGGTTGATGGTTAAATGAACTTCTTTAGCAGGTTATGACTGTCGGTTGTGATGTTTAATCCCTGAGTACAAGGATTTCATGTTCCTCATTATTAAAATGATTAAAGGACACTACAGATACTCTTAGATTGAAGGAATTGACTTTGCAAAAATTTTTACTCATGTTTCTAGAATTGAAGCTCATAGACAATTTCTTGCTTATGTTGCTTACAAAAACTACAAATTTTATCAGATGGATGTCAAGTCAACATTTCTAAATGGTGAACTGAATGAAGATGTATATTTTGGGTAACCTAGTGGATTTCAATTGAATGATTAGGGAGATATGGTTTATCAATTGAAGAAAGCATTTTACGGACTCAAGCAAGCCCATAGAGCTTGGTATGCAAGATTGGATAAGTAAGTGATGAAGCTTGGAATTTATGAAGGTACTACTAATATTAATCTATATTTCAAGATTGATAATGATAAATATTTGTTTGTGGAAGTATTGTTTGATGATATCCATTTTGGAGGAGATGATGGTTTGTGCATGAAGTTTGCTAATGATATGCAAAACGAGTTTCAAATGTCAATGATTGGAGAGTTTAAATTATTTTTTGGATTGAAAATTACTCAAGTAGATAAAGGGATCTTTATATCTCAGTCCATGTATGTGAGAGAATTGCTAAAGAAGTTTGGTATGGAAGATTCAAAGCTAGTTGGTACACCTATGGTGACCGAATGTAAGTTGACAATAGATGATGATTTTATGAAGGAAAATCAAATACAAATGAATGATTGGTGGATTACTTTATTTTAATCAAATTAGACCTGATGTCATGAATTTTGTATGCATTTTTGCTAGATTTCAAGCCAATCCTAAGGAATCTCATGTGACTATTGTGAAGAGAATTTTTAGATCCTTGAAGGGAACAGTTGATTTTGGCCTGTGGTATCCTAAAGATGATGATCTTACTTTAAGTGCCTTTACTGATACTGGCTGGGCAGGAGATGTGAATGATAGGAAAAGTAGTAGTGGTGGTGAGTTTTTCTTGGAAAAGAAACTGATTTCATGGTTAAGAAAAAATAAGAATGTTGCTTCTTTGTCTACTACAAAGGAAAAATATATTATTGTTGCTAACAATTGTACTCAAGTATTGTCGATGAAGAAGATGTTGAAAGATATCAGATTTGTGTATGATGAGCTTATTACCATATTCTATGATAAATCAAGTGCTACAAATTTTTTGAAGAATCTGGCGCTGCATTCAAAAACCAAGAATATATCTATCAAGTACCTCTTTTTGAGAGATAAAGTGAGTGATAAGGAAGTCAGACTAGAGTATTTTCCTACTAAGGAATAGATTGCAAAATATTTTACCAAGCCTTTACCCAAGGATACTTTTGAGTATCTCAGAGGGAAGTTAGGGGTGATTAACCCTCCTAATCAGAACTAAGACGCATAGTCTTTGCATTAATCCCTGAATTCACAATCATATCTTGATTCAGATTGATATTGTGGTGGTTGCTACTCAGGGGGAGTAGTCAAAAGATTCATATATTTGGTTCACAGATTTGGCATCTTTTAAATTGATGTCAAAGGGGGAGAAGAGTAATATGAAAAACTCTTGGACAAATAAGGGAGAGAAGAGCAATGTTTAAAGGGGATATTGTTAGAAGAAGAGTCAGTTGCATTGACGGTGTGTTTTTCACATCATGTATTGCCATCAATGGGAAAGGGGGAGATTTTTGGATGTCATCATCGAGTTATCGATATGTGTTTTTCATTGATGTCAACACTAATAGCATTAAGATCTTTAAGACTATATATATCGAGGATATTGAGAAAATTGTAATAAAGTATGCTATAGGTTATCTATGAAGCAGTGAAGATCAATATGGTAGAAGGTTCAATATATTCATAGCGAGATGTTTTAGATTAAAGGGTTTGTTTTCAAGCCTATCTAATTTATACTCTCAAAATTTCAAAGGTGTGCATGAGGATTTGAGAAAATTATAAGTTTTTGTGTTCAAACAGCTATTATGTTATTGCAAATGGTGTTCATGGAAGAAGATAATGTGTATCTATTAGTTAGAGTTTTGTGTATATTAGCGTCGTGTTCATGGATGTTTCTAGATAATGTTATATCTTTGTTTCATGTCTGAATTGATCATTGTGCTCATGATCCAAGATTTTGTCTTGCATGTTCACATTTTTCATGTTCATGGCCGACAAGGTGTTTGAAGCATGTTGTGCATCTTTGAGGAAGAATCTTTGAATTTTGTTTTGTTTGTGAACATTTTTTTGGGTCTCTACTATGTTGTGGCTGACATTGGTTGATGCACATTGATAATCTTTATTATTTTGGGCTAACAATTTGCATTCATTCTATTATTTTGTTGAAGCCAACATGAAGCAATGTAATTTATTGTTGCATTTATATATAAGTGATTGAATCTTCATTTGGTATATGTGTGATGTGAAAATTATGTGAGTTTTATATGTCGACAAGGTTTCTTTCAATCGAAGGAAAAGCAGAGTGTGAAGAAGAATAAAAGAAAGTGAAGAAGTGTTCAAGTGCTTAACTAGAACTGTACTCGAGCATTAGCAGATGCTACTTTATAAGTTAAAATTATTCAGATGGATTTAATTTGAATTTTTTCTGTAAGACAATGAGTCTTCTTTTAAGCAGTGAGCTCTATGTAATGTGCACGAATGCATGTGCATTCCTCATATATTATTTTTATACTTTTAACAATGTATATCTTGTGGATTAACCTCCACCATGGTTTTTCCTCTAATAGGGTTTCCACACAAAAATACTGGTGTTATGTGTGTTTTTGATGTGTTGTTCATTCATTCTTTCACTATTATTAATCAGATCTGAAAATAAAGGTTAATAAGTTCAATAATTTTGAAATTATAGGATAACTGATTCACCCCCCCTCTCAGTTGTCTAACCTTGTGTTTCCAATAGATATTCCTTTTTGTTAGGTCTTGTTCTTAGGTAACATTGTGCCTAATGTCTCCAAGAGAGGAAAAATCAATAATATTAGATTGTCACTTATGGGATGCCTTTTTTCACACAATGCCACTAAGGGAAATTATATGCTTAGAAATACCACATTCTTGGAGGACATCAAAACAAGTAACAACACCAAGAAAAGGATGTTTCACAAGTAATCAAACAACAACATGAAATATGAAAAATGTCAAAAACCATCATTGATGTATGTCCCCACATTAAAGTAGTTGCTAACACCATTACTGTGAGAAATTTCGTTAATGTATCCGATGTTTACTCCTAAGACACGAGAGCTTTCCTTGGAAAACCCTATGCCAAGTCATATATTTCTAAAATAAAGCTACTCCATGAATAAGAAGGGAGGGGTTTCCCCCAAAAATATGGAAGGGATCTATGGATTAGGGGTCAGTATGTCTTTGCTACAATGTTGTTTTATAGCTTATAACTGCCATCATTCCCCAAATACGTATACAACTGGAAGAATGACACAAAGAGAGTGAAAAAAAAAGGAAAATACTTTAGTTCAACATTGAAGAGACCTAAATATCTCAATGCTTTGCATCTTACCTAAAATTAAAACACAATAAAAATTAAAAAGATAAAGGAAAATATCGTGCATCAACATAAAATACACCTAAATGTCTCAACGCCTTGCATCATCCCCAAGAGGAAAACACAAGACAGTTGAAAAAGAAAGTGTTTGTGACACAGAGAAGAATATAGTTATAAATAGATGAATGCACAAAAGGAGAGAGATATACATTAAAAAAAACATCATTAGGGATCACATTAGATACATAAAATCACATAAAGAAACATGAAAAGGAAGACAATGGAATAAACTAGTTAGGAACATGCAAGTCAACCTATAATAGTTTTTTTGCATTCCAATCTTAGCCGATATAAATAGAAGGTGGATAATTATCCAAAGGGACAACACCAAGTTTTGAACTAGGGGAAGCACTAAGTTCAACACTCTTTTTAGAATATTTTTCATTTATACTCATATAAGAGGAAAGCAATGTATTCAATTCTTTATGCACTTGTTCATTAGTCCTTGTAATATGAATGTCATCATCTAGATTAATTACAACAAGAGATCGAATGATAAAGTCTCTTGAAGGTTCTTGTCTATGTTTCCATGAGGGTATAGAGTTAGCATGGATTGTTTAAGGTAAGCTTGGATTTTGATTTTCTATGTTTCTCTTTTCTTCTTGATTTTGTAACATACAAACAATAGCACAATGTCTATGCCTACACTCTCTAGAATTTCAGTTTAATTTCAATCTATTGTCAATTTGTGTTTGTGTAGGATCATATTTTTCAATCATAGGTTTCTTCTCTTCTTTTAGGTGAGGAACGAAAGGAACCATAGGAGGTTGTTCAACCACTTTCTCTTTAGCTTTCTAAACTTGTTTGAATTTATGAGGAACAATGGGATTATTTTGGTTGTCTCAATGTCTCTTGTAGGAAACAGTAGGAGGTTTTGTCATAGGTTTCTCTTGGATGGTCAGAAGGAATTTTGGTTCAATCATTATTTTTTCAAGGATAGGTTTTTCAATGGAGTTTTGAGACATGTTTCCAAGAGATAATTATTCTATACACATTTCCTTAAAATTTTGATATGATTTAAAAAATAAATTCTCATGAGGTCTAATAGGTTCAATAGGCTCTGACCAAAATAAATCTAATGAAAAGTTCCCTTGGAATGACACGTGATTTAGCTCACTATGATGCACAATAAAAGTATCATTGTCAAAGGGAATCTTTAAACATTTATGCACAACTGATGGAACAAAATTCATGGAGAAAAGCCATGGATAGACTAACTTTACATGAAATTATTCTATTTGTGGAATGATGGTGAATTAGACATTTAATATTTTTGTTCCAAATTTTAATGGGAGATATATCAAGTCGATCATAGGACAAGAAAAATAAATATTTGTGTTGATCCATGCTTTCAGTTTTTCATATGTATCTTGATAGAGCTCATGCACAAATATAAATTCTCCATTGATTACATTCTCTCCATAGATGAATCAATTAATAGCCTATTTGTAGGCTTGTTATTGATTCTTTTGGCTATGTAAAGAGGACCATCAGTGCATGTTAAAGTATGTCTTCTTGTGAGAAAGAAATATCAAGAGGATTTTTGGTTGAGCCCTTATGATGTTTAGCTTAGATAAATGATACCACTTCAACTGATTCATTCATAGTTTCATATTTAATATTTTCATCATTTGTGTCAACATTCATATCATTCTTTGTTTCACTAGCTTTGACAAATGAAATAGTGTAATTCAGCATGGGATTTGTTAAGATTTGTAAATTTTGGTTAGGAGGAGCTATAAAATTATTACCTTAATCATTCATACCTCCAATTTGAAGTTCATTATTATCAATAGGGTCTATCACAAGATGTTTAAGAAACTTACAATATTTTTTACCATGACCGTTTTATGAGTGGTCATGGAAATACGAATTTTGTCGAAAGCCTATGGGCAATGGTAGATTAGGATCACACTCTTTAATAGAAGGTAAGGTAAGATTATTCTTGTCAATAAGCTACAACATGATATTATGTAGGATATTGGGTGGATGAGTGAACTCTCTATTCCTATCCGCATTTTTTTTTTTTTTATAGCAGCAACTTGGTTATTAGTTTATGGATTTGGTTGAGGGGGATTTAGTTGTAAAAAGCACCTATTTTTCTTCTTGAAAGGTTGGTAAATATTCTGAGTTGTGGATTCAGAATTTTCAAGATGGCTAGGGGAAATTTTCACATAAAAAACACAAGTTGTATATTTATAATCATGAAAGGTTGTACATAACTATGTAAAGGATGGAAACCTCAACATCTCAAGTTTCTTTTGGATTTTATTTTGTTAGTTGGAAATAAAAATTCATCGAAGGTAAACATCAAGAATCTTAATGTTAACTTGTGAATAAAGTATTTGGTATCCTGTTATTTAATCAGTCACTTTCTCATCATACTTTTGTGTGCATGTCATTAAATCAGCTAGGGTCATCTTGGGACCCATATGAATGTGGAAGTGGTTGTAAAAGGTATCAAAAATATTATTGAATGAACTTATTGATTTATTTTGTAAGGAACATAAACACTCTAGAATAGTATCCTTTAGTGATCTAGGGAACAACTTAGCCAATAGTTTATCTTTGAATATGAAATCACCACACAACGCTATGAAAGCGGAAACATTGCTAACATGATCTCCTTTCCCACCATATTTCTCAAATCAGTGAACTTGTATACCTTGTGGAATTTGTTCTCTCAATATCTCCAAGGATAATAGGTTATTTTTGATGTATTCCAAAGGTTGACCAATGTTTTTTTCATTTAGGGTTGCAACTTGCTAAATGTATGTCATGGTTTTCATAAGTGTGTTAAGGCTCATCATTGTGATTGTAAGATGGAGGGGAATAAGGTGGAGTAGTGTATTTATGCAGAGGGAAAGTGAATTGTAATTTTGTTAAGGTGGATGGTTGAGGATCTATTGTATTCTAATGCACAAATCTAGAAGGATTCCTTGTAGAAATACCTAAGGAATTGTTCACATTTCTAGTAGGTTGAATTGTTGTATTAGGTTGGGTACTAGTGTATGTAGGAATGGAAATCAATATGTAGAAGGAAGAATTGAAGTTCAACCTTGGCTTTGAGTGTACCCCAAAGCTTGAGGAGAACTAGTGATGATAGGTATGGTGTTCTTAACATTAATAAAATTGGTTTAAGGGAGTAGAAAATAATGCGAAATGATGTATGAAAACTATAAGCCATAGAGGGTTAATTATCAACACTATTAGGAAGAGAGATAAAAAACCAAAGATCCATGATGAATTGTATATTGTGGGATGAAATGAGCATAAAATTATGTCTAATAATAGTATTTCTAATATAAAACCAATTTTTAAAGCTCATACAAGTTTTACAAACTTAGTGTGTAAACCCAAGATGGAAAAAGGTGATGCAGTGCCATAAAATGAAATGCAATTTTTTTATTCTAAATAAGGTAATTTACTTATTACACTATGTAATAGAATGAAAAAGAAATGTTGTAAATGTAATTTCAAATTTAGACAATGCTCTAAATGAAGAAAATTAATCTATATTTAATGAAATTAATGCAATAGAAAAGAAGTTAACTGAAATGGAGATGTAACAATAAATAGAAGTACAAAACATGAATTTTCAATTTCCAAAATTTCAAAATTTAGGGTTGATGAGGGAATCATTTTCCCTAGGGTAAATGGGTCCTATATTAAGGCTTTGAATTTTATTTTTAGTGATTCTTAAGTTTTCTCTTATTAGTTCCAGATTTAGGTCTGCTATAGTAGGTTTGAGGTTTATATTTTTGTAAATGCAATGTTAACTTCAAAATGAAAATGTGACAAAATGATTAATTACAAGACCTAGTTTGATATTATTTTTTTAATAATTTTCAAATGAAATTTTTCAATGATCTAAATGATATGCAAAAATTACTAATTATTTTATATTTTTTAGATTTAAAGAATGGAAACAATGCAATTCTAAAACCCTAGATGAGATGCAAATTTGAGTGCAAACTAAGATACCCAAAATGAGATCTAATTAAATAAAAATGAATGAAAATAGATTCCAAAATAAGAAAATTCAATCCAAAATGAATGAAATATCTAACTTAGAATGAAAATAGATTCCAAAATAAGAAAATTCAGTGCTCAATAAGTTGGGTTTTCCAAAATAAAACAAAGAAAAAGAGGTTCACCCAAAAGGGGATTAATCGAATGGATGAACTGAATTTTTAATTAGTTGTTTCACTCAATTATGAGAAGAATAATGCATAAATAGAAGGGTATGTGCAGGATCCTGATGGGCCAAAAAGTGGCAATATCTGAGTGATATGATGGCCCATGTGGCTGACGAATTTTTTAATACCCAAAATTGATGAAACAAAAAGGGTTTTTAAAGGATATTCTCAGCTTTCCACCAATATAAATCATGCTTTACTTTGAATTTAATAAATAATTATTATTCATTTTCTATTTGAATTACGACTAAAGTCCTGATTGATAGACTGATTGAAAAAAATCTATAACTTTTAAACCACATGGCATTTTTTGTATCCAAAACATGCGCCACATTCTATGCTTCACATACTATAGGATTAAAAAAAATGAATGGAATTTCATGATTTTTTTACAAAGTTAAGGTGGTCAGACATACGAGTTTTTATATTTTTTAAAAGTCGTAATAAAAAAATCATAATTAATTATTTACTTGGAATAAAATTACAAAAAAATATGCATCACATCGGGACATGAGTCCCCTAATTATATCCAAAATACTATAAAAAAAATTATCATTTTATTGTGGTTAGTTTGGTTAGACAAACACCTACTTCTTATTTTTTCCCTGAAATTTAATTATTACTCCATTGAAATTTCGAATTTTCACCAAATAAATTTTAAAAAAATAAAAATAAAACCTAGTAGTTTAGAAACTACATTCAATTTTCTATAGATTCTATTCTTACATATTTTTGAAATAATATAGATAACATATTCAAATTTTTATGTCAAGCTGCCTAACTCTGATTTTCTGAATTTTATTGCCACTTAAGGGCCTGCTTTTTCCATGATGATCCTGCACATACCTAGAAATTAGATATTAATCCTAACAATCAGAGAAACAATAAGGAATATTTCAAGATGCTAAAATAATGTGTATCTTGCTGAAAATATGTTGTTTCAAGCATCGCTGAGGACTCATTCACCTAGTGGCAAATGGGTCCCTGCCAAGGTTCTTAGAAAGTGATTTATGGGTTCTATTCTTCAAAGTTTTCACTCTTGGATCCCAAGTGTTTAGCTTTACAAGTTGGAAATTGAATTCGTAGCTTTATTTATCTGATCTTGCAATAAGGATGAATTTTTTGCAACTTTTATTCTCCATTTGATCTTAATCTAACACCCTAAAATCACACATCAAGGAAGAAGACAAAATTATTGATTATTAGGGAATAGGGGTTTTCCTTGGTTAAACCCTTTTTGGGTAATTAAAATTTATGATGAGTAAATTAAATAGGAACATTAAACATGATGCATGAAATAATGATACCTTAGATGAAGTCTTGGATGTCAAATTGACAATTCAACATGAAGCGGCTATGAAGAATGTAGATCTTGACCTTTAATATGGATGTCAAACAATGCTTGTAAATGGATCTTTAATGCTACATCAAAACATAAGATCAACTACATCCATGATGCACTAAATCTTTGACATGATGAGATGATCTTTGATTGCTGTAATAAAACATTGATAACATGCCCTTGAATTCCTTTTAAATTCTCTTGAAGTGATCTATAATGCTCTTGTGAATGTACTCTTGATTTCTTATTAATAAATAGTTTTTCAACTATTTAAAATTACCTCACATATATACTTAACTTTAGATCTAGTCTTTAAATTCAAATAACACAAGCCAACATCAGATCTAGGATTTAAAATCACTAAAATCCCACTAAGAATAAGAGAAAAAAAGGGGTGTCCTAGGTAAAGGAGGACCCATTCGCCATAGGGCGAATGGGTCCAAGCATATTCAACTAGGAAAATTTCTCAGGACATGAACCGATATGTAAAAATGGGGTCTTCAGTGCTGCCACAATAGTGGTTTACAATTTCTAAGAAATTCTAATTTTTGCTGAAATCACATATTTTTCAAAAATATAATGATTTAAGCCTTAAAAACATCCATTTTAAGGATTCCAATTGAAGATGTTGTGATCAAACTACTTTAGATCAAACGCCCTTGGATAGAACCTCACTAGTTTTAAACCATACCTATAAATGAGTCTCCTTTACACCTATCAAAATGTTGATAAAAAATCACTTTTGATTTACCTTTTGGGGGAACAAATCAATTCATTTAATATTTATTTCAAATGATTATGGTAGTCCTAAGAAGGAGCTATCCAACAAATATAATTTTAATATGTTTTGGTTTTATTATGTATTTGTTTTCTTAGTTTTATTAAACATAGGTTTTTCATAAAAAATGAAGGTCTTTGTTTTGCACGTGTGGAAAAATAGTAGATTATAAATAAAAAATATGAAAAATATGAGTGTATGAAATATTGAATTCCTTGATCCAACAAAAAAAAATGAATTTCCATATATACAAAAAACGTTACACATTATATGGTCCCGCTATGTCTGAATTGTAATTGGTTTGACTTCAAAACTTGAACAAAGAAAAAATATTCAATAAAAAAATATCTAACCAAGTGGAAGCACTAGATATTGGAGTTTCAAATCTAAATTCGAAGGAATTAGAATTCTATCTTTCATGGAAAAGAAATTATGTATTATACGGTGTGTGTTCTTTTTGAAAAATGTTCTTTTATGAAAAAACCAGTTTTTGGGGGAGATGAAAAAAAAACTGCAATCTAATTCCAAATATTTTGAAAAAAATATTTTTAGAACTTGCAGACAAAATATGATGAGACTCTAGTTTGCATCATCTTCAAATTCATCACTGTTTAGTTGCTATTGGTGCATGAAGGTGAAGATTGAGTTAAAAATAATAATTTTAGTGTCCATTTTGACCTTAAATTGTAAACCACTATTGTGGAATCACCCTCTTAGGACTTGGGAAGTACCCATTCACCAGGTGGAGAATGGTTCTTAGGTCACTAGCCTAGGATTCAAACATTTCCAGATTAGTGTTGTAAGTTATTATTAATGAGTGTCAGGATTTATCGTTTGGAAAATGTAATAAATAAGGGTTGGATTTAAATTTAAGGGGCCAATTAAGCTCTAATTAACCTCAATTAATTAATAAATCCATAGATTAGTGTGAAAGTGTAAAGAAACACTTTACAACACCCTAAATAAGGCACAATTAAGTCTATTTTATCATTAATTATTCATTCCCAAAAAAAGTGTCAAAAAGAGTTACTTTTTTTGACACTACAACAGGTAATGTTATCACACCAACTAGTTGTTTTCCCACATTATCAAAACCAAAGATAGAAACATTATTGAGTTGAATTTTAGTGTCATCTACTCCAATTCTATCCTAAAGGTTCACAATAAAAATATTAAGCCCCAAACAATTATCAATAAGGGTATAGTTGATCCCAACTTTGTTAATAACAATCATTACCATCAAAGCCTCGTTTATTTTGTGTTTTTGAGGGAGCTAATTCATTTTGATGAAAGACAATTTACATAATAGGTGAATTCATACTCCCAATCAAAGATTACACAACATTTGGTTGTGCACTAGGAGGGACCATAACTTTTTGAAAAGTATTTTGGACCATTCCATGGTAAACATGAGATGTCTGAATTAAATCCTACAAAGAGATCTTAGAGGGAGTGTTGTAAAGTTTTTCAACAAGATAAAATTCTTTACCAATATGTTGCAGAATGTTAGGTGTAGGTGATAGGTATGGTTGATACAATGTTATGGATGTAAGTTTTTTTTTTTCAGTTACTTATTTTTTATAGTGTTATATGTGTGAACAATAGTATGATAACTTAGTTTCTTCAAGACATGATTACTAGTAAGTTGTTTTTTAAAGCTTTAGATATGGGCATGAGGTTTAGAAGGTTCTATAATTAGAGGTGACTTACGAGGTCCAATAATTAGAGAAATTTATGGAGTCTAGTAACTAAAAGATATATAGTAGCCAATTGGGCATTCATAACCTCAAAAGAGCTGACTGCCTATTGATGATCTTCTATTAATGGTGTGTCTAATTTTACTTTAGTATCTTCATCTATACAATCCATCTTACTATTTTTTGAAAGAAATGTATCAATGAATTCATCCTTTTGTGCCACAATATATCCCCATGTAGAAGAGGTATTTGGAAAGAAATAAAAGAGATCCCTATGATGCTCAATGATTGGATATTCGAACATTGAGATACCTTCTCCATAAATAGGAGATATATCAGGAGAAGAACAAAAAGGATTTTCATGGTTATCAATGATTGTATCCTCTTGCACCAAAACATTCTCACAACTAGGGGATATTTTGGGAGATAAATGAAGCTTAGGAAAAGTAATATTAATAAATTTATCAATGATTTCATTCTCTTGTGCCAAGATAGTCTTAGAACTAGGAGAGATAGTGGGAGAGGGATCAATGAAAAATAACAAAAAAGGAGAAGTAAACTCATTTTTGCATGCTTGTATAAAAAATTACTTGAAATTATTAACAAGACTTGGCAATAGGATATGCATTATACCAAAAAATAATTTTGCAATGAGAACATGATGTTATTCCCTATGGATCAAGCTAGTAATTTTTTCAACAAAATAAAAAAATATAGGATCAATATTCAAAAAATGATGCTAGAGCTAAGCAACGACCAAAGATAAGATTGTGCACATTGAATTTGAGCTCAATATGGTAGGAAAAATTGATCATAAGTGGAATAAAGTTCCATATGGTGTCTATGTACTACATAGATTTTTGTAAATTTAAAAATTTTGTTGTCTTCAATACTATTTAAGGTTCTCATATTTGCTTGCAAAAAGGTCTAACAGTGAATTATTTTATATAATTTTTTCAATTTATACTAATGTAATTCAAGTTGCAAGTGTGCCACTATGTTGAAGATGTGTTTAGCAATAAATAAATAAATAAAATGCAAATTTTTAGATCAAATATGCCACAATTGACTTATTCTAAGATGCAAAATCCTGAAAATGAGGATTTTGATATAAGTTTGAAACAAAATAATGCATTTTTCCACTTTTTGAACTATATGAAAGACATCTAAATACATGAAGATTTGAACTCCAAATACAATATCTGCAAGAAGAAAAAAAATTAAGATACAAAGATGGAGAAGCAAAAAAAATTTGGTTGATGCAACTATAGTGGGACAAAGGTACCCAAGGGTGTCTATGTCCTTGATAGGATTTCTAAAAACTGAAAGATTGAATGTTAGTTAGAGTATCTAAGTGTTTTTTTCCTATGTAAAAACAGATTTCAAACTGAGTATCTTTCATGAATTTTCTTAATTTAGGACAATGTGACTCAAATGAAAATGTGTAAAAATATGTGAAAAAAATTTGACAATTATAAATGCAATTTGAATGTAAATCTGACCTAAATGATTGAAATAAACCCTAATGGAACCTATGATGGAATATGGTATGATTTGTTTAAATTTTAGAAGTTTAATGATATAAATTTCTTAGGTTCACAAAATATAACATACAAAAAGGAAACCATAAGTTTAGTGGATGAAACCTAGGATTAAATTGGGCCTTTTTCAAGGGAACATTAGGATGAAAATAAGGTGTTTATTTTGACTTTCAGCCATGGAGGTTAGCCAATCAAACATGGATCTGCATATTTTTAAGCCTTGGGATGAATTGGAATTGATTTTCGTTGATTAACCTAAGTAGGCTATTTTCCCTAATATGAAAATTGAAGGATTTTGATAAGTAGTAACCTAAAATAGGGATTTATAGGTATATTTTGGGAGGAAACAATGCTATGTACCAATTAGATAAATTTGAATATAGTCAACATAGGAGGGCATAGACACCCAAGGGAATCTTTATCCTTGTATTTCCCTCTAGTATTAGATCCAAGATCTCAATTTATTCTTATAAACTTTTTGGATCATCACTGGATAAATTTTTAGGTGAGTTTTCATAAGTTAACAAGGTGTAGGGATTCAAATGAAACAATAAATAGTCTATCTTAAAAATTTGTTGAATCCTCTCTAAATCTAAAATCTGTACATTCAAAGAGAGAAGAAATTTTGTGCCATTTAGGGGCATCGCTTAGTCAAACCCCATGTTATTGTTTCAACTTCCACAATGGGAGTTTAAATGATATGAAAGATAAATGATAAGAAGTAAACATAAAGATGCATAAACTCACATAGGATATGACATGATGCTTGGATATTGAATTTCTACAACAAATCTCTAAGATGTTTCTCTTAACTTCTTTGATAGTGCTCTTGACAATATTTTGTGTTGTTATTTTTTTTAGACTTAAAATGATGTAATAGCTAGGTATTTATAACATTTATCTAATTTCCCACAAATGAGGGCCTAATATTTGATATTTGTAATTTAAATTTCATATTTTAAAATTTTGAAACCAACATATTCAAATTCAGATCTCAACAAAATAAGGGGACTTAGGTGGCCAAGGGAATCGTATTCCTCACACTATTTCCCAATATTTTAGGTGTCAGGGGAAAAAATAACTAATTTCATTTGTTCAATTTTTGCAATCTTTTGAAAATTGTTAAATATAGGCCATAGGAATCATAATTTAGGAAATTAGCGGGTCAATTAGGCTCAATAATTTAGGGGGAGAAAAAAATAGTGTTAAATTTTCAAGTTCATAATTTGCAATGTTAAATAGACACTGTTGAAATGCATAAGACAACTAAGAGGGGGGTGAATTAGTTTTACCAAATTACTTTTACTTCTCTCCTTAATAAATTACACTATAACTTAATCTGGTATTAAGTGTAAATATGAAAATAAGATAACAAAAAGTAAACACCAGAGAGATTAGATTTATGTGGAAAACCCAATGAGGGAAAAACCATGGAGAGTATTAAATCACACTATAGTAGTAATGCAATACTTGATATAAAGGTTCACTGCCCAAAAAGGACTCACTGACTACCTATAGATAGGACTCACTATCCAAAAAGAGGCTTCCTACCTACAATCAAAAGGATAAATAAGAAATACACCACAATAGGTTCCACACATTCGCACCTTGATCAAACGATTATAAACACAATAATCTCACTCATTTTGGGAATCTATCACATCAAAGTACTTTTTCTTTGATTCTCTTTTACACACTCTACTTTTTGCACTTGTTTGCACACGTCACTTGCTAGCTTTTCAATTTGTAACATCTTGAATTTATTTTATACCATATTTAACCCTAGAAACATTCTCCAAGGTCGGCTATACATCCTTCCTTTTACAAATTCAAATTAGGTCGGCTATTCAACATTCCCACAATGGATAAGAATGAGATAAGCCCAATTACATATTTAATTAGGACCCATACAACATATTTGATCAATCACACACTTCCTTAATTGATGCTTAACCTTCATGTAATGTGTAGACACCATGCTAGCCAAACCCAAGGAAAACACTAATGGACTTTGCAGTACGAGCATCCACAACAAGATGATCACACATGGATCACCCAACACACTTCAACCTATAATTGAACATCTCTTAGAAACCTTCAAGTACATCCAAAACAACTATAAAAATATGTATGCATAGAGAACTCTTCAACAATCCAACCGAACTTACTAGATGTACACAGTAGCTCTGGAACAAGCTTTCCGAAGCAACAAATTATAAGAACATTTCTGAGAACACAAAGAAAAAAAATATAATTAACCTTCTTCCAGATCTAAAAGATTTGAAAAAACCACCAAAAGATTGCAGAGTAGAGGCATCTCTCCTAGTCCTCAAATAATTTTTTTTTCCAAATCGGTTAACACACCAGTGCACACATCTTTCACTCTCTGTCCACCAAAAACCTAAAACTTAGAATATATTATCCATTGAGGCTCATAAACAATACCAAAAATCCAGACAAGAATAGGATCAACATAAAAGAAATGCATAGAACATTACCAGATCACACTCATAACACACACACAACATTATCTTCAGTATTTATTATTTTCACAAAGCACTTGGCAACAACACATCTAGAAAAATATATATAGCTCCATGTACTCTGAACACTTCCATAGTATCTAAATTATACATGTACCACTTGCAATCACTCTGAACTATGTTGACATCAATGACAACATTAATGACAACACCACCAAACACATCCATACTTGCAATAATCTCCCTTTTTGTCATTGATGGAAACACATGATGTGAAAAACCATAAAAGACATCATACATACTCTCCCACTTCTTCTTCTCTTTCTTTTCTAGATTACACAACCTTTACAAGAATTTCTACACTATATTCTCCTTTCAACTTGTTCACATGACACTCTTTCCCTAGATTAAAATAGGCTATTTTTCACATTATATTCTCTCCCCTTTTGACATCAATGGAAAATAAAATATTAGCATGAAATATATACCATATTATCTTTGATCACTCCCCCTTAGGAGTGCATGTAAATCTCATACTTCAACAATGACACTCTCTACTCTCTCTGAGGAGTAGACCACAATCATCACTCTAGACCACTGTTGTTTTGTAGATCCATTGGACTGATGCACCTCCATGTGCACCTAGTTTAAGGAAGGAGGGGCAGTAACCTCTAACTTCCCCCTTAGGTACTCAAAATTATCCTTCCAAGGAGCCTTAGTGAATATTTCAGAAATTTGTTCCTTGATAGACACATATTCAAGTTTGACTTCATTTTGCAACTTCTTCTCCCTCAAAAAATGATACCTAATAGATATATGCCTTGTCGTAGAATGCACATCACTAGATTCTTTGAAATTTTTGTTGCACTTCTCTTGTCATACAATATAGGGATAGAAACATCACATATCACACATATATCCTTCAATGTTTCCTTCATCCAAAGTACTTGTGTATAGTAGGATGTTGCTGCACTATACTTAGCTATTGTAGTGGATAAAGTAACTCAACCATGTTTCTTATGTTATTAACTAAGATCAAACACGAAAACAAGAAAAAACCTTGCACAAGAGAAAAACAAAAAAAAAGAGAAGCAATTTGCATGATATGCAAATGAATTAATATTCAAGAATTAAAGAAATTACAAGAGATGATTTTTTTTTATAAAAGAAATGTATGCATAACTCTAAAGGTAAAACCAAATTTTGAACTAAAATTAGTTCAACTAAATAAAATTACTTATTAATTAAGTAAACTAATTATTATCTGAGTAAACTTAATAAAGTGTAATTAAATAATCAATTCCACCAACACCCCCCCTTAAGTGCAACTTAGGGAGAATGAAAAAATATGCAAATAATGCAAGGATGGGTCCATGAAATCATGAATGGGTCCCAAATACAAGGCCATGTAAGGTCCCCATGTACAATTGCAGTGAATGGGAAGAGAAGAAAATCTAGTGGGACAAACTCCCCCCTTAATGAGATGACTTGTTGCAAAGAAGCATTGGTAGAAAACTGGTGGAGTAACAGTCAAATCCTAAATTTGGAAAGAAAGGAAAGATACTTATGTTTACAAGAGACCATGTGAGAGTCACTGAAGGACTCAGGTGTAATCATGATAAAGAAATAGAAAACCTGATGCCAAGGAACACTGGAAAAATCACAAAATGGAACAACCCTAGAATCTATGAAGCAACAATAGATGATTAAATGATGCCCCCCATAATAGGGAATTATATGATAAATAATCTGGAATCTACGTGTATCTCGATGTTGATGCAAAAAAGTGAGTAAAACTGATCCATAGGAGCAAGTACCATGAAGATTCTGGAACATTAACCATAAAATGAATGGCCCTCAAACTGAGATGTGACGCAATTTGAATCTATGCAATTAAGGATCATTAACCATAGGCTCTCAATCTAAGATGTGAAATGATGCAAACCAAAATTTGTCAAGCTATGAGCAAGATGGGGCCAAAAGAAAACTACATAACCCAGATCAAACTCATGTGAGTTCTCATCAATATGAAGATGAGATCAAAGTGCATGCCATGGAAGTACACTCTAATTAGATTATTATGTAAGAAATCCCCTCGAAATAACTTTATATAAGATCATTTATTACAATAACCCATGCTTGTAAAATGGAACATCCAAAACATGGATAAAGTGAAGAGAACATGCAAACCTAATGCATGAAAAAAAAAGAGTGCATGCACAAATTTAAACTCGTGTCTTCCTCCATGATTAAAAGTGACCTCAAATCCGTGTATAAGAATGAATCAACTTTTTGGTGCCGCTTGAATTGTTAAAAATTGATAACCGAGGGATAAGTTATGCCCTCTAAAGTGAAAATTGCTTTATCTAACTTCAAAAGCCTGCACAATAAATCTCGAGCATAATTTGGAAAAAATACTTAAACCACTAGATTTCCAATGGTATTTCATTTTTTGATAAATTAACTCCGTATGCTCAAGATATGACAATTTTACTAAAAATTCTCATTTAGGCTTTAAATTAAATATTTAATTTCTTTAAAGATTAAAAAATTAATAAAATATTCAACTCTGGGTTCATGGCACAAAAATTGAGGCAGCACAAAAAGTGAGCAGACATGGGAATTAAGGCAAAATGGTACAAAAATTGTGGCTACTCAAAAATTACATGGACACCAAACAATATGGCACAAAAATTGAGGCATCCATACAGATCTGAACAATTGTACGGATATTTTTCATAGCATTTTTTTTTTATGAATAGGCATCTATCTATATTAAGTTAAGGATAAGAGTACACATTCACAAAAAAAGGGCAGGTGGTAAGAAGGCACACCCCGAAAGCCACATGGAAAACACCCAAAAATAACAAAATATCAAGTCCCATGGGCCTAGCCCAGAAGTCCAAAAGCATGAGAAATTAAAACAAAGAGGCAATTTAAGTGGCTCGAGTAGTGCCAACAAAGCCAAGAGGGTCTATGTCATCCATGTTTTCCCACCATAGATCAACGGGGTCTGGAGTGACTTTAGGAGGAGAACCCCAGCCATCATCATCTTTTTCCTTATCTTTATCTTCCTCGTGCTGAGTCGAGATTGTGAGGGCCAACTGTGGATATTTTTTACCATTGGTAGGCTCTGACAAGCCCGCAATGGAGGAGGAGATTCCCTCCAAGCAAGGAACTGGGAATGGGGACACGCGGAGCCACTCCAATGTCGGTCCTGAGAGGGAGACCGACTACAGGAGGAGGAGGGTGAGTCAGGGACCCAAGGCACAACACATGGGGCATTGCCCCGTTGGTCTAGGAGGACCTAAAGGTGAGCCACCTCAAGTAAAACTTTGTTAGCTTGCAGCTATATTTGTACAAGAATATTAGAACAAATAATTCCTTTAGCATAGAAAGAAACCTTATTATCCAAATGAGAATAAGAAAATATGAAAGAATATTTGTCTTTCCAGATGTTGAAAAGTATTTCCACCCTGAAAGTGTGCCAAAGGGAAGTGAACATAGCAGGGATCCTAGGTGGATCCCCCAGCAGAACCATATGCCAAGAAAAAGGTTTCGGTCAAAAGGGCCAAAAGAAACTTCATGAATCCAAGTCTAAAGTTGATGAGCTCTGGGACAAAACCAGAAAAGATACTTGAAACTTTCAAGTTGCCCAAAAAAATGGGAACGAGGGTCCTGGACCCCCAAGTGTATGAGCTCAAAACCCACAGGCAAGCCTTAGAAAATAATACACCAAGAAAAGTGGGCCAACTTTGGACTAACACTTGTAGATCAAGTGGCATGAAATCTCTTCCACTAGGCATGAGTAGAGGAATTAAGAAGCCACCTCTAGTTCAAACTATTAATCATTGGAAAATGAGGTGAAAGCCACATGTAACCAAGTCACGACTTATAGTTCTTGAGAGGAGTGTTTGGAAACCATTTCTAGTGTTTCCACCAAGGGTTGTGCCTAGGAATTCCAACTTTGTGAAGCATTTATTTCGGAATGGCGCTTACCAGCCTGTCAAAAGTTGCATGGTTTTGGTTTTGAAGTCTCTATTCGGCCTTAAAAAAATCCCATTACATAATGCGCATAGTGAGCCGATGAAAGAGCTATTGTAGGGTCTGAATTCCCTTCTTGTGAAATCTGAGGGCTTTAAGCCAAGGCAATTTAGCCAAGGGCTGACCATTTTGAGCAAGAAGGAGAGACCAGCAAATTTTCTACTAATTGAGAGAAAGCCCATCACGAAATCTAGCTCTAGCCCATCGGAGCCAAGACTTAATAACCTCCTAGACGTGCCAAATTATTTTGGCCACAAATTTTCCAACAATTTGAACAGGATCCTTCATAACTAGGAGGGTTTGGAACCCTATTCCTTTTGAGACGGGTTTATGAATAGGATATCCAGACTAAATACAATGCTTGAGGTGAATGTTCCAGGAATCTTCGGTGAGAGCCTAGATAATCCAATTGACACAAAGATAAGTCCATTGTCATTGAGTGGAGAGCAGCCCATGCCCTCAAGAATCCTTAGGGAGGCAACAATATTCCCATGCAACACAAAGGAAACCCTTGTGGGTTTCATAGCAAGCCCATAAAAAATCTCGTGACAACTTTTCAAGTGTATTGTACGCAAGTTTGGGGGGATCCCAACAAGAGGAGTAGTAAACATGAGTGGCTACCAAGACGTTAGAGAAAACCTAGAACTTACCATCCAAAGAAAGAGGCTTGGTAATCTAGTAAGAAAGTGTTTGCTCGACCCTGGAGAGAATGGCTTGCCAAAGCTCCCTAGGGGAGGCTTCGTAGGCAAAGGGGATGCCCAAAAAGAGAAAAATCTCTCCCTAGCCAATCCACTTCCAATTATAGGTTTGAAGCCACACAGGAGTGGGTAACACAAATTTCCTATAGCATAAGGTCTTGTACCATTAGATGAGAAAACCAAAGGCAAGATAGAAGGTGTTGAGACAATCAAGGGCAACGGTGATAAATTCTTCTTCTTCCAAGAGGGTGAGAAAGGAATCATCCCCAAAGTGGCCATTAGCAAAATACTCCTGAGAGTTTGGGAGAAGAAACCCTTTGACACGTTGTTGAGAAAAAAAATGGCATAAAAGGTAACCAAAGCCTTCAACCCCAAGAACATACAAAGAAGGGGTGAGAGGACACCCTTGTCGAATTGAGCGAAGAAGACGAAAAGTAGAAGATTGGCGGCCATTAATGGTTATGCAATATAAAGCATAAAAAAAAGCATACAAACAAACTAAATGAGATTGGGTCCAAAACCCAAGGCTTACAACATTGCAAGAATGAAAAGCCATTCAATGTCATCATAAGATTTCAAAAAGTTAATTTTAATGAACACAACTTTCTGGTTGGAGGGTCGAGCCCACTCCATGCCTTCCCAAACAACAATGATATTATCCAAAATGAATTTGGATTTGATGAAACCAATTTTCTTTAGGTTCACAATTTGAGGAAAGAGATGGAAAATTGAAAGAGCCAAAGCTCTGGCAATGATTTTGTAGGAGACATTGAGAAGTGTGATGGGCCTCAAGTTTCAAATATCCTCAAGATCCCCAGGCTTAGGTATGAAATTTATATTTCCCTTGTTTATTAAATTTCCTAGAGAGTTGGCCTGAAAATCTTCAAGATAGACATGATGCAAATCGCTCCCAACACAGTACCGAAGAGTGTTGCAGAATTCATAGGGGAAGCCATCAATACCAAAAGCCTTGTCATCAACCAGAGAAAAATAGCATCCTTGACATCATAAATTGTTAACAATTGATCACAAAAATTTATTGGGGTTGAAGAAAGCCTATGTGGCACAACAAAAAGGCAGTCTTGAAGGGCTTGTTATAACACACGCAAGGATTCGTGTGTAGTGGACACCTATTCATAATGGTGTATAAAGGCCAAGAGAATGTTGGGTAGCTCAAAGAGCACTCAAGTGTCATCCTTAATTTTTTTGATGCCTGGCACGAAGTGCCAAAAAAAATCTTAAGAGACATGATCATTGATCTTAAGCCAGTGTAGTTGAGCTTTGATTTGCACTCCTCTAGCAGTGTAATTATCAACCACTTTCTTTTTGTGCCTTAATTCCGCCACCCAGACTTGATGCGATGGGGAAAAAGGGTTGGTCATCAATGTCTCCATAGCTGCATGCAAGTCAGCAGTGGTAGCCTCATAGGATCATTGATGAAATATGGAAAGATTACACCCATAAATGTGCAAGAAATGAGAAGTACGAGTGATGGAATCATTCCACCAGGTAATCTAGCTTGTTTGGCCAACTGGTCCGCACTCCAAATCCCACACTCAACAAATGTGGGCTAGAGTGGGCTTGTGATATAGAAGAGACGTGTTTAAAAAGAATTGAGTCTTACATGTAAAAGGTTGACAAGACGTCCATTCAACACAAAAAATAAATTGGAAAGTGCTCAAATAGAGTCACATCCACTAACAACTTGACTGGCAAGGCGAAGTTGTCAAAATAAAAAAAATATTGAGCCTAGATCATGGCACGATCAAGGCAATTAAAAAATATGTCAGAACCGGCCTTGTAATTATAGGAAGTGTGTCAGAGGGAATGAGAATGGCGACAACCAATATTGGGATAAAAAATCCCCAATTTATTATGCACGTAAAACCACGCCTCCCTTTCACTAGTTGCCTAGCGGAAGGGCAAGGTGCCCTCCTTGTCATACACCATCTCGACCATATTGAAATCCACGTAGAGCAACCGGGTAGCAACTGGTAAAGAATCAACAATCTAGCTCCAAAGCAAAGAGATCTTCACAACACCACTAGAGGCATACCATTAGAGGCATAGATATTAATAATCTCGAAGGAATGATTATGAATGTTGAGAATAACCTAGACTACCCGCTGGGAAGGATCACTCCCATGATCCATAAAGCAAGAATTCAATCGTGGGGACAAAAGAGTGGTGACTCCACCACACCTGATTTCATGCAAAGTGCAAAACATAGCACTAGCTGGCCAAATAAAATGACAAGCAGAGGCAAGAAAAAATCCTAGAATTTTAACTTCTTGGAGACAAAGCACTTCAATCCCTAAGCATTTATGTAACAAATATCTAATAGAATACTTTCTAGAGAGGTTAGTTAGACCTCAAACATTCCATGAAAGAAAATTCTTGGAAGAAACTCTTTCATACTTTCAGAATACAGTTCCTCCTCAATGAGGGAAGAGAAAGCATTCTTCAAAAAAACCTTTGGAACTAAACCAATCTGAATAGGGGGTGAAAATCTATACTTTTCTAGCATGTATTCTCCTTCTTCTTGCGTTGGAGAAGGACTACAAGATTGATACTGAGCCCCATTTGTGGGAGGAATAATCGGTTGTGCACACATAATAGCCATAGACTGAGGTGTTTCCTTTGACTTGGGATACACCAAAGAAATAGTAGCTCCAAAAGGAGTGGTTGTCCCCCTCTTTGAAGGGTTTAAAACAACTTTGGATGGATCAGGGGCCTTAGGAGTCAACCGAGAATGAGTTGGATTTTTTTTCTGATTCACAACCATGGTCCACTTTGTTTCAACCTTAGCAAAAGGCTCCGTCTAGTGAGGTTTTTCAACATCTCTTGATAGTGATGGTGTACGAGTCACTGGCAAAGGGCAATCATTGATCTTGAGGTCAACTGTCTGGCACCGATAGCACGTGTTGGTCAAATTAAAATACATGAATTTTTGGGTGTGCCTAATAGCTCCTATTTGAATGTCCATAGATTCTTTCAAGTCCTTCGATAGGTCCACTTCCACACAAACCTGCTTCTGAGGCCGGGCTTGGAAAAACCTATCAGGTTTAATACAAACAGCCCTCCTTAGAGAGGAAGCAATGTGGTTCAAGAAGGGAACACATGGCAAAGGTAGAATGGGAAACTCAATCTAGATCAGAACTCACATTTTGGTATCATCTGAGATAGTGAAATCTTGGGTCCATGCTTGGAAAACCAACAAGGATGATGTAACATACTAGATCCCATGGCTTAAAATAGCCTAGGCATTACTAACTTCCGCAAAGCAGAACAAAAAAATCCTTTGGTCAAGTTTTGGACCATATCAAGGTGAACCCTATGAGGGAGGCAGGCCATGTTGACCCATTCCTTTAGAACACTTTCGAGGGGAGTCCTCCCAAAGAAATAATCCACAAGGGTGTGTTGTTCAAGCCATTGGCAAGCAGAATCAAAAAATGGTAAAGAAAAAATTATATCAGCGGGGGCATCAAAATCCTTACCACATGAAATAATCTCGAAACAATTTTTTGAGGATGCTTGTTATGGGGAATAGCCATTGAACTGCACCGACGAACCATTAACACCAACATGAATTGTTGGTTTATTGTCGGTTGAAGGCATATTAAACCCCTAAAATCGTAGTAAATGCGGTCGTACTCAAAGAGGGAGGATGGCTAATAGCTCCTATTTGAATGTCCATAGATTCTTTCAAGTCCTTGGATAGGTCTACTTCTACACAAATTCACTTTTGAGGTCAAGCTTGGAAAAACCTATCAGGTTCAATGTAGTGATTTTGAAAATCCACAAAAACATTAAAAAATAAATTTTCAGAAAACCCTATCATACTATATATGAAAATAGGGGTTTTTGGGCCTCTTGAGAGCACCCATAAGGTCTTTTTTCCACTAGAATGCACTATTTGAGAGATCAATGTCAAAATTTCTTAAAAAATGATGGAAAAACCCTTTGATCTGGTGAAAACTTGTCATAGCTTCAAAACCTCACTGATCTGATAATAAAAGATGAAAATAACAAAACAAAAAAAAAAGCTTGACTTTTCCAATGCTTTGAATCCAATGGAGATGCCCAATCTGATCCAAAACGCTCTAGAAATAATCTCAAGGTATGAAACCCTCGAGGAACTCTGAATGTGCTCTACAATGAATCTCTCCAAAAAATGAGAAGGGGTTCCAATTCAAGGCTATGATACCATATTAGAAACCAAGATCAGACATGCATACTAGACAAAACCTTCCACATGAGAAAAACATAAAAATATAAAGCAATTTGCATGAATATGTTCAAATGAATTAATATTCAAGAATTAAAGAAATTACAAGAGATGAATTACTTTATAGAAGAAATATATGCATAATGCCAAAGGTAAAACCTAATTTTGAACTAAAATTAGCTCAGTTAAATCAAGCTTACTTATTAATTAAGTAAACTAATTATTACTTAATTAAACTTAATAAAGTGTAATTAAATAATCAATTACACCATCTTCCTCAACCACGAGACCAATCCTCCTCTAAGAAATAATGCACCACCACTTGTACTCTTTTGGTCATCTACAAAACCAATCCAATCTGCATCAGTGTAGGAATTCAAGGAGAAATCAATATCCTTAGGATACCATAGACCATAGTCTGGAGTTTCCTTTAGATGTCTAAATATCCTCTTCACAACCGTAACATTTGTCTCTTTATGTTCTATTTTGAAATCTTGCAAGCAAACATACTGCATGCATGATATCAGATCTATTAGTAGTAGGATATAGCAGTCCATTAATCATAGATTTGTACATGCTTTGATCATCTTTAGAAGATTCATCATCCTTACTTAGTTTGCATCTGGTCACCATAGGCGTATATACCGGTTTGGAGTCATCCATTCGAAAATTCTTCAAAAATTCCTTAACATAATTAGATTGTGAAATGAATATCCCCTTATCAATTTGATTCACTTGAAGTCCAACAAAGAAATTCAACTCACCAATCATAGACATCTCAAATTTATTTTTTCCTCTCTTCTCCAAATTTCTTGCACATACCTTCATTTCCACCAAAGATAATTCCATCAACATATACCACAACTATCAAAATTTTGTTTTTCTCAACTTTAAAGTAGATATTGATGTCTACAAAGCCTTTTTTGAATTCTTGATGTTTCAAATATCTATCCAACCTTGCATACCATGCTCTGGGAGCTTGTTTAATTCCATATAATGCCTTTTTAAATTTGCAAACCATGTCCGATTTGTCTTATAACTAAAATCCTTCTGGTTGTTTCATGTACACCTCTTCTTCAATTTATCCATTCAGGAATGCAAACTTGGAATCCATGTGATACACTTAGAAATCTTTCTGAGCTAAAAATGCTAAGAAAATTCGAATAGCCTCCATTCTTTCCACTAAGGAAAATGTCTCTTCAAAATCTATTCCTTCAAATTTTGAATAACCTTTGCATACAAGTCTTGATTTATTTCTTACCACTTCATCATCCTCATTGAACTTATTTCTAAATATCCATTTTGAACTAATCACATTCTTGTTCACCAGTCTAGGAACCAGTTCCCATATCTAATTCTTCTCTATTTGCAACAATTCCTCTTTCCCTTCTCTAACCCAACTCTCATCTTTTCATGCCTCACTCATAGTATTAGGTTCTATTTTAGAAAGTAAACAAAAAATTACCCTAAATATTTTTATTCTTGTATTTACACCTTCACTTATGTCTCCAATTATTTGTTCCTCTATATGATTCTTATGTGCATACTTACAAGTCTTAGGAGTTGGTTCTGAAATCTCTTCTTCATCACTTTGTTCTTTCTCTTCCTTTTCTTCTTATTTTATTTGTTCATAGATAGGATCATCTAGTTCAACTTCACTTATTTCCACTAGTTTGTGCATAGCTTCATCAAAATTTACATTTCCACTTTCAACTATTTTCCTTAGTTTTTTATTTAAGCATTTATATGCTTTGTTGTTTAATTCAATATCTAAGAAAAATACCTTCATCACATCTTTAATAAAACTTTCCAAGATTCTCATCATTTTTTTTAATATAACATCTACTTCCAAAAACCTTAAAGTATTTAATAGTAGGAGTCTTGCCAAACCATAACTCATAAGAAGTCTTTGCATTGTTACCTCTGATTTGAACTCTATTAAGAATGTAAACAATAGTGTGGATTCATTCTCTCCAATATACATTAGGAATATTTTCATCTTTCATCATCGTTCTAGAAGACTCTTGAATAGTTTAGTTCTTTCTCTCTGCAACTCAGGTCTATTGAGGGGTTCTAGGAGTAGAAAAATGTTCATGTATACCATGCTCTTCACAAAATGCATTAAACTCACTGAAAGTGAATTCTCCACCTCTATCAGACCTTAAACATTTGATTCTCCGGTTTACAACATTCTCTGCTCTTGCTTTGAACACTTTGATTCTATCTAGATCTTGATATTGATATTTCTCTCTAAGAAAAGTAACCCATGACATTCTAGAGTAATCATCAATAAAGAGCATAAAATACCTATCACCATTAAGGTTTCCTATTCTTGCAGGACCACAAAGGTCCATGTGAATCAATTCCAACATCCCAGTAGATGATTTTTCTCTTCCTTTAAAAATAAACATCTTGTTTATTTTCCCAATTGACAACTTCTATAAACAAAATTTGTAGACTTTGTGATGGATATCTGTAGGATCATCATGGAAAAAATAGGCCCTTAAGTGGCAATAAATTCTGAAAAATTAGAGTTAGGCAACTTAACCTACAAATTTGAATAAGTTATCTATATTATTTCAAAAATAGTAAACAATATAAACTTTAGAAAATTGAATGTAGTTTCTAAAATACTAGGTTTATTTAAGAATTACAAAATCCATTCGGTAAAAATTTGAAATTTCAATGTAGTAGTACTTAAATTTCAGGGATATAATAAGAAGTAGGTTTCTATCTAACCACCCTAACCACAATAAAATGATAATATTTTACATATAAGTAAAGGACCCATGTCCCGATGTGATCCATATTTTTTTGTAATTTTTTTCAAGTAAATAATTAATTATGAATTTTTTATTACAAATTTTTAAAAATATACAAAATTGTGTGTCTGACCACCTTAACCTAGTCAAAACATCAGGAAATTCAATTCTTTTTGTTAATCCTATAGTATTTGAAGCATAGAATGAGATGCATGATTCAGAATCAATAAATGTGATACCGTTTGCAAGCTATATATGTTTTTCAATCAACGTACCAATCAAGAATTTAGTCATAATTCAAATAGAAAATGAATAATAATTATTTATTAAATTCAAAGTAAAGCATAATTTATATTGGTGGAAATCTGAGAATATCCTTTAAAACCCCTTTTTGTTTCATCAATTTGAGTAAAAAAAAAGTCGTCAGCCACATCAGTCATCATATCACTTGCATATCGCCACTCTTTGGCCCATCATGATCCTGCACATACCTTGATTCTAGGAAGATCTCTAAAAAAAATTCTTGAAATAATCTTGATTATGTTGTCATAGTTTACATGTCCCATCCTCTAGTGCCATATCCAAATTTCATTAATTTGAGAAACTAAGCATTGACCATCACCACTCTTAAGCTGATAAATTTTTCCATGAGTTCTTCTTCTTGCTACCACCACAGTTTGAGACCCTTTTATGATATCACATGTTTTATCCTCAAACACAAGCTTAAATCCTTTTCTACACATTCTCCCAACACTTAAAATTTATGCCTTAAGCCCTTAACATAGAAGACATCATTGGTAGTTTGTTTTCCATCAAGACTAATTATTAGTTTTCCAACAATCTTAGCACTAGAATCATCTCCAAGTATAACTCATCATCCATGAAAATTTTCAAGTTTAGTGAGCTTAATTTTGTCTCAAGTCATATAATTTGAATATCAGTTATCAATTCTACAATAGTCTTCATCTTGTCATCATGAAAGATAGTCATTAGAGTACCTTCCATCTCATCCTTCTTGTTGTTCAGACCATATTCCCCTGCACATATTCCATGGTTAGTAGACACAGATTTACATTCCAACACAAAAAAAAAGAATTCATCTTTAAAATCCTCAAAATTAGTCTCATCATCATAAATTCATGCATTTTCTCTAATATAATACAATTTCATGAACTTCATATCCCTTTTGTCTATATTATTTTAGTTTTCTCTATTCTTCTTTTGTGTAGCTCTATTTGGACATCTTGAAGCATAGTGATCAATATTTCCACAACCAGAAAATTTAAAAGGTAACATACCTTTGTACTTACTAGTAGGTACATTCTTCAATTTCCTTGTAATTTTTTCTTCCAACTCTTCTAAACCATCACTATTTGAATCATCTCCTATCTTAATTTATTTAAAGGCTATTTCAGATTTTTCCTTTTCTTTTCCAAACTTTGTCATCTCAAATGCAGTCAAGGTTCCAAATAGCTATTCTTTAGTAAATGTCTTTGTACCATATGATTCTTCAATTGAAGAGACCCTGTCATTGTAATTATCTGGTAAGGTCATCAAGATATTCTCTATTATATCTTCATCTACCATGGTACTACCCTAATTCTTTATTTCATTTGCTGCAAAATCAACTCTCTGATAATAGCTTGCAATCTATTCACATTCTTCCATTCTCAAGTTTTCAAATCTGCGCTTAGATGTTAGATTTCTTGAAAATTTTACTCTATCATTTCCTTCATAGATATATTTGAACTTTTCCCATACTTCACAGGTAGTTCCTAGAGAAATAACTTTTTTCCATTCAGTTTTAGATAAAGCAATGAATATAGCATACCTTGATTTTTCATTCTCCTCATAGGTAGAAATATCATCTATAGAAAATATACCACTAGTCAGTTCAACATACTTTGTATCTACAACTTTCCAATTCTTGAAACCAAGAGAGATAAGATAGTCTATCATCTGCACTTTCTAGTTACTATAATCAACTCAATTAAGAATAGGGATTGGCAACATTTGTGCCATATGATCCACCTCAAGTGGCTAAGCTCTTCTCTAAGGAACCAAGCTTTGATACCAATTGTTGAAATGCACAAGACAACTGAGAGGGGGGTGTAAATCAATTGTACCAAATTACTTTTACTTCTAACCTTAATCAATTCCTTTTTAGCTTAATTTTTATTCAGTGTAAATATGAAATGTATATAAAAGAAAGTAAACACCAGAGACACTAGATCTATTTGGAAAATCCAATGATGAAAACACCATAGTGAGGATTAGTTCTCACTATAACGCCCCACCACGCAACCCTAGAGGAATTTGCAAGGAACTACTTAAAAAAAATAATTATTTTTTTAATAGTATAATTAATAAGTAAGTTAACAAACTAATGCCAACAACCTCTAAGGTTACGAGACAGAGGCTATATATAGAACCTCAACAAAAAACATGAATATAAACCATGCCAATTATTTCATTAATAAATTAACACATACACTCCAAGTAAGGTGATTTTACAACAAGCATAATAGATAAATTTCAAATGAATTAATCCATTCATTAAACAATAAGGTTACAATACTCATTTCCCAAATGAGGCAAGTCCAATAAATATGATTACAATTAAAAATTCCACCTCCATAACAAAGAGGGGTAATAATTACAAGAGTAACTGAAATGATAACAAGCAAGAACTACAACTGAAACCACGAGCTCTCCAACTGGAAGTCTCATCCACATGTACAAGGGGAAAGTCCAAAAGAGAAGGTGCAGGTTCCACCCAACCAAGTGGAACCCAAAGGTTCACCCCCTATGCTAGGAGATAGTAACAAGGATTTCTAACCAAGGACGTCTACCTCTAGACATAGGTTAACATCACTAACACAATCATTACAATGCTTCTAGAAATTATGTAATCAATTGCATCACTGATGCAAACATACTATCGACCTAGGAGAAGTGTCATCACAATGTTACATGGGTTATCTTGGTGAGTCTTCCTAGGCCTTGGTCCCCATCTTGAGTTATCCTGGTAACCTCTAACGACTTTCAGCCCCTCATGTAAACCAATGCAGAATCAATTATCTTTCGTAGAGACAAGATAATGATCTTCCCATTCCAGGCCTTCCCGTCTCAACCCAAGTCTTTACAAGCCATTGTGTTCATGAGAGAGGAAAAATTATCTTATTAAGTGTTTGATACTATGTGATACTCTAATCAGTTAATTAACTTATCACTAGATTAACTAACATACAACAAGCTATCCTTGCACCACTTCGTGTGTCGGCCCTTGCTATAAGCCACTCCTCTAAGATGACACATGGAACAAATCCACAACCCATGGGTACACAAGTGTGACATAAGGGTACCACATCTCTAACCATGATAACCGGGGAACAAACTGGTTATACGCACTACCCAAGGCCATCTAAGGTTGACTACACAGTACGACAACCCAAAAATTTGAAAGTCCTACTGGAAGACTTACCAAATTCTAAGACAACATTTACCAAAATGACCATACGAGCAGCTGAAAAACAAGGAAGGAATCAAATCTGGTTTGGGTTCACTAAACCCATTTCCTCACTAGCATTCAGTAATCAATTCGTTAAATGAACTAAATTAAATACGCCATTTAAAAATCATTTTATTTCCATGTAGCGTTTAATACATGAAACAGTAACCCATATCTCAATAATTCAGATAAAAGCAAAATCCCATTTTAAAATAAAATATTTATCCCATATTCAATAAAATTCATTTAAAAAAAAAAACAAAACATCCCCATTTAAATAATGTAATAATAAAACGAATTACCCATTTTCAAAATGTTAATATTAAAACATTAACAAGATTATTATTATTTAAATCTCATAATTAATATATAAAACATAATATTGAACCTATTGAAGGCATTTAATATTATATTAAATCATATTATTAAAATCATTTAATATTATTCTAAATCATCACATTAATATATAATATTATATCCTGATAATAAAATATTATAATAATATAATATTTAAAATATTATAAAAATTATAATAAAATATAATAATATATATTTATATTTTAAAGTTCAAATACCCAAAATCATGGCCTCAGTCCGTGTGCTAGCCCTAGGGTTGGGATACATGAACCTTGATTTTCATGCTAAGTGCTAAGAGGGAAGGTTCGGTGCCGGTTTTGTTACCAAGCGCTAGCAAATTTTCCCATGGCAGTTGCAGGAGGTTGCATCGACAGAAGAAGGGACGGGCGGAGGAGCAGTCATGGGTTGCAGGGCATGTAGGGCGTGCATGGGAAGAGGTGACATGCTAAGTGCGGAGATGGACGGAGCCAAGCAAAAGGCATGGTGAAGGTAGAGGGAGCCGAGCGGAAAGCGCGGCGAAGGAGGAGGGAGCTGAGCGAAAGGCGCGACATAGGCGGCGACTATGGGTACGGGCGACACTAGCAGCATCGGCCACCCACAGTGCTGGCACGAGCTACACAGTCTGCGTCAGTCGTAGATAGGGGGGTCGCTAGGAGTGCTCCCCCACGCCGCTTCCCATGGGGGCGGTGGTGGGGTGAGTCCCTGCCCCTCCAAAAGATTTTTAAATCAAAAAATTTCATTCTTCCTTTTTTTTTATAAAGAAAACAAAGTGTCATTTTATCTTTTATTTTTTGAAAAAAAAAACAAAACCAAAAACCAGAATAGCCCCATTTATTAAAATTTTGAATTTTAATAAACTTTAATAAAATTTGGCCAACATAACCTTATACTATGAAATTATAAAACTTAAAAACACAAGCCCATTTAATTATATATATGAATATATATGTAAATGGCCATTCAACCAAGCTTGAGACTTCAAATAAATTGAAGAACAAAATGAAAACAAAATAGAATCAAATAACAATTTGCAACAAGAGATTTGTTTCCAACCTTGAACAAAGTTATTCAATTTTGAAAGCAAAGCTATCAAACAGATTTATTTTGCACACAAATTAAAGATTGCAAATAGTTTTCCATCCACACAATACCATTGAATCAACAAAATTCAATTAAAACAAGATGGAAACCTGATTCTTTTGGAGTGTGTTAAAGATCCTGATGGTGCTATGAAACCCTCTTAAGCTCCACAAATTATTTTAGTTTTTTCTCAAAACCCACAAACTTTAGCAAACATTCCTCTCCTCTTCTCAAATTTTCTCCAAAAAAATCCATTTTTTGATTTGTGAAGAAATTCAAAGATATGCAAAATTTCTTCCAAAAATCCTACAACCACCCTCATAAATTCCAGAAAATAGAATATAGGAAATATCTATTTTTTGAATTTTTGAATTTTCAAATTTCAAAATTGAATTTTAATTCATTTTCCTAGTTTCCAATTCCAACTTAAATATGCATGCATTTCCAAAATGAATAATGTAATTAATTTCCACGTAAATAAATTAATTGATTAATAAAATAAATCTACCAAAAGATTAAAATATATATTAATTAAATCAAATTACGCACTAATTTAAATCTCATTTCTAACATTATTGTAACTTCCTAATTAAATTGAAATTAGGCAAATTGAACAAAATAGAACGACTGGGCCATACTAGGTCCGATGACACACTACGACCAAGGTGATGAATTGGCATGAAAATACTAGCTACTATCTCCCAATCGAATGCCGTTGGGAAATGGGCACGCTCGAACCTGTGAAACAAGGTGGAGTCGATGTCCTATACCTGTCAACTTGCAAATAAAGAATATATCCACATGCAATAATATGTCATAAATAAGGCACATCGTGAAGAGGAAATTGTGAGATCACAGGCCACTCGCAAGTGAGTGATGCAATATCGTCCTCTTCACCAATACAGTAGTTCTAAGTGACGCATATAACATAGCAACATAATCAAAAGCATGAAAAATCATCAATTTAAATATACACTTATGCTAATTCCAAACATGCCATAATAATCACATCAAAATACTGTATCATCACATCAAGATACATCACGATTAAACAGTGATCAACTGTAACCAAGTACATAGTCAAAGTCCAACACAAAACTAAAGCATAAAGGAAAAACAACATAGTTCGCACAATAGAGAAAAATGAAAGAGGTATTACATTCACAATATAGTAGTAATGCTATACCAGATATAAAGGCTCATTGCTAGAGGGCTCAGTTCTGAAAAAGGACTCACTATCTAGATACAAAGGCTCATTGCCTATAGATAGGACTCATTGTCCAAAAGGAGGCTCAATACCTACAATCAAAAAAATAAACAAGAAATCCACCACAATAGGTTCCACACATTCACAACTTGATCAAAGGATTGCAAACACCATCAACTCACTTCTTTCAGGAATCAAACACATCAAAGTACTATTGCCTTGATTCACTCTTACACACTCTTCTTTTTTCACTTTTTCTCACACTTCTCTTACTTTCCTTGCAATTCACAACCTCTTGACTTGATTTTATACCATCTTCAACCCTCGAAACTTTCTCCAAGGTCGAATATACATCATTCATTTTACAAATTAAAATTAGGTTTGCTACTCAACATTCATGTGGTGGATAAGAATGAGAGTTCTAATCACATATTTAAGTAGGACGAAAACAATATCTTGTATCAATCACATGCTTCCTTAATTCATGCTTAACCTTAAAGTAACATATAAACACCAAGTTGGCCAAACCTAATTAAAAAACCAATGAAATTTGAAGTATGTGCGTCCAAAGAAAGATGATCACACGTGGATCACCCAATGCACTTCACTAGACACTTGAACATATCTTAGAAACCTTCAGATACATTTGTAGAAATTGCAATACTTTTTATGCATAAAACACTCTTCAATAGTTCAACCAGATTGAGAAGATGCACATAGTATCTTTGGAACAAGCCTTCCAAAGAACAAAACCACAAGCACATTTTCTAGAACATAGAGAACTACAATGTTAACTTTATTCGAGATCCACAAGACTACAAAGTAGATACATCTCTCCTAGTCCTCAAACAAACATTTCTACCAAACCGGTTCACACCGGTGAACACATCTTTCACTCTCCATCGACCTAGAAGCTAAAACTCATAATATACCATCCATTGAACCTCATGAACAATACCATAGATCCACACAAGCATAGGATCAACATAGAAGAAATGAAAATAATATTACTGGAGCACACTCAAAACACACACAAAACACTATCTTCATTATTTATTAACTTTCTCAAAATCACTTGCCAACAACACATCTACAACATTATAAATATAGCTCTATGTAATATCAATAGTTCTATAGTATCTCAACTATATATGTACCACCTACAATCACTCTGAACTATGTTGACATCAATGACAACATTAATGATATCACCACCAAACACATCCATAATTCCAACAAATGCACTATGACTATCTACAATCAATGATTTGTAGAAGGATTAAGTTCCTTGAAATGATCAACCAACCCAAAAAAAATAAGTAAATGCAAAAAATATACATCTAGGAAACTATGTAGTTAAACTCACGCACAAAAATTAAAAAAATATATATACAAATAATTTTATTGATGAATTACAAAATGTGGAAATCATATGGAAGAGGTAGAATACTCTTTTCATATTCATATCTGTAGCCATATATTTAAATAACAAAAAAATATTACATGATGAAAAGTCTAAATATCAACGCATTACAGACAAAGTGGAAAACGTTTCCCACTCAATTCTACAATTCCTTGTTCAAATGAAAAAGTTACACATATCCACATCATAAAAGGTATAAGAAAATAAAACAAAATAAAGAGAACAAATGCAAATATTAGTGCCTAAAATAAAGTAAATATTCAACCTTTCATTAAATAACTTTGTTGCATAACATTTATTTAATATCTTTATGACCACTATTAGGAATAGTGAAATCAATAAATAGTGAGTACAAATATAGTTATCTAATGGTTTGAAAGAAAGAATAAATTTACACCCGAGTAATTAAGTTTAATTATAGAAAGTATGTTCTATGATAAACTAGGGATACACACTATTTCATTGATCCGCTTCATATTTTCATTAGGAAATTTTAATTAGACTCTTTGGGTATGTATAGGATCATGATGTGCCAAAAAGTGGCAATATGTAACTGATAAGATTACCCATGTGGCTGACGACATTTTTATTACCCAAAATTAATGAAACGAAAAGGCTTTTTAAAGGTGATTGTTGGCTTTCCACCAATATAAATTATTATTTACTTTGAATTTAATAAGTAATTATTATTCATTTTATATTTGAAGTATGACTAAATTCTTAATTCATAAGCTGATTGAAAAAAATCTATAGCTTTCAAACGGTATCACATTTTTTGAATCCAAAATATGTGTCACATTCTATGCTTTGAATACTATAGGATTAAAAAAAGAATTGAATTTCATGTTTTTTTGACCAAGTTAAGGTGGTCAAACATAAAAAAAATTACATTTTGTAAAAGTTGTAATAAAAAAAGCATAATTAGTTATTTACTTAGAAAAAAATTATAAAAAAATATGCATCATATCAGGACATGAGTCCTCTACTTATATCTAAAATATTATAAAAAAATATTATCCTTTTATTGTGGTTAAGGTGGTTAGACAAACACTTACTTCTTATTTTTCCCTGAAATTTAAGTACTACTACATTGAAATTTAAAATTTTCACCAAATAGATTTAAAAAATTAAAAAAAACCTAGTAGTTTAGAAACTACATTAAATTTTCTACAAATTCTATTGTTACATATTTTTGAATTAATATAGATAATTTATTCAATTTTTTACATGAAGTTGCCTAACTCTGATTTTCTAAATTTACATCGCCACTTAAGCGCCTGTTTTTTCCATGAAAAATAATGCTTGTGTGAACCATCTCAAATTTAATATTCTCATCACAATATTTTTGATACTTTGAAAACCGACCCTCATTTGAAGTCACGTAATTTCATATGGGTAGTATATCTTCTAAAATCTATAAGATTTATATAGACCAAACATGTAGCCCTAGTGTTTTAAGGTGATTTCAATCTCCACTAGGATTTAGATCTAAACCAATTTCCCTTATTTTCCTTCTTTTTTACTTTCTCATTCATTCCTCCATCAAAAATTAAGACATTCTTGACACATGTTTTGAATTTTTTCATGGAATCTCCCATAAAATTAATAGTGCAATTATCTCATCCATTTTGATATTAAAGGTAGTATGCATGATTTGCATTATATAATTTGATCTAATTGATTTGGTAAATAGTTTAACATCATACAACAATCCTCTTCCTTCATTTTCAATCCAAGAAAGTGTAAAATTTTAGTAATAATTATGATGAAAGCATTTAAGTGTTTGTCCAAAGAACCAATTACATTCATCATAATTGTATGTGTTAACTTTCTTAGAAAAAAAATATTTCCTATTGATTTATCCTATACAATTTCAAATAATTTCTTCTATAGACCTATAGTTGTCGCTTCTTCATGTACATTCAATAATACAAAGTCTTCCAAATATAGCCCAATTATTTTCCTTACTTTTATATCCATTTTATGATATAATAATAAGTTTTTATTAAGATATTATAAGGATTGAAATTATTTATGTAACAAAATTTCATTATCTTTTGGAATCATATTTGCATCTATAGACACTTGAAAATGTGCTAATTGATATCATACACTTAAATAAGATTTACTAACATCATTTCATCTTTAACCCATCCTCTTTTAACTTAATTGATGTAATTCGCCTAGCTAATTAATTAATTGCATCATTTTCATCTATTGGCTTGTGATCTTGATGATGGATCATGAAGTGTGATCTGAAACGTTGATGCAAAAATTCTCATACAATCAAAGCCATAAATTATTGCAAAGAACATTATGGATTGTGGAAAATTGATATCTTTAATCAATCTCTCCTTTAGCTCATCTTGATGATGGATCACGGAGTGTGATTTGAAATGTTGATGCAAAAATTCTTACACAATCAAAGCCATAAATCATTTCAAAGAAAATTATGGATTGTGGAAACTTGATATCTTTAAATTTAATCAGGTTAATTCATCTCTTTTTTCACTAACACTTCATTGAATTAAATTAAATAAATAAACATATTTAATTTAATCCACTAAGTCATCTCATTTAATTAAATAACCCTAAGTTATTTAATTAAGTATCATTTCATCTTTCTCACATTTATTAAATCATCCAATATAATAAATGTCACTTTAATTCTACTAATCCACTAATTGCATAAATTAAATCATGATTAATTATCAATTAAACTAACTTTCCTCTAATTGAAGGGAATATCCCCATGGAATATACTTATCCCCTTTTTTGCACAATTAAAAAATTGTTTTAATTTGGAACATCCCTTTTTGTAACCCATAGGAATATTCCAGGAGAATATTCATATTCCTTCATTCTTTGAAAAATGGATACTTGCACTTGGCTTCAAACATAAGTTACCTTGTAACTTGAGTTACAAGTTACTTTCAACCTTTTGAACAAGTCACCTTTGACCTCTATGTGCAGGTCATAAGTCTTTTTTTTAGAAGAAAATATGAACTCTTGGTTAAATCCCATCATGCATTCTCATATGTTGATGAGAATCCATGATCCATGCCTCTCCTTCCTTTCATCCAGAACTGTTGATTAAACTTTTCAATCTTAGCCCTCCATTTATCATTTTATTTTCTCTCCTATAAATATAACTCTATTTGGAGACAAATTGATCAATCTTCTAGAGAAAACTCATGCTATTGACATCACTTGCATCCATACTGTTATATTCTCTCATTTTTTAGCAAATTTTTGTTCATTTTAATTGCATAATAGCTTAGATTATCCATTAACGGATTCCATGCATTAATTTTAGTTTATATATGAATTAGGGTTTTCATCTTTTAGCATAATTTTAGCTTAGATTAGTTTAGCAATAGCATAATTAGATGATCAATAGCATAAAATAATGGTAACTTAGCTTGCATCATGTTAATTTTTGCATAAACTAGGTTTTCATCTATTCTCTTCCATAGAATTGATTGAAACATAATTACTAATCACGAGATCGAGAACATGCCTTTTTCTCACCCATATGAATATTCCAAGAGAATATTATTATTCCTTCATTCTTTGAAAAATGGATAGTTTCACTTTGCTTCAAGCACAAGTTACCTTGTAACTTGAGTTACAAGTTATCTTTCAACCTTTTTAACAAGTCGCCTTTGACTCGCATGTGCAAATCAAAAGTGTTTTTTTTAGAAGAAAATATTAACCCTTGATTAAATCCCATCATGCATTATACTTTGTTGACGATAGTCCATGATCCATGCCTCTCCTTCCTTTCATCCTGAACCATTGATTAAGCTTTTTGATCTCATCCCTCCATTTCTCATTTGCTCTCCTATAAATAGAACCTAATTTGGAGAAAAATGGATCCATCTTTCAGAGAAAAATTATGTTGGTGAAATCACTTGCATGCATAAACTCATATTTACTCACTTGTTAGCTTATTTTAGTTCATTTTAATTACATAATATCTTAGAGAATCCATTAATGGATTCCATGCATTCATGTCAATTTATATATGAATTAGGGTTTTCATATTTCAGCATAATTTTAGCTTAGATTAGCTTAGCAATAGCATAATTAGACCATTTATAGCATAAAATCATATTCATTCTTTCAAAAACTATGTTTTGATACATTAATCACAATGGTTTCAACGATTCTCTTCCATAGAATTGACTGAAATATGCTCACTAATTATGGGATATAGAAATTTTCGTTGTTTCACATAAAAATGACACTAATTTCAAAATAGGACAAATTTTAGATGGGCTAAATTAGGAATTTAAATTTTTTTGTGTAGTTTGTAGCTTTCATTTTCAATTAAATTCTTATTTTAGATTTTCTATTTTGAATGATATTGTATTTAAATGTAGGTATGTTTGGAAATGTTATGCTTTGATTTTTCATTTGTCAAGAGTGATTGAACCTAACTCACAATCCCCATCTCACATTCTTGTACTAGAAAGAAGGCAAAATGTTAATAATTTTCTAGCTTGAATTTCATTTATTTGATGTTTTGCAGGTTGCAATGATGCCCAAAATAAAAATGACACCTTCTATAGAGCATCACCATATAGCGATGCCCATCCAATTTAAAATAGCAATGTCAATTTAATGCACTGACATCAATTATTTCTAGCAACACAAAATTAATCAAGAAGTATCAAAGAATTTAAACAACAACACCCTCTTTACCAAAGCAAAGCTTTCAAATTTGAAAATGCAACACTATCATTAGTAGTTATTCCAAGCCAAATATCAATGCTATCATGCTCACTATTTCTACTACAGAGCAACACCCATTTTCACTAGAGTGATGTCCATACTTGAAATTGTGATGAGCTGTTTTATTTAGCGATGCCCAACTCTAGTAAGAAAAAAATTGATTATTTTTAAAGCATGTGCTTTAATTTCCTTGATTTATCTAATTATTAATTAGCCTCTGATTATGTTTTGGTTGTTAGAATAGTAGGATTTTTCAAGTTCAAAGACATGGAGTTGAAATGAAGAAAGTCTCTTTTATCTTAAATTCTATAATTGTAAAGAGCGTATAAATGCTTTGGGAAAATTAGAAACCAATTTTCATGCTTTCTACTTTTTCTTTAGGATGTCACTTGATTTTAATTTGATCTTAAAATAAATTCTCAAATGGAATTAAAATTGAACCTTCATATTATCATTTTACTTTGGGCTTAAAATTGAACAAGCAAGTTCATACTTGGTTTTGGTGCTATAAAAAGAATTCATCATTTCCTTGAGGAGGATTAAAATAAATGTGTGTTTAATTTTTCTTATAGTCTTATTTTCAACTTGTGTCATTTAGATGCATATGCACTTCTCTCATGCTTCATGACAATGTTGAGAATCAAAATAATTTTGGTGATACTAGTTTTCTAAGAGGTTACCAACATATTTTGATTTGGAGCTAACACTGAACAATTGTGTGAGTGTGATGGAAAGGTATTGTGTGTGCTCCCTCCTAAATTATTTATGCAACTTAGGCGGTTGAACTACAAATGTAATTCTTGACTTTTTTGATCTTTAGAGGGCCTTCCTTGTTGGGAAAAAGTAATCACCCCAAGGGAATGATGCAAGCGATAACGAGCTAAAGCCAAGCTCTTCCAAACCGCGAAATAAATATGTGGTTACAATGAAAAATATGATCAATGGGAAGTGTTATATGATAAATCTCCCCCAACATCTTGATGATGTGTAAAGCCCTTTTTCTAAGGGCTTAGAGACATCTCACAAGGATTTTATCATTACATGGCCTAAACTGGAAGCCCTTATTATGAACATTTGTTTAGAAATCCAAAAATCCTTAATACTTGTTGGCGCAAGAACAATCATTCTGAAGCCATCCTACATTCTCACTATTCAATTATAGGAATATCAAAATCTTTTTGATCTTCATATTTTAAGAATTTTGAGATTTGGTAGTCCCAAGAAGTGTATGTCGTGGAGGGGAGCCAGTGTCAAAAATTTTCTTTAAACTGTTCACCTTGTTTAGTGTTTGGATAAATCCAAGAAGGAATTAAACAATGTATAGCCACTTGAAACCTAAGATTGTATGTGATTATGAGTCAGTTTGATACATTTCTTGATTCAAAAATGTTCCAAAATCAAACATTCACTATCTTAAAAATTTAAAACACTTTGTTAAACATGGGTTCCTCTTGATTTATCTTTGATATTAGTTCTTTTCCTATGGGTTTCTATCCATAGCGACTCCTAAATATCTTGACTCAATCATAATCCATATTTCTCAAAGACAACATAGGCAATTATGGTTCTAATCTCATGATTTTTTGGAAATGGACATTGTGAAAGTTATGATATTTTTTACATAAACATTTAGTTTGGAAAATTAATGAATAAGAGTTTTTGTAAAATCAATTCACTTAAGCAAGATAAGCTTGACAAAAATTTAACCCCACATGACCATTTGGAGACCAGAAACTCTTGTTTTACAACCCAACCTTCAAGGTACAATCATGCAATAAATATTTTTATACATTGAGGGAGAACAAACAAATATTATCAGTAGTTTGAGAAAATTCAATTTTAAAACCAAGGAAGCATCCAATCGGTGGAGAATCGCTACAACTATCTTGGATAAAGAAGAATGAAGAGAAGATATTTTGGCCAGAAGGCCAATATTACCACCTCCCACATGGTAGCAAATATCTTATTCTTCTTTAACGATCTCACACAAAATAAAATATCCCCAAAATAAGGTCTATTGGTCATCATTATAAACATAGGCACCTTAGTTCAAGAGCAATGAAAAACCCCACTACAACACTATGCCTAAGTAGAAACAAATTAATGGGAATTTTTTTTTAATGTGCAGTAAGAAGACATCTAGAAATTTATGTGTTCTTTATGGGTCAAAATCCATATCTTTTTCAAGATAATAAACCTATCTAAATAATCCATCATACAATCAAAGTTCATGAAGTAAAACCTACATCCTATCATCACAGACATAGATATCATAACTTAAAGTTTGGTAGGATTTGGGTTGTAATTATTTAGCACAATCATTACCAATTGTTAAGAAACCACTATGCTTGATCTAGGAGAAGGAGAATAGGTTTAAACATCCCCCTTTATCCTCTCATCTAAGTCAACATTTGGTCTTTAGGATGTGAACATTTTAGAGGTCTAGCATCATTCTCACTACCATGGTATTGGAAAATAGAGGTTCATTCTAAGTCAACATTGGGTCAAAAAATTTCACCCATCCTTGTGTAAAAATTTCATGCTTCACCTAACCTATATTTTGAAAAATTTTGAATGCACCAACATCTTTTGACTTAAGCATCAAATCAAACCAGCCCCTAACTTTGTGAAGCTTTATGTGAAATTTATCATTTTCCTTGCACCTAGTTATGCTAGTTATCATCCTTGAACTATTGTTTCCTAAAGGTCACGAGTCTTCCCTAAATATTCTCAAGGTCATAATCATCCCAACATCAAAACATAAAACTCAAATTCAAAAGTTTTGTCCCAAAACAATTGCAAAGATCACTTTCTATTTCACCCATCTCTTCATCCACTATTATCTTCATTGCTTCAAAAAGACTTAGAGCATCCTTTTTACCTAGATTTTAGTACACTAGAGAGTTCAAAATTTACAAATCTCAACACAAATCTCCCACTAGTGACCCCAAATTTATTGTAAAAACAAGATCACAATACAAGAGAATCATGCAAAAAACCAAAGTCACATTTACCAAGTGATCCAAATCTTCTAGAATTTGACCCAAGAATCCAATTCATGCCATTAGAACAACTATCATCTCTGACAGGACCATATAATATTGAAGGCATCACAAACAATCCCTTTGAACTCACTAAGGAGTAAATCATGGAACATCAAATGTTTGAAAACATAGCTCCTATTTATCCATCATTTTATGGCACAAAATTTGACACAAGGATGTGCCACTCCACCATCAGGGATAAATCAAACACCTACTACTAGTCTTGCAACTAGCCTTGCTAAGCACTTTGGTCTGACTCTTTCGTTTGAAAGAAGTACACTTGTGGGTACTCTTGCTACCAATCCTCCACATCCAACAACCACTTGGAAACCTAACTTTGGTGCTCCTCCAATCCCAAAAAATTCAAAACACATATATAAACCTCTTCACCTTCATTACTCCACCACAACCTCCACCTATCAAGGAAATCCATCTTCATCTACATCCATGAGTACCACAAGTATTCACCCCATCATGCAAAGCCATATAGACCAAGTATCTCAAGATATTACACAAGGGCATGTCTATACTATTTCGCAGAGTCAACCCTCAATGAAAATAGGGACATTTATACCCAATCCTCCGATGGGTTAATTTATACCATTGTCATCATAGAACATAACCAGTTCTTCTATCATTGATCCATCTAAAACCAACACCTTGGGCATGAACCCTATCAACCAAGGAAGTTCCTTGATCACATATCAAGCACCAGGAAATCCCCTATACATTATTTAAGGGAATCTTTTAAATCAATGGAATCAAGGTCCTAGTATGTTGGCACCATTGCAAAATCTAACAAAAACATCCAAATCATTCCACATGGTCCCCCTCACCATGCAAAGTCAAATGGGATCTCAAAATTACATTCCTCTATCTGAATCCACCATTTTACAAGGAATATTGAATCGAGGAAACTCCCCACCTCTCGTCACTCACTCACAACCCATCAAAAACATCAACACCCACAATCCATCATAGATGTCCCAAAAATAAACTAGTCCTATATTGAAAAATCATACCTCAACCTTACAACAAGAACAACAAGCTTATCAACAAGCCATCCAACAACAACAACAACAAAAATATTATCAAGAATCATTACCAACACAATAACAAAAACAACAATAAGCTTATCAATCATCCTTAGTAGGATAAACACAACATAAGGCCCAACAACAAGCCATCTTAGTAGAACAACAACATTAGTCCCAACAACAAGCCATCATGGCACAACAACAACATCATGCCCGATAGCGAACCATTACAACACAACAACATTAGGCCCAACAACAAGACGTTGTGATACAACAACAACATCAGGCCCAACAAAAATCCATTGTGACACAACAAGAATATCAAGCCCAACAACAAGCCATTGCAATACAACAGGCCCAACAATAAGCCATTGTGGCAAAAACATTAACATCTGGCCCAATGACAGGAAATCACAAGACAACAACAACAAGCCCAAAAACAAGCCTTACTAGCTGAACAATATGCCCAATATTAACAAAAATAATAAAAATTTCTTACTATAACCCCTAATCTAACATCATCAATCTAAACATGCTAGAAACATACACAAAAACACCTTAATCACCTTTACATAATCTCTTTCCACCATACACCCCATACAACACACCATCATATCAAAATCCAATAAACCACTCATCCTTCATCCCATCATATGTTCCTCTACCTAATCCAAAAGATGATCTAGCTTTGCAACTCAAGGTGTTATCCAAATAAATAGAAGAACTTGAGATGGTAAATAAAAAGAAGCCCCATACACAGAACCTGTGTCCTTACCCCTTTGACGAAAATATTGCAATGGTACCCTTCTCTCTCGGATTTGAGATCCCCAAATTCAATAAATACAAAGGGAAAGGAAGTCTTGTAGACCATGTCAAAGAATTCAATGTCATTTGTAATGAGGTAGCTTACAATGATTCATATCTAATGTGTCTATTCCCACAAATTTTAACAAGTCCTGCTATGGATTGGTTCTCTCATCTATCTCCTCAGATTAAAATTTTTCAATAAATTACTGATCAATTCATCGACCACCTCTCCCTTAATCTCAACATGGACATAATATTAGAAGAGTTGTATACTCTCAAAAAAACAAAGGGGAATATCTTGCTAGCTTCTTGCAACGATCGAGACAAAAAGCTAGTAATAGCAAGTTGACCTTTCCTGATGAACAACAAGTGGGAATCATCATAGCCAATCTAGATCTCGATCTCTCATTCCACTTGAAAATTCAGTGCATCACATCTTATGAAGATCTTGTCCACCAAAAAATTCACATTGAAGGTTTTCTAATCTCATAGGGAAATAATCAAACTTACAACCACCCACCAACTAGTTCGAATGGAAAAACTCGTGTTTGGGCTAAAAATAAAAATATGAAAAATGATGGTGTTGTACACGCTAAGTTGGTCCTAAGTGAACCTAGAACAAACAAAATTAGTTTTTCTAACATTCAACCAAATACCCAACAAACAATACCTCAAAACAATCAAATCAACGACACTAAGATGAAACAATAGTGAACTACCAACAAGAAAAACTATCCCAAGTGCAAGTACACATATTTATCTGAACCCATCGAAACCATCATGAAAAATTTGGTAGAATAAAATCTGATAACATTTCCCAAAGATTAAAATTACCAAGAATGACAAGAGAAACCATCCTGATACAATGAGAACGATCTCTGTGACTTTCATAAAATCAAAGGACACAAAATTGCAAACTGCATGAAACTTAATAACATCATCCAATATCTCATAGTGAATAACCCCATCTCTACTAAAGTACCAGCTAGGAATTAGGATCTCAAGATATGGGTATGCCTAGGATCATCATGGAAAAAATAGGCCCTTAAGTGGCAAAAAATTTAGAAAAATTAGAGTTAGGCAACTTGACATAAAATTTTGAATAACTTGTCTATATTATTTCAAAAATGTGTAAGAATACAATTTGTAGAAAACATAATGTAGTTTCTAAATTACTAGGTTTCTTTACAAAAAAGTAAAATCTATTTGGTGAAATCTTGAAATTTAAATACAATAGTTATTAAATTTTAGGGAAAAAATAAGTAGTTGTTTGTCTGACAACCCTAACCACATTAAAATGACAATAGTTTTTTATAATATTTTAGATATAAGTAGAGAACTCATGTCCGAATGTGATGCGTATTTTTTTATAATTTTTTTTCATGTAAATAATTAATTATAATTTGTTAATGACAATTTTCTAAAAATATAAAGACGCATATGTCTAACCATCTTACCTTGGTAAAAAAATCATGAAATTCACTTTTTTCTTTTTTAATATTATAGTATTTAAAGCATAAAATGTGACACATGTTTTGGATTCAAAAATAATGATACCATTTGACAGCTATAGATTTTTTTCAATCAACCTAAAAATCAAGGCTTTAGTCATAATTCAATGGAAAATGAATAATAATAATTTATTAAATTCAAAGTAAATAATAATTTATATTGGTGGAAACTCAAGAATATCCTTTAAAAAACCTTTTCGTTTCATCAATTTTGGGTAAAAAAAAGGTTGTCAGCCACATACTCATCATATTGCCACTTTTTGGCCCATCATGATCTTGCACATACCCATATACAAGAACCCTATGCTAGATTATAACAAAGGGAACAAAAATGAGAAATCTAAGGATTATAAAAATGTGCAGCATAGCTATTCAAATGTGGTCGCATCCTTTGATAGTGTGATTATATTCATCATCATCAAAGGAACTAGTACCGAGTGTTGAGTCACCGAACGATGTGGAAAGGTCACTATTCAAGGAGTCCTATTCCAATCTAGGGCACAACCTGATTTTCCAACATAAAATCCAAGCAAGCACAATCTCCTAGACTATCTTAAGAATACCCAAACATAGATATCAATCTTAGAACTATTAATTCTATCTCCCATACATAGATTAATCTTAGAGAAAGCCTTATTCAAGTCATTTGTCTTTGAATATATTGATACAAATCAGTTTCAATATATAGTAGGACACATTACCGATAATCTTCTTACCTTTTTATAAGCAAGGTAAAAAGAATCTTAGTAGATGGAGGTTCTAGTTTGAACATTTGTACCCTTAAGTCGATCAAAGACCTAGGCTACTCAGAAGATACCATTGACAAAAAAAGAGTACTACCATATGGGCATATGATGACCAAGAGTGGGTATCACATGGCATCATTACATTACCCATTCAAGTGGAACCTATCATTGCATAAACTACTTGACAAGTGCTAGATCTTGATCTTCCATACAACAACCTACTTTGCCGACAATGGATCCATGCCTTAAAAATTGTTGCTTCAACCTACCATCAATATGTCAAGTTTTATTTTCAAGGTAGACAAGTTACCATCTATGGAGATCCTGAGCCTTTTTACTACTAGAAAAATATTGAGGCTCGGTTCTATAAGATCCCACAAGTTCCCAAAAATGATGAAGGGCCTACATCCATACCTACCTCATTTTTTGATTGGTCATCTCTTGCATCCACCTCAACAAAAAATACACCCATTATGTATAAAATTCTCGATATCAAAGCAGTAATCCAAGATGATGATTTTGGGAATTATAAGCTCCTAAATGATAACTCTGTATTAGGAGAATTACCTATTTTTCATCAAACTCATGGGAAACCTACATCTAGTACCAAAGATCCTGAAACAATCAAGGTGGAAGTTACTACCTTCAACAAATTGGGGGATGTGAATCAAGAAGAGGTAAATGAGGAGGATATCTCTAAACTCCTCTATCGTGATGAATGAACTATCCCTATTCTTCCTATTGAAGATGATAATAAAATCTTACAACTCATAAAGGGAAAGGGTTACAACAAGAATGAGAAAATAGGAAAGAATGACAATGGCTTGCTAGAACCTATCATTCTTGAGAAATTATTAGAGAATCTTGGTTTAGGTTGTGCTATTAGCAAGGTTACACTTATTGGCAAAGGTACTTTCGTTAAATTGGATGAGGCTTCCTCGTGGTTACCTACACTATGAGACATGACCTTAGATGAATTCCCCCTTGATATGAATGACCTATTTGAAAATAACTCCCTATTCATTATATCTATTACATCCTTTGATTGAAGCAATCAACCTACTAAACTATGCCTAGTATACCCATAACTTATTGACATGGACCAACAACAACCACCATTTTTTTATTTATTCAAAAATGATGAAGCGATTCCATATTTCATGGGACTCTGTATTAATCTATCCTAGGTAGATCAAAAATCATGTTTCAACATAGATCTAGACACAATGGCGTACTATGGAGATACGATTGAGTCCTTTAGTCACAAAATTGATGAAATGCAACTAACATGCAAATCCTTGAGTGAAAACCACACTATGAAACCCTTTGATCCTAAAATGGTAAAAAGAAAGGACATATCCAAGGGTGAAACCTCTTTGAGGCAGCCAAGGATGAGGCATTCAATTTACCTCTTAGTGCAATGTATCCTGAAAAAGTTAGCAGTGCTAGCAAAAAAGGCTGCCCCAATCAATCTAGGAATAGAAGAAGCACCCCAAATCACTTTCTATGTTGAATGCCTATTGGATGAAGAACAAAAGAACCTAGCAGCATTTCTAAAATAATGGGGAGATAAATTTTCATGGTCATACATAGATATGCCTTGCCTTGATCTTGAAGTAGTTGTGCATCATTTAGTAGTAAATCCTAAAGCCAAGCCATTCAAGCAAAAGTTAAGAAAGATGCACCCTCAGATAGCAATCTTGGTTAAACTAGAGTTACAAAACCTTCTAGATATTGGGTTCATCTCACCAATAGATTATCCTAAATGGGCTTCAAACCTAGTACCAGTCTCGAATCCCACTAGGGGAATCATAATTTGCACCAATTTCAGGAATGCAAATAAATCATTCCCAAAGGATGATTTTCCTCTTCCCAACAGCAACCTCATTATAGAATTAATAGTTGGGAATGAAATTCTATCACTCACAATGGGTTTTTAGGCTACAACAAAATCATGATCTCCAAGGAGGATCAACATAAAACTATATTCACATGTCAATGGGAAGCATATTGTTGGAACATGATTCCATTTAGATTAAACAATGTAGGAGTGACCTATCAAAGAGCAATGGATCTCATCTTCCATGACATGATCAAAAAAATAGTTGAAGATTATGTGGATGATATTTTGGAAAAATCAAAGAAAAGAAGTGAGCACATACCAGTCCTAGGACCCATCTTTGATAGGGTTAAATAATACAAGGTACGACTGAATCCAAAAAAGTGTGTATTTGGGCTTACATCAAGGAAAATTCTTGGCTTCATTATCTCATAAAGAGAGATAGAAATTGATCCAATAGAGGTAAAAGTAATCCTTGACATGGAACCACCACAAATGCTAAAACATATGAGTGGATTACAAGGAAGATTTCAGTCCATCAAAAGGTTCATAATGTAGCTATCAGATAAGTTCCACTCCTTTTTACATCTCCTCCATAAAGGGATACCTTACAAATGGGATGACAAGTGTGATAAAGCTTTCTAGCAGATCAAAGAATATCTACTAGCACCTCCAATTCTCATGTTTCCCATACCAAACAAGTCATTGGTCTTATATATCTCAGCATCATTGGTAGCACTAGGCGCTCTTTTGGAACAACATGATGAGAATGGAAAGGAAAGAGATATCTACTATATTAGCAGAACCTTGGTTTCCTATGAAATGAACTATTCACCTATTGAGAACACATGCCTAGGAGTAGTTTTTGCTTCAAAAAAATTCAAACATTACATGTTGTCACATCAAATCAAGCTCATTGCAAAGAAAGATCCATTAAAATATTTATTATCTAAGGAAAATTTCATAGTGAAAATGGAAAAATGAGTGACGATCTTAACTAAATTTTGCATAGAGTATGTGGAGTGCAAGGAAATCAAAGGGCAAGTGATTGCAGGTCAACTAGCAAAAGTACCCATTTATGTAGAAAATCCTCTAGTATCTGAGTTTTGTAATGAATCAGTATTCCTTCTCAACCTCAAAGATCAATAGAAAATCTACTTTCATGGATCATTCACCACAAATGGATCTAGAGTGGGAATTCTTTTCATCACCCCTAAAGGTGACTTCATTCCAAAGTCATACAAGCTATCATTTTCATTCACTAACAGTGTTACTTAGTATGAAGCCCTAATCATAGGTTTAAGGATAACAATCTAGTGGTAGATTCAAGAAATAAAATTCTATAGATACTCATAACTAGTTATTAACTAGGTCAATGATGACTATCAAACAAAAGATGACAAGCTCACCCCTTACAAGAAGATGGTAGATAATCTCAAAAATATCTTCATAGACGTATATTTTGAGTAGATTCCTCGCATGATCGACATAGAAAAAGACACCATGGAAATAATTGGATCACTATTGGACATTCAAAACAACGTCCTCCAATGTGAATTCTTGGTAGAAAAAATTCTAATGCAAACTTTCAAAATCCCTAAATCCAAATTCATGTGTGTCATTGTTGGTCCTAGATCCCTATGGTATCATGACATCTTTACCTAGCTAAGAAGAGGAACCCTCACATTTTATATCACCTCAAACTTTCAAAAGACCTTTGTCAAAAGGCCATCCTTTTTTATGATCTTAGGTGATATCCTTTACCATTGAAGCATCAAAAGAACATTACTACGATGCCTTAACCAAGACCAAGCCTTAACTACTCTAATAGAAGTACACAATGGAATATGCTGTTCTCACTCTAGTCATATGAAATTAGCTAAGAAACTATTGAGGATAGGGTACTATTGGCCAACCATATAAAACGAAGCTCATCAGTATGTGCAAAAGTGTGTCCAATGTTAGCATCATGGAAATCTAATTCATGCACTGGCTTAGGATTTGGAACCCATAATCACACCTTGGCCTTTTTCACAATGGGGACTTGATCTCAAAGGAAAAATCACCCCAACCTCATCTAAAGACCATAAGTTTATCATAATTGCCACTAAGTACCTCAACAAGTGGGTAGAAGCCATTCCTATTACCTAAATAATGGGGACGAAAATTGCTAAGTTTATCCTCAATTACCTCATCTACTATTATGGTATCCCACAAACCCTAATCTCAAAAAATGGGACACCCTTTAAAAATTAGGATTTGAAAGATTTGTACTAAAAATTCAACATCCAACACCATTTCTCTACCTATATTATCACCAAGGCAATGACTAAGAAGAGGCTACAAATAAAACAATCTTAAAAATCTTGAAGAAAATAGCTAACAAAGTTGGTCGTTACTGACATCTATAGCTAAATCCTACTTGTTAGTGTAATTAATTAATTAATTATTACACTAGCATAAGTTAACTTAGGTTTTAATTAATCATATTAGTCCTAAGTTGCATTTAATCATTGAATAGAGTTGTTGAGATAAGATTCCCTTCTAGAAGATGAGTTGTCTTTTCTAGAACTTATCTCCATCTTGTTATCATTCCCTAGGTAGTTGGTTAGGGTTTCTTGTTGTCACATGAAGTGTGATTTGAACACTTGGCAACATCCTTTGCATTCTAGGTTTTGCACTTGCCTAATCAGGAATATGTACTCTTTGAAAAATATCCAGCTATCAATCAATCAATACTTTCTTTGTGGTTGAATATTTCTTCAAACCCTTGTTTGTTTTCTCCATCCATTCTCTTCCTTGTGATAGGTATCCATTTGCATGCAAGCGATCTTGGAGTCTGAAGTTGGTTTTGACAACTTCTACATGGTATCAAAGCTTTCCTACTACATGCATGTTCTTGTTTAAAGAGTTTGGAGCTATTCGGAGCTACAAGAGTTTGTTGCATGTCATTTTTTATTGGAGCCGTTATCATATTTGCTTCAAAAATCTAGTTTTCACTCATTTGTAGGAAAAAAGATTTCTGGGTTTTGTAGCCAGCATCGAAATTTGAACTATGTATCTTTTAGATTTTGAATATCTTACACAGATTTGGAGAAAATCACAGTCTAAAAAGCATCGGGTGCCATTTTTCTCCTCACTAGAGGTTAAAAAAAAAAAAAATTTCATCTTCTGCTAGTTGGATCAAAAAATGATTTCTGGGTTTTATTTCTAGCATCAAAACATTTTTGGGTTTTCATTTTTTGTCTAAAAATAGTGAGAACGTTTCTTCTAGAAAACCCATTTCCTATAGACTAAATTCATTATTTTTTTATTTGAGAGTATATATTGTTGTTTTATGTCATAGATACACATACTATTGCACCCCTTACTCCATTCAACTATTTTGGTTGGAAAAAACAAATGGAGATTCACTTGAAACATAAAGGGTTCCACAGGGTAACCATGGGCACAGAAATTGAACCTACATGTGCTACTAAAAAGAGAAAGTGGTTTAATAGATGTGATAAAGCTTATGGTACATTATGTATTTCTCTTTCTTCTGACCTTCTTTTTCATATTGAGTCTTGCACTACACCCCATGCGGTTTGGACTACTTTGTAGTCCTTGTTTGGGAAGCAAGATACTATGAAAGGGTTTCAGTTAGAGAATGAGCTTATTGGCTTAAATCCTAGGGATTTTTACAACATCCAGGAGATTTTCACCAAACTCAAGTCTCTTAGATTGCAGTTGTAACAGTTTGGTGTTCAGAAAGAAGACTCTTAGTTGATATTGTCCATTATTTCTAAACTTGGACCAAATTATTCAATTTTTGTTTCTACCTTTTATGCTACTAGGGATGCACTTGGTACTAGATTCACTATGTCTTCTTTTGATGATTTTGCATCTTCTCTCACTCGAGAGCAAGCCAAGTTGGCCAATACGGGCAATTTGAAGCCCTCTTCATCACATGCACTTATTGCATCACAAGGGCTCAGAGATCAGAAGGCTTCTAAAGAAAAAGGAATGAAAGAAAAACAAAAGGATTCCAAATCTTATGAGCATCAAAAAGATTCGTCAGATTCATCATCCTCTTCTAAGGGGAAATCATTTAGGAAGGAGAAGGGCCCATGTGCATATTGCAAGAGAGAAGGACATGCAGAACATAATTCCTACAAGAAGGACATTGATGAGCTGAAGAATCTTCTTCAGAAACATTAGATTGATTTCCCTTCTAGGATGTCTGCTCATCTCCTTCCCCTCCTTCTTCTTCTTCATTTTTAGTACAGCATGAGAGGAGCACAATTGGTTTACATACTTTATCAAATATGAAGAGACATGATGTTTGAGCTTCTTCGAGTCTTGGATCAGGGAGATGGCTACTAGATTTAGGAGCATCTCATCATATGGCTTCTACACAGTCTATGTTCACTTCCTTTGAGTCTCACACTATGTCTCCTATTTTGATGGGAAATAATACCTACATGAGTGTTACATGGAGGGGGTCTATCAGTTTTGGGCACAACACTTTTCAGGATGTCTTGTGTTCCTCATTTGATGAAACTTCTTTCTATATATCAGACCACACATGGAGGCAATGAGAGGTATGTGGAGTTCACACCTGATTCAGTTATCATCAGAGACTTGGAGAGTAGAGTAGTTATAGCTACTGGGGTGGTGGATCACTCATCTTGGTTGTATTCCTTTGCAAATTTTGCTACTTATGGTGCTTTTGTTCAAACATCTATTCATCACACTTCTAGTGTGAATCATCATTCAGAGGAGACATTTGGCTATTTGAACATTGGAGTTCTCACTTCAGATCCTTCTCTTGAGCCATCCATTCCATCTCCATCACCTAATGTTGGATTTGTTGATACTTCTATGACAATAGGTGTAGTTTCTTCTATTTTAGTGCAACAAGATGAATTTGATCATCCATCTTTGGAGGTTCCTATTCAGTCTTCACCCAGTTTGACTTCTTCATTTGTTGAGGTCACACCTACTTCTATGGAGACATCATGGGATACACCTACTTCACCTTCAGAGATTGCTTTCATTCGGCCTCTTCCCTCTCACTTCTTTCACGAGATGTAGTTTCTCCAATTCTTTTGGGGCTACTTCATTCTGGGGGGGATCTATGGTCTCTTTCTTCCTCTCTTCAGGGGGTTTATTTGATGCATCTTTTTGATGGATGGTGTCCTTGGGGGGTCTTATGGTGTCCTCCATCCTTCATCACTTAGTTGCTCTTTGCATTCTATTTTGGGGAGGAATTTTGTTCCCACTGGGTTTTCTCCTTTACTCCGATTAGTTTAGTTTGTAGTGCATTTGTACATGGGTACCTAAAATGGCCATCAGTCGGGACCCATCATACTCATTTATAATCATTGCATTTTTCATTTCCTCCCTAAGCTGCACTTATGGGGGGGTGGTAGTGTAATTAATTAATTAATTATTATAGTAGCTTCAGTTAACTTAGGTTTTAATTAATCATATTAGTCCTAAGTTGCATTTAATCATTTAATAAAGGTGTTGAAATAAGATTCTCTTCTAGAAGATGAATTTTCTTTTCTAGAACTTATCTCCATCTTGTTATCATTCCCTAGGTAGTTGGTTAGGGTTTCTTTTTTTGACATAAAGCGTGATTTGAAAACTTGGCAACATCCTTTGAATTCTAGGTTTTGTCGTTGCCTATATAATTAGGCATATGTACTTTTTGTAAAATATGCATCTATCAATCAATCAATACTTTCTTTGTGGTTGAATATTTTTTGAAACTCTTGTTTGTTATCTCCATCCATTCTCTTCGTTGTGACATGTATCTATCTGTATGCAGGTGATCTTGGAGTCTAAAGTTTGTTTTGACAACTTCTACATGCTTCTTCTTGTTTAAAGAGTTTGGAGCTATTTGGAGCTACAAGGGTTTGTTGCATGTTGTTTTTTACTAGATCCGCCATCATATTTGCTTCAAAAATCCAGTTTTCACTCATTTGTAGGAAAAACGATTTCTAGGTTTTGTAGCCAGCATTGAAATTTGAACTGGCTAACTTTTAGATTTTGCATATTTTGCACAAATCTAGAGAAAATCATAGTCTAAAAAGCATTCGGAGTCATTTTTCTCTTCTGCTTGTTGGATCAAAAAATGATTTCTAGGTTTTATTTCTAGCATCAAAATATTTCTAGGTTTTTATTTTGTCTAGAATCAATGAGTAGATTTTCTAGAAATCAAATTAGAAATGAAATTTTTTGATAGAAAACCCGTTTCCTACAGACTAAATTTATTGTTTTTCTATTTTAGAGTATATATTGTTGTTTTATGTCATAGATACACATAATATTTCAGCCCTTACTCCATCAACTATTTTGGTTGGAAAAAAAAAAGGAGATTCACTTGAAACATAAAGGGTTGTATAGGGTAACCGTGGGCACATAAATTGAACCTATAGGTGCTGCTAAAAAGAGAAAGTGGTTTAATAGATGTGATGAAGCTTATGGTACATTATGTCTTTCTCTTTCTTCTGACCTTCTTTTTCATATTGAGTCTTGCACTACACCCCATAAGGTTTGGACTACTTTGTAGTCTTTATTTGGGAAGCAGGATACTATGAGAGGGTTTCAGTTAGAGAATGAGCTTATTGGCTTAAATCCTAGGGATTTTGACAGCATCCAGGAGTTTTTCACCAAACTCCAATCTCTTAGATTGCAGTTGTCATAGTGTGGTGTTCAAAAAGAAGACTCTTAGTTGATATTGTCCATTTTTTCTAAGCTTGGACCAAATTATTCATTTTTTGTTTCTACCTTTTATGCTACTAGGGATGCACTTGGTACTAGATTTACTATGTCTTCTTTTGATGATTTTGCATCTTCTCTCACTCGAGAGCAAGCCAAGTTGGCCAATATGGGCAAGTTGAAGCCCTCTTCATCACAAGGACTTATTGCATCATAGGAGCTGAGAGATCAGATGGCTTGTACAAGAAAAGGAATGAAACAAAAACAAAAGGATTGCAAATCTTATGAGCAATAGAAGGAGTTGTCAGATTCATCATCCTCTTTTAAGGGGAAATCATTTAGGAAGGATAAGGGCCCATGTGCATATTGCAGGAGAGAAGGACATTCAAAACACAATTCCTACAAGAAGGACATTGATTAGCTGAAGAATCTTCTTCAAAAACATCAGATTGATTTGCCTTCTAGGATGTTTCAATCATCTCCTTCTCATCCTTCTTCTTCTTCTTCTTTAGTACAACATGACATCAGCACAAATGGTTTACATACTTCATCAAATATGAAGGGACATGCTCTTTGTGCTTCTTCAAGTGTTCGATTAGGGAGATGGCTTCTAGATTCAGGAGCATCTCATCATATGGCTTCTACACAGTCTATGTTCACTTCCTTTCAGTCTCACACTATGTCTCCTATTTTGATGGGAAACAATACCTACATGAGTTATACAAGGAAGGGGTGTATTAGTTTTGGGGACAACACTTTTTAGGATGTCTTGTGTGTTCCTCATTTGATGAACAACCTTCTTTCTATATATCAGATCACACATGGAGGCAATGGGGGGCATGTGGAGTTCACACCTGATTTAGTTTTCATCAGAGACTTGGAGAGTAGAGAATTTATTGCTACTGGGGTGGTGGACCACTCATCTCGATTGTATTCCTTTGTAGATTTTGCTAATAATAGTGCTTATGTTCGTACATTTGTTCATCACACTTCTAGTGTGAATCATCATTCAAAGGAGACATTTGGCTACTTGAACATTGGATTTCTCACTTCAGATCCTGATTTTGAGTCCTCCATTCCATCTCATTCACCTATTGTTGTAGTTATTGATACTTCTATGACTACAGGTGTAGTTTATTCTATTTCGATGCAACAAGATCCAGTTGATCATCCTTCTTTGGAGGTTCCTATTCAGTCTTCACCCAGTTTGACTTCTTCATTTGTTGAGGTCACACCTACTTCTATGGAGAGATCGTGGGCTACACCTACTTCACCTTCAGAGATTGCTTTCATTCAACCTCTTCCCTCTCACTTGTTTCAGGAGATGCAATTTCTCCAATTCTTTTGGGGCTACTTCATTCTGGGGGGATTTGTGGTCTCTTTCTTCCTCTCTTCTAGGGGAGTTATTTCATGCATCTTTGTGATGGATAATGTCCTTGGGGGGTCTTATGGAGTCCTCCATCCTTCATCACTTAGTTGCTCTTTGCATTCTATTTTGGGGAGGAGGTTTGTTCTCACTAGGTTCTCTCCTTTACCCTGGTTAGTTTAGTTTGCATTGCATTTGTAATTGGGTACCTTAAATGGCCATCAGCCAAGACCCATCATCATCATGCATAATCATTGCATTTTTCATTTCCTCCCTAGGTTGCACTTATGGGGGTGTGTTAGTGTAAGTACTTAATTAATTATTACAATAGCATAAGTTAACTTAGGTTTTAATTAATCATATTAGTCCTAAGTTGCATTTAATCATTTAATAAATTGTTGAGATAAGATTCTCTTCTAGAAGATGAGTTGTCTTTTCTAGAACTTATCTCCATCTTGTTATCATTCCCTAGGTAGTTGGTTAGGGTTTCTTGTTGTCACATGAAGTTTTATTTGAACACTTGGCAACACCCTTTGCATTCTAGGTTTTGCACTTCCCTATATAATCAGGCATATGTACTCTTTGTAAAATATCCATCTATCAATCACTCAATACTTTCTTTTTGGTTGAATATTTCTTCAAACACTTGTTTGTTTTCTCCATCCATTCTTTTTCTTGTGACAGGTATCCATTTGCATGCAGGTGATCTTGGAGTTTGAAGTTGGTTTTGACAACTTCTACATGCCTGTTCTTCTTTAAAGAGTTTGGAGCTATTTGGAGCTATAAGGGTTTGTTGCATGTCATTTTTTATTGGAGCCATCATCATATGTGCTTCAAAAATTTAGTTTTCACTCATTTGCAGGAAAATCGATTTGTTGATTTTGTAGCCAGTGTCGAAATCTAAACTAGGTATCTTTTAGATTTTGCATATCTTGCACAGATCTGGAGAAAATCGCAGTCTAAAAAGCATCAGATGTCATTTTTCTCTTGGCTGAAGGTTAAAAAATATCAATTTTTCATCTTGTGCTTGTTGGATAAAAAAATGATTTATGTGTTTTATTTCTAGCATCAAAATATTTCTCGGTTTTTATTTTTGTCTACAAATACTGAGTAGATTTTACAGAAATCAAATCAGAAATAAACATTTTTGCTAGAAAACCTGTTTTCTGTAGACTAAATTCATTGTTTTTTTATTTGAGATTATATATTGTTCTTTTATGTCATGGATACACATAATATTGCACCGCTTACTCCATTCAACTATTTTGGTTGGAAAAAATAAATGGAGATTCACTTGAAACATAAAGGGTTGTACAGGGTAACCATGGGCACAAAAAATGAACCTACAAGTGCTACTGAAAAGAGAAAGTGGTTTAATAGATGTGATGAAGCTTATGGTACATTATGTATTTCTCTTTCTTTTGACCTTCTTTTTCATATTGAGTTTTGCACTACACCCCATGTGGTTTGGACTACTTTGTAGTCTTTGTTTGGGAAGCAAGATACTATGAGAGGGTTTTAGTTAGAGAATGAGCTTATTGGCTTGAATCCTAGAGATTTTAACAACATCCAGGAGTTTTTCACCAAACTCTAGTCTCTTAGATTGCAGTTGTCATAGTGTGGTGTTCAGAAAGAAGACTCTCAGTTGATATTGTCCATTCTTTCTAAGCTTGGACCAGATTATTCATTTTTTATTTCTACCTTTTATGCTACTAGGGATGCACTTGGTACTAGATTTACTATGCCTTCTTTTGATGATTTTTTATCTTCTCTCACTCAAGAGCAAGCCGAGTTGGCCAATATGGGCAAGTTGAAGCCCTCTTCATCACATGGACTTATCACATCATAGGAGCTAAGAGATTAGAAGGCTTCTACAAGAAAAGGAATGAAACAAAAACAAAAGGATTCCAAATCTTATGAGCAGCAGAAGGAATTGTAAGATTCATCATCCTCTTCTAAGGGGAAATCATTTAGGAAGGAGAAGGGCCCGTGTGCATATTGCAAGAGAGAAGGACATGCAGATAATAATTGCTACAAGAAGGACATTAATGAGCTGAAGAATCTTCTTGAGAAACATTAGATGGATTAGCCTTCTAGGATGTCTACATCATCTCCTTCCCCTCCTTCTTCTTCTTCTTCTTTGGTACAACATGATAGGGGCATAATTGGTTTACCTACTTCATCAGATATGAAGGGACTTGCTCTTTGTGCTTCCTCGAGTCTTGGATTAGGGAGATGGCTTCTAGATTCAGGAGCATCTCATCATATGGCTTCTACACAATCTATGTTCACTTCCTTTGAGTCTCACATTATGTCTCCTATTTTGATGGGAAACAATACCTACATGAGTGCTATAGGGAAGGGGTCTATTAGTTTTGGGGACAACACTTTTTAGGATGTCTTCTGTGTTCCTCATTTGATGAACAACCTTCTTTCTAAATATCAGATCACACATGGAGGCAATCGGAGGTCTGTGGAGTTCACACCTAATTTAGTTATCATCAGAGACTTGGAGAGTAGAACAGTTATTGCTACTGGGGTGGTGGATCACTCATCACGGTTGTATTCCTTTGTAGATTTTGCTACTAATGGTGCTTCTATTCCTACATCTGTTCATCACACTTCTAGTATACATCATCTTTCAGAGGAGACATTTGGATACTTGAGCATTGGAGTTCTCACTTCAGATCCTGCTCTTGAGCCATACATTACATCTCCTTCACCTACTGTTGTAGTTGTTGATACTTCTATGACTACAGGTGTAGTTTCTTCTATTTCAGTGCAACAAGATCCAGGTTATCATCCAACTTTGGAGGTTCCTATTCAATCTTCACCCACTTTGACTTCTTCATTTTTTGAGGTCACACTTGCTTCTGGGAAGACATCATGGGCTACACCTACTTCACCTTCAGAGATTGCTTTCATTTAGCATCTTCCCTCTCACTTCTTTCAGGAGATGTAGTTTCTCCAATTCTTTTTGGGCTACTTCATTCTGGGGGTGATTTGTGGTCTCTTTCTTCCTCTTTTTTTGGGGGTTTATTTCATGCATCTTTGTGATGGATAGTTTCCTTGGGTGGTCTTATGGAGTCCTCCATCTTTCATCACTTAGTTGCTCTTTGCATTCTATTTTGGGGAGGAGTTTTGTTCCCACTAGGTTTTCTCCTTTACCCCAGTTAGTTTAGTTTGCATTGCATTTGTACTTGGGTACCTAAAATTGCCATAAGCCAAGAACCACCATCATCATTTATAATCATTTCATTTTTCATTTCCTCCCTAAGTTGCACTTATGGTGGGGGTGTTAGTTTAATTAATTAATTAATTATTACACTAGCATAAGTTAACTTAGGTTTTAATTAATCATATTAGTCCTAAGTTGCATTTAATCATTTAATAAAGTTGTTGAGATAAGATTCCCTTCTAGAAGATGAGTTGTATTTTCTAGAACTTATCTCCATCTTGTAATCATTCCCTAGGTAGTTGGTTAGGGTTTCTTGTTGTCACATGAAGTGTGATTTGAACACTTGGCAACATCCTTTTCATTCTAGGTTTTGATGACCAAGAAGAGGCTACAAATAAAACCATCTTAAAAATCTTGAAGAAAATAGTTAACGAAGTTGGTCGTCACTGGCATCTACAGCTAAATCCTACTATCTAGGTCCATTGAACCAGTATCTACACACCAACAGTTGTAACCTCTTTTTCCTTGCTCTATGGATCAAAATATATATTGTGTACTGAGGTTGATATCCCATCACTTTGAGTGTCACTTCAAAATCTGATCATCGATCAAGAATATATAATATCTTGGTTGAATGAGATAGAGTTCCTAGAAGAGCATCATCTTGATGCCCTTACTTAGTTGTAAGTCTATCAAAAATGACTAAAATTGATCTATAAAAAGAGAATAAATTGTTAGTCTTTCCATGTAGGCTATCTTGTCTTGAATTAAAATTAGAAGAAATTTCTAGATGAAGCGAGTAAAGGAAAATTTGAGCCTAATTGGTTGGGTCCTTTCATCATCATGACAAGCTATCGATCTGGAGCATAGAAATTATCAACACCTAAAGGTGGACCCTTGTATAAGACAACTAACAACTTGCATCTCAAAAGGTTTTATTCCTAGTATTGAAGGGTATAAACCAAAAAACACAAAAAAATCAAAAAATTATCAAAATCATTAAAAAATATATGATCAAAAAAGTAAAGAAAAAAATCATCCTCGAGTGAAAACCACTTTGGTGACACTCTAGGAAAATAAATTGGTGAAAACCTAGAAAATAGGTGCCTCACCTAAATAAAGCACCTTCATTTATTCTTTGACTCTTTTCTCATATCATTATTTGCACTACCATTCATCCATCACCTATCGACATCCTTATCATAGATTGAGGATGGGAAGTATGATATCTCTTGAGTACTACCTGACATATTTCAAAGGTAGGTTTCTCCTACCTCATGTTGGGGGAAATTCATTATGGATCATATTGGGTCATTGTAGATCTTGAGGTCATCAAAAATATTATCACAAAACACCAAAAATATTCATACAATCTTATAAAAAATCCCAAAAACATTCATACAATCTTATCAAAAACCCCAAAAACATTTGTAAAAAATTCATAAGAAAATCGAAAAGACATTTACAAAATCTTGTACAACTAAAATCCGAAAAACATTTGTAAAACGTTCATCAAAAAATTTTAAAAAAAATCTAAAATATTATACAACTAAAATCCCAAAAATATTTGCAAAATTGTAAAGGCTAAAATGCAAAACATCCAAACAAATCAAAACCCTAAAAAGTGCAAAAATCTAAATTCCAAAAAATGTAGTACCCTCAACAAACTACATTGTCTCTGTTCTTGAGCATAGGAAAGGCCATAATTGATATTCTCCTAAGACACCCTAGGTTAGTCTTCTAGGATTCTATCATTATAAACTAACTTTCCATCACTTGTCCATTTCTCATCTTTTTGAGTTGATCAAACTACATGGTCCTTAGGTGTATAATGTAGGCAAGGCTTATATTTGATCAGCTCCCAAGGCCCCTAGGATAGGTCTTCTAGGTTAGGTTCTTGGTAAAAAATCCTTGAAAATCCCTAAACATTCAAATATTCCAAAAAAATTTTAAAAATTCAAATATCATAAAATCCCTAAATATCCAAATACCAGAAAACTCCTAAACATTCAAAATATCAAAAAACAAAACATTCATAAACTTTGAAAAGGCCAAAAACAACCTCAATTTTTGGTCAAAAATACAAAAAACATTGACTTATTCCAAACAAACCCAAAACAACCCATCCCATATTGACTTCTCTTGTAATAATCCTTCATCGATAATAAATTGATCGTCACCTTCACCCTTTGGAAATTCAAGTAGAAAGCAAGTGTAGCAACTCGTAAAGTGAGAACTTAATTATCATAATTTAAATTCTAGATCATATTTAAATATGTCAATGATTATTGTATCAATGGCTTATCTTAACATCATCATCCTAATATCAAACAACCCTTTGATCAACATGTTCTAGGATGTATCCTTCCTACAATGGGAATCAATATAAATTATTAATTTAGCTAAATAAAATAAGCAAGAGATATAGATGACACTGACTGTTTGTATTTGATCTTTTTTCATGATTTATCTTAATGACCCATTCCCAAGACCTCTCGGTGATTTCTATCAAAACAATGTAGAGAGAAAGCGATGGGGCATGAAACATGATCTTTTTTTTGCTGTGCTTGTGGATATTATTTTAATATAATCTTGGCACATACATTCTTAGTTGTGTGTAGGAAGGTCATTTAGGGCATGTTATTTACTATTGTGTACGCTTTGGTCCAGTATATTTTAAGCTTCTAACTTGCATTCTAATGAGGTTTCTATATGTCAAGATGTGAATAAGAACTATCCAACATGTTTGTCAAGTCAAATTCCATTATGCTAGATACAACACAATCTTGGTAATCAATACCTTTTAATTCATCATGTTTATGTGTTATATAAAACAATAAGGAATGACAAAAAATCATATACCCAAAGTGTGAGCAATTCATCATCCTGCATTCATCCTACATTCATCCTACATCTTGCAACATTATCTCGACACCATGTGAAATAAATTTTTGATGGATTATAGACTTGTTGGATCTCTGGAGGAAATCATCAAAAACAAAGTTTATTCATTCTTTATTTTTTTTATTCTATCTTCTCTCCATGCTAACCTATTATCATGATAGTTATAAACAAAAAAATGATCAATAGATCAACCTTGCATCCACAAATCATCAACATACATGCATCTCATAATCATAGCATAAAAAATCCATCAACATAATCACTGCATATCACATCATCATTTAAGTTGTGAAAATTTTAATATAGATTTGTTATTCTAAGGATTTTAAAATTATTGAATCCACATCATTTGCATCCATAACATCTACATAACATAATCATCCATCCATATCATATTATTAAAAGATAAGAAAAAAGAACATAACACTGCATACATCCATATCATTATCATCGTACATCACATAAGAATAAATAAATTGCATCCATACATGAACAAATATAATCATCTCACATATTATGCATCCATATAAATCAATCATGAAATAAAGTACTCACATCACATCATGAATCACATGTATTTGTATCACATATATATTGATGTAAAAAGTGTATCATGGTACAAAATCTAGATTTGTGTATGAACATTGATCAAAGAATAATATCTAGTAGGCCAGAAAAAGGATCACATGAATGTATTTCAGTGATAGAGAATGAGGAAAAATAAAGAAATGTTTATACATCAAAAATCAAGCCCTGATGGTTGCTACCCTCTCCAACCTGTCTCCCAATCTGATCCTCTTCTTAGGGATGAACATCACTATGTTGTGAAAAACCTAGTTTTTTGAGAGCTACTAGAACATCTCAATGATAATCATACTTGTAATATGCATCCTCTATCACTGCCTCTTGTTATAGCCATGCTGAAATTTTCCAACCATGAGTGGATTCTATAATTCTCTCAATCTGCTGACATCGAGCCACCTGTTGATATGCATCAGTAATAAAAAATTGTACACTCTGCAATTATTGATCTCTCTTTGTTGTAACTACAATCAAATATTGTCAGGCTTGATCCCTCTCATTCCATTCAATGTCTGCATTTACTACTTCAACTACTTAATTTGTGCATCCTTTGCATCTAGTGGTGGTGGTTGTCTTTGATGTAGTTGTACCTATGGCTGTACATGCGGTTCTACCTATGGATGCACCTATCACTACAACCGTGGTTGTACTTGGGAAGATTTATAACTAGGGGTTCTCCTAGAACCTATCCATCATGGCCATCCTAGACTCCTTGTCCATTGCCTCTAGCTACCTTTCCTCTTAGTCTCCCTCTTGGAGGATCACCTACTGAATTTGTTAATTTTTATGGAGGGATGAACCATGCATCATATGCTCATGTAGTCTGAGATACTTTTATCCCTGATCATATTCCCAATGTTGGGCCACTAACTATTTAAAGCTCTCAATGACCTCTAGAGCCAGAATTGTCGATCCCCATATAGGAACCTCTTTGTCTGATCTCGCAAAAATGGCCCTATATGCATCACGAGGCCTATCCTATATATCAACGAAATGACGTGCTACCTTATCCAGAGATACCTCTCAATAATATGGTGATATTGACCCTACATATACTGGGTTTGTCTAGAAAAATATAACTATTATACATCATCAAACCATGGTGACATATGAAGCCATGGTGACTATCTAAAAATTATCATGTTGTTAATCAATCATCTCCAATATGGGAGCCCAATGTGTCTAATGTGCCTCAGATTAATGGTACCCTTGTACGACAAAATGACATGATCATCTAGCTCAACATTGGCTATCTAAACAATAAGTTGAAGCATGTCAATTTACTCCCATGCCCAAATATGTAGCAAAATCACCCCTGCACCAATAGCCCTACCATCACAATAGAAAAAATAATGGAAGTCATGGTATAAGGAGGCTAGTATCATGGGATCCCATGTAAAGAGTGTCCTCCTATGCAACATCCGATACCATACAAAGCCCCATCTTGGGAGGAATCTCCTGTTGTGTTTGTCTAGTGCCACCAACCCTTAAATGATGATTGTGATAATCAATCTAAAGGAAGGCACATGACCTTTGCATGACTCAAGATCAATATTAGATGCCACAAACACAATATCCTCCATCTCCATCACCTTGTGGTAGGCATTAAGTATGAAATGAATATCGTAAATCACACGATCGCCATGAATGGGTAGGCACAAAATCTACCACATGTCCTCCAAGGTAATTGTCACCTCGCCTATCAAAAGGTTGAAGGATAAGGTATCACTATGCCACCTCTCACATAGATTTTTTATCATTTCCAGATGTGTCCTAATCATTGGAGAATATGCAATTTACCATACACTAATCTCTCATAGGTCCTCCTTGTGCAACTCTGATAGATTATCTAATCTCTGCAATATAATGGCCATGCGATCCCTTGACATCAATGATGGGATAATATTCTGCATCCACAAACCTGAGGACATCAAGAAATCATTAAGATTTGAAGCTATTTGAAATTCCCAACTCAATAATCACAAAGAGTTTCTATTTACAATAGTGTTGCTATATTCAAAATTCAAATAGTGAGACCTAATGCATTTAAAATTTCAAATCAGAACATGCATTGCCAAACAAGTTGGCATCCTGATTTAGCTTCTAGCCTACCCTAACCCTAATTTCTAAATTGGAAGTGCATTTCACAACAAGCATGCATCACCATTTGAAAATGGAAACCCGAACTTTAAATTGATAAAACCATTACTATATAAATATATGTCACTATGATTGGTTTTTGCATCGTCGATTTTATCTTGGGTTTCGCTAAATAGAGATGCCACGAGAATCTAAAATTTAAAGCATCATCAATGCATGCAAAATTCAAATTTCAAATTGAAGGTTTTGAATCAAATATCAATGGTCTTGTGCTTGCAAGTCATTGGAACTCTAGAACTCAATCGAAGATGTGTTTGGGAAGCTTGTGGCATGCCATTTCATCAGAGGGTCAAAGCTAAAACTTGCGATAATCTCTTAAGTGTTAATACAAAAATGAATTGAAAATGACCCTTCTTGGCTTATTTAAGATAGTAAATTAAGGTTTTTTTCCCTAATTTTTCTTTCAAACTGGGGTTTATCAACACCTTCACCAATTTTACAAAATTGGACCTAATTTTGCATCATTTTTTGCATTTTTGGCATAACTCTTGCATCCCAAATCCTTTTAAGATCCCCTAGGGTAGCTTTTCATATTTATCCACAAATCAACCCAAAATTCAAAATTTTCACCCAATTTCTCAAGGGGGAAAGGAATCAAATTTATTCTTCTATTGGGGCATCTAAAAAGTCAATTTTTTTAATCTTTTATTTAAGCATAAATTCTCATCTAAGGAACATTATTCTTTGAACCGAAGCAGCATGTGCCTCACTTCAAAGGGGAAAAATATAGACACTGAACAATTTCCTATTAGATATCATACAATTAAATAAAATTTAAAAACATTATTTCCTCTTTAACCCATCCTCTTTTCACTTAATTGATGTAATTAGCCTAGCTAATTAATTAGTTGCATCATTTTCATCTATTGGCCTAATTAAATTTAATCGGGATAATTCATCTCTTTTCCCACTAACACTTCATCTAATTAAATTAAATAAATCAAAATATTTAATTTAATCACCTAGGTCATCTTATTTAATTAAAAAACCTAAGTTATTAAAATTAAATATCATGTCACCTTTCCCACATTTATTAAATCATCTAATTCAATAAATCTCGCTTTAATTCTTCTAATCCGTTTATTGCAAAAATTAAATCTTGATTAATTAGCAATTAAATTAACTTTCTTGTAATTAAAGGGAATATTCCTTATCCCCTTTGTTGCAAAATTAAATCTTTGTTTTAATTTGTAAAATGCTTTTTTTCTAACCCATAGGAATATTCCAAGAGAATATTCTTATTCCTTCATCATTTGAAAAAGGGATATTTGCACTTGGCATCAAATCGAAGTTACCTTGTAACTTGAGTTACAAGTTATCTTTCAACCTTTTGAACAAGTCACCTTTGACCTGTGTGTGCAAGTGAAAAGTGTGTTTTTTAGAAGAAAATGTGAACCCCTGGTTAAATCCCATCATGCATTCGCATATGTTGATGAGAATCCATGATGCATGTCACTCCTTCCTTTCATCCTGAAGTGAAGCAACATGGAAAGGAATCAAATTTATCCTTCTATTGGGGCATCTAAAAAATCAATTTTTTTTACCTTTTATTTAAGCACAAATTTCCATCTGAGGAGCATTATTCTTTTAACCGACGCAACATGTACCTCACTTCGAAAGGGGAAAATATAGACACTGAACAATTTCCTAAAAGATATCATACACTTAAACAATATTTAATAACATGATTTCCTCTTTAACCCATCCTCTTTTCACTTAATTGATGTAATTATCCTAGCTAATTAATTAGTTGCATCATTTTAATATATTGGCCTAATTAAATTTAATGAGGTTAATTCATCTATTTTTCCACTAACACTTCATCTAATTAAATTAAATAACTCAAAATATTTAATTTAATCCCCTAAGTCATCTTATTTAATTAAAAAAACCTAAGTTATTATAATTAAATATTATGTCACCTTTCCCACATTTATTAAATCATCTAATTTAATAAATTTCACTTTAATTCTTCTAATCCTCTTATTGCATAAATTAAATCATGATTAATTAACAATTAAACTAACTTTCTTCTAATTAAAGGGAATATTCCTTATCCCCCCTTTTGCACAATTAAAGCTTTGTTTTAATTTGTAAAATGCATTTTTTCTAACCCATAGGAATATTCGAAGAGAATATTCTTATCCCTTCATCATTTGAAAAAGGGATATTTTCACTTGGCTTCAAATCCATGTTACCTTGTAACTTGAGTTACAAGTTATCTTTCAACCTTTTGAACAAGTCACCTATGACCTGTGTGTTTTTTAGAAGAAAATGTAAACCCTTGGTTAAATTCCATCATGCATTCTCATATGTTGATGATAATCCATGATCCATGCCTCTCCTTCCTTTCATCTTGAATTGTTGATTAAGCTTTTCGATCTCAGCCCTCCATTTATCATTTTCTCTCCTATAAATATAACACTATTTGTAGACAAATTGATCAATCTTTTAGAGAAAACTCATGCTATTGAAATCACTTGCATCCATACTCTCATGTTTTCTCACTTTTTAGCTTATTTTAGTTCATTTTAATTGCATAATACCTTAGAGCATCCATTAATGGATTCCATGCATTCATCTTAGTTTATATATGAATTAGGGTTTTCATCTTTTAGCATAATTTTATCTTAGATTAGTTTAGCAATAGCATATTTACATGATTGATAGCATAAAATCATGGTAACTTATATTGCATCATGTTCATTTTTGCATAAACTAGGTTTTCATACATCAACGAAAATGGTTTCATCTATTCTATTCCATATAATCGATTGAAACATAATCACTAATCAAGAGATTGAGAAAGGGTCATTTTTTCACATCAACACAAAATCAGTTCCAAAATAGGATAAGTTTCAACTAGGATAAATTAGTAATTTAACTATTTTTGTGTAGTTTGTAGCTTTCATTTTTAATTAAATGCTTTGTTTAGATTTTGATTTTCAATGAACTTGTTCGTAGATGTAGGTATGTTTGGCAATGTTATCCTTTGATTCATCATGAGTCAAGAGTGATAGACCCTCATCAACAATCCTTGTCTCACAACAACAATCATATTCTTTTTAGGATCATTTGAGCCCTTACATTAGCCTATTTCTATCTCATGTTGATTAGGTATTATTCTCTATTCTCTCTTTTTCTACATTTATTTTCATCTTTGTGTTAGCCTAAACTTTCTAGAAACTAGGGGTATGTAATTAAATCCACACATCATTCTAGTGTATCATGATTTTTTGCTTTTTCATATCCACTTTTAAGTATTTTATTACCTATCACCTTCCTATTTCAGTTGTACCCACTCAATATGAATCTGAATGAATCACTATCTCACCCTTTCGGAATTGATTCTTAATTTTTAATTAATATTTGACTCTATCACTATCTTATTGGAAGCTTGGATAATATATTATCCCTCTTGTTAAATTTCTCTTTCATCTTCTAGCTCTCTCACATCACTCCCAAATTCTACAATTCTTTGAATCCCTTTAAGGTATTGTCCTCCAAAATTATTGGTTTCCTCAAGCTTTCAAAGGTTATATTTTATTCCTTCTCATTGTTCTCAATTACATTTTTCCTTGTTATTGTATTATGCATATTTAAATTTTTTATTTTAGAAATATTTTTTTTGTCAAATTCAGCACCTTGGGATCCTCAAATCATGTTTCTTTTACTTTGGTTAATCTATTTTTCATAATCATAGTTATTATTGTTCCTTAATGCACTTGAATAATGAGAATTAATACATGCATCATTTTTTAATACATGTATATCTTAGCTATTTTTTACAGATTTGTGTAGTGTATTCCATGATTACCAATAAAATCTAATTCAATATAATGGATTTTACTCATCACCTTACTATGATAATTAAGATTGTGCATCTTCTTCTTGAAGGTACAAAAATAATTTTAATCAAGATGGCATAGTCACCTTATCTAACACTCCTAGGATTTTAATAGTAGCACCTTTGAAGAGAATATATCGACAAGATATAATATCTATTATCGTATTATAATAAATATTTTGAAGGATAATCTATTGACCCTTCAATAAATAAGACCTCTCCCTTTAAATAAGTCATACTTGGTATGATATAATGATTTCTTTTTATCAATATAATCATGCCCTTGGAGATGAAATGAAGAGATCTATGAATCTTGAAGTTATTGTCCATGATGATATTGATAATGTTATTATTTGGATTGTTGATGAGAAACAAAACATACAAAAAAATGTTTCCAAACCCAACAAAAAATTGTAGATTTACACTGAATCCTTTCATTCTCATTCAAAAATATTTGTAACAAGTACACCTTATACTCCTACAACTATTTATGATATGGGTATGTGTAGGATCATCATGGAAAAAATAGGCCCTTAAGTGGCAATAGAACACAAAAAATCAAAGTTAGGCAACTTGACGTAAAAATTTGAATAGGTTATCTATATTATTTAAAAAATATGTAAGAATAGAATCTATAGAAAATTGAATGTAGTTTATAAACTAATAGGTTTATTTAAAAAAAATAAAAATCTATTTGGTGAAATTTTGAAATTTCGACGGAGTAGTACTTAAATTTGAGGGAAAAATTAAGAAGTAGGTGTATGTCTAACCACCCTAACCACAATAAAATGATAATATTTTTTATAATATTTTAGATATAAGTAGGGGACTCATGTAAGGATGTGATGCATTTTTTTTGTAATTTTTTCCCATCAAATAGCTAATTAGGATTTTTTTATTACAAATTTTAAAAAGTATAAAAACTCATATGTCTAACCACCTTAACTTGGTCAAAACCTCATGAAATTCAATATTTTTTTCAATCCTATAGTATGCGGAGCATATAATGTGACACATATTTCAGATTCAAAAAATTTGATACCGTTTGAAAGTTATAGAAGTTTTTCAATCAGCCTATCAATCAGGAATTTAGTCATAATAAAAATAGAAAATGAATATAATAATTATTTATTAAATTAAAAGTAAATCATAATTTATATTGGTGGAAAGCTGAGAATCTACTTTAAAAACCCTTTTCGTTTCATCATTTTTTGGTAAACAAACAGTCGTCAGCCACATGGGTCATCATATCACTTAGATATTGCCACTTTTTGGCCCATCATGATCCTGCACATACCCATATATATATATGGTTGATGTTACATGTTATTCTTTGAGAGATCATGACACAATATTACTAAAATAAAATTTATTTCTAATGAGTTAACTTATTATGTGCACCATGCACCTTTGTATATCCCTAAATGTTTTAAGAAAAAAATCATAAATGGGGTTCTCATTAATCTTGTAAATAGTGAAAATATTATAATAGTATAATTATTGTAAATCAAAAAAATTTATAGAGAAGACCATGATGATTCTTTTGTTACCATTTTTACACATATTGACCTACCTTTAACTTCTATGGGTTATATTACCTTAAAGTTCCAAGTTGTACACAAGATAGTAGCAACCATATTTGTTGTCATAGTTGAGCCCAACCTATTTAGAGTAAAAATGGGCATCCTATGACTAGTGTCTATGAATTTAGTTTCTTTGGTGATACAATTTTTTAAAAATTTCATTACAAAGGAATTAAGTACACTATCCATAACATTGCATACAAACCCCTAGTATCTCAAGGTGGTTTCTCTTTATATCACTTCTATCATAGTCTAGTAGGACCCTTGTAGCCTCAATGTGATATATTATTCAAATCCTACTATCATTTTAAATATAGTTTATGAGATCCTTTTTTTTTGGTTCTTCATTCTCCATCTTCATCACCTTTAATGGTTTCATCCTCTTTGCATACTCCTTTCTAACAATACTCTTATATCTTGATTCCTACCTCTACGATGGCTAAGGGTAAATTTTATCCATAAATTTAGCCTTCCTTTCCCCGTAATATTTCCCAACCTTTGATTTTTACCCTTGTGATACATAGAAAAAGGTGATGCTAGCTTTAATATATAAAACATAGGATCAATTTTCCTTTTCCAAGGATACATTATGGTCCAAATCAACAAGGTGATTAGATCAAATTCAACAATAAAGGTTGAGTTACTCAAACTTGGATCTACATATTGTTGTGTATCTTTGAAATTGATTAAAATTTATTTCGCTTTTTAACCTTATTAGACTATGTGACCTAATTTAAAATTGCAATATTTTGACAAGTGATCAACAATAACAAAGTTTTTTAGGAAGATCTAAGAAGGGAAAAGTCTTGCATACCTATCTTATAAATTTTAATTCACTCACTATAGGAGGACATGGAAATACAAGGATTTCATTGTCCTTGTAGGGCGATGCGATATCTATTTTCATAGTCCTCTAATGTCATATCTGATCTCTTGATTCTTGTCTACAAATCTATCAGATCATTTTCAAATAATTTTATAGGTGAGTTTCCATTAGTTGAAAATGTGTATGTCTTTGAATGCAACAATAAAAAATTGATCTTTAAACTTCCTTAAATCCTCTCAAAACCTAAAACTTGCACATTCAAGGAGAGGGAAAAGTTTGTGCCATTTTTGGCTTGCCTTAGTCATTCCTCATGTTAGTGTTTACACTTCCACAATGGTAATGTCAATGATAGAATAATAATTCATAGGAAGGGATGATGAATCAACAAAATGTTACATCTCATTGTCCTTCAATGTATGCCTTAAAAGGCTAAAGTTATACTCATCATCTCAAGGTCTCTGATATTAATTTCATGATTTCTTGAATTGAATGAATTGATCGAAGTCATACAAAAAGGGCTATCCCTCACAAATAGTGGTAAAATTAACACACATAAACTCACATAATGTTTGACATGATTATTAGATCTTGAATTATAATAGTAAATCATTAAAATTCTACTCTTGACTTTCTCTTAATAATAATTTCTTGATAATTTATACTCTGTTATTATATTTTAAATGATATAATAACTAGGTATTTATATGAAATTATGCTAATTTACCAAAAATTAGATCTCGATAGTAGACAATGAAAATCTAAAATATGAACATGAACATATTTGAATTTTCATCCCTACAAAGTAGGGGGGTAGATATGTCCAAGGGCATCACTATCCTAACCCTACTTTTTGAGGATTTAGATGGCAAGGGAAAATAATTAAATAAATTCATTTTTTATTTTCTTACAGTTTGTTAAAAAGTGATAAATGTAGCCCTCAAAATACATAATTTAGAAAATTAGGGGACAAATTAAGGTCAATGAAATAGTGGGAGAAAATAATAGTGTTAAATTATCAAGGGTGATAATTTTTGACACTACATTTAGCCCCCACTTTAGTGAGAGTATGAAATTACAATCAAAATCACACTAAAGTAGAAAATCCATGTGAAGAGGGGTCTGATTATCAAAATATTGAAGAGGTAGGATAAAAAGGGATATAGGGGGAGTGAACAAGCCCTCAGGATCCAAGATCCCATTGCAAGACAACATAAGATAAAAAGAAGACATAAATGTATGAACTATAGCAAGATAACATACAATAAAATACACAATTCAAAAATAAAATGAAAATGAAGGGCATGTGATAGTTTTTTAATGCTAGGATCCACACCGAAAGCGTTAATGAGTCAGACTAGAAAAGTATTATGTTTTCTAGATGAATCAAAAAGTCAAGGCACAACAGGCTAGTGAAGTTTTATATTCACTATGCGAGCCCTCGAGAAACAATAAAAAAATTAGAAACACATAAGGTCTAGTGAAGTCTGATATTCACTAGGTATGTACCCATTAACGACCATACCAAGAGTTATACTCCCTAATAACTATGATAAGGTGCTACAAAAATGATCAAGATTCTATACCAACAAAAGACTAAGTTCAATGTGTTTGAACTAAGTAAAGAAAAAAATCCTCATGTCAATGCACCACTAAGTCCAATGAATGTGGAAAAAGTGAAGAAAATAAGTCCAATGTAAACATAAATGCATCAATAAGTCCAAAAATTGTGAATGAAGTGAAGCACATAATGGAATGTATGCCCCACCTTAAATAAATTGCTAAACACCATGAGGTGAGAAATTAATTTAAGGTAGAAGACAAAAAATGATAAATTTAATGCGATAAGGATATGGGAGCTTATTTGGACAGCCCTATGCCAGTGATATATTTATAAATAAAGTTGCTTCATTATGACGGGTTGATCCCAAATGAAATACTATATACAAGACAAAATATGAATGTGAAAGGGATCCATAGATCTAGGTTCAATATACATCTTTTCTTTAATGATATAATAGAGCTTAGAACTGACATTATTCCCTAAATTATCATGGAAAATAAACACAATGGAAGAATGACACATAGAAAGAGAAGAAAAAAACAGTTAGGTAAACATGGAAGAGACTTAAATGTATCAAAACCTTTCATTATCCCCAAAAGGAAGACATGGGATACTAAAAAATTTCACTACATATGAAGAATATCATGACATATTTGTTTCGTTTATATCCTTGCACCAAAGGAGCAATAAGGGTCATGCTAGGAAAAATAAAAAATAGAAAAGACATGCCACATAGCACAAAATAGTAGATCAAATCAGATGCAATAAAACATAGAGAAAACACATAAATAAAACATAACAAAGGTACTAAAACTGTCAGTCGAACTAAAGCAAGTTGTCCACATCCCAATATTATTAATCATAAATGGAAGGAAGATAACTAGCCAAAGGGACTACAACAAGAATAATAATAGATCATCACTAGGATCAACATGTGCTAGGTATCCCTCATAAAAAATACCATCATGGTTTCCACCATCTATATTCATAGACTTTGAAAAAAATAATCTCATTTTGCACTTGTTCATCAATTTTAGAAATTTCATCTTCATCATCCAAATTAATCAAAATGCGAGGTTTATTGACAATGATAGTTGTATGTTTTTTTTTTTGTTTTTTTTTTAGTTAGGACATGTAAGGATAGGTTTCATGTTTTGGTAGAGGTGGTAACTCATCATGAATTTTTTGGATTTTATTTTAATCATTAGGTAATATTTTATTCTTTTCTTCCAAGTGACGATTAATAGAGAAATGTCTATGCCTATACTCTTTATCATTTTAGTTTATTATCACATGGTTTTCAACATGCAATGGGGTAGGAGTGGGTTTTTCGACCATTTCTCTCTTATCTTCCCTTAGGGGTGGAAATAAAGGGACAACTGGGGGTTAGAAAACCACTATCTCCTTAGGTCTATAAACTTTATTTTTGGATGCACAAAAGGAATAATTCCATTATATCATGGTCTTTTGTATGATAAGGGTGGAGGAACTAGAACATATTTATGATGGTTATATGGAAGGTTCTTGGCTTCATGCACAGGTGGGTGATCCCATAAAGCTGATTCACAATTTTTGAGAGGAGCTGATTTTTGGTGAAATCACATATTTTTAGAAAATATAATGATTTAAGCCTTAATATGTTCCATTTTAAGGATTTCAATTGAAGAGGGTTTTAAAAAACCACCTTAGATCAAACCCCCTTGGATAGAACCTCGCTAGTTTTAAACCATACCTATAAATGAGTCTCCTTTACACCTATCAAAATGCGGATAGAAAATCACTTTTGATTTACCTTTTGGGGGATCAAATTAATTCGTTTAAAATTTATTTTAAATGATTATGGTAATCCTTGGAATGATCCATCCAACGAATATAATTTTAATATGTTCTGGTTTTATTATATATGTGTTCTTTTAGTTTTATTAAACATAGGTTTTTCACCGAAAATCAAGCTCTCTATTTTGCACATGTGGAAAAATAGAAAATTATAAAAATATGTTTGTGCTAGGTATTGAAGTCCTTGATCCATTAAAAAAAAAATTAGAATTTTGATACATACAAAATTTTTTATGTTGTATACAGTCTTCCTATGTCTGAATTGCAATTGGTTTGACTTTGAAACTTGATTAAAGAAAAAAGATTCAATAAAAAAATATTAGACCAAATGAAAGTGCTAGATATCTTAGTTACGAATCTAAATTCAAAAAAAATTAAAATTTATCCTTCATACAAAAAAATTAATGTTGTATACGGTGAGCATCACTTATTAAAAATGTTGTTTTGTGAAAAAAGCCTATTTTTGTGGGCGATGGAAATTAAAGTGCAATATGATTCCAAAAATTTTGGAAAAAATAATTTTAGAATCTCCAGAAAATATTTGATGAGACTATAGTTTGCATCATCTTCAAATTCCTCATGGTTTAGCCACTAGAGGTGCCCAAATATGAAGATTTAGTAAAAAATAATAATTACAGTGTCTAGTTTGGCAAAAAATTGTAAACCACTATTGTGCAATCAGGAAGGTTCATCCACAACAAGTGGGGTAAGAGAAACAATCATAGTATTATCATCCTCAAGTGGGATATTGATCAGGGGTAGTTTTTCTATATATTTTTCTTTAAAAGTTTTGTATGATCCAAGAAAAAATCCTCATGAGACTTAATAGGTTCCATTGGTTGAGTCGAAATAAATCCACTAAAAAAAATTCACTTGAGGAGAAAGGATTAAACCCACTATGATGCACTATAAATAATTTATTTTCAAATGGGAATTTTATGCACTTGTAAATAACTAATAGGATGAGATTCATGGAGCACAACCATGGATAGCCTAGATTCACATGAAATTGGTCCAACCTCGTGATGATGGAGAATTATAATCTATTTTTTTTGGTCCAAATTGAAGTAGAAGAGTGATCGAACCTACCATAAGATGAAAAAAAAAAACATGAGTTTTCAAACATGATTTTAATTGTTCATAAGAACCTTGATATAAATTTTATGCACAAACAAGAATTCCTCAATGATCAATGAGAGTGACCATATCATGAAAATCATCCCCATCACCACTCTTATCATAATCCTCATCATTATTTATGTCATTAGTTTTATCAACATTCATGTCATCATTCTTAACATCACAGGATTGCACAAAGTTAGATGAATGATTTGGCATTGGATTGGTAAAAATTTGTAGTTTTTGGTTGGGTGGAGTAATATAATTATTTCCTTCATCAATAAAACCACCAAATTGGATATGATTAGAATCAATGAGGTCTTAAACTTGATGGTGAAGACACATGGACCGATCCTTATCATATCCATTTGTGTGATGATATTGAAAGCAAGATTTTGCATTGAAACTAGGAGGTACAATTATGGTTGTGTCTTCAAGTATAATAAAAGTCAATTGGATTAAGTTCTTCCTCAAAATTTGCAACATGATCGAATGAAGGGTATCAAGCAATTGGGTAAATTGTCTATCTCTCAATCTAAATTGATATGTGATAGGTAATGTGGTCATTCCTAATGGTTGACTATTAAAATTGTTAGAGAAATAAATATCAACATCATTAAGTTGAATAATCCTCTTATCCACACAAATTTTATCTAGGAGGTCAATGATACAAAAAATAAGACCCGCTCCATTGTCTATGAGAGTGTGCCTAACAAAGGTTTCATTAACGATCACCTTTATCATCAAGGCTTCATTTCTATTTTGAATCTCAAGTGAGGGTAATTCATGTTTAAAGAGAATTTTATTATATATTGTGTGAATTGCATACGATCAAAGGAGGACTCTACATCATTATATTTCATAGAAGATTGGATCTCCTCCTGTTCTATTTGCAACATTTCTTGGACTATCTAATTCTATTTAGGTGATGTTTGAACAACTATATGGATATATTACTGGGAGTATTTTTAAGTTCTTCAACTAAATTATGTAAAAGAAAATGAGGAGCAGTAGGTAGAATATTTTGAGGCAATGGTAATGAAGCAACAATGATTGGTGGTTGCCTACATGTTTGAGCAATTGTATTATAACTTGGTCACTGTGAAACATTTTTATTATAAAATTTCATTACAGATTTCAAGATATCTCTTATTGGCATGTGTAGGATCATCATGGAAAAAATAGGCCCTTAAGTGGCAATAAAATTCAAAAAAATCCGAGTTAGGCAACTTCATGTAAAAATTTGAATAAGTTAACTATATTATTTTTAAAACATATAAGAATAGAATATGTTGAAAACTGAATGTAGTTTCTAAAATACTAGGTTTATTTTTAATTAAAAAAAATCTATTTGGTGAAAATTTGAAATTTCAATGCAGTAGTACTTAAATTTCAAGGAAAAAATAAGAAGTAGGTGTCTATCTGACCACCCTAACCACAATAAAATGATAATATTTTTTTTATAAGATTTTAGATATAAGTAGAAGACTCACATCTCAATGTGATGCATATTGTTTTGTAATTTTTTCAAAGTAAATAATTAATTATGATTTTTTAATTACAAATTTTTAAAAATATAAAAACTCATATGTTTGACCACCTTAAATTGGTTAAAACTTAATGAAATTCAATTTATTTTTTTAATCCTATAGTATGTGAAGCATAGAATGTGACACATGTTTTAGATTCAAAAAATGTGATACCCTTTGAAATCCATAGATGTTTTTCAATCAACCTATCAATCAGGACTTTAGTTGTAATTCAAATAGGAAATGAATAATAAATATTTATTAAATTCAAAGTAAATAATAACTTATATTGGTGGAAAGCAAAGAATATCCTTTAAAAACCCTTTTCGTTTCATCAATTTTGGGTAAAAAAAATTTGTCAACCACATGGGCCATCATATCACTTACATATCACCACTTTTTGGCCCATCATGATCCTACATATACCCTTATTTTCTGTTTATGTGGTTCACTAATGGTAGGTGAATTAGGATACTTTCTAGTTAAAGAAGATCTAATTTGTTCCATCATAACCTCAACAAACTTATCCTTATTTTCATGATCTCTTACTGAAGATAAGTGTAATGTCACTTGATCATCTTCATCTAAGGAGGCCTCATTACTAGTGTTTGAAAGAAATATGTCAATGTTCACATTTTATTGCACCATGATATTCTTCCTAGTAGGAGATGTTTTAGGAGAACTACAAAAAATATGTTCATGGCATTCAAAGGTTGGTTCTTCTAAAATGACCTCATCACAAGTAAGGGATTTATCAATGGTTGGTTTTTCTTGTTTATCAATGCCGGTATTCTCTTGTTCAATAATGTTTTCCCTAGGAGAAGATAGACACATAAGATTCTCATGAATCTCATTGGTTTGATATTTTATGACCAAAAAATCTTCTTTACAACTAGGGGATATACTGGGAAAATAATAAATGTGAATTTTATGTTTATTTATGATTTCATCCTCTTTCACTAAAAAATTATAACATGGAACCTGGAAGAATGGAGAATAGGTAAGGTGATGTTTATAAATGTGTCTATTATCTCATTCTCTTATGCCACAATATCTTCCGAAGGGGGATGAGGAGAAGAACAAACAAGACCTTCATTATTGTTACACCTATATCTACAATCAAACATGTAGAGAGAGAATTTTTTTTATTCTTAGGGAATAGGTGTTTTCCTTGGTCAAACACCATTTACGTAATTAAACATTATGATGAAATAATGAAACATGGAACATGAAAAACGATACCTTTGATGATGTATTGAAATATGAATCAACAATATAACATGAAATTGAAATGTAGAATGTAGATCTTGATCTTAAATTGGATATGATATAATGCTTGACTTGGATATTGGATGCTACATCACAACACTAGCTCAACAACATGCTTGATGCACTATGATGATGGATCTTGAATTTCAGTAAGAAAACTCTAATAATCTTCCCTTGATTGCCTTCTTGAATGATCTTGAATTCTCTACAATTCTATTGTGAACTCTTGGTATGCTTACATATGAATTCTTAGGTGAGATAATGATTTCAGACCTTTTTTATATAGGTATTGCATCTAATTTACTGTTTATTAGATCTCAAATTCTGACACTAATAAAATTTGAATTAAAAACCTTGATTTCCTTCTCAGATCCCCTAAAAGAGGCCAAATGGGGCTCATAGGCTTAGGGTACCATATAGGTCCTATCTATGTGGGACTAATATTCCCAAGGTGGTGTATGGGTCCCACCAAGCCTTTTTAGGCAAAGGAAATATTAGGGGGCTAGGATATTAAATATATTCATTGATTATGTTAGGATCTCAGTTGAGATAAACCTCAAGATGCATAGGAAAGGGTCTTATGAGTCCATTAATGATAATACGAAGTTCATTATGCAAGAAAACCAAAAACTTAATGTGAAGGTGTAAATAAATACACTTTACAACACTAAATTAACGTAAAATTAGGTCTATTTAGCTTAAAAGTGTCGTAAACCAAATGTGAATGTGTAAAAAACATTACAACACTAGATCAAGGCAAAATTAGGTTCATTTTAATTAATTAATTATTCCTAGATTAAGTATGAAAAAGGGCTACATTTTTCTCCACTATAGGGGTTAATAATAAATGAGCTTAATGTTGCCTTGATTTATTGTTGTAATGTGTTTTAAACATTCAAATTAATTTTAGGGACCCTTTGAATAAAGTGGACTAAATTGTTCCTTTATTTATGGTGTTGTAAAGTGTATCTTTACACTTTCAAGCTAATATAGGGATTTTATTAATTAATTGAGGTTTATTTTTCTTAATTGGACCCTTAATTCACATTCAAGCCTAATTAATTGCAAATTCCAAGGAATAAAACCCAACATTAGTAAATTCCATTTCACAACAATTAACATTGGAGGATGTGTGTTCTAGGTAGGTTAATTCTAGAGGACGTGTGACATAAGTGTGTCCTAGGTGAGTGACCTATAACCCATTCACCACATGGAAAATGTGTACTCACTTAGACCCGTGACCCCTCTTTTAAATATGTTTTTGGTATTATTTTAGTTATTCAAAATCCATGATTCAACATTAGCTTATGATATTCTGATTTTAGAAATTAATGATAAGATATGCATAAATAAGAGGTCATTTTACTATGTTTTACCTAGAAATTTTATGATAGAAATGTTTATGATCAAGAGAATTCAATGCCATATTTCTTCATCATTTTTTCTAGCAATCAAGATCCATTCATCATGTCAAAGTTGTGTAGAGTCATGCATGTTTTTGGAACTAATATGTTTATGTAGGCTTCATAATTTAATCAAGCATTCAAAGTATCATTTCAAGAAAAGGTTCAAATTCAAGATCAACATCCATTGAATCCAATTCATCCAAAGTTGCATATCTATAAATGAAAGGTTCAAATAAGGTTTGGTGAGTTGTGACATATAGTTGTTTATTCATCATTCCTTTCACGATTTTATTGATTTTAAGGTATAATTACCAAAATGTGGTTTGACAAAAGAAAACCCTCATTCACCTAGAAAATAACATTTAGTTTTCTCTCTTTTATGTGTGATTGTGTGTTTTAGGTTGAAGATCATTTGGAGAGAAAAAATACCAAAATTTTCAAAGTTGCAAAGAAAGTTGTCAAATCATGGAAATTGAGCTACAAGTTTTATTTTTGGCTTTTTGATAATACCCAACTAGAATCTGCGAGTGCAGACTGAGAGGAAAAAAACCTAAAAAATAATTTTCCAAAGCCCTAGCTAGGACCCATTCAACATAGGGTGAATGAGTCTTTAGTGAGGTCCAAAAAAACACTTTTTGTGATAGGTACATAGAATTTGAACCTCTTAAAATCTTCCTTTTATTGGAATATTAGCTAGGTTTGATTTCAAGTTCCCATTTATGCATTATAACCCTCATAAATGAATGAAACAACTATAGAAAACTATGTTAATCATCTTGTTAATTCATTTTGGTGAACCTCTTCTTTCCTTCATTTCATTATGGTGAAATTGACTTCCTTTTTAGCATTGTAGTTTTTTATTTATTTTGGAGTCCTTTTCATCCTAGATTTAGATCTTGAATTCATTTGTATTGAATTATATCTGATTTAGGGTGTCTTGTTTGCATTCAAATTTTCATTTCATTAAGGGTTTTACGATTGCATCTTTTCCATACTTTGAATCCGAAAAAATAAAAAAAATCAGTCATCTTGCATATCATTTACATCATATTGAGTTGCATTTGAGAAGTGAAAGAGAAATTGCATATCAAAATAGGTCTTTTAGCTCATCATTTTGTCACATTTTGTACTTCAAATTCATATTGCATTCTATAGAAAATGAAACTAAAACTTATATTTGTAAACTCGAATATGAAAATCATTGGAAAAGACTTGAAAATCTATAAAAATTAGTCTTAAAAATATCATCTAGGACCCATTCACCATAGGGATAATGACTCTTTGATTAGGCATTGGTCTACATTTTTTGAAATTTAAAATCTTCATTTATGTGTTTATGTTTGCTGCCTTCAAATCTCTGTTACAAACTACTGCGTTTTTATTTCACTTTCATCATATCTAGCTTAATTTGGTACATTTAGTGTATTGTGTGATTTCAAAATTGAATTTACAGTATTTCACATTTATCTTCTTACATAGTGTAATCACAAAATTACTTTTTTTTAGTTTAAAATTTTGAAAGTGGATGTGTTTGAGCAAAGTGTGGAAGTCCTTGTTCTCCTTGGTTGATGTTTCAAGTTGTTTTTTTCACAATGATCCTAATACAATTGAACCTAATCATGCTCACCCAACTCCAAATGAGTGTCCTTGTGAATTTGACATCATTGGAGAATAAGATGCTAGTGTGCATGAGTTCATTAATGTTTTCCTTAACAATACTAAGAATAATTAATCTTTCTATCCTTCCATGAAACAACCAAAATAACTTGAGATGTTTGGTCTACTACATCCTAAAGTTGAGCTATAAACTAAGCCTAAATTTTCAACATTGTGTGTACCTAGTTCCTCTAATCAAGTGCAAATTGAATCATCTTATGTTAATAACGTGATCAACACTCTCATCAACCACGATGAGAATTATGGCCAAGGATTTAATATGTTAACCAACCAAGAATGTGACATAACTGATGAACATGAAATTCATAAATTTTTAGATAAAATCCCTATTTAAGAAACCAAAGGAATCAGATATCAAGATCCTCCTCCTGACATAACTGTCCACCTTCCTAAAGAATCAATGCCTCATAATGATGATAGGATCATCTTAGGTCCTCCTCCTCATAATATACCTCAACAAGTTGGTGAATCAATCAAGCAAAAAAAGCCTTATAAACTCAAGAAACTCAGATTTCCATGTCTTATGTGTGAAAATTAAAGGATATAATACATGCTTCTAAATCAAGTACTTATAACATTACCACTCATTAAATAAAATATAAATCCTAAAAACACAAATATATCTCATTTCCAATATTGTAGAGTTCATGGACATAGTACTAATGACTTTTGTGCTTTAAAATAGATATTAAAGAAGTTTGATATCATAAAAGTAATCCCTTAAATCATGAATCTCGCTCCTTGCCATGTAATATTTGTAGAATCTTAGTATTGTCACTACGAGATGTTTTAAATTCATTTCAAATCATTCTTTTTATCACAAGGAGTTCATTTTAATCATCTATGATAGCTCATCCTAGTCTTGCACTTAGTGGCGGCAAGGAGTTCACTAGCATTGTCCTAGATTTTAGAATTTGTTGTTGTCTTCCTTCCATATATACTGATCAAGATTGGGACGAAGATGACCTACTATAGATTGACTTGCATGTACCTTACTAGTATTTTTCTTTTTATTCTCTTTCATGTTGCTTTTTGTGATTACATGTGTATAATGTGATCCCCTTATACTGTTGTGTTTTATGTATCTATATTTTTGTGCATTCATCTGTATATATCTATATTCTTCTCTTTGTCATAAGAATTTTAATCCTTTTCATTTTTCTTGTGTTTTTCCTTTTGGTAATGATGCATTGCATTGAGACATTTAGTTCTCTTCCATGTTGACCCAAAATTATTTTTCTTCTTTTACGATCTTTATGTGTCATTCTTCTAGTTCTATGAGTATTTGGGGAATGATGGAATTTTCTATGACCAAAATATATTAAATACATACTGACCCTGAATCCATAGATCGCTTATGTATTTCTAGGGGAAACCACTCCCTCCTTTTTCATGATGTAGCAATATTTTAGAAAAAAAAAACTTGGTATAGGGTTTTCCAAGGAAATATCTCATGTCTTAGGAGTAAACATTGGCTACTTTATGATATTTTATCACAAAAATGGTATTACAAACCACTTTAGAGTTGGGGTCTACCTCAATTATATCTTCCAAAATCTTGCATGTTTCATGGTGCAATTTTCTTTTTTCTTGTGATGAATCCTTTTCTTAGTGGTTTCATTGGGTTTCATGTCCTCGAATAGTGTGATATTTCTTAGCATACAAATTTACTTTTAGTGGCTTGATGTGACACACTGCATTCCCTAAGTTATGAATATTTGACTCTTGAGTTTTCCTCTCTTGGAGACATTAGGCACGATGATCCCTAAGAAGAATACCTTACATGAATGAAGAACAATCATCCTGAACAAAAACTTTTAGTTGAATTTTTGTTCATAAGTGTTTGGCATAACACAACTTAATAACCTTGTGAAGCTCAAAACCCTGATTCAAGGCCACATAGCATAACAAGCCTTTCTTTCTTATGGAGCCTTTCCATGTTCATAGAGACATGAATTTGAGTGGTTCCCTATCAAAGTTATCAGAGGGATAGATTTGGTATGGTAAGTACAGTGAGAGTTGACACAGAAGCATGAATTTCTTATGAAGCAACCTTATTAGATTGATACTCACCTAGTAGATGGCTTGAGGTTCACCTACCCTAGAGTAAGCACGTGTATCATTTTCATAATGGACATCGATTTTTTCTTGTGAATTTTTGTTGGAAAAATAATTGATACCTGTTCCACATAACTTTGGATAAACAAGCTTGATCCTCCCCCTTCTCTTGGAAAAACAACTAAAAGTGGGCTCATACTCTCACTAAAGTTAGATCAAGCTTGCTCCTACTCTCACTAAAGTGGGCGAAAAATGTAGTAATGAAAGAAGTGTCCCTTTTTCCTTAGTTTTGGATTAATAATAAATGAGCTTAATTTTTCCTTGATTTAGTATTGTAATGTGTTTTACACATTCACATTAAGTTTAGGAGCCCTTTTAATAAAGTGGAATTAATTGTTCCCTTATTTAGGGTTTTGTAAAGCGTATCTTTACACTTTCACACTAATCTAGGGATTGTATTAATTAATTGAGGTTATATTTTTCTTGATTTGCCCATTTAATTCAAATACAAGACTAATTAAATACAAATTCTGAGGAATAAAACCCAATATTCATAAATTCCATTTCATAATAGTTAACTTTGGAAGATATGTTTCCTAGGTAGATGACCTAGGACCCATTAACCACATGGCGAATGGATCCTCATTAGGTCCTAGGACCTTATTTTTACATTAAATTTCACATTGATCGAAGTGCATCTTAGATGAGTGACCTAGGACCTATTCACCACATAGCTAATGGGAGCTCACCTAGACCTAGGACCCCTCTTTTAGATATGTTTTTGGCAGCATTTTAGTGATTTGAAATCCATGATTCAGTGTGGGCTTGTGATATTTTAATTTCATGAATTAATGATAAGATATGTATAAATAAGAGGTCATTTTACTATGTTCTACTAATAAATTTTATGAGAAATCTTATGATAGAAAATTTTATGATCAAGAGCATTCAAGGGTATATTTCTTCACCATGTTTTGTACCAATGAAGATCCATTCATCATGTCAAAGATATGTGGAGTCATACATGTTTTTGGAGCTAATATGTTGATGTAGGTTTGATAATTCAATCAAGCATTCAAAGTATCATTCCAAGAAAAGGTTCAAAGTGAAGATCCACATCCATTGTGTTGGAACACAACAGTATACTGAGAAGGGTGGGTGAATCAATAGATATAAAATTTATAGCCTTCTGAAAACCTTTTTGTGTAGACTAATTTCTTTAGCCCTTAATGCGTAAATTTTAAGCATGTGATACAAAAAAATAATTGAACAAAAAACACATCACATAACACATGATATATGTGGAAAACCCAAGATGGGAAAAATCATGGTGAGAAATGTTGCTAGGATCTACTATCATAATCTGGCCTCACAAGAAATGAACTTTAGTTACAATATTTAGGGCACCAACCTAAGGAAGTATCAACTCCATGATTTAGGAGCAACAAATCCAAAGAGACACCGACCCCATACTCTAAGCACCAACTTAGTAAAAATGAGGCTACAACCTCTTACAACATTAAAAGCTCAAATGTGCATATAAATATATATACATAATCTTGGGATGCTTCAATACATACAATATTTTGTTTCCCTTACTGTAACTCACATGCTCTTATTGTAGCTGCACTCTCAACGAAACATACATTTTCCTTGCAATCTCCTCAACTCTACATTCACTTCTCTATTGCATTCTAATTTGTACATTTCTTTGTTCAATACTTTATGCACTAATTTATCACTAAACTCAAAAACATTTGTACACTCAATAACATAGACAATACCATATTGTCTTTGGGTATGTGTAGGATCATGATGGGACAAAAAGTGGTGATATGTACATGATATGATGACCGATGTGGCTAACAACTTTTTTTTTAACCCAAAATTGATGAAACGAAAAGGATTTTTAAAGGAGATAGTCAGCTTTCCACCCATATAAAATATGCTTTACTTTGAATTTAATAAATTATTATGATTCATTTTCGATTTGAATTATGAAAATTTTCTTGATTGATAGGCTGATTGAAAAACATCTATAACTTTCAAACGTTATCACATTTTTTAAATCCAAAAAATGTGTCACATTCTATGCTTCACATACTATAGGATTAAAAAAAAATGAATTTCATGAAGTTTTGACCAAGTTAAGGTGGTTAGACAGACGAGTTTTTTATATTTTTTTAAAGTTGTAATAAAAAATTCATAATTAATTATTTACTTGGAAATTTTTTAATTGTGTTTAGGGTAGTCAGATAGACACCTACTTCTTATTTTTACCTTGAAATTTAAATACTATTGCATTGAAATTTCAAATTTTGACAAAATATATATATTTTTTTAAATAAAGGTCTAGTAGTTTAGAAACTACATTCAATTTTCTACAGATTCTATGTTTACATGTTTTTGAAATAATATAGATAACTTATTCAAATTTCTATGTCAAGTTTCCTAACTCTGATTTTCTAAGTTTTCATTGCCACTTAAGGGCCTTTTTTTTCCATGATGATCCTGCACATACCCCTTTCTTCTTTACCAACATGCAATCATTACCTCAAAATTTTCTACATCATCCAGATCAGCTCTCACATCCTATTATGGTTTCGCTCACTTGCAAACTTCACCAGCAAGTTATATATTCATTGAGATACATGTTGTCATAAAGACATATAAAAAGGTTTATCAGATATCACCATACCTATGCATCAATTCAAACAAAATTTAATTCAATTATGAATAATTTCCCTCATTATCTCTGTCAAACCCTAAAATCTGATTATGCATTCAATGCGTTCTTTTGATTATTCAATCTGATCTTGATTCTTTCCCTATGATCACCTCTACAATTTGTCATTGTTTTGCGGATCAAATCTCATTTACGGTGGTCATTGGGTTTAGTTGGACCAGTTAATTCTTTCCTCTATTTTTGTTTCTAGATGAAACCCTTTTCACATTGAGTTAGTTGTTTGAGATCTTCATATTTGAATATAGGTTGTTCATCTCTTTCTTCATGCCATAATCAACTGGCTCTCATTCATCGTTGTATCTTTAAAAAATAAATGTTAGATCAATTACCATCAAACATGCACAATCAATCTCCATTGAATGATGATCATTGTTAGATCAATCACCAGAACAATCTGCATCATAGATATCTTTATACATTGCTTGCCATACAGAGGGTCCACGAGGACACACGTCCAAAATCCTCTCCTCCTACAAGCTTGAAAATAAATATTTTCGGGTTAGTTGGCTACTAGCACTTATCATCCACGTCATCACAAACTTATTCACAAAAATGATGTGAATTAGCATATCGAGTAATTATAAACCACCATCTATCATTGTCACCATCTTGTTGGGTCCCACCAAACTCTGATGCCTTTGTGTGTTTCCTTCGTAGGTCCAACCATTCATTAATGGTCAATATCAATCCATCATGGATTAATCTTCACCTTTCCCCACTGACATTATAGTTCTTGCTGAAATCTCAGCGGGGTTGGTAGTCATTGTTCGATCTTGCTACCTTAACCATCACCGTCAATCTCGTTGAAGGGAAATATTTGCATGACTTAGAAAACATTTAATGTGACATGATTTATGAGCCGATAAATGCAAGGTGAAGGTTCGGTCACCTCCATAGAATGAATGACATAAGTTATTATTTATGTCACTGGCAACTTTCGATACACAGTCAATGATGAAATAAAAAAAATTGAACACTTATGAACGTAAACTCTTACACACATAGGGTTTAACTAATAAACCCTAGACTAAGAGCAAGGAAAAATGAATGCATACATCTCCATTGAAATCAAGACCTGCACAATACCTTATTGGAAAGCTCTGAAGAAACCTAGTTCAAATTTGTCATCGAATTTTCCATCAGACACGCAAATCTCATACTCATCCATTGTCATTATGCAAATAATCTCCCTTGCATGATTTTCACTCTAACATCAATTACCACTATATGTAAACACATTGAAGCAAATTTATGCAAAGTTGTAGATCTACAAATCCTAGGTTCAAGTAAGATTTAGTGAGTTGCGACATACAAATTTTCATTCATTATTCCTTTCACAATTTTATTCATTTAAAGGTTTAATTTCCAAAACAAGGTTTGACCAAGGAAAAGCCCTATTTACCTATCAAAAACATCATTCATTTCATAATTTTATTCATTTAAAGGTTTAATTACCAAAATCGGGTTTGGCCAAGGAAAACCCCTATTCACCTAGCAAAACACATTTTTGTCTCTCTTTGATGTGTGATTGCAAGTTTTAGGTTACAGACCATTTGGAGAGAAATTTTATAAAAAGTTGTCAAAGTTGTAAAGAAAGTTGTAAAAGTTGTAAATAAAGTTGAAAAATCATGGAAATTAAGCTACAGGTTTAATTTTTGGCTTTTCAATAGTGCCCAACTAGAATCTAGGTGTGCAGACTTAGAGGAATAAAACCTAGAAAGATTTTCTAGAGCCCCAACCAAGACCCATTTAATAGGGAGAATGAGTCCTCGGTGAGGTCTGAAAATGAACTTTTTCCAATAGGTACATAACATTTGGCCCTATTAAACTTTCCTTTTGATTGGTATATTGTTTAGGTTTTATTTTTTATTCTCATTTATGGATTATAACCCTCATAATTGAATGAAACAACTAGTGAAAATTATGTCCATCATCTTGTTAATTCATTTTGGTGAACCTCTTCTTTTCTTTTTTTCACTAGGAATGAGTTTAGCTAGGTTTTTATCTTCAAAAATGAAGTGACTAGATAAGGCAATATATGTTGATATATGATTTATAGGGTCTCCTTACCATTGTACTTATCAAATTGGGGTATCTCTATATTTTGTGGCATTGGTGTTTTCAAGATTTTAACTGAAAATGGGATTCTCCTTACATATTGTGATGGTTGTTCATTTTGGTTCTAGTTCAATGTAGAAATTTTTTGTTGGATTGATGTCACATTTTTAAAAAGTTATTTTATGACAAAATTATTTCTTGACATGTTCTGGGAATGCGGTGAATATGGTTGAATTATGTATGTACTTGGTGTAATAATATCTTGCAAGACTATGGGAGGTGATGAATATTGAAGTGTCACATGTGGAGTCATAAAACTAGAAGGATTCCCAACATAAAGACCTAGGCTTGGATTCCAAATAGAAACCCATAGGCTTTGGTTTATGCCATTGTTTTGTTGTATTGTTGAGGCTATAGTTGGGTTTTTATATGTAGGAATTAAAAGTATAGTTGTAGGGAGGGATATTTGACTTCCTCCTTCATTTTTAGAATTTACCAATTCTTGAGTGTAGCTAGCTATGGTAGGGATATTAGCATAAAATATATGTGCTAGACTATGTAAAAATTCTATTCCTTAGGTATCATTCATCAATTTCCTTAAGTTATCTAGTAAAGGAACTATTAGGCCAGCTAGAGACTCAGTGCTCAAATAGTCTTGAATTCCCTCTAGTTATTTGTCTATTTTTTCTAGTTTACCTTTCAGAGCATAAGAAACAATAGTCTCAACATCTATAAAAATGGTTGAGTATAAATTTATAATTGGTATGGTAGAATAAAGAGTAGAGTCCAAAATGGGATTAGTATTAAAAGTATCATGCATAAAAGAGTTAGAAGACTCAGGATCCACAACAGATGTAAAAATAGTGTAGGATGCTATAAGTCTTGAAATACATCACCCTGAAGTATTCAAAATAGGGCACCAATTTATCAAGCTCGTGAGAGTTTCAAAGTACTAATTGTGGTGAAAATAAACACTAAAATGTCAAATAATCATAGAAAAACACCCAGAAATAGAATTCAACAAGAAGAAGTAGATAGAAAATACAACAAAGATCAAGGAAATTTTTTGTTGAGCCAAGAAAAGGAGGAAAAAGCCACCCAAGGGCGTCTCTATCCTAAACAAGGTTTCTAAAAATTCAAAGTTTGACTATGTGTGATTCTACTAAGGATTATGGGTCTATCTACAAACAGGTTTAACAATGAATATTTTTCCACCTTTTTTCTCAAATTAAGACAATGTAATTCAAAATGCATGTGTATAACAATGTTGAAAATGTTTTAAAAAAATTAAATACAATTTTTAGATCTAACATGCAGTAATTGACCAATTCCAAGATGCAAAAATATTATTTTGATGCAATTTTGAAACTAAACAATGTAATTTTTTGACTTTGTGAAATATATGAAGAATACATAAATACATGTGAAGTTAATAATTTCATATCAACAACCAAGAAGTAAGAACATATTGAAGATAAACAGATAGAGAATTATGGAAAAAAAATTGAGCTACCAATAGGAGGACAAAGTTTCCCAAGCGTGTCATTGTCCTAGATAGGGTCAGTAAAAAGTAACATTTTGAATGTTTATTAGGCTATTTAGGATTCTAATTCTATTTACAAACTTATCTAAAAAGTTAATATTTCATCAAAAAAAATCAATTTAAGACAATGTTACTCAAATGTAAATGTATAATAACATTTGGACAAAAGGTGAACATTGTGACTATAATTTTGAATGTAGATCAAATCTAAATGATTTAAGGCAACAAATGATGTGATATTGTATGCAATTTTTTAATTTTTTGATTTCTTTTTATGATGCAAAAATGAAGCCCTAAGTGATTAATGCAAAAAAATGCAATGCAAAACATAGATCTAAGGTGAAATTTTAAGAAGGTATATAATGTTCATAGGTTAGATTCACCAAAATGTGATGTAGAAAAAGGTAATCCTAAGTTCAATGTATAAAACCTAGGATCAATTTTGCTTTCTCAAGGATACATTAGGATGAAAATACACAAGGTGATTAGATTGAATTTCAACTAGGAAGGTGAGTCAATAGTTCCTAAAACTACATGATTTTGTGTATCTTGGAAATGCATTGGAATTGATTTGTCATGATTAATCTAATTAGACTATATGACCTAATATGGAAATTCAAGATTATGACAATTAAGAAACTATAATAAAGATTTCCAAGAAGATCTAAGAAGGACAAAGTGTTGTGTACCTCTCTTATAAATTTGAATTTAGTCACTAGAGGAGGACATAACAGTCCAGTGGTGTCTCTATCCATGTAGGGCTATGTAAGATATATTTTTGCAATCCTTTGATGTCAGTTTTGAATTCCCTCCTACAAATCTATCAAATTATGGTCAGATAATTTTGTAAGTGAGCTTTTGTTATTTAACAAGGTGAATGGATTTGAATGTAACAATAGAAAATTTATCTTCAAACTTCCTTTAATCCTGTCTAAACTTAAACATGCAAATTTAATGAGATCAAAAAGGTTGTGCCATTTAGGGGCTTTCTTTAGTTAATCCATGTGTTAGGTTTTCCACTTGCACAATGGAAATGTCAATCATAGAATGATAATTGATAGAAAGGAATAATTAATCAACAAAATTTTGCAGCTCATCACCCTTCAATAGCTTCCTTGAAGGACCAAATTCATACACATCACCTGAAGGTCTTGGATCTTTTCTTTTTGATTTCTTTAATTTCATGAATTTCTTGGAGTGCTACAATAAGTTTAGCCTTCACAAACAATGGGAATATGAACAAACATAAAATCACATAAGATTTTTCATGATGCTTGGATCTTGAATTGGTACAATAAATCATCAAAAAAAATCTCTTGACTTCCTCGTTATAACAGTTTCTCGATCATAAATTTTACTTAATTCTTGTTATTGGATTTAAAATGATGTAATAACTTGGTATTTATAGGTAACTATGCTAATTTCCCAAAAATTAGATCCTAATAGTTGACATTGGAAACTGGAATTCTAAATGTTAAATTGTCAACACCGACATATTTGTATTTTGATCTAAGAAAAATAAGGGGACAAAGCTGCCCAAGGGTGTCCCTATACTGGCTCTAGTGTGATCCCACAATGCTGGCTTACAATTTATGGGAGGTTCTGATTTTTTCTGAAATCACATATTTTTGAGAAAATATAATGATTTAGTCCTTAAAAAGTTCCATTTGAAGGATTCCAATTGAAGAGGATTTGATCAAACCACACCTTAGATCAAACCCCCTTGGATAGAACCCCACTAGTTTTAAATCATATCAATAACAGAGTCTCCTTTACACATATCAAAATACTGATTAAAAACCACTTTTGATTTACCTTTTGGGGGATGAAATGAATTCATTTACAATTTATTTTTTGTAAGTATGTAGTCCTTATAATAAGCTTCCCAAAAAGTATAATTTTAAATAAATTTATATATGATTATTATATTTATTTTTATTTCTTGTGAATGTAAGTTTTTCACCAAACATCAAGCTCTCTTCTACCCATGTCGAAAAATAGCAGATTATCAATTTATTTATTTTGAAAATATCAGTGCCCTAGATATTAAAATCCTTTATCCAACAAAAAATACTCAATACATACAAAAAAAATTATGTTGTATATAGTCCACCTATGTCTGAAGTGTAATTTGTTTCACTTCAAAACTTAATTAAGGATAAATATTGAATTAAACACTATGAAACCAAATGAAAGTACTAGATATCATAGTTAAGGATGGTGTTTATAGAAAAAATCTAGTTTTCGATGGAGATGGGAAAAAAGTTCAATTTGATTCCAATTTTTTTAAAAAATATATTTAGAATCTTTAGAAACAATGTTACAAATCACTAGTTTGCATCATCTTCAATTTCCTCAGTTTAGCAACTACAGGTGTCCGAAAGTGAAGATTTAGTTAGAAAAAATCAGTTTAGTGTCCAGTTTGGCCAAAAATTGTAAAACAGTATTATGGGATCACCCCCTATTTTTCAAGGGTTTAGATGCTAGGAGAAAATTATTAAAGAAATTAATTTTTATCCACTTGTAATTTATTTAAAACTAATAAAAATAAACCTCAAAATGTATAATTTAGGAAAATAGGGGGTTGTTGATGATGATGTCACTCACAACAACAGTGCAGATATTGTACTCACATAAGAATCATGAAGAACCTATCTTCATGAAAGACTTAACTAGGGAAACCTTAGGTTGTGTCTTTGCAATTAGAAAAAGTTTTATTTAGATCAATCTGAATTCCCCGATAGTCAGGTCTTGACCATATTAGGTTCAATTCATAGCATGATGTGATAAATTTTTTAATCTCAAGGGGCATATGGTTATCTCTAATTTCATTATTATTTCTAGTTTCATTAAGAATTATGAGCTATAGGTACAAGATTTCTAGTTTGATAATACAATAATTTCATGAAATCAAAAGATTTCCAATAATATTTCATGAACATTATACAATATTTCTATTTGGTTGCTGCCACAATAATGGGTTACACTTTTTTGGACATCTTGTTTTTTTCTAAAGTCACACATTTTTAGAAAATATAATGATTTAAGCCTTAAAAATATTCCATTTATAGGATTTTAATTTATTATGGTTTGATCAAATCCACTTATATCAAACCCCCTTGGATAGAAACCCGCTGGTTTTAAACCATACCTATAATGGAGTCTCCTCTCCTATCAAAATGCTGATAAAAAACCACTTTTGAATTACGTTTTGGGGGATGAAATTAATTTATTTAAAATTTATCTTTTATAAACATGTATTCCTTATTATAAGCTTCTCAAAAAGTATAACTTTAAATATATTTAATTTTATTATTATATTTATTTTTTATTTGTTGTGAGTGTAGGTTTTTTAATGAACATCGAGGTCTTTGTTTCACACTTATGGAAAAATAGGAAAAGAGAGAAAAAATTCCAAAAAATACATGTCCACTAGATATTTATATCTTTATTTCAATAATATAAGAATAAGTTAATTCAAATGCATACAAAAAAAGTTATGCAACTGAAAGCATAATATTTCAAAATTATAATTACTCTGACTTAGAAAAGTTATTAAAAAATATATATGCAACAAAAAATTATGAAAACATATCCATCCACTAGATATTGGTGTGAAAAAACTACATTTAAAAAATTAGAATTTTATCCTTTCTATATAAAAAGTTATGCAGCTGAAAGTAAACATCACTTTTTGAAAATGGTGTTTCATAGAAAAATAAGTTGATAAAAATTACATAAAAGGATTCACAATTTTTTTAATTTTTTTTTTAAAATATAACTAGAATCTACACATAAAATCTCAGAAATCACTATTTTTCTTCATCTTCAAATTATTAATGGTTTAGCTTCTATAGGTTTAAGAAAGTGAAGATCTAGTGAAAATTGTTGATTTCACTGTCAAGTTTGGCCAAAACGTGAAACCCATTATTGTGGGATAACCCACCACTTTAGATTTATCTTTAACCATTCAACAAATTCATAGAAAATAAAATATTTTCAATAAATTTCCATTCATTCATCTATTTTTTGAAACATTTTTAAATATTTAAAAATCTAATCTAAAATAAAGAATCAAAATACTAAAACAAAATTCTCTCAGTTATTCTCCACACATGCCCAAAGATTTAACCAAATCAAAGAAATATTCTTTATACTTCACTAGATTGCTTAACATCTAGGCATAAAATGGTGCAATCTTTTAAAGAAAGGGGTTTTAGTTTGGACACAGAGTAGATTTTGCATGCACCCTTAAATGGTACAACAGAGTGTTGTTTGGTTGAACTAACAAAACCAACAAAAAAAATACATGAGATAGGTAGCTATCAAATTTTCTTTGACATTGATTAAGGTCTATGTGCATACAAGTTTTTAGTCCAAAATGATTCATAAAACAGGAAAAAGGAATAAAACTTAAAGAAGTTTTGGCTCTTCCAACATCCACAAATTCTGAACTTAACTTGAAAAGAAGTATCTCCTAGAATTTTCTAGAAGTAAGACACAGGTAGAATAATAAAAATGCATGAGATTAAATCCAAGGGATGAATCACATCAAGGCATGTGGAATGTGGTGATTGGCAAGAGAATTTCAAATGAAGTCTACGAAAGCCAACCTCCATCTGCACATTGAAGCCCTTTTGGTTTTTTACTTCTTATTATTGCCAAGATAATAACTTTAACAAGGATAGTGAGTAGGAACCTTCCCATATATTCAAAATGATTACTTCATCATCCTCTTCCTACACTTATGTTCTACTTCAGGCTTTCTACTCTCGATGATGAGCTTCCTTGGAGGTTGGTGCTTTTTGTCAGCAAATGTTAATTATCAGGATCCCAGTATTTTGGTGGATTCCAGCCCGTATACATATAAATTTCTAGGGTATGTAGCCTGATATGGATATAATTCTATCCATGATTAAAATTTTCCTAATTGACCATTCCCAAAATTTACATCGTAATATTCTTCTCTTGCAATCACAAATTCCATCTATTAGATCCCTTTTAAAATATTTATAAAATCTCATGTAAATAAAACCATCACTAATTATTTTATCATACAAGTCCATAATAAATAAAATGCTTTCAAGAAAATAAAAAATTCTTGTGTAGCTATCCTTTTATACCCAGTCACCAGACCATCAAACCTCTTAGATAACCTTAAAATAAATAAAAAATCCTTACATTGTTACCCGATACTCGGTATTCAAATTTACCCATGATTTCATCAGACTTTAGTTTTATTGAAACTTCCATCTCTACCAAACCTTGACTTTGGGACTGGAACACTTTTCTTAACACTCACATTCTCGGTTCCCAGTACTCTATACTCAGAACACTTGAATTACAGAGTACTCTTTCATAAAGATTTCTCTTTTCTTTTTACTTTCAGTGACCTTTCAAACTAGCTAACACCTGCCATAAGAGTTAGTTTTCACTTGGGGTCCCCAAGCCTTAGAGTCTTTGGTTGTGTTGTGAGCCCTACAACAACTTGTAACCAATAAAATTGAATTTATAACCAAAACTTGGGATTAAATCACCAGTCGTAAATTAAAATTTATATATATATTAAAACAATAACAATTTTCCTTTACCTAGATTCTGACATAAAAATAGTAAAATTCCTCAAGAAATATCTGTGCGTGCTTTGATTAATTCCAGTTGCGGGAACTCAGTGAAAAAAATCATTTCATTGACATTGAACTATATAATCTGGTAAAGCCAATCAGGGATAGGCCCTTGCTACCAATGAAGCATTCATATCCCTGACAAGGTTATATTTGTAATTCCCCCAAACATATCTCTACTTCTAGCCAAGCGTTTATAGCCCTGATAGAGATATTTGGATAGCCTAAAGAGTTGATTTTTTTTTTGATATTTCATTGATAGATCATTTCAACTTGCAAACAGTGAAGAAATCTATTAGGTTGAGAATTATAGTGGTCACAAAGGTTACCTTTTTATTTTCCATTCAATGTAAATCCCTTCATCATTTCACTACTTCCCAAAAACTAATTTAATAATTCCCTATTTGTGTGTATTTCCAGCTAAACTTTACCACTTTTATGCCAAATCCTAGGTAACTACAACTTACCATATGTCAAAAAATATGCATAAATTAAAATTTAGCTACAAACAACTTAATCACCAAATTTAAATATAAATTTAGAACCATTTGTTACCACCCTTCAAATAAAATTTTATGGAAACATCTAAATAATCGGCTACTAGTTATGATTTAACGGTGTTACACCACATTGATGAATCAAAAATGTTCAGATGATATTTAAGCATGATCACACTATTCTAGATTAAATTCACATGCCTCAATGTGCACATATAATTTCTTTCAAGTTTCCCATGTGATGACATGTGTTGCGTTACCGACTCAATTTTCCTTTCCACTTTGCACACATAAGCAACTTAATTATTAATACAAATTAATAAAAACATAATTAAATGACCACCATTAATTTCTAAATCTTTAACTTGCTTGATTTGCAATCTTCATACTGGTTGAATTTGAAGCAAATTGTCACCAATTGTGTGTAAAAAATAATTTTATTTAGCATTCCGCTCGAGAGAAACTCGCCTAGTTTCCACCTTGTTTAAAATTTCCAAGACTTAGATCTAGGAGACTATGTACCGCAACTTCCTCATGGTTTTCTATAAATTTAGAATTTCTCTCAAATTCTTCACACTTAAACTTTTTCTTCATTTTTATTTAAATCATTTTCTATTCTCTTAGTTCTTGCTTCCACGTCATTGATACTCCAATTTTATTCACTTTCTCTCACTCCCACAATGTTTTCTAAAGTTGTATCATGACTCAAAGGCTTGAAAAGGTTTTCGTTATTCAGACTACTAATTTTACTATGACAAACTTGTGCTTAGTCCTTTGGGATAAATATGTGGAATCCAGAGCTTAGTACCAATTTTATTCTGATTTGGCTTCTCACTTTGTAGCCTCACCCTTGGACATAAGGCTTCATGTTTAATATATTCACTTAGCTGAAAATATGATAGTGCAACCTAAATATTCAGAGAATCTATATACTTTTTTATCTATTAGAAATTCAACCCTTGGAATTCCTTCCATGGATAATATTCCGTAGTTCCTGGAACACACGCAAATGGTTCCATTTACGATTTTCTTAACTAATTCCTATACTCCTGAATTTGAAATTGAAAAAGAAATTGTCTATGTGGGATAGTTAACTCTTACGGACAAGGCATCCTAGATCGACTGAATGTCTACTTTTATTTGCAACTCAACACCCTCTTTTTTATTTTTTATTTTTTTTACAGAATTTTTTTTTGTACTTCTATGTATATAAATGATACATGAACACACACACACATATACAACTTTTTCATACATTTTAAAGTGTTTATTTACTATGTGTGGTTTTATCATTTTTCATTTCGTAAAACAGTGTTACAAATTTTTGAATTAAATGTCATGTGTGTATGATAAGTTAAGCAGTATTTGCCAATGTAAAGGGCCAAATAGAAAAATAAATAAAAGGAAAAAAATGAAGACAAAACAAACCATACAAAAATAAAATTAACCCTAACCAAAATTCTAATCTAGAAAAAAGACTAACCCTAAAAAAGAAATTTAGTTTAAGTTCAAGGACTATTTCCATTGTTGTTTTGGTATCAATTTTAGCATGTTTGTCCTTGAATTCACTAAAATAAATTTCAAATATCCTAGTGTAACAATGAATTTCTTTATATCTTTTGTGTTTAAAAAACATAAATGCAAAGGCATACTTACCAATAACTCCGCTCATATATATGAAAATTACGAAATTAAAATTTGATTACACACACCTTCTCTGGTTCATCAATACCCTACCTTCTTTCAACCAGGGTTCATGGTTTTTCTCTTCATTTTGCTCAATTCCATGAACATATGTGTCCATTTCTTGATTTTCTTCTCCTCCAAAAATTTTCATGTCTTCAGCCCTGTCTTCACTCTGAAATTTGTTAGACCAAAAAATATCACAATTTATATTTTTATTAGAGACAGAAAAATAAAAAACTTGATACTCTATATCTTGCATAAAATCAAGAAAAAAAATATTTTCTTTTGTGAATTTTTAGTTTGGAACAAAAAAAAAGGCATCTACCACTCGATTTTTCTGCTCCTTCTATTCACTTATGTTTTCCATGTATGAAGAGAATGATGAACCGTTGATTTCATTTACTCATTTTTTGTGTAGTAATTTTTGAGTCTTAACATTCTTTCCTACCTTCCTAGAAAACCTTGAGCTTTTCTTTATAACAATTGTAGTTATCATAATCTTTCGATGTATTTGTTAATTTTTTAACATTTTCAGTTCCACTAGGGTCATAATATTTTTTGGGATTCAACATATTTCTCATTAATAATCCTTTTCTTTTAGTAGTTAAAACTTATTTCGTTAATGAAATCACCTTATGTGTAGCCAAACTTACCCTAGTTAAAAAAGATCACAAGATCAAGTTCATTGTGATTAGTTGTATCATGAATTCGACACTCGGTGCTCTACAGAAGGTGAACAAATTCAAAGGATATAATATTTGGTTAAGATTTTTTTGGAGTTTTTCAACTTTCATTTTTGAAACACTAGCTTTTTATAGACCTTTTCCTTGCAAGCTACCTTTATACTCAGAACCAATAGAGATTCATAAACAACAAAAAATGAAATGTGGATGCTATGCACCCTCCTTTTAACAGAATTCTTATTGACTATGATGTCACTCACAACAAAATTGTAGATAAATTCCTCATAGGAAAAACATGAAGAACCTATATTCTTGAAAGACTTAACTAGCGAAACCTTAGGGTGTGTCTGTGTAATTGGAAAAGGTTGACTTAGCTCAATCCCAAGTCTATGGTAGTCAAGTCTTAACCACACTAGGTTCACTTCAGGTTATGATGTGATAATTATATTAATCTCAAGGGGCATATGGTTATCTCTAATATCATAATTATTTCTAGTTTCATTAAGAATACGGAGCATTAGGTACAATATTTCCAATTCAATCATTAAACCATCTCATGAAATCAAAAGATTTGTAATAATATTTCATGAACATCAAACAATTTTTCTATAACTTAAGTAGATATACTTTAAGCATTCAATAACTTCATATAAAATGAAATATTTAAAAAACAATTCCATCCATTCATCTATTTTTTGGCACATTTTCAAAAAATTTAAACATGTAAGCTAAAATAAAGCATCAAAATACTAAACATAATAATTTATCCTAGTTATTTTCCATGCATGCCCCAAGATTTAACCAAATAAAAGAATACCACTTTATACTTCACTAGATTTTTGTATAGCTAGCATAAAATGGTGCAAGATTTTAAAGAAGGGGGTTTCAGTTTGGACACCGAGTAGGTTTTGCATGCACCCTTAAATGCCGTAGCACATAGTCTTGTTTGGGTGAACTAAAAAAACTAGCTAGAAAGATACAAGAAATAGGTAGCTATAAAATTGGCTTCGATATTGATTAATTTGTATGCGCATACAAGTTTTTAGTTTGGAATGATTTAGAAAATAGGAAAAAAGAATAAAACTTAAACAAGATTTTCTCTTTCGGGTATGTGCAAGATCATGATGGACTAAAAAGTGGCGATATGTAAGCCATTTGATGGCCCATGTGGCTGACGACTTTTTTTTACCCAAAATTGATGAAGCAAAAAGGGTTTTTAGAGGATACTCTCAGCTTCCACCAATATAAATTATTCTTTACTTTGAATTTAATAAATAATTATTATTCATTTTCTATTAGAATTATGAATAAAGTCCTAATTGATAAGTTGATTGAAAAACACCTATAACTTTCAAATGGTATCACATTTTTTGAATCCGAAACATGCATCACATTCTATGCTTTGCATACTATAGGATTAAAAAAAAAAAATTGAATTTCATGAATTTTTGACCAAGTTAAGGTGGTTAGACAGACGAGCTTCTATATTTTTTAAAATTTGCAATAAAAAATTTGTAATTAATTATTTAATTGGAAAAAAATTATAAAAAAATATGCATCACATCGGGACATAAGTCCTTTACTGATATCTAAAAGATTATAATTTTTTTTTATAATTTTATTGTGGTTAGGGTTGTTAGACAGAAACCTACTTCTTATTTTTACCCTGATATTTAAATACTACTCCATTGAAATTTCAAATTTTCACCAAATAGATTTTATTTTTTTAAATAAAGGTCTAATAGTTTAGAAACTACATTCAATTTTCTCCAAATTCTATTTTTACATTTTTTTGAAATTATATAGATAACTTATTCAAATTTTTACATCAAGTTGTCTAACTCTGATTTTTTGTCTTTTTATTGCCACTTAAGGGCCTATTTTCTCCATGATGATCTTGCACATACCCTTTTGACATAATTTTTTTTTAACTTAAATTAAAAAGAAGCATGCCTAGACTTTTATAGAAGTAAGACATGAGTATGGTAAGAAAAATGCATGAGAGAAAATTCACGGGATGAATGACATCAAGGCATGTGGAATGTGTTGATTGGCAAGATAATTATAAATGAAGTCAACAAAAGTCAACCTCCATCTACACATTGAAGTCCTTCAAGTTTTCTACTTCTTATTATTGATAGGATACTAACTTGAATCATAATAGTGTGTAGGAACCTTCCCATACATTCAAAATTATTACTTCATCATCCTGTCCATACACTTATGTTCTTCCTCGAGCTTTCTACTCTCGAGAATGAGCTTCCTCAAAGGTTGGCCCTTTTTGTCACCAAATGTGAATTACCGGAATCCTAGTATTTTGGTAGATTCAAGCCCCTCTGCATATATCTCCCTAAATTATGCAACCCAATTTTTATATGATTCTATCCATGATTTAGATTTTCTAGACCATCCATACTAGAAATTTGCATTGCAATCTCCTTCTCCTGAAATCACAAATTCCATTTATTAAATCCCTTTAAAAAAAATTAAAAAATCCCATGTAGAAAAAAACATCATTAATTCATTATCATACAAGTCCATCGTAACACGCTTTCAAGAAAATCACAAATTACTATGTAACTATCCTTTTATATTGGGTCATCGGACCATCACACCTCTTAGATTACCTTAAAATTTTAAAAAATTATTTGCATTATTACCTGGTACTGAGTACCCGATATTCAGCTTTAGCCATGATTTTCTCCAGCTTCGGTTTTACCAAAACTTCCATCTTTACATTTTTGGAATTCCCAGTTCCTGGTACCCGGTACTTGTAACAATTTTAAGAATTACTCTTCCAAAAATATTTCTCTTTTCTTTTTACTTTTGGTGACCTTTCAAACTAGCCAACAACTACCATAAGCATTAGTTTTCACTTGGGGTCCCCAAGCCTTAGAGTCTTCGGGAGTGTTGTGAAACCACACAATAGGATTCAATTAGGCATAATAATTTAGGGGGAGTAAAGCATAGTGTAAATTTATCAAGGGTGAAAATTTTCAATGCTGCACATCTTCTTCTCTAGAATGTCAAAATTGGTATTCAAGGAAAGGAATACAGTTTGCTAAATCTTCCCCTCAAGTCTCCTCTCCCCCTATGGTTCCTAATTTTCTGCAACCTACCCCTGAAATAGTGAATAGAAAGCATCCTATTGGACATTAATATTCTCATGTACCTCCTACATATCATCTTCAAGGGGCTCATTTTATTTATTTAAATTTTCCTTTGACAAACAAAGGGAATGTACCTATGATGCAAACTACATGTGTCCCTCTACCTATGAAGATTGTTGTTCTTTCTATTTTATTGTAACACCAGAAAAAGTGTCCTTATCCTTTTTCATGCTTGTTTAGCTCCTATTTTGGATTTTTGGACTTAATGTTTCCTTAGTCTAGTGGTGTGAGGTGTCTTACATATCCATATTAGGTCTTGAGCCCTTGCAAACTAAATAAAAATCATTTATTGATGTCTTATAAAGGTGCTTTCAAGTGTTGTTAATGACTTTCACACTTTTCTAGACTTTTATTAAGTATTCAAATCTCGTAAAATATTGTAAAATGTATTTAATTTCATTTCCACATTAATCTATATGGCTTGTAAATTAAACTTGGTTTTAATCTAGTGTTGTAATGTGTTTTAGACATTCACATTGGATCTTGTACCTTTCTAGGCTATGTGGACCTCATTTTAATGTTGTAGAGTGTATTTAATCACACTTTCACATTGAAATTTGTGTCCCTAGCCATAATTATAATTTATATCATCATTAATAGGCCCCCATGACATTTATTTTTTTCATCCCAAGGCATGTTTTAGATAATATCCTAACAAAAACATTTAAAAACCCCAAAATCTTGAACACCCAACTCAAAAACCTCAAGGTGGGACTCATTCACCATCTTGGGAAAATGAGTCCCCTTAGTTTACCCCCATTTTTCTAGGGTGGAAAATGAGTCCTTTTGGGGGAATTTTTCAAAGTTGAGCAGGAACATTTCAATTTTAACTTGAATTTCGATGAATGTCGGCCTTGGGGATCAAATTAATGTTCATTTGAATGGCTTGCTTATATAAACAAGCTTCCAAATAATTATTTCATCCTAGCATCCAAGATTCAGGATGTCAAGTCAAGCAAGCAAGGGTTATGCATTTTGAGTCTTCACAAGGCCATCAAGATAGCTTTCAACATCAATCCTAAGGCATTCAAGGGAAAATTTCTCCATCAATTGTTGCAGTAAATCAAGATCTATTTTCATGGTAAGATCTAGTTATCTTGAAGGCTTAAATATGGTTGAATAATAGGTTTAAAAATTGTTGAAGTCATCTCCCTATTGGTAATATCAAAATATACACAGAAGATAACTTACAACCCCAAAAATTAGGGTTTCAGATCAGAACACCAAAGGTATAGATTGAGCAAATCGAGAACTACATATTCCTCTTTTGAGTTAACAATAAAATCAAAGTGGACTCATTCTTCATTAGTTCCAAATGATTTTGAGTGTACCTATTTTTTTAGAGATTTTTATGGATTTGGATACCCATTTGGCTGAAACTTACTCAAGTCAAGTTTTCTAGAGTTGGGACTAATTCACCCAGAATAGCACATGAGTCCCACTAAGCTTAAAAACCACCATTTCCATAATTTTAGAGCTATTTCTAGCCCTTTGGAGGTTTCTAGGTACACACTTTCAATTTTGCAGCATTATGTTTTCTTTCATTTGCATTTCTATGTCATTTTCCATATCACATTGTGTTTTCCAACATCTTCTTTTCCAAGTCCAAACTTGGTGGTGAACCACTCACTTACATTATTCCATCTCTTTGAACACACCATTTTCCAAATTTCATCACCTTTGCACTGGAATCTCAAGGGTGTGATCTTGAGTGAAGATTGTGGAAACTATCTACTCTCCTCTTAGGTCCAAAACCCTAGGTGCAAAAGAGAGTGCACAAAAATCTACTATTCATTTTGGTGAACCTGCATTTAGAATACCTTCTTTTCTTATTTGGATTCCATCATCATCCAATATTTATCTTGCATTAAATTTCCATTAGAGTTTGCATTGGTTAATTTGTATTTCAGGGTTTCAAATTTTGCATTAGTGAAAGTGCATATAGGTTGCATTTTTTCATCTAAAATCATTGAAACTCACCTAAAAACTGCATTTTCATTTAAGATACATATGATCATACAACATAAAAAGAATAAAATCTATTGAAAATTTATAAAATTTTGAACAAGATCTTTTTTGGGAGTCATTCACCACCATGAGTGAATCAGTCCCTTTGCACCCTTGAAATTGCCTTTTACAACATTTAAAACCTTGTTTTTACACTTGTTTTTTTCCATTAACTATCTAATTTTGTTGGTGGAGTTTATGTTACATGCATTTCATTAAATCTAGCTTAATTTGGTCCATTTCATGCATTGATTAATTTCAAATTTACATTTCCACATTGTTACATAGCATAATCAGTCAATTGTCATCTTCAAAATATGAAAATTTCAATTATTCTTTTGCATGCTTGCTTTAGCACTGTTTCATTTCAATTTTGTAAAGAAATCATTACATCATTGCAAAAGGCTATAGTTATCATACTTCATGTTCTATTTTTTTATCTTATTGCATGTTGCAAGAAAGTGTTGTTAAGTGCATATGAATATGATTTTCTTACCCTCTCCTTTTTTTTGTCAATGACCCTCTCCTAATATCCCTTCTAAGGGTGAGGTTAGTCTAGTGAAAGAAACCTGAGATAATCATGACAATCACATTTTTTGTTCTCAGAATATCTCTGCTACTTATGAAGAAGATATTGTAGTGTTGGAAGAGCTAGTTGTTGAGATTTTTTATAACCCAAGTTGTTTCTCTCCTCTTACCTCTCCTATTAGGAAATACATTACAAAAGAAGAGGGCATATTGAGAAGCAATTATGATGATGACATAAGACAAAAAGAGACCATTATCTTCTCATCTTGTGATGATGATGATGATATGTTTGTGTTAGATAAGAAAAACTTTAAGATCCATGAAAATCCTCTTTATGATCCTTCTACCTATCCTATTTTGGAAGACATTATAAGACAAATGAGTGAAACTTTGGGAAATATCAAGTGACAAGCACACTTATTATTCTCTTAGTATCTCCCATAATAGTGAATAAGATACTTTTATGTTAGAGAAAATCATCGATGAGTGTCATGAGAATCTTAGAAATCCCCCTTCACCTAGAAAAAATCTTATTGAGAAAGATATGTGAAGCATTGATCATCCCCCTACTGTCAATGAAGTCCTTTTGAAGAACCAATCCTTGAATTTCAAGACCATTTGGTTTCTAGTTCTCCTAAATAATCTCCTACTAGAGAGAATATCATGATGCAAGAAAATGAAAACATTGACAATAATGATAGTATGCCCTTAGATGAAGGTTATGAAGTACCACTAGACTCTCCCTCACTAATGGATATTAATATTGTTCAGTCTCAACTCATGCTTTACGCACTACCACACAAATCTCATACTAAAAACAAACCAAAATTTATCCTTTACCCTCATAAGAATAATGAGTTACAATAGCCAATTCATAATGCCATTTATCATACATATAACACTAGGAACAATCCGCAACCAAGATAAATCCCTTCAACATCCCTCCCATTGCCTAATCCTTTACTGCGTCCTCCTCATGGAAATGATTATGATCTTGTCAAACAACTAAAGAATATTTCTACAAATACATCCATGTGGGACCTAATTACAAATTCCCCTAATTATCACACTATTATTCAAACAACCTTGCAACAAGTTATGGTTCCCTCTAGTGAAAAATCGAATGATGTAGCATCCATGATTCAAGGAATAAATGGTTATATTTTTTTCCACCAATGTGAACTCGCCCCTTTGGAAGTGCAAAAAAAAAATTATGCTCTCAGGATCATAGCTCAATACAAATGAAAAGGGATAAAGAAAACCCTCATGGACAATGGTTCCACCCTCAATGCTTGCAGTGTATCTCTTTTGGATAGGCTTGGCATCGATAGATCAAACATTCACCCTGAATGTGTACCTATTAAAGGATTTTACAATGTAGGAAAAAAACTACTTGGTGTGATCACTTTTCCTGTTATAGTTAGGAAGGCCACATTATAACACAAATCCATGTTATGTCTTGTTATCTTTCATATAATATCCTTTTAGGTAGGCCATGGATTAATGCAATGAATGGGGTTCCTTCTACTCTTCATAAAAAATGAAGTACATCTACGTCAAAAATGTATACACACTCAAAACTGACCCTAACCCTGACAATTGTTTAAACATTGAGAAAAATAATGAAAATACTTTGGAAACATTAACACCAACAAAAAAAAGTAGAACCCATAAAATTAAAATTAAAATCTAGATTTCCTAAAACCTTCACAATGATATCAATCGATGATTTGGGGTCGCTGAATTTTGAACCAACATTCATGGGAGAATACAAGATCCTACACAAAGACTCTAAAAAGTGAAAATAAAAAGCGTTAATGTCCACACAAAACTTTGAAGACCCTTTGAAAGGGCCCACCTCAACCATGTTAGACAAAGAAGTATATTACACAGTGAAATTTGATGAGCTTAATAATGAGCAAGCATTGAATCCAAAAGAAATGATAATCATTATGGAAAAGGTTACAAAATGATGAAACAACTTGGTTACAATGGAAAATGATTTGGTGTTAGAGAACAAGGTATTTGTGTTCCTATAGAACCCCACACACAAGAAAATACTAATGGTCTTGGTTATTATGCCTTGAAATAAACAAGAAAGCCTTTAATCAACATCAACACTCTTACAAAAGTTTCTTCTAAGATGACCTTAACAATAGTGCATGCTAAATTCATAGACAATACTTGTATTGCTTGTTATTATTTGCAAAAAACAAGGAAATATTTGCTTAATATGAATTTCATCTTGGAAAATGCTAATTATTTGAATTCATCAGATTGCACATCCTCCTTTCAAGTAGATAACAACATCTCACAATATTTAAAATATTCTTGCAGAGACCGTATGATAGTTAATACTAAGAAAGAGATATCTTTGTTGAAAAATAAAAAAATGTCTTCTACTGTGGATCAAGAAAGGATCTTGGCAATACTAATCCAAGATCGTTTGATATCACTCCCACCAAAAAATAAAAACAAATTATACTACAAACATTCATTTTGTGCATATCATAGCTAATTCATGGTCATTCTACTAATGAATGTAGGGCTTTGAATAATAAAATTCAACATATTAAGGAGTGTGGTGCTCTTCCTTGTGTTGAGGCACCTAACTCCTCTAACTAATACTTATTCTCATCCAATTCAGCTCACCCTTGTCTTGCACTATGTGGCGGAAAGGGGTTGGATATTTTTTTCCTCGTATGTGACTTGTTGTTGTATCTTTTGGCTAGTTGATCACCTTTCATGTACATAATAGAGAAAGCCTGGGATGTGGACGACATGCCTTAAGTTTGCTTGCATGTGACATACTATATTTTTCATGATGTAGCTTATTGGAAACATATGACTTGGCATAGGGATTTCCAATTAATTTCTCATGTCTTCTTCTACTTTAACTCAATTCGTCGCAGTAATGGTGTTAGCAACCATTTTAAAGTGGGGGAATACATCGACACTCATGTTTCACTGCATGATTTTCTTTCTTCTTGTGATGTGTCCTTTTCTTAGCAGTGTTATTGGGCTTGATTTCCTCTGAGAGCATGATACTTCTTTGATTTGTCCTCTCTTGGAAACATTAAACATGATGCTCCCTAAGAAGATACCTTGCACATGTTATGCAAAATCATTTTGAACAAATTTTACACTATTTTTTAGTTACAATTTCTATGAGTTTCAAGCATACAAAAATTTTCTTGCCTCATGGAGCTTGAGGATCATTTTTCATTTGGCATCTTATTAAAGTTAATAGGAGGTATAAATTTTTTATGGTTTGAGTAGGAAACCTAACAATTGGCATGAATTTTCCATAGAAAATTGTGTGTGTGTGTGAGTACATACCAAACATAAGTGTATGCTTCTCACCCTTTTAGGATTTCTCACTTGGCAGAAAACCATGAGTTTGGTTGCCTTAGAGTGAGTATGCATCTATGGAAAAACAACCTAGATCTAATCCACATCATCTTGGATAAACAATCAAAGCTTGATCCATCTCATTTTTATTTTTATGCATTTCCATTGTATATTCATGTATCTTGTTTTGTTCCATATCATTCACCTTGTCTGTCCTTTTGTGCTTATGTCAGTTTGATTTGAGATCTTGGATCCTGGGGGCTTGGCCACCTCCTTCATCTTTGTCATTTGCATCAGTACGAGAGGACACCTCTTGAATGTCTACTTTGGTGTGAGCTCGAAGAAAGTTCATCCTCTCACTAAAGTGGGGGCTAAATATAACATCGAAAAAAAGGGTCCTTAGCCTTTTTTCACACTTGTTTAGTCCCTCTTTTAGATTTTTTAACTTAATGTCACCTTGGTCTAATATTCTGAGGTGTTTTACACATCCACATTAGGTCTTCAGCCCTTGCAAACTAAATAAAATACATTTATTGATGTCTTGTATAGGTGTTATAAAGTGTTGTAAATGAATTTCACACTTTCCTAAACTTTTATTAAGTATTCAAAAATTATAAACCACTGTAAAATATATTTAATTGCATTTTCACATTAATCTAGAAGGCCTATAAATTAAACTTGGTTTTAATCTACTATTGTAATTTGTTTTACACATTCACATTGGATCTTGTACCTTTCTAGGCTATGTGGACCACATTTTAATATTGTAGAGTGTATTTAATTACACTTTCACATTGAACTTTGTGTTCCTAGCCCTAATTATCCTTTATATAATTATTAATATGCCCCTATGACCTTTATTATTGCTTTCTGAGACATGCTATCACTAATAGCTTGACAAAAGCACTTAAAAACCCAAAGATCTTGAAGACCCACCTCAAAAGCCTCGAGGTGCGAATCATTTCCCAACTTGCATGAACGAGTTCCCTTAGGTTGGACCCATTCGCCTACGGTAGCAAATGAGTCCCTTTTGGGGACTTTTTCAAAATTCAGAGGGAACATTGCAAGTTTAACTTGAATTTGGATGAATGTCGGCCTTGGGGATCAAATTAATGGTCATTTGAATGACTTTACTATATAAAAAAGCTTCCAAATCATTATTTCATCCTAGCATCTAAGATTTAGGAGATCAAGCCAAGCAATCAAGGGTTATGCATTTTGAGTTTGCACAAGGCCATCAAGATAGCTTTCAACATCAATCCTAAGGCATTCAAGGGAAGATTTCTTTATCAATTATTGCAGTAACTCAAGATATATCATCCTTGAAAGATCTAAGTATCTTGAATGCTTAGAGATGAATGAAGAATAGGTTTTAAATTTTTTGAAGTCCTCTCCCTATTTTCTAGATCAAAATTTACACAAAAGGTCACTTACAACCCAAAAATTTAGGGTTTCAAATCCTGACACTTGGAGGTATAGATTGAGCAAGCCGACATCTATAGATTCCACTTTTGGGTTTCCACAAAATTCAAAGTGTACTCATTCGCCATTAGTGGTGAATGAGTCCCATTGTACCTATTTTTTAGAGATTTTTATGGATTTGGATACCCATTTGGCTGAAAAATTATCCAGTTCAGCTTTCCAAAGCTCAGACTGATTCACCCAGACTGACAAATGTGTCCTACCAAGCTTAAAAATTAGCATTTCCAAAATTCCAAAGCTACTTCTAGTTCTTTGGAGGTTTCCAGGTGCACACTTTAAGTTTTATATCTTTCTTTTTTGTTTCATTTATATTTCTAGGTCATTTTGCATATTACTTTATGTTTTCCAACATCTTCTTTTCCAAGTCCAAACTTGGTGGTGAACCCCCCATTTACGTTTTTCCATCTCCTAGAACACACCCTTTGCATGATTTCAATCAGCTTTTCATTGGAATCTCAATGGATTTTTCTTGAGCGAAGATTATGGAAATAGACTTCTATCCTCTTAGGTCCAAAACCCTAGGTGCAAAAGAGAGTGCACAAGAATATACTATTCATTTACAAGTGAAGAAAACCTTGGAATCAAATAACATTGATCCCCTACAATAATTATACATGGGAAAAACTATCATTGTCACCAACTCAAATGTGACCACTATATGATTTGATGATTTCTTCTTCTTGATGATTTCCATCACTAATGTTGGTTTCCTATATTATATCTCATCATTCCTTGCTAGGATCTTGATGAACCTCCCATGAAATGGGCGTAAGTTTTCTTGGTTTCTTTGATTGGACAATCTTCAATTCTAAACATTCCAAACATTCCACCCTTTTTTGAACCCATTAATATCTTGAATTCTTTCAATATCACTAGTTCTACTATAACGCCCCATTGTGTAACCCGGAAAACATTAGAACAATCACATAAACAACTGAATAATTTTTTTTTTGAAAGATAACATGTGATAGCAACATTCATAATCGTTCTAGGATTCCATGACTACACTACTATCGATAACATCAATACATACAATAACATAACCAAGTAAACCAAAAAGGGAAACTCACTCAAATAAATATTAATAAGAGTTATATTAAACATTCGAGATTATAAAAAATCTCAGATTGAAACAATAAAAATACAAGGCAACCCATGCACATAATGGGTGCGATACAAAGAAGAAGAGATGAGAAGAAGAATGACGTCCACGCCGCGAATTCACCAAAGGAGCTCAACTCCACAATCTAAGCACTATCTAGATCTAGCCAAGAAAACCTGTCATAAATAAACTACCAGATGGGGGACCCAATGGAGTAGTGTCATGTTCCTCCCAACCATGTGGAGCTCGGAAGCCCACCCCTCGTGCTAGGAGATAGAACAAATCCTCATGTCAAAATGACCATTGGTGACAAGAAACAACACAAGGTCAACAACCACAACATTACAACTGACAAACTCCCCGTACCTTAGATAAGTTTATCACATAAATACCAGTTTCTGAGAGGTTACCCATGCAACCACTTTCAGGGTCCAACCCCAATTGAAAGCCACTCCTCCTAAGGTACAACTCCTCATAAAAAAAAACAAGAAGACAACATGCATGTAACATGCACTTCTTACCGAAGGGCCTATAAACTACTGATCCAATAATATCCATACGACATAAAAAAAAGCATGACGAGATATATCCACATATCCACTCCAAGATCAAGACAAGGTCTTCATAAATTCAGACATAACATAAATCAAAACAACCAAATTGACTTCTCTGGATAACCAAACACTTGAACCACAACTCTTCACTTAGAGTAATCAAAATAACCAAAATCAAATCATAAGTGTTCACAACTTGAATAACCCATGACAGTACATTTAATCAAGAGAGCTACGCCAACCTTTATTCCAAGTATTTAAGAACAAAACCCACTTCATAAGTTTATAGGAAATGAAATATCAACCCTATACTTTATACAAGAAAAGACTTTAGACATAAATTAAAGATGCCATTCGTTCATAATTAAAACAATTCTTAAATCTAATTATGAACTAATGCCATCAAGATAAAAATTCACATTGTAAAATCCTACATTTCTATCATAGACAATTTCTTCACAAAATAAGGAGGGATACTATCATACTTAGATACCAACCATCTAATCTTTAAATATTGCATTTATTATAAATTAACGAATTCAAAACTAAAATGATAAGGCATTTATAATTAGAAGTTATGAATTCTATTCATCAGTTGAATTAACAAAATATATCTAAAACATATATATATCTTAAAATCTAATTGTCTATAGTATAAGTTACAAGTCTTAACATAATTATATATTTATTTATTACCACCATCACCTTTCTATAAATTAACAATACTTTTATATTATCACAGATTTTATTTTTTTATTTTTTTGAAAAAGCAAGATATAAAGTGAATATTAAATTTCCCTCTAATCTTTTATTTTAAAGAATTGAGACCATGCCCAACTTAAACAAACATAAATTAATAAACTAAGACTCAAGCTAACTGACCGGTGCTAAGGAGAAAAGGTAACAAATATCAACCAAAGCAAACAGATCAAATAACTTGACTGGTAGAATCGACCCAACTAAGGATTAACTAAATGTCAAAGGATATAGTTTGCATGAAAATACCGTCCACACAAGAAGAGAATACACACTGCCAGATCACAGAAGGGTCGGTGAAGCATGCAACACACAGAGAAAAAATAGAGGTTATTAACCATTCAAGAAGATCACGCGGGTACAGTCTAAGGAGAGTTTAAATAATAATATCAGTAGACTTCGATGGACTCTCCACACACATGATTCCCTTACCAAAAACCATAAATTCATAAAGGAGAATCAAAGGAGAGATCCGCAAGGTCTGCAAATCAGAGAGCCTCTTGTGCATGTAGAGAGAAATACTTTGTATCTTGGTAAGAACAATACACACGCAGGTTAAGGTTGAAGCTGATCTACACAAAGGAATTAACTTCAAAGACATATGCAAAGGAATAAACAACGCCAACAAGCATGCAAATGTTTCCAATCTTCATTCTTCAAATGATTGCGAGTTTTCTATCATAATAGAACAAGACCATTCAACCAGCTGAGAACTTCCTACCGAATAAAAGATAAGGTTAGATCACAAAGGAACAACACTGGTGGAAATACACAACCGCACACAAAGAGAACTTAACCAAATCAACATGACACTGGTATGCAGGCAACCTCTACAACCTCAAGAATACAGCTCCGACGCACCAAGAGGAAATAGCAATACAATAAATCACTTCCAATACATGCAGCAAGAAACGATAGTAGAGGAGGTGCGCAGAGATTTCACATATATATTTTCCTAGATCACCCTAGTTAAATTTTTTGAACATGCCAATGGCAAGAACGATTGGCGTGCAAGCAAGATACATGCAAAAAAAAGAATCAACTGAAACTCAAGCCAATAAACATACGCAACCACCTATGGAGTTTACAATTTTTAAAAGAATAACTTGAATACACATTCAGAGGATATGATAAATACAAGAGAAAAAGGTGCTCATACTCCTAAAGGTGAAGCTGAGAGAGGAATACAGGGTGGATATACGTAGGGGTGAGGCCTAAACAAGAAAAGAACTGCATGCAATCTGCATGCATGTCCGAAATTCAGCAAGATACTCATCGGGTTAAATGATGGTTCGGAAGAATAGAGGATTACAAAAGGCAAATCTGAGGAGAATGAAAAGATTGAATTTCCAGAAATAGATTTTCAAACACGACACAAGAATATAAACGTTGAATCAACACGAGATACCAAATGCTCCACTATATTCCAAGGCATTTAACCTACAGTTTTCATTTCCAGAATCTCAAATAATAAGTTTATTAATGTTTCCTAATCGTTTCGAATTTACTGGTATGAAGACAAGATTTTAACAATTTAATCAAACATAGTACACAAAAAATGGTATTGAACAATACGAGAAAAGATCGTGGTACCGGATTTCGGATGGATGAAGACAAAATTCAGCAAAACCACGATGAAGCAAACTTTTTCTTTCCATGAATAAACACCAAATTTGTACAAGCCAGCAGTTTCTTTGATCAATTTGCAAATCCAACTAGTTGCAGAAAAATTACCTTGAAAACCAATTCCATCTTTCTTCTAAAATTCAAAGAAAACCTTTTGTTCGAAAACCTACTGTGTTTTCCAACCCTTTTTTTAAACCTTTTTACAGAAATCCACAATTTCTAACTTCTACATTAGATTTCCACATCCAACACATGCATCACTCAATGGATACATCAGTTAAAACATGAGATTCAACTTTAGATCAGAACTCAAGTTGAGTTTTCAAAAAATAACTTTGAATAATTAACTCAATCTTCAATTCATTGCATTTTGAAACCAAGATAATCTAATAATTTAATTTAAACATATAATGAACTAAAAGTAATTTATATAATTTAATTCAATCATTTAATCCATTTAAGCAATGGTAGTAAAAACATTATAATAATTCCCATAACATGACATAATCATTGCAAATCAATTAAGGACGGATAACAACCAACATATGATGAACAGATGACAAGACGACTAGGGTGATGATAGACACTCGTTCTTTTCAGAACGAAGGCTAAGGACAGAGGACAAGTCTATCTCCCATCATCATACTATTGGGTCGACACGCTCAAACCTGTGAAGCCGGGTGGAGTCGACGTCTATACCTGTAAATTGCGTATCACTGCACGATTAATCCAACATGTTCATATATGAAAGCACACCATGAAGAAGAATCATGACGTAGCAGGGCACTCACTACAGATTACTGCTAAGTCGTCTTCTTCACCGACTGATATAACATCAACTAATCATAACATTATATTGTGTAAAACATAACAGCATAGATAATCATCAAAACATCATCTCATGAAAATAGTCATTGCATTAAATAATATAGTGTATCATCAAATGAGTTTCACAAACAATCATGTAAGTTATGACATAAAACATCACACAACATAATATCAAAGTTTAGCTAGCTAACTGAGTAACAAACAACTAAAATAAAAAATGTCGACGGGAGGGTCACTACATTCTCCCCCCCAAGGGTGAGGCTTATTCCTGGAAGCCTGCAAATATCCCTATTACAAACTCCATATAGTCACACATAATCCATGGTTCCAACACTGAACCACTACACATACCAACATAAAAATAACAATATCTAGAGTTATAATCCTCCAAGCCAAATACATTGTCAAACTAAACAATCACATAGTCTCAAAACACATATCCTAACATAACAAGAATCAAAGCAAAGGAAACAACACTCAATGCACTTCCTCAGCCTCTTATACTGCAGGATTTTCATGAGCTCCCAAAACAGTTGGTTGTCCACTTCCAGTAATCTCCACATTTGTACCCTGATGCTCTATCTGATGATCAACCGCTGCACTTGTTCCACTAGTCCTTCCTGCATCATTCCTTGTTGGCTAATTGCCGATCTCTGACTGATCCCAGGTGTGTTCCTCTGAGAACATTGTCTCGCTAAGTGACCCTGTTGGCCGCAATTGTAACATCCTGTACCTTTACCCGCTACAGCCTTCGCACGTTGTGCCGACCGGTCCAAATGAAAACGCTTACAACGCCTCCAGTTTCAATTCTTTCTAATTTGGGATCCACTACCACTAGGTTGAGGCTATGAAACCTTAGGCTTAGGTTCAAAGTGTCGTGGTTGCATACCACACTCTTGTCTAGAGCCAAACTCAGTAAGGAATTCCTCTAGCAAAGTACATAACCGAGGAGCCAAACGCTCCACACATTTATGCTGGTGGGGACTCAGAGAAGAAGAGCTCAGATGATCATCTCCACGATCACCTCTCCCAAACATCCTATACACATAACCCACGAAAGGAGTCACAACCAAGGGCATAATTAACATATAAAATAAATAGAGGTAAAACACCATACCCATGATTAAACATGCATAATACTTATACATACCAACAAACAACATCGAAAATCACAATATAAGTTCACACAAGGGTCCATCAGGACACCGGAAAGCAGCATACCAATCCATGATAGAAGAATTCATGAACCAAGAACATATAACCATCTAATAAATATCAACAAAACAATCAGTGGTTTGTTGGTGTTAGGCCACACGAAAGGTGAGACCATCCAAACAAGACCACAATGACTTGTCTCTTGTTGTGTAAGGGGATTAGCCTCCAAGAGATAGTCATCTCACATAGGTGAGTAGTGGGTTCTAACTACATAACAGCCACACATACCCCCATCCTCAATGTTTCCTGCATCTACTTCCTCGTATACACTCACCAAGTCCGCCTCATACAACCTTGGAGAGGAATCACAATACGACACATAGCCGACACTGAAAACCACAAAGATAACTAGCTTAGCCATGAAGTTCATAAAGAAGATCAAATTAAAGTTTCATTTCAACAATAAGGCAATAATGCGCATAATTTCAACACTGAAACAAATATATAACCACTAGGGTTATAAGAAAATAATATCACAAGTTGTGGCTAAACCTTCACAATCAAATATAACAAAGTGTCGGCCCTCACAATCAACTAAACAAAATCATCAATAACTAAAAGAAAGTTCACAATCTTTAAAATTGCTCTATACAACACTATGTGACTAAATACTAGCCACCAATGAGGAAGGAGGAAACAACGTCCAGCTAGAATGATAATAGCCCCCATGTGATGTGGAATAAGCATGCTATCCACATGACTAGAGTGTATCCATGACTAATGAAAATGTCATCACTCTACCTGGTCATACGCCAGCTGGAAAAGGAACGTACTGGTCGCATGCCACGTGGCAATGTGTCTGTGGGTCCGCGGTAGTAGGCATGCGCAGAACTCACCCCACACGCGATACCTCATGGAAAAGACACATGTAGGAACTCGTTGTAGCTAGAGGTATATGTGGCTAGGATCTACCCATACGCTACCCAACCAACATGGTCAAGGCAACCATGAGGATCCCTCTATAAGTGTTTGAGGCCCCATAACGCTCATCGCACAAGTAGGCTAACAAAGAAAATCTCATAATACACCTTCACGTGTTTCAGCACGTGGCATCGTGTAACACGGCATCATCACCAATACTATGTCAGAACATGAGTAGGGTGTGGCATCATGTCGGAACACATGCAGATAGGGTACATATATATAATGCAATACGATATATCACTATGGGGCTATCGAGCTTCACCTCTCATACAGATGAGGTCAACTCACTAATGCCAGATCATCGCCTCTACGGACGTCTAGGCATAACTAACAACCATGCTGCTGCACTCAAATCTATGGGGATTAGGCTAACACATATGGATCAAGTATCCTGATCCAACATAAGGGAAGGTAGTGGGTACAATTCCTTGGGATTGGTTGAGCTAAGATGCCCTGCGCTACATATGCATACGCTACACACTCCACCCAAGAAACTTGTGGCTGCTACTATCCCTTCACGGATTGGGGATCTAGAGAACCAAAAGAAAAAGAGATACTTTTGGTTTCTCCTATGTATAAGATTCAACCTCACATGGGTTGGCCCTCAATCGGGTTACAAACATGCAAACACACATAAGGGTATGGTTAATCCCACACCAAAATGCGACAATTTCACATGGATGGGTACCAAGTAACACCATCACATGAATACACAAAGCAAGTACAGGTTTACACAACATACAAACAAGATACAGTTACTGGTTTCTTACATTTACAAGGGGGGTACAACTAAATACATAATCCCACAAGAATATCCAATTCCATAAGCCATGGAATATGTATCTTAACTTTCCAACCATAACCTTATATCAGGTTACTTACACACTACACTCTTTCACAGAGTACATCATGCTAATGTAAAAGCCATGAGCACATGATCACTTAACACTCCACTAACCAATTGACAAGGACAACATAGTGGACACAAATGTACCCAGAGGATCCAGTGTATGAACCTGGGGCTTTCATACCATGTGTAACGCCCTATCGTGTAACACGAAAAACGTTATGACAATCACATAAACAATTGAATATTTTTTTTTTTGAAAGATAACACGTGATAGCAACATTCATAATCGTTCCAGGATTCCATGACTACACTACTATGGACAACATCAATACATACAATAACATAACCAAGTAAACCAAAAAGGGAAACTCACTCAAATAAATATTAATAAGAGTTATATACAACAGTCGAGATTATAACAAATCTCAGATTGAAACAATAAAAATACAAGGCAACCCATGCACATAATGGGTGCGATACAAAGAAGAAGAGATGAGAAGAAGAATGACATCCACTCCACGAATTTTCCAAAGGAGCTCAACTCCACAACCAAAGCACTATCTGGATCCAGCCAAGAAAACCTATCATAAATAAACTACCAGATGGGAGACCCAATGGAGTAGTGGAACGTTCCTCCCAACCGTGTGGAGCTCGAAAGCCTACCCCCCATGCTAGGAGATAGAACAAATCCTCATGTCAAAATGACCACTGGTGACAAGAAACAACACAAGGTCAACAACCACAATATTACAACTGACAAACTCCCCGTACCTTAGTTAAGGTTATCACATAAATACCAATTTCTGAAAGGTTACCCATGCAACCACTTTCAGGGTTCAACCCCAATCGGAAGCCACTCCTCATAAAACAAAACAAGAAGACAACATGGATGTAAAATGCACTTCTTACCCAAGGGCCTATAAACTACTGATCCAATAATATCCATATGACATAAAAAAAGCATGACAAAATATATCCACGTATCCACTCCAAGATCAAGACAAGGTCTTCATAAATTCAGACATAACATAAATCAAAACAACCAAATTGACTTCTCTGGATAACCAAACACTTGAACCACACATCTTCACTTAGAGTAATCAAAATAACCAAAATCAAATCATAAGTGTTCACAACTTGAATAACCCATGACAGTACATTTAATCAAGAGAGCTACGCCAACCTTTATTCCAAGTATTTAAGAACAAAACCCACTTCATAAGTTTATAGGAAATGAAATATCAACCCTATACTTTATACAAGAAAAGACTTTAGACATAAATTAAAGATGCCATTCGTTCATAATTAAAACAATTCTTAAATCTAATTATGAACTAATGCCATCAAGATAAAAATTCACATTGTAAAATCCTACATTTATATCATAGACAATTTCTTCGCAGAATAAGGAGGGATACTATCATACTTAGATACCAACCATCTAATTTTTAAATATTACATTTATTATAAATTAACGAATTCAAAACTAAAATGGTAAGGCATTTATAATTAGAAGTTATGAATTTTATTCATTAGTTGAATTAACAAATATATCTAAAAGATATATATATATATATCTTAAAATCTAATTGTCTATAGTATAAGTTACAAGTCTTAACATAATTATATATTTATTTATTAACGCCATCAACTTTCTGTAAATTAACATTACTTTTATATTATCACAAATTTTATTTATTTATTTTTTTGAAAAAGCAAGATATAAAGTGAATATTAAATTTCCCTCTAACCTTTTATTTTAAATAATTGAGACCCTGCCCAACTTAAACAAACATAAATTAATAAACTAAGACTCGAGCTAACTGACCGGTGCTAAGGAGAAAAGGTAACAAATATCAACCAAAGGAAACAGATCAGATAACTTGACTGGTAGAACCGACCCAACTAAGGATTAACTAAATGTCAAAGCATATAGTTTGCATGCAAATACCGTCCACACAAGAAGAGAATACACACTGCCAGATCACAGAAGGGTCGGTGAAGCATGCAACACACAGAGAAAAAACAGAGGTTATTAACCATTCAAGAAGATCACGCGGGTACAGTCTAAGGAGAGTTTAAATAATAATATCAGTAGACTTCAATGGACTCTCCACACACACGATTCCCTTACCAAAAACCATAAATTCATAAAGGAGAAACAAAGGAGAGATCCCCAAGGTCTGCAAATCAGAGAGCCTCTTGTGCATGTAGAGAGAAATACTTTGTATCTTGGTAAGAACAATACACACGCAGGTTAAGGTTGAAGCTGATCTACACAAAGGAATTAACTTCAAAGACATATGCAAAGGAATAAACAACGCCAACAAGCATGCAAATGTTTCCAATCTTCATTCTTCAAATGATTGCGAGTTTCTATCGTAATAGAACAAGACCATTCAACCAGCTGAGAACTTCCTACCGAATAAAAGATAAGGTTAGATCACAAAGGAACAACACTGGTGGAAATACACAACCGCGCACAAAGAGAACTTAACCAAATCAACACGACACTGGTACGCAGGCAACCTCTACAACCTCAAGAATACAGCTCGGATGCACCAAGAGGAAATAGCAAAACAATAAATCACTTCCAATACATGCAGCAAGAAATGACAGTAGAGGAGGTGCGCAGAGATTTGACATATATATTTTCCTAGATCACCCTAGTTAAATTTTATGAACATGCCAATGGCAGGAACGATTGGCGTGCAAGCAAGATACATGCAAAAAAAAGAATCAACTGCAACTCAACCCTATAAACATATGCAACCACCTATGGAGTTTACAATTTTTAAAAGAATAACTTGAATACACATTCAGAGGATATGATAAATACAAGATAAAAAGGTGCTCATACTCCTAAAGGCGAAGCTGAGAGAGGAATATAGGGTCGATATACATAGGGGTGAGCCTAAACAAGAAAAGAACTACAAGCAATCTGCATGCATGTCCGAAATTCAGCAAGATACTCATCGGGTTAAATCATGGTTCGGAAGAAGAGAGGATTACAAAAGGCAAATCTGAGCAGAATGAAAAGATTGAATTTCCAGAAATAGATTTTCAAACGCCACAAAAGAATATAAACGTTGAATCAACACGAGATACCAAATGCTCCATTATATTCCAAGGCATTTACCCTACAGTTTTCATTTCCAGAATCTCAAATAATAAGTTTATTAATGTTTCCTAATCGTTTTGAATTTACTAGTATGAAGACAAGATTTTAACAATTTAATCAAACATAGTACACAAAAAACGATATTGAACAATACGAGAAAAGAACCTGGTACTGGATCTCGGATGGATGAAGACAAAATTCTGCAAAACCACGATGAAGCAAACGTTTTCTTTCCATGAATAAACACCGAATTTGTACAAGCCAGCAGTTTCTTTGATCAATTTGCAAATCCAACTAGTTGCAGAAAAATTACCTTGAAAACCAATTCTATCTTTCTTCTAAAATTCAAAGAAAACCTTTTGTTCGAAAACCTACTGTGTTTTCCAACCCTTTTTTTTAACCTTTTTAAAGAAATCCACAATTTCTAACTTCTACATTAGGTTTTTGCATGCAACACATGCATCACTCAATGAATACATCAGTTAAAACATGAGATTCAACTTTAGATCAGAACTCAAGTTGAGTTTTCGAAAAATAACTTTGAATAATTAACTCAATCTTCAATTCATTGCATTTTGAAACCAAGATAATCTAACATTTTAATTTAAACATATAATGAACTAAAAGTAATTTATATAATTTAATTCAATCATTTAATCCATTTAAGCAATGGTAGTAAAAACATTATAATAATTCCCATAACATGACATAATCATTGCAAATCAATTAAGGACGGATGACAACCAACATATGACGAACAGATGACAAGACAACTAGGGTGACGATGGACACTCGTTCTTTTTAGAACGAAGGCTAAGGATAGAGATCAAGTATATCTCCCATCATCATACCATTGGGTTGACACACTCAAACCTGTGAAGCCAGGTGGAGTCGATGTCTATACCTGCAAGTTGCGTATCACTACATGATTAATCCAACATGTTCATATATGAAAGCACACCATGAAGAAGAATCGCGACATAGCAGGGCACTCATTACAGAGTACTGCTAAGTCATCTTCTCCACCAACTGATATAACATCAACTAATCATAACATTATATTGTGTAAAACATAACAGCATAGATAATCATCAAAACATCATCTCATGAAAATAATCATTGCATTAAATAATATAGTGTATCATAAAATGTGTTTCACAAACAATCATGTAAGTTATGACATAAAACATCGCACAACATAATATCAAAGTTCAGTTAGCTAACTGAGTAACAAACAACTAAAATAAAAAATGTTGACGGGAGGGTCACTACATCTACACTCTTAAATATGGTACCATTTTAACATACCCAACATGAAGTCTTCTTGAATTTCCTTACCCTCACCTTCATATATATCAACATCCCCCACCCACCTTTGAAGAAAAATTTAGAACACTACCCGAATCCACCTTATCATAAGAAAAATCTAATTTTCCATGTCCATCAGTTGTAAACCTATCTTCATCAGTTCTTCTCATAGAAGAAGTTTCATATCATCTATCTATTATATTGTTCCTCCTTTAGATATTAGCAATGAAACTCCTATCATATTTCATCCTACAATACACTCAACAAGTCCTTTCCTCAGAGGTGTATGTTTAAATCATTGGATGATATTCTAATTTTGTGCAAAATCTTTAAAATATCATTGATAAACACTCAATAGTCTGATGTCTAAGATGATGTTATATTCATAAGTACATCCTTGGCTCTTTCTATAGGTGAGATTACTGAAACTACTTTAGCAATAATTCGTTTGCAAGGTCGACCTACCTCTCCATATTACCAATATTGGGAGACTGAGCAATACCTTCCTGGTGCAGGAGCGCCTACACCATATTGTAAAACTTTGTTTATTTGATGTTGATCATTTGAGTGAGTCTAGGTGATTTAGGGGATGTTGAAATATTTTTTCATGTCAAATAAGGTGTAAAATACCATTCTTTTTGTAATTGCATGAGTTTTGAGTCATTTAGGGCAGTATATCGAAACTTCCACAAAAATGCAAAATATTGTCAAAAAGTAGATTAGGGGATATTAAGGGTCTAGGAAGTTCAAAATTTAGTTATGTGCATTGGAGGGATTTTAATTCAAATGTATTTGATATATAAATCCTCTCTATGGCTCGAAGATGATTTTTTGTTGAAGGACTTGTGAATTTCATATCAAATACCACATTATTCTCTACAAATTTCCTAATTTTCTGAACTTCTTTCACTTTGTATGAACACGTACAAGTTTATAATTCTTTGAAAAATTTTCTAAAGTTTTTTAGTCTGAACTAGTTTTCATTTGGGACTACTTTGAAGAAGTATGATTTATTTTTGTGGAATTTATCTTACTTTTTCTGCTACTCCCCTTGTTATCTCAGTTTTGATAGTTTGAAGGTCTTTTAAAATGCATATTTGGCCCATTCCACTTTATGTATCTATTATGTCTTGTGTAATGGTTCATAAATGTTGTAAAGTTGTTTTATTTATGATTTGGTAGGTTGTGAAATAAATATGATGGATTGGAGATGAAACCCTAGAGCTGAAAATGTAATTTTCTATGTGAAATGATGGTGCTAGGTCGGTGTTCTGCTCAAATAGTGATGGAACTGGTCTTGTGATGGATTTGTTATCATGCGCAGGGTATATTAAAGGTGTTTTGTTTTTTGGTTTGGTCTGAGAAGCCCAAGTTATGGGTATGTGTAGGATCATGATGGGCCAAAAAGTGGTGATATATAAGTGATATGATGGTCCATGTGGCTGATGACTTTTTTTTATCAAAAATTGATGAAACAAAAATGGGTTTTAAAGGAGATTTTGAGTTTTCCACCAATATAAATTATACTTTACTTTTAATTTAATAAATAATTATTATTCATTTTCTATTTGAATTATGACTAAAGTCTCGATTGATAGGCTGATTGAAAAAATATATAACTTTCAAACGGTACCACATTTTTTGAATTGACAACATGTGTCACATTATATGCTTCACATACTATAGGATTAAAAAAAAACAATTTCATGAATTTTTGACCAAGTTAAGGTGGTCAGACATACGCATTTTTATATTTTTAAAATTTTGAATAAAAAATTCATAATTAATTACATACTTGGAAAAAATTTACAAAGCATCACATTGGGACATGAGTCCCCTACTTACATCTAAAATCCTATAAAAATATATTATCATTTTATTGTGGTTAGGGTGGTCAGACATACACCTACTTCTTATTTTTTCCATGAAATTTAAGTACTACTATATTGAAATTTAAAATTTTCACCAAATAGACTTGAAAAAAAAAAAAAATAGCTTAGAAACTAGATTCAATTTGCTATAGATTCTATTCTTATATATTTTTTAAATAATATAGATAAGTTATTCAAATTTTTTCGTGAAGTTGCCTAACTCTAATTTTCTAAATTTTATTGCCACTTAAGGGCCTATTTTTTCCATGATGATCGTGCACATACTCTTATATGTTTTTCATTAAAACCCTAGTGTATTGCATGTAAATGGATGATTTGTGAGATCAGTGTTGAGGAATCCTTGGAACTGAATAAAAAACATAACTAGTGACTATTCAATGATTTGTTGTGAAGACTAGTGGTCTAGGAGGGACCCCTTTCGAAGAAGGCCTAATTTAGTAGCCTAATAACATGGAAGGTTAATGAAACTATATGTTATTGCAAAGAAACCATTGGAGATATTTTGGGATGATGATCAGGGGTATGTGAGAGGTCTTAATTTATGTTTTTCAAGCATTGGTACAACATTATTCAAAGGGTTTCACTAAAAGGTGTGTTTGAGGCCTAGAGGCCTTTAGGGGTGTGTTTTTTTTAAGATTGGGTGAGTTTGTATGAGCATTTTAATCTTGTTAGATGCCTCTCATGACCATGTGGAATACCTTAACCTCTTGGTGAAGCATGGAACCACCTAGTATGCATCAAGTGGTACCAGAGCCAAGGTACTAGATTCTTGTGGAAGAATGTTGAAGATTGTGAGAGAAAGCTTGGAAGGTGAAGAGACAAGATTGAGAAGATGCCTCGAAAACAAAAGAATACAAAAAAGAGATGAATGATTTGAGGAATCAATATATTAGGGTATGTGCAGGATCATCATGGAAAAAACAAGTCCTTAAGTGGCAAAAAAAATTTAAAAAATCAGAGTTAGGCAAGTTGACATAAAAAATTGAATCATTTATCTATATTATTTCAAAAATATGTAACAATATAATTTGTAGAAAATTGAATGTATTTTCTAAACTACTAGGTTTATTTAAAGATAAAAATAATCTATTTGGTGAAAATTTCAAATTTCAATGTAGTAATACTTAAATTTTAGGAAAAAATAAGTAGGTGTCTGTCTGACCACCCTAACCATAATAAAATGATAAAAATTTTTTTTATAAATTTTAGATATAAGTAAAGGACTCATGTCTTGATGTTATGCATATTTTTTTGTAGATTTTTTCCAAGTAAATAATTAATTATGATTTTTTTATTATAGGTTTTTAAAAATATAGAAACTTGTATGTCTGACCATCTTAACTTGGTCAAAACTTTATGAAATTCATTTTTTCTTTTTTAAATCCTATAGTATGTGAAGCATAGAATGTGACGCCTATTTCAGATTCAAAAAATGTGATACCATTTGAAGGATACAAATGTTTTTCAATCATCCTATCAATCAAGACTTTAGTTGTAATTCAAATAGAAAATGAATAATAGTAATTTATTAAATTGAAAGTAAAGAATAATTTATATTGATACAAAACTGAGAATATCCTTTAAAAACGGGTATGTGCAGGATCATGATGGGCCAAAAAGTGGTGATATCTAAGTGATATGATGGTCCATGTGGTTGACAACTTTTTTTTTACCCAAAATTGATGAAACGAAAAGTGTTTTTAAAAGAGATTCTTAGCGTTCCACCAATATAAATTATGCTTTACTTTGAATTTAAAAAATAATTATTATTCACTTTCTATTTAAATTACGATTCAAGTCCTGATTGATAGGCTAATTGAAAAAAATCTATAGCTTTCAAATGGTATCACATTTTTTGAATCCAAAACATGCATCGTATTCTATGCTTCACATACTATAGGATTACAAAAAAAAATGAATTTCATACATGTTTTTATATTTTTTAAAAGTTGTAATAAAAATATTATAATTAATTATATACTTGGAAAACAATTACAAAAAAATATCCATCACATTCGGACATGAGTCCCCTACTTATATCTAAAATCTTATAAAAAAATATTATCATTTTATTGTGGTTAGGATGGTCAGACAAACACCTACTTCTTATTTTTTCTTTGAAATTTAAGTAATACTATATTGAAATTTCAAATTTTCACCAAATAGATTTTTTCTTTTTAAAATAAATGTAGTAGTTTAGAAACTACATTCAATTTCCCACAAATTCTATTCTTACATATTTTTGAAATAATATAGAGAAATTATTCAAATTTTTACATCAAATTTTGCAACTCTGATTTTTTGAATTTTATTGCCACTTAAGGGCTTGTTTTTTCCATGATGATCCTCAACATACCCAAGCCATTTTCATTTTATCAATTTTGGGTAAAAAAAAATTCTTCAGCCACATGGGCCATCATATCACTTACATATCGCCACTTTTTGGCCCATCATGATTTTGCACATACCCATTAAAGAGATTAGAGAATTGAAAGAGATATTGGCAACCTTAGAAACCAATAATAGAAGAGAATCGGTTGAAAGGAATGAATATTAGGAATAAGATGATGAAGAGTTTGAAGATGTTGAAAAGAACTTGAGCCAGAACCGAGAATGGCTAGGTTGCTGAACGAAGTAAAAGGTGAAAAATACAAGGTAAAAAGTGATGTGCAAAAGTTTGGTGGTAGTTTCAATGAAGAGGAATTGTTAGATTGGATAGCTTCTTTGGATAAATATTTTGAATATGAAGATATTCCTAAAGAAAAAGATTTAAGATTGCCAAAACAAAGCTTAAGGGTCATGCACTTGTATGGTGGGATTATCTACAGTCAGAGAGAATGAAGCAAGGCAAGTCTAAGATTATGGATTGGGAAAAGATGGTATCTAAACTAAAAGGTAAGTTTCTCACTTCAGATTATCAAATTCAAATGTTTAAGAAGTTGAAAATTTTAAGGCAAAAGGAAATGGATGTAAAGGCCTATAGAGAGGAATTTTATAGGTTTAGTATGAGGTCTAACCACAATGAAAATGAAGATGAGAAAATAGCCAAGTACTTGGGTGGCTTGAGAATGAATCTACAGGATGAGGTGGCTTTGAATAGTCCAAGAAATGTAGAGGAATGTTATAAAATGGCATTAAAGGATGAAGAGAAGGCAAAGAGAAGAGAAGAGAAAGGAGTTAGAGGAAGATGAGTAATTTCTGCACCAAATCAACCAAGTGAAGAACAAGAAGGAGAAAACTAAGGTAAGGAGCAAGGTGTTGATACTAGAGGAGGTTTTAGAGGTAGAGGAAGGATTAGTGTTGGTAAAAGTTCTAATGATTTTGTAAGGAGATGTTACACATGCAACGAATTTGGCCATCCATCTTGGAAATGTCCTAACAGAGTTGGTAGTTCATCAAGTGGTGAAAATATAATTGATAGGAGAGCACAATTGGCTCAAGAGGCAGAGTGTGAAACTAATCATTCAAAAATTAAGAGGATTGGTCCTGAAATAGGGGAGATGTTGATGGTGAGGAAGACAATATTGAAGGTAAAAAAAGAGGTGGAGCCATGGCAAAGGAAGGGCCTTTTCAAAACTAGTTGTAAGTGTGGAACCAAGGTATGTAGAGTTGTAATTTATTCTGGTTGAACAAAGAACATGGTGTAGATACTAAGAAGGTGAATTGGTTAGATTTGAAAATAATTCCTCATGGGCTGCCTTATAAAGTCTCGTGGTTAAGTGATGGACAATTTCTATTGGTGAATTAAAAGGTAGTGGTTTATTTTCATATTGGAGGTTATAGTAATAGTGTTGTTTGTGATATATTACCTATGGATTCTTGTCACCTACTCCTAGGTAGACCTTGGAAATATGATAAATGTGCCTTCTATGATGGTAGGGAGAACACAAACAGAATAATGAAGGATGGGTACAAGTTTTTCTTAAATCCCTTGGTGCAAGATGAGAAAGGAAAATCAAAAGTGATAATGAGTGGAAGAAGAGAACTTGTCGAAATTGAAAATGAAGACAACAAAAAAAGTGTTGCAAACATTAGAAGGTATGAGACTGCTTTGGCAAAAGGTAAGCAAGTTGTTTCATATTTGTTGATAGTTAATTGGACTAAAACTGTGTTGGTAGGGAAATTGATGTTTCCTTTGGTGGGGAATCAAATTAAAGGGAAAGTGGTGTATGATGGTATAGTGAATGCAATGGGGTGATCCCACAAAGCTGGTTTACAATTTTGGAGAGGAACGGTTTTTTAATCAAATCACATATTTTTAGAAAATATAATGATTTAAGCCTTTAAAATTTCCATTTTAAGGATTCCAATTAAAGAGGCTTTGATCAAACCACCTTATATCAAACCCCCTTGGATAGAAGCTAGCTAGTTTAAAACCATACCTATAAATGAGTCTCCTTTAAACCTATCAAAATACTGATTAAAAATAAATTTTGAATTACCTTTTGGGGGATCAAATGAATTCATTTAAAATTTATTTCAAATGATTATGGTAGTCCTTGAAATGATCTATTCCATGAATATTATTTTAATATGTTTTGGTTTTATTATGTATGTGTTTTTTTAGTTTTATTAAACATAATTTTTTCACCGAAAATCAAGCTCTTTATTTTGCACATGTGGAAAATAGAAAATTATCAAAATAATCCTATTGGTACTGATTTCCTTGATCCATTCAAAAAAAAAATTGAATTTCGATACATACAAAAAAAGTTATGTTGTATACAGTCTACCTATGTTTGAATTGCAATTGGTTTGACTTTGAAACTATATTAAGGAAAAAATATTAAATAAAATACTATAAGACCAAATTAAAGTGGTATATATCATATTTACAAATCTAAATTCAAAAAAATAATGTTGTATACGGTGTGCATCACTTTTTAAAAATGTTTTTTTCTGAAAAAAACTAGTTTTCGTGGGAGATGAAAAAAGAAGTGCAATCTTATTCCAAAAAATTTGAAAAATATATTTTAAGAATATATAGACAAAATGTGATGAGACTCTATTTTGCATCATCTTCAATTTCCTCACGGTTTAGCTGCTATAGGTGCCCGAATGTGAAGATTTAGTTAAAAATAATAATTTCAATGTCTAGTTTGGCCAAAAATTGTAAACCACTACTGTGGGATCACCCAATGAAAATTAAGGACAAAAAAGTGGTGAAAAACATTGACAAGACACTAAAAGTGATGATATGGATGGATAAGCAGATTGGACAGAGCATTGAGGAAACTTGCAAGCATGAGAGCAAGAAAAAGATGAACACAAATCAAGAAGTTGCTAATAATTTTTTGTTTCTAATGTGTTTTAGTGTGAACTAGATTTAAGTTTGGATTGGTTTAAAGAAGTATCATTAATTTTTGTGGAAGTTCTCTTAATTTTTTTGTTGCTCCCCTTGTTATCTCAGTTTTGACAGTTTGAAAGTCTTTTAAAATGCATATTTGACCCGTTCCACTTTTTGTCTCCATTGTGTCTCATGGAATGGGTCATAATTGTTGTAAACTAGTTGTATTTATTATTTGGTAGGCTTTGAAATCAATTTGATTTCTTGGAGATGAAGCCCTTGGGATGATAATGTAATTTTCCATGTGAAATGATGGTGTTAGGTTCGTGTTTTATTGAAAAAGTGAAGTAACTAGTCTTGTGATGGATTTGTGACCATGTGCAGGGTATATTAAAGGTGTTTGATGTTTTGGTTTTGTTTGAGATGCTTGGTTTATATTATTTTCATTTAAACTCTAGTGTATAGCATGTAAATGGAGGGTTTATGAGATCAGCATTGAGGAAGCCTTGAAACTTAAAAAACATCATGGAATTTGATGTTTTGATGCATAACTAGTGACTTTTCAATGAGTTTTTGTGAAGACTAGTGGTTTAGGAGGGACCCCCTTCAGAAAAAGGGCTAATTTAGTAGCCTAATAATAGGGTAGGTTAATGAAACTCTATGTTTTTGCAAATAAACCATTAGATATTTTGGGAGGATGATCACTAGTCTGTGAGAAGTCTTAATTGATGTTTCTGCAGAATTGGTATGGCCTTCTATGAAAGGTTTCACTAAAAGGTGTGTTTGATGTCTAGAGGCCTTTAGGGGTGTGGTTTTTTTTTGGATAGGGTGAATTTTTATGAGCATCTTAATCTTGTTAGATGCCTCTTATGACCATGTGGAAGACCTTAATCTCTTGGTGAAGAAGGGACCCACCTAGTCTGCATCACTTTATCAATTTTAGGAGATGATTTTTTATTTGATAATTTGAACTCCCTCATAATTGTATGTATATGTTTGTGATAATTACCTAGACGATCCATAATGACCTTGTATGTACATGGATTCATGGAAGATATTTTTTTTTTCAATTCCTCTACATGTATGAATGTTCTTTTATATTCCTTATTTTTTCTTTCTTTTTCTTTTGGTAACCATGCAAAGTGTTGAAACAACTAGGTCTCTTCCATGTTGACACAAAAAATATATTTGTTTTCATGTAAATATTCTTCCTTTGTACTAATTTTTTTGATGCACTTAGGGAATGATGTCAATTCATATATCATACACATTTTTATATTTTACTATAATGAAATCATACTTACCATAAATAATTGTATACCTTGGTAATTCAATTAATGTAGTAAATGTTGTAGTTCTAATGTGACATCCCTTTTACTATGTGATGTCATTTCATGAGCGCATGATATGTGTTTTTCATGCTTCAGAGTATTGCATTATATATATTTTAATTTCTTCTTCTCCTTAAATTAAATTCCACTCCTTGAGTGATATAGATAATTCTAAGGGGCATTATTAGAATGAACAATCACAGATCAGATTGAATTTATTATTATTGTTATACAAATCTAGCAATATATGAACCAATTAGTGTTGGGCAACCCATTAGAATGTTGGTTATCATATGTTGTATCTTTTTTTATGATTTTGTTTAAAGATAGCTCCCATCAATCATGGGTTGATAAAAATATTTGTATGGTCTCTGCCGTAACACCCCTTGCTTGCCATGCTTGATAAATTTATATTTTATCAAAAATCAGTTTTTAATCTTTAATCTTATAATTATCTTCTATTGTTATTTGATTTATGTAATTTTTTTCTCACATGTTTTTGGTAAAAATATTTTAGCATAACATAGTTTTTCTATGTAGGATATATTATTTGTTTTGAAAATCTTCTCCCTAGGGGCATATCCATGTGGAATGGAGAATAAAAATCCTCTATATTGTCAATGGGTAATCTATAAAGCTATGTTATTTATTTTTACATTAACATGCATGTACAATATGGTTCATATGCTTGCTACAGTGAGGGGAAAATGTACTATAAAAAATTGCACACCCCTTTACAATTTCACATTACATTGCACCTCCCCTTTAGCTTGATAGATTAAACATTTCAATTTTAATACGATTATATCAAAATATTCTTATACTAGGTAAATTACATTGTTTATGGATTTTTGGGTCTAATTGTTTATGGACTATAGTGTTACATGTGGACATCTACGTGACACACTAGTATCATACAAAAATCAATGATTCAAATCACCATGTTAGAATTGTGAAAAAAAAAGAGCCACGGGATTAAAATGAACAAATAAACCTTCCATGCACGAGATTTACAAAAAATAATTGCAATATTCCTCAACATCAAAAAGATACAACAATGAACCTCAACAATCTACAAGGAAAAAATAAGTCTTCAAAGGTTTAGAGTTCTATCAAAGCCATGAAATCTTCAGAGATAATACAATGAGGGTTTATTGCTATATATAAGAAACCTTAAATGACAAATGGATTAGATCACAAAAATGTTCAACATCTCATGCAATGATACAAAATGATCTAATAATATTTCTCTAATTAACATAGTAAATCACTCCTAAGTTTAGCTGAAGTGAATGAGAACAAATTAGATTAATAATTAATTAAATACTAATTAATTATTAAGTAGTGCATGATTACTCTAGAATATCGTTGGATAATTCCACTCCTAGAAATCTAGTAGTTTAATGCTTTTGTCACCAGTCATACCTTGCAAACTCTCTCTTGAAATTTTATTTTGAAAAAAATAGTCCTTTTTTAGATGTAAGAAGAAAAGGAGATTAAATGTTGAGGATGATTCTTGAGTATTGAGAGATAAATAATTCCTTGGCTCCCATATCTACAATTTTGAAGCTTTTATCAGCTCACAATGCTCTTTAAGTTTTGGCATGTCACATTTTCATAGTGAGATTGGAAAGAATAATATTATGATTATTATGAAATTTATTTTCAGAGTCTATGACTTCTTTCAAGTGTATTTCCTTCAATTTTATTGCCATCTTATCACTATGGTAATATTTTAAAACACTAGAATTTGATATTATATTGAAATCATCATTTAATTAGTGATATATTTTTCTTATCTAGTATTGCACCCATCTAAATATAACTTCTACTATCACTATTATTACAATATATCTTTTTATACAATCCAATTTGGTTGTTAGTGGAGGTAGAAATACCAAAATTGAGGTTCGACTAAGGAAAGCCTCTCAACAAATCACCCCAAACATTTTATTTTCTCTCTTTGTTTGTAGGCTTTTAGGATTTCTCCTCTTTAGATTGAATTATTGTTATTTTTGCACTATCTTGGTGGTATTTGATTTTTGGTTTATACGAGACAAAAAATGTGACGTTTTGTAGTTCGAATGTGGCACAAAAATCCATTATAGAGAGCTCATGAAAATCATAGAAGAATTGTTATAACATATAAGTTTTGGTCCTAGGTTTATTAAGTTGTAAATTTATACAAAGAAAAATATTACATTTGAGAAAAAATATTGAAATTGATTAAGATATTCTATTTTTTTTTTATAAAGAGAATGAATCAATTCATTAAAAAAATAAAAATTCATTTGAATGTAGTGGAAACTTGAGTCCTCAAATAATAAACCTTTTTTTTAAGGGCTCAATTTTCCACCCTACAAATTCTCACAAGGTAAACATGCATTTTCATTTCATAATTTTGTTCAAATTATAATCAATTTAATCATTATAGTATTGAAACTCACATATGAATTGACTATCAATTTACCATCATGCATATAAAATATTAAAATATAATTAGTCTATTCTACATATACATTTTAAGCATCATAAAAGAACAAATGAAAAATCAAGCACCTTAATCATTGTAACTCATATTGTATGAGTTAAATGAAATCAAAACAAAATAATGTCAAGTCATTCAAAGGGTGAGACTCACATTATTCATATCTTCATTACATAGGTATATAATCAAACCCATGGATACACATAGCTACTATAATACCCATGTAAGTTATAAAGATAATAGTTTAATATAAATAATGATTGACCATAGTTAAGTATGTAATATTTTTATAAAATTAGTAAATTTATAAATTTTTAATATTTTTATAATTATCCAAATAAAAAAAATATTACTATTATTTATGATCTACTATTATATAATATTTATATATTAAAGGTAGGACTAATGTTAGCAGGTTCTAGAAGAACCTGCATAGTAGATTTTATGATAGGTGGCTTAGTAACAACACTTATCCACCTTCAATTTGAAAAGAGAACTTTCTAATTTGGTAGTTTTCCAAGGAAAAATATGATACTATCCCTCTGGAGCCTCAAAATACATAGAAAAACATAAACCCTCAGTAAAAAAATATCGATCCAAATAGCAATCATCAAGTATGGAATTGTTAGCCTTGACTGAATACAAATGATTTGAATGTGCAAAGAAAATATTTCAATTTGGGGAAAAAATAGAGGAGCATGCAGATTAATCTTCTAGATAGAATAATTTCATGTCATATTCAAGATCTAGAACAAAAAAAGCTTAAGAGGGTAAGTTGTACAATTTTGCACAAAATAGGTTGAGTAGTTTGTTTAGGTAGATAATCATTGGATAGATGAAAATTATTGGTACGACATAAACATGGAAAAAGGTTTCTTTGTGACTATTTTAGAAATAGAGCCCCATGATGTAGTTGTTAAAGTTAAGACTTGGTTCTTCAATTGTTCGTGTTTGTAATTAACCCTTGGCTGCCCCATTTTGATCCATTTAAAGGACCAATCAATTTCTTCCCTTGTTAGATTCAACTCCCTAATCTCTCTTCGAAGTTTAGAGATCTATAAAAAAATATAAATCATTGGGAATTTTTTAGGATTCTTTCAAAATCATGACATGGAATCATTTAATGATCCTGAACTTCTAGTGAGATTTTGTATTCTAAAATATACATTAAAATCTCCTCAAAATATATTGAATTTTTTTCTATAAATGGTCCATGGATGTAAGAAATTTCAATATTTAGACCTAATCATTTTTTATTCTCATGCAAGGATCATGGGAATTTGGCCATTAAGTGCCCTATAGCCAAAAAAAGTAGTTAGGGATTACGAACATTCATAAATTTTCCTACTGAATAATATTGATACTATAACTAGAGAAGCATGTATGAATGGAGTGGTTGTGGTGACCAATATAAAAGCCCTAGGTGAAGATGTAGTGAATGAGGAAGGGAATAAGCAGTTACCAAGTAATATAATACCCCTATCTATATTGCAAAAATGGTTCAAGAACTTGTCATTTTACCCTTAGAAGCAACTCGATTACTACAAACCTTTGAAGATCCAAAATCAATAGTGGAAAATTGAACCTTTGAACACATAGAAAAAGATGTCCCACAAGTGGAAGAGGAGATCTATGATTAGTTTCAAGATTAACCTAATATAAATCTTGAACTAGCTACACTAGATACCATATTAAAGCAAATAGTTTTGGAAGGTATGGTGGATGATATTATCAATAAAGTTGGTTCAAAAAATATATATGGCATAGCTCAATAGGTTGATAATGAAGATGCATGTTTTGACTTTTGTCAATCATTGGCAATGTCGTAGTCTAAAATTATTGCCAAAAATAAATAATTTCTACTCTACCAAAGAGGGTTAGCAAATCCCAAAGAAAAAAGTTTCAAGAAGATATTGAGGTACGTATACAAGATACTATAGATAAATCCTTGAGAACAAGGAGATCATGTCGTTATCCTCAAGATAAATGGAGATCATATGCTGAAATGGTAGGGGAATTAATACCCATACCAAAAGCTGCCTTATCAAGCTCCAAATAGATTTAAGTGATGTTGATATTGTTTCACTTCATCAAATTAAATTCTCTTAAACTCAAAACATATATATCTTTTGAAAGTGTTTAAAATGGTTCTTCTTGTTCTCCCCAACTATAGGTGTGTTAGGTTGTTTTTCAATTCGACTGAAAGAAAATACAATGAAATTGGAGTTGATTTCCTTCTTTTAACATTGGATGTGGGTAAAAGTTTCTCATTTAAATTTCATTTTTTGGTTGTTCAATGTTTATGGACCAACATCAACAATCAGGAAAAGTCTCCTTGGGTTTCCTTTCTTTCATTATGGATCTTCTGAATGCTGAATTAATTATCTTGGGAGGAGATTTTACTGTAATTTATAGTCAAATGGAGAAAATGGGTGGAAAAATTCCCTCACCAAAAGTAGTAGAATATTTTTGAAATAATAATAATTTATTGGACTGCCACCTATAAATGGTTCTTTCACATAGACAAATCAAAATTTTTTTTTGTATGATTATAGACAAATTAGAAATATTTTATGTTTCCTCAGCCTAGTTATCCTCTCCATATTCTTTCAAACCTTCAATATTGTCTTATATAGGGTCAGATTATTTTCAAATTATGTTGGATTTCTTGAAAACCTTGTGTGGTCATAAGACATCCTTCAAGTTTGATGGAATGTGGTTTATAGATAGTTCATGTATGAAATTATTTGAATAATAGCATGGAAAAATATGATGTTTGTGTTGACATCAAGAATATTTTAATTATCTAAGAAATTATTCTTCATTAGGAAACATATCAAAGAATGTAATTTCAATAATTTTAAATACATCTTCAAATGAAAATAAGTGTTTCTACTTAACTTATAGAGTTTGAATGATCACGTTCTAAAATTTTGGATGAATAACTCTTCCTTTCTGGCCCATAAAAAATTGCAATAGGACTTGGAAGAAATCCTAGCGAGGGAAGAAATATACTAAAGGAAGAAATCTAGAGAGATTTGGTTAAATGAGGGGGATATGAATACTAATGTTTTCCATGCTTCCACCAATTTGAGAAAATAATATAATACTATATTTTCAATTAAGGAAAGATTATTCGAGAATTTAGTACAAGAAACTAGTTTCCAGAATGAGGTTATTTCTTTCTTTTCAAATATCCACTCATCTTATTCATAGGCTTCATTCTCTTTGGCCTCTCAATAAATTATGGTTAGAATCCTTTGTGAGATAACCCAATTAGGTAGCAAGGAGGATAATGATTAATTAATGAAGCCATTATCTATGGAAGAGGTTAAGTAGTTTTTTCACTTCCTCTAAACAAAGCTCTAGGTTTGGATAGGTTTACAGTATCCTTATTCAAAAAGAGTTTGTCTTTTATTCACAAATATATTTGGCTATCCTTAGAAGAATAAAGTAGAAATGACACCAACCTGAAAGAATTCAATACATCATTTATAGATCTAATACCTTGAAGGTCTAATCCCTCACCTTTTGTGGATGTCAAACCCATTGCTCTTTGTAACATGTTATATAAAATCTTTTCAAAATACATTATCTTGAGGATTGCTAAATCTATCCCCAAAATAGTTTTAGAAGAGAAAGGTGGCTTTATTTTTGTTAGGGAGATAGTCAAAGAAGAAATTATCAGACATGAAGTTTTAAATTATAAATATAGTGAGAATATTTCTATAATGACTATAAAATTTGACATAATGAAAGCATATGATAAGGTAGATTATGTTTTTTTAATGAAATTTCTAAACAATTTTTTTGTTTCTAGACAATGATAGAAATGGGTTTTTTAGGCTTATCTAGTGCCAAATTCTCAATAATTGTGAATGGTAGTCCCTCTAGTTTCTTTAGTTCATCTCAAGTGGTTAGAAAAGGGGATCCTTTATCCCCATTCTTGATTATTCTAATGGTTAGGGCTCTAAGTAGTAGATATGTATTTGTAGCACATACTAAGGGTAAATGGAAAGGGATTACCATCCCAAAGATGGATATTCCAATGACCAACTATATATTTTCTAATGAAACACTTCCATTTGGAAAACATTCCATATCTGAAGCAAAGACAATTAAACAAGTTCTAATATAGTATTCTTTTGGTGTATGTTAGAAGATAATGTCATTAAAATCTACAATATTCTTAGAACATTTCTACTACCATTATAGCAAGGATAGTTCTAGTTTTAGGTTCTAAGTTAGCATGTTTACCCTATAAATATTTGGCAGTCATTTTTTCAAAAACTATCCTCAATTATTTCTTTTGGGAAAAGGTCATATCAACTGTAAAAATTAGGGTTGTAGGGTGGAAAGGAAAATTCTTAACTTTGATAGGTAGACTCTTGTTAATAAAATTGGTGCTTGCTTCCATTCCAAACTACATTATTCTAGTACAAAAGATTCAAAAAATGCTATAGTATGATATTGAAAAAATATTTAAAATTTTTATTTACCAAGGGAATAAGGGAAAATGACAAATGGGAAAAATCCCATTCATTTCATGAGAAAAGATTTTTAAAGATAAATGTTTGGGCAAATAAGGAATCCAAAATCGTGATGCAATAAATTTGGAGTTAGGGGCTAAAATAACATGTATCTACTTATGAATGAAAAGTAAACTGAAAATCGGTCCAAAATTATCCAAGCTAAATACTTAGATACACTTGAAACTAAAAGATCTATACAATTCAAAATCCAAGAAGTGGATGTAAAATGTGGAATTTTCTACTAGATTAAAAAATGTTATCACCCCATATTTTACCTGGGTAATAAATAATTAGGAGAAATCTTTGTTTTAGGAGATTGTTTGAATGGATACCCTCCCTTAGATACATGTGAGAGCTTGCAAGAAATGAATTTATTTCTTAAACAAAATTTGAGCCATCGGGTTACAAAATCTATTAAAGTCTTTATGAAATCCTATAATAAAAAATTTAAATGGAGGGGCATAAGCATTTGTGACTTTCCCTAGGATAAAAAATATGGTCTAATTTCCATATTAAACTTAAGTGATTTGTTTTTCTTGTAGATAAAGAATACAAACTTTCTTGGGCTCCTTCAAAAGCTAGAATGTATAATGTGAAGTAGGGATATAGATCAATGACTTTAGCAAGAAAAATAAGCAGTGTAAATTGGACATATATGTTTTGCTATAATAATGTTACTATACCAAAGTCAAGAGTTTTTCATGGTTGATGCTCAATAATAATATTTTTACTAATGAAATACTGGTGAGATTGGGCATAGAAGATCCCTTCAATAGTCTCCTTTGAGGTAAATTTGAACAATCCCTTGATAATATTCTCGTTTAGTGTGATTTTGTGCAATCATGCTAAAAATGGTTATAGAACAAACTTAATTGGCAATCCCCTCTAGATAATTATGTTTTACAAGTATTCAATAGTTGACCAAAAAAAATCTAGTTCTCACTCCTATCTTCACGTTGGCCTATATCTTTACCTTTGTTGATATGGAATATATGCGAGGAAAGAAATATGAGTATCTTAAGAAAGGAAAATAGTTCAATTTCAATAGTGTTGCAAAAATTAAAACTATCAATATCAGAAGTGGTCAAAGCTAGGCTTTCCAAGCTTCAAGCTCAAGGTAATAGTAACATTTTTTTCTCTTCATGAGATTTTAAAATTAATGACTTTATGGAAAATTATTGCATTGAAAACCCCTAGTTCAATTCCATCCACTAAATTTAATCAAGTAAATATGTCTTTAATTCATTGGAGGCCTATCAAGTTGTGGTGAAGCTTAATTTTCATGGAGCATCGCACGGAAATATAGGAATTTGAGGAGAAGGATGTGTCCTAACATACTATCAAGGTACGATGTTGGCAACACATTATTTAAAAGATCTAGAGGATTCAAATAAAAAATTTTAAGCTCAGACTCTGCTAGCAGGGCTGGTTATTGTGAAAAAAATGTAATTATAATAATATTTGGGTTGAGGGTGATTCTTTAAATATGATAAATATCTATAAGAATGAAAGGACCCCATGTTGGATCTTAAAATACATTTTAAACCAAACCTTATCCTTTCAAAGTTGCTCAATATTTCACAAATAAACCAGTTTTATAAAGAGGGGAATCAATTTGTAAATCATCTTGCTAATATGGCATGTGATTCCTGAGATAAAGTCACCATCATTTTGAAGGAGGTCTTTAAAAAATTTCTATCTCTTATGTCAATTTCCCTTGAAGATAGTAAACCCCAAAATAAGTTGTATTTCTAAAGACTTGTGGTTGTTGATTTGGTAGGTTCTTAGTTTTTTCTTGGAAAAAATTAATACAAGCAATGGTAGGGGTCCCTCAAGTATTTTTTTTTGTTGTCCCATCATTGCATAGTCGTTATTTCTTTTCAAAATTATGTTACACTGGAATATCATACTTTGATGGTCCTTATTAGTTCAAGGATGACTGGTGGTAGTTGGTGTTACTCGATAGACTCCTAACTATTATCTTGTTACTTGGATTTTTTGTACATTTAATGATTACATGATAAGGTGGTGGTCGCGAATCATCAATATTTTTAGGGAACTTGGATCTTTATGGCAGGCGGTTTCATTTATATGTGCTTTTAGTTCATATTTTTTGCCACTATGGGTTGTTGTCTCTTCTCTACTAGTTCTTGGTAATTATCATAGAAATGAAGTCTCTTAAAAGGAAAATATTCATCCCCATTCCAAATAGGAAATATCTAGAGTTAGGGAGCTTTTCCTTTTAAGATGCTAATATAGGTCTTTAAAATTGACTTTTTGAAAGTGGAAATGGTGATCCAAGTTCTAACGGTTGACCGGATCTTGCATGACAATCCATGCCTATTATATCCCTCTCAAGTAGCCTCTATTTTTCTTTCCAATGCAATGGCTCTTCTACAACATTATAGTTTTCTTGCATAATTGGCAATTGATTATGTTTAGGACATGTTATTTCTTGGTCACTCTTTAAATAATACCATTAGAGATTATGATCTTCATAATGGTAAAGCTCTGCTTGGTTGATTATTTTTTCGAACTAGCCTAAAGAATAATTATGCTTTATCTGATTGTTTACATGGGTATAAAATGAGAATTACAATAACAAGCAGAGGAAGAAGTGGAAGAAGCATTTAAAGTGCATAAACATTAACTAGGTGCTTGTATTTTTGCTAAGGATTATGAGGTTTGTAATGATATGATAGTTTGACTCTCTTGTATTGCTCACTCCCCCATGATTCCTACTGTGTAGACCTTGAAGGTGAAGGATATTTTTAAGTCCTCTATTTGATGCCTCCTGTAGTTGTTAGGAAACTTTGTGTTGGAACTGCAATATTTTTCCTAGTTTTTTATCAGTGTTATTGTTAGGGAGGTTCTTTTTTATGTTAATTATGGTTATTTGATAGTATGGAATTTTGAGTATATCTTGGCCCTTCTTTTATGGAATTTATGTATCTATCTTTATACTATGAATATAATCTTCACGTCTTGTGCCTTTTATCTAAACAAATAATAGCTAGTATTTAACTTGAAAAATTATAATGGTTCTCACATTTATCAAAAAGAAATAAGAGTGCACTCAAGTAAGTTGACAATCAGAATATGTTTTATCATGCATAAGGTAATAATCTAAAGTTCATACTCATTATATTTCATACTTTATAAAAAATTGCATTTACCTTAGTTATCTTTGTATTTATAATTCTATTATTAATTATGTGTAAAATTTTATCATAATTTAATTTTTTTGAATCAATTTATAATATAATTATTTTGTGTTCAATAATTTTTACTATTTTATTTTTCTACCTAAACATATGACTAATTATGTTTGATTTAATGTTAACCTAATAAAAACTAAAATATTCAAAGATGAGTTGTAGATACTAAATAAACTAATTGTTCTCATTTTGAAATAAAAATTATATGATATTATATGATAGATTATTATAATACCTAAATTAAAATTTGGTATTATAGAGAACTCTATACTAAAATAGATAATTCACAAATAAATATCTCAAAGATATAATATCTCATGAAAATTGTTATAATTCATTAAAGTCAGACAAAACATTGAAAATAAATTTTATTTTTTAATTAAATATTTTCTAAAGTTAATAAGAGCATAGCTTAATGGTCAAATCATGTAATCATTAGGGTAGACACCAAGCTTAAAACCTCCATTGGATCGTTGAATTATTGGGCTATGTGTCTCCACTAGGCTAACATGCATGAAATATATGAAAAAAAGATGATACCTTTGATATTGAAGACCTCCAATAGTGATCTCTCTAAACTAAAACTATACTAAAGATCCTCCTAACCTTGATAAAGAAATTAAATATTTATAAATAATTTTTTATTATTCTAATAAATGATCTAATTTAAAATCCATGACAAATATTTCTAAAAATTACACTTACTTCTAAAATTAAATTATTAAAATATTAATAGAATAATTACAAAATATGAAGAGAATCAAATCTAAATAAACAAGATAAATAAATTAGAACTATTGCAATTATCAAAATTCTAATAATTATTTATAGAAATCCTCAAAGAAAATCAATTATACACGATTATTCTCCTTTCTAACACAATCAAGTCTACATGAATGCCTATCACTTTTATTATCCACGTCATATCTCTAGTGTTATTTCAATTTCCAAATAAAAAATGCAAACACTAACAAATGTTCTTGTAAACGGAAAATGAGTAAAAATAAGCTGATCTTTAGAATCATCCCCACACATTATTTTGCATCCCTTAAAAATAAACTCATGTAGATCAATTTAACACATGTGATGGGAGTTTCATAGGAATACTAACTATTTTACTATGTTAGACTATGGAGAAATTGTAATACATAAAATTATGAGTTTCCCATATAAAGTTATGATTGATATAAATAATTATTGAAATTTTATATATCATTGTTAATAGATATTATATAATAAAAATAACGATTTTTTTTATATTTATATTAATTTTATAATTTTTTATACCAATATTTTATTATTTTTAAATTTATTAAAATATTAAATCTTAATTTTTGAGTTACATAAATAATTAATATATGATAACCATAATTGTTATCAGTGTATTTGGTAGTATCTACAAAATTATTGATACCATACTTGGTAGCATTTTGCAAAATTCTAAAAATTGTGTAAACATCTAAACAAATCTATTTTTGCTAGCAAAACTAAAGACACCATATATTATATTTCCATTCATATACGTGAACATAGCATAGATAGGTGCCCATTAAAGCACTTATTTTAGAACGGTGAATACAGAAGAAAACACCGGCTACTTAGACAACATGATTGACGTTGGAGAACGTCATATGACGTGACGAAGGGAGTCGAACAAACGCAGTTTGCCTCCGTCTTGGCAGGGCATGGAGTTACATGTGTAGTTGGTCCATTGTACCAGCTGAAAATCACCGTCTGCTATCACGTCTACAACTTGGGGATGATATGGTGTACAATAACAGTTCTTCCTGTTCGATCCAAGCTCAACAGCTAATTTCAAATGATGTCGTGATCCTCTAGGCAATTTCTACGAAAAAACATGCAAATAAAAGAAAATGAAAATATTGATAAGAACAAGTTGTAGATAAGCTCAGTTTTTGCGTTATGAAGAAAGAGAAGAGAGTTGCAGGAAAATAAATAAGCATACCACAACGAGAGCCCAAATGTCATGAGAGGTCGCTATCATGGCCGGAACATGATCAAGGTTCCCATTGCCAAAGTCTGGGGTGTCACCCACAATTTTCAATGCTCCATTATGTTCCAGTTTCTGAGGAACTAAACTCGTGACGGTCACATCATTTCCCTGCAAACACAAGTAAACAATGATAAAGTTTTCACAAACAATATTGTTAGTATTGAAACAGTTTTTGAATTAGATTGATAAGATATTTTTGTATCAACGTTTTCGACCACCCATGATTTATTTTTTAAACCTTAAACCTTAAACCCATGATCCAATCTCAGAAAGTAAAAGGACTGTAAGAAAAAAAATGACTGATTGTAGATCAAGATCAGTTAATAAAATGAAGGAAAGGGAGGAAAGTTGCACGAGATTCTGGTGCAACCTTCTGCCTTCCCCCATCTAGATCTGCAATCAACCATTTTGAAGATTTGATCTGAAATATTGACGTAAATATATCTTATGAATCAGAATCAGATTCAGCAATAAACACAAACAAATGAACCCATCTTTTAAATGTAGCTATTATAGCGATAAAAAGGAAGGATAAATTAAAATTATATATATACCCAAGCGGAGACTGTAAGAATACTGAGCATCCCGACAAGCAGGAGCATCGAAGGGAAGCTTTTCATGCGGGCAGCCACGGATTTTTCTGTGCTGAAAGGAATCAGAAAAACGAAAGTGTGATATGGGAAATTTGAAGGGTGCAATGAGATTTATATAGAAGGGATATTGAGTTAAGCTATGAACACCCTCGGCAATCAGGAGATGCGTGGTGATAAGATAAGGTGTAGATTCCTCCTCCCTCCACCCCCGCTCTTACAATACAAAAATCCGGTAACAGTACTCAATTCCAGGTCAGCAAGTTTTAATGGTGAGAAATGCAGCAGGAAAGGTGCATTAAAAGCACATGGACTAATAATTCCGTGAGACACCAGGAAAACAAATGTTATCGGCTCTTTTGTCATTATGCGATTTGTATGTAATTTGCTTCCGTTCTTTTTATTTTAGCTATCATATGGTATATACGAGAGGATAGACAATTAAACAACATTTTTTTATTATATTTGGATATTCCACTTTAAAACGTTTTATATCTTTTAAAGAAAGGAAAATACATTGCCATCATCTCAGTAAACATGCATTAAATAAAATATACATACAGATAATTTTTTACTAAATAGATCGATATAATTTGGATAATTAATGTTATTTATAGAATAAATATAATGGATTAGATTATTACTTCTAAGAATAATAATGAATCAAAATTAAAATGTGTTGTTTAGATTAAAAAAAAAACTAATCTATATATGTTGTTTACTTAAGATTTTGCACAAAATGATAATTGCTTTCAACTAGAATTTGTAGCTTTAAAGCGATCATATGTTGCACTAGCATAGTGCACACTTTTTCTTTTTAGTTTAGTATTGGCTCGAGTCCTTGTTCATTGTTAAAAAAATGGTGGCATTTGAAAATAGCTTATGGAGGTTCTTGGATCACCATGGTTAAGTTCACATTGGCTACCCACTCAAATGGATGACCTTATGACCTTGGTAATGCTCACATGAGTAGGAAATATTTCAAAAATCATAGGATGTGAATTCTAATATAAACTAGCACTTTTTAGTACTACAATTGAAGTTATCCTATCATGAATTCTTGATAATGAAAATGGTCCATATTGAATGCCTTTAAATATTACTACATAACAATAAATCAAGCAAAATATATACCAAATATGCTCATCAAGTGAAACAAAATGGTAGGAGTTAGTAAAATTTGAATTTTATTGTTCACAATGTAGAGGCTTTTCCATGTTGTGTGGGATCAATATTATGTTGCTAGATTCACCAAATTTAATGAACCACTAACTTTATTGGTGAAAATGAACATATCAACATGGGTTGTACTAAATATTAAATATATGTGAATATGTGTAGGTATATATAAGATATGATCAAATATATCATAATGCTTGTTAGTGGAGATAACTAAAGATCAAGGAATGAGCACAAATTTGCAAAAGATTGTGTCTTTTATCAATATGTAATTATATTAAAAAATTATCTTAATACATGCTCAGAGCTAAAATGGGAATTAGAATGTGTGTGCAAACATAACTATTATATTTTTTCCACTTTTTGGTGCATGTGGATACTAATATGAACATTTAAATCTTAGAGAAAATTAATATTGACATAATTGAATGAAAGTAAATATTTAGAAAACTAAATATAATGGACCTCACTAGATCCAATCACATGTTCTTTGTCCTTGGGCACACATTCTCTATGGGAACCTACAAAATAGATAAAGAGTGTGTAATTAATTGTATCTATCTTAGAAATAAAAAATAGACATAAAATACAAACATGCTTGATAGTATAGGAAATTAAAAAAAAAATGAGGAGTATTGTTGGGATGTCTTTCATGTACAGGGAGTGATATTTAATTCTTTTTGTCATGTGGTATATTAGATAGTCCTATTACATCCAATACCCATTCCTTATTTTTTTTTGCTGAAATGTAGATCCCCTTTTTATTTTGCTTCATACTTTCTTTCTTTTTTTTGCTTGTTTTCTCATTTTTCTTTTCAGCCTATTAAACTTTTAGTGTTTGTCATCTTGGAATGATGTAGAATATTCATGTATTTACTCTAACACATTCCTTCTATTTCTTCCTAATGTTCCTACTAACTTATCAATATTTTAGAGATAGTCATCTTGACATGACTATAAAAAACCCTCTAACATCATGACCAATAAAGTTTTAGTTATGTTGATATGCCACCCTACAAAAAAATTTGATTTTTTCATGCTAGTAAAATAATAGTTAAATCTCTGATATTCTAATATTTAACATGGAATGTGAAATTTCCTTCACCTGCAATCAATGTTGTATTTATTGTTGGTGTGAATGGGGTTGTTTCTTAACTAGTTATCAGTGAGGACCTATTCACATTATTATAAGTTTACTTAGGAGGTAAGTTTCCTAGTTGTCATTTCTAGAAGTTAGTTATTGAATCAAAGAAAAATAGGGGGATTTTGTTTGCAACAATGGAGTGATGAAAAAAAGACATATTCCCCTTTGTTTTTCAAAATGTGTGTTATCAAGTGAAAATGAAGAACAATAATCAAAAGGTAGATCTCGAAAGGTAAAAATGTTGTGTACCTTTCACCAAAAGTCACCTATTGAAGCTCACCAAGGACTCATTCGCCCTATGGAGAATGTGTCCTAGCTAGAGTTTTTAGAAATTCCTCTCTAGGTTCTCTTCTACTCAGTCTACACTCCCAGATTCAAAGTGTTCACTATCGGGCAATTGGAAATAAAATATATAGAATATTTTATGTGATTTGAGAACTTTTCTTACAACTTTGACAACTTTGCGACTTCAATTTTTCTCTTCAAAGGATCTTTATCCTAGAATCTAAAATCACACATCAAAATGAGAAAAAAATTGTTTGTTAGGTGAATGGGGGTTTACTTTGGTCAAATTGAATTTTGTTAATTAAACCTTCGAATGAAATGAAACATGCAATAAGGAATGATGAAAAAGAATGGTCACAACTCACCAAACCTTATTTGAACATTGGAATACAAATCTATAAACTTACATGAAGAGGCTTTAATAAATGTAGATCTTGATCATGAAACTTGATTTGCAATAATTCCTGTGTATGCTTGAATGGATCTTGAAAAATACATCAACTTATTAACTCAAGCAACATCCATGATGCAAGAAATATTTGACATGATGAAATGGATCTTGATTGTTGCTATAATCTTCTATAAATCTACCCTTTAAATACCTTGAAATTTATCTTGAATGGTCTTCAAGTGCTCTTGTGAAAATGCTCTTGATTGCTTATGAAATTCTAGGATAAACATAGTGAAATAATCTTGCATCTATATGTATCTTAAGATTAATACCAAAAATTAAAATATCACAAGCCAACATTGAATCATAGATTTGAAATGATTGAAATACTCCTAAAAACATATTTCAAAGGCGTGCCCTAGATCTAAGTGACAACCCATTTGCCATAGGGTGAATGGGTCCTAGGCTACTTACATAAGACACACACCTGACCATGTTAAACATTATATAAAATAGGGTCATACCCCTAAGTGAGGACCCATTTTACCTATAGGAAATGGGTCGAAGGTCACTTACCTAAGACAAACATCTTCCAAAGTTAAGTGTTTTGTAATAGAATTTTTTAATTTCAGGTTTTATCCCTCATAATTTGCATTTAATTAGGCTTTGATTTGAATTAAAGGGGCCAATTAAAGAAAATTAACCTCAATAAATTAATAAAGCCCTAGATTAATGTGAAATTATAAGGATACACCTTACAACATAAAAGCAAGGCATAATTAAGTTTATTTCATTTAAAAGGGCCATAAAATTAATGTGAGTATGAGAAACATATTACAACACTAAATTAAGGAAACATTAGGTTCATTTTGATACTAACTATTTTCAAATTAAGTGTGAAAAAAGGATACCTTTTGCTACTCTAAATTTTTCCCCCACTCTAGTGATAGGATGAGCCCATGTCAAAATCACACTAAAGTAGAAATTTAAGACACTTATGTATCCAAAAATGACAAAGATACACAATCATACAACATCAAAGACTAGGAAGATCAAGTGTAGACTGTCCAAGGTGATGTGGAACACATCTAAGCTTTTACTTTCTAATCACTGTGCAGTAGCGAAACTTCAGGTTCTCCACTAGGTGAGTCTTCCAATAAAGTGGCTTATTGTGAAAGTCATGACAAGTCTATAGGCTCTCATTGTAAAATGAGAAAGTCATGCCTCTATGTCAGATCTCATCATACTAACCATACCAAAGCCATCCCTCTGATAATTTCAATAACATGCCACAAGGCAAGGCTCCACAAATGAGAAAGGTGTGTTATGCTAAGTAGCCTTGAATTTAGGGTTCAAGCTTCACATGATTAGAAAGTTGTGTTATGCCATGTTGGGTCTCAAAAATGCAAGTTTGAACCATGAGAGGTTGCCAAGCTCTCACAACACTTTTGGCCAACTAACAAGGCCAACTGATGCAATTGTACCTTCTACTCTTAAGGCTCTACTAAACCTAGGTGGGTGTACCTATATGAATGCTGCAAATTTTGAACTATATTTCCTGATTCACTAAACTATCCACAGTGGCATTTTGACAGTGAAAAGATGTGATCTAAATTTGGTATAAATAGTGTAAGAAATTATCATGGTGAAGCTTGATATATTTGGTTAACAAATTTCAAATGAAATAAATAAAACTAAGTAATGAAAGTAAGGGAGACCAATGCCTTGTTGGGTAAAACAAAGTCAAATGAAAGTCCTAGATGAACGACTTATATCTAGAAAATCTCTAATTCTCTGGCATATGAATATGAGTTTATAACTGGTATAAACATGCAAAAATATGATTGAAAAACCCTACTTTAGGAAGAATATCAATCCTAACTATTTGATTCTTCTTAATGATCCAAATAATAATCCTAGATTACTATAATTGAGTGAAAAGGATTTAATTCTTTCTTGAAGAAACCAATTAATCGAACCACAAAGATACAGAAAATACACACTCATAAATTAAATATATACTTGATATTTCAACTTAAATAATTAAGAAATATTAGATTGGAGACAATCAAATAATTGCATAAATCCAACAAACAACTGACACCAGAATGAAACCACAAAATCAAGAGTCTTTCATTATCTTCTTCAAATATTATATGTGCAACATAGTCTCTTTGAATGCAAACATTCTAAAAATTATTATGCTTGCCACAATTTTTCTCTCTTCTTCATTTTTATTTTATAGATTTTTACAATTATTTATATTGTAAATTTTAATGGTCATGACCCTTCATTTTATAGTGCAACTGCTTGATATTCTGATTATGGCTATTTACAACTTGTGACAGAAAAATATTTGATTATATTTCCTTCATTGGGAAATCAAATATTTAAACTATAGTTCGCCTTTTACATTTCATTTTATCTTTATTCACTTTTATTATTTTATCACTTTATGCCTTTACATTTACCTCAATACCGTGGGCTTTGACCTTCCCTCCCGCAGTAATGCAGTGACCAGCCCCTCATTGACTATCATGGCTACCTCCAATGCTTACTGCTCTACCACAGGTTCATTCCTAACTAGCCGTGGTATAGCGGCAGCCTTTCGCTAACTACCATCTATTGATGCCTTACTACTTACCTCCATTCTACCGCACTACCACGGGTTTCACTTTTGTTGTTGGAGGTATGCTGGTGTCTAGCATTCATTGTTATCTTCCCTCTTACCATGGGTACCACAGTCTATGGTTTGACCACTAGCCAGTTACTACTATCACCGCGATCATTATTTTAGCAACTATGGTATCGCGGCAACCACTACCCATTCACCATCTCCTCATTGTCTCTGTTAATTGCTTACTCCATCCACTACGGTATCCTGGTGTCTGCTTCACCCACCATCAACTCACCCTTTACCATTCTACCGCAGTCAATGGCTTGACCGCCAACGATAGTGCGGTAGCCGCTCGCTAACTGCCAAGATCCATGTCTATCGCACCTTTGTTGTCGCCACTTACAAACCGTTCACCTCCATGCTACCACGGTCACTGCGGCCTATGGTTTAATCATGTGTGGTACCACGGTGACTGCTTGGATGACTGTCGATAACCGCCACTGCCATACCGTGAGCCATCTTGAAAGGGGTCACAGTATAGCAGTAAAAGGTGTTGGCTTATGAGAAAAAATTTAGCGGTATAAGGTATAAGTTATTTTTTGGCTTTTGTGAAAGGCGATAAAGGTATTTGAATACCACGGATGGAAAAAATGAAATTTATATGAAAGGATAGGAAAATGTTAGGGCGAGATGGGGAAACCCTTAGTTTTTCTTATGGAGTTTTTAGGTTCTAATAGTGGCTCCTATTGGGGATGAGTGATTTTGGAAATAAATACAAGAATCTAGAGTATCTTTGGTAGAGCAGACGAAGACATGAATGAAAATGAAGGCAATGACAGCTTGAGGGAATGAACAAATCAATAATATGAAAGATGGAGCAAATGGAGAATGATTCTAGGCTACTGTAGATGGAATGGAATTCAATGCTTTCAGAAAGGGAACTCCTGAGAATTTCCATGTATTGGCAAACTAGACCCTTAAATATTTTCTAAACTATTGTGCATGGAAAAGAAGATTTAAAAAGGGGTTAAAACAAGAATTGTCCATGCACTGGCAACTCTTAGCCCTACAACTCCTCAAGAAAAAAAATGCTTCAGGAACTGCCCATGTACAGGAAACTCCTGCTCCTCTCCAGGCATGTTTTGCAAGTAGTATGTTCATCTTCTCCTCTTTTACCAACAATAACAAAGTGCCCCAACCATAATGCTTCAAATTTCCCATGTTTTCCTTTCTCCCGACATCTTGCATTCCACATCAGTACCAGATCATTTTCTTCAAGTTTTCTATTTTTTGCTTTTTTATCAAACAAATAATTCATCTACGCTTGCAACTTCATATTTTAGTTTTTAGCTAATCTTATCAAGTTCTACCAATTTCTCCATTCTCTCCTCCATTGGCTCTAGGACATCTAGGTCTTCTTGAAGGATAAATTTGTAAACTAGCAACAAATTTTGTAAAGGCATCCTAGCCCATGTTCCATACACTAATTCATATGGAGATTTTCCAATTGCTTTCTTCATAGTAATCCTATCTGCCCATATAGCCAATCTTGACTTTGAATCCCAAGAATTTTTATTATTATTGAGCATTCTTCTTATGATTTTCAAAAGACTTTTGTAGATAGATTATGCCTGACCATTAGGTTGTGGGTGATATAGGGTAGAGTAAGATATACTGATACCATATGTACTACAAAAAAATCTAAACTCATCATATCTGAAACACATCCCATTGTCTATAATTAGTCTTAATGGCATACCAAACCTGGTAATAATGTTATCCATCAAAAAATTGACAACTTTACTAATTGCTTGCTTGCTTGGGATTGCCTCTACTCATTTGGTGAAGTAATCAGTGGCTACCTATATCCATTTGTGCCCTCCACTTGACTTCTCTTGTATCTCCCCAATAAAATTGATCCCCCATTGATGAAATGGGGCTTCAATCTACATAGGTCTAAGTGGTAAAGCTCCCTGATATTTCATTTTCCCTAAAAACTTCTAACATGCCTCACACTTTCTTACATATGAAAAAGAATCATTAAAAAATTTTGGCCAGTAATAACCTACCCTGAGTATCTTATGTCCAGTTGTCTTTGCAGAATAATGGCCTCCACAGACCCCCTCATGCATTTCTTTTAGAACCTATTCGACTTGTGATTCATCTTAACATAACAACAACATCCCATCTCTATTCTTCCAAAATAAGTCACCTTCTATGAATACGTATTTAGATGCTTGTAGTTTCAAAGTTCTTCTCTGGTTATCACTATGTCCTTCAGGGCACTTCATGTTTTTGATGTAGTACATGATGTCTGTATACCAAGGTGTATGCTCAATACTTGCAATTGTGTTTACTTTATCTTCCACATTGCAAATTTGATTTGCTTCAATATTTGCTTCTACCATTAACTTGGCCACACCTTGTCCTCTCACCAATTTGGTAATTTGTATTTCCATATCAAACTCTTGGATTTTATTAATCCACTTACATCTCTTCCCTATTACCTCTGACTATGTCAAGATATCTTTAACAACTGTATGAGGAACATAAGCAATCACTTTGGCTCCAACTAGCTACGGTTTAAAAGCTTTTGTGGATTTCACCAATGTAAAGTTTTGTTTCTCCATTATATAATATTTCAATTCTCACCCTTGCAATGATTTAGTAAAGAAGGGCACAAGTTGCTCATATCCATCCTCATTTTTCTATAGCATGACAACTTCTATGGTGTGAAATGAAGGAAAAGAAAATATTTCAAAAGGTGTTGTAAAATTAGGAGATTTGAGGACAGGGGCTTCTTTGATGGCCTTTTTGATGGATAAAAAAGCTTCCAGTGCTTCTTGAGTTCATTCTATTCTTTGTCCCTTCCTTGTCATTTTTTATATGGGCTTAATAATTTCAGCAAAGTTAGACACAAACCTCCTAACAAAGTTAATCTATCCAAAAAATGATTGGATGGCTTTAACATTTTTAGGAATAGGGACCTTATCTATGTCCTCAACTCTCTCAAGATCTATTCTAACTCCTTCCTTTGACACAATATGTCCTAAGAGTTTTCCCTCTATGACAACAAAATGACATTTCTTAGGATTCAAGCTAATGCCATACTCTAAAGCTCTAATGAGTATTTTTTCAAGATGTTCTACGTGGTCTTCAACTCTTTTTAGTAGGCAGTAAGGTCATCTTGATACACCACCATTATAGCATTAATCAAGTCTGCAAATGCTAACTCCATAGCTCTTTGAAAGGTTTCTCCCACATTTGTGAGACCAAAAGGCATTCTCACATAGACATATGTTCCCCATGGTGTTATAAAAGCTGTCTTATATTGTTCAAATTCCTTAACTTTAACCTGATTATAACCAGAGAAACTATCCATTGTAGATAACAACTCACACCCTGTTACTTTATGAAGTATAGCCTCCATGTTAGCGAGAGGGTTATTATCTTTGAGGGATGCCACATTTAATTTTCTGAAGTCAACACACAGTTTGATATCTCTATTCTTCTTTCTTACAAGAACTAGGTTTGAGACCCATGTTGAATGCCTGATCGGTTTGATCATACCTCCATCTCTAAGATTTACAAATTCCTCTTGCATCTTAGATTCCAAAGTTGGAATTATAGGCCTCTACCTCTGTCTGAATGGCTTTGCATCTTGCTTCAGTGGAATTTCATATTGAAAAAGATCCTCTATACGCCTTCAAATCCTCATAAGACCAAGAAAACACATGCTTGTACTTTCTTAGGAATGTAATCAAAATTCTTTTGATGGTTGGGCTTATCTTTCTTCTAATATAGATCATTTTAGGTGCTAATTCAGTTTCTAGATTTATTTCTTCAATGTCCTCTTTTCTAATAGGTGTTTGCTTAATGAGAGAATGATCATTTCCATCATATACTCTCTCTAGTGCCACAATCCCTTTGGGAAGCTTGTTGGTTTTAAGCTGCAAAATTTCCTTACCAAGCACAGTTTGTCTCCCATCTACTTTTTCCACAAAAGAATTGAAATCAATTTACTGTGCTTCATACTTGTCTATACAATGAAGAAATTTCAATAGGTCAGTATCATCACTAAAAACCTACTAGCTATATATGTTGTCAGGAACAATAGGTCTTGTTTTGAATTCAACCTGAGATACCCCTGCTAAAGTGATATCATCTTTCTTTAAGGCTACATTAGCCAAAAAATCAGCCGTCAAATTTTTAGATCTATCTATCCAATCAATTGAAAATGCATGAAACATTTCCACTATATCCCACACAACATTTCTATATTGTTTCATCCTTTCTTTCTGTGTAGAATATTTTGATCTCATTTGGGATACCACTAGCTCAAACTCACCTAAGACAGACAACAACATCATTTTATCTTTGACAACCATGTTTAAACCAATCAGCAAGGCTTCATACTGTGCCACATTATTTGTACATTCAAAAGCCAACATAAATGAATATTTAATTTTTTTTCCTTCAAGTGATATGAAAACTATCCCAACGCCATTACCTTCTTGACTGCATGCCCCATCAAAATACATTTTCCACACACCTTGTTGATTCTCATAAATACATTTATCAATTGGGTCTTTGTTCACTAATTCAGGCTGAGATAATTCTACTCTAAAATTCCCCAAATCTACATCACAAAAGCAATTAAGTTGTTCTTGAGGAATGCGCTAAAAAATTTGATTCATTCTTGGTGCTCTATATAGTTTGGCCTCTTCACCATTTATTGGTATAGTGGCATATGATAAATCAAATTGCACAATACCCCCTACTGCTGCAGTCCATTGTCTTGACAAAAGCATTCCAAACTGAGGAGGTGTATCAATCACAGTTACATCAATATTATAAGTTGCCTGTGGGTATGCTCCTAATTTTACTTCTATATTTTTCATAATCCCCACAAGTGGGACATGCTTGCTATCCATGGCGTAAAATTTACCTCCTTCAACATCTACCCTCATACCAAGTTGTTTCATTACCCCTACAATCATAATATTCATGGAAGCACCTGAATCTATCATGCAATTTCTCACTAACTTTCCACTCATGAGAAGGGTGGTAAAAAATGGGTCAATCTGTGGAGTATTCATTAAGCAGGCTTCTAGAATTTTCATCTCTTTTTTTCTTATTAGTGGTTTCAATGGCCTCCTCATTTTCAAAGTTTATATTTTGATTCCCATTAGACATCGATTGGATGGCACCTTCGCAATATTTTTTAATTTTCATCATTTCAAGTAATGGGACATGTTGATGGTTAAAATGACACAAACAACATTAAAACAAAATATTTCTACTCTATTTCTCCTAAAAAAGAAAGACTACATGTAGTGGCCTAACTCCCAAGGTCCTGGTAGTTGGTTCTCAACTGTCTGATGTCACTCAATTGGTTCATGCAACTAAAATATTCAAGGGGCCTATGCTGGTAACAAAGGATTCAAGCTATGACTCTTTTTGTCAAAGTAGTTCTTGTAAATCAATGGGTTTAAAATAAAAGAAAAAGATAGATCCAGGGGGTAAATCAGTAAGTATGAATTAAATTTATCTAATATCTAGACATATACTTTTAACAATGAATGTTTTCTTAACCGATCACAAAAACTATAGCATGACACAACCCACAATAAAACTCTACCATCGTATACATCTTAGGTGCTTAATTCAATTTCTCTATTCGCCTATCACAAGTATTTCCAAGATTTCAAGACCACACACATTCATTCATCATAAAACTATAGATCAACAGACTTTAATAACCTTAACTCAATGACAATTTAACAAGATAATCTTTAAACCTAGTTTCTTCTAATGACTTTCATCACATAAGAAACTATCATGCTTCAGCACAATCACTGGCATTCAAGTGTATTATAACTCATTAACCTTATCAAATAACACAATTCAATGCAAACTCCATATTTCGTAAACCTACAATTCTATTAACTGTAAACAAGATCTGGTACAATGTATCTCAACAAAATGCTCTATAAAAATTCTATCTCCTAGCACTAGGTAAGCCAATCCAATTTGCAATTAGCTGACCCTTACAATGTAATACCCATCCGGTATTTATAGAATCCAAAAAGAAGTTTGAACTTTACTTCTATCTTAGTCTTTCCACCTTTTTAGGAACAATCAACTATCTTGGAAACTCAGATCAATTTTGATCTAACAATAGAAAATAGAACTAGAAGAAAACAAGATCATGCGTCCTTAAGACTGTCAGTCCTGCATGCATGCAACATGCAAGGAAGAAGATCATCATGCGTCATGCATGGAAGAAGAACATCATGCATGCAAGATTTTATGCATGTGAAGCTAAATTTGCTATGAACTCATCATAACTGGTGAAGACTTCTTGTAGCATATCCATATCTGGCCCATCAATCCAGTCATCTTCAAATTTGATGCGATCCAACTCAACTGCAGAAAATTCTTTCATGCTTTTTACCTTAACCAACTCTCTCCCTATAGCTTTTATTTCTTCCTTGACTTCTACAAGCCGATCTATCACTAAGTCTTCTCCATCATCTTTCTCCTGCATGAGTCCTTGGAATCTTTCATTCCATTTCTCTCTAACTTGACTCAACGGCATGCCATCTTTAGTCATTACATTCACATCTACTATTATAGCTATAACCGCTTCCAACTCTTCCAACTGCTTAGTTAAATTATTAACTGCTTCCTGAATTTCATCCTTATGCTTGCTCAAAAAGCTAGTCCTAAACTTAAGGATACGAGAAGTCTTTTCTAAAAAATCTTTATTATCATCTTCGAGTATAGATTCTTCTAGAAGAATAGTTAGAGGCAATGTATTTATCTTCTCTAACTTTTCACTATACTCTTTGTACTCTTCTTCTAACTTCTCAGATTCCTCAATATATTGATGTATCTCTTTTATTACTCCTTCTGCCTCCTTATAGGTTTCAAATCCTTTTTCCAAAACCTCACCTACCTCACGGTTCACTTTGTCTATCCATTTGTCAACCATCTCTGCCTTACCTCTAACCTGCACCAAATCATCAACCTCCTTTTTGCTTAGAAAAATAGGAGTCTCAATTGTTGCAACCTGTTGTGACCTTAGAGAGGAGACACTCTTCAAAAATGAATGTAACTGATCTAACTGAGCCTTAAGCTCATCTTTGTTTTGTTTGTCCTTGATCATCCTTGATTTTGTCATTGAAGCCACCACATCAATTAGATTCATTTGTTGATTTCTAGTGGGTCTTCCCAAGTTAACTGTACTCAATTGATAGTCTGTGAGCTGCATATCCCCTACCTCCTTTTCAATCATAGGCACAACACATTCAGCAACTATCTCCCCTTTATCTATGAGTCTGGTAGAATGCAAAATTTTAGCCCTCGTCTTAAGCGTTTCCTATTCAATCTCCTTCATCATGTCCTCCCAATTAAGAGGTTGAGGAGGTGTTCTAGCTCTCTTCTGCAAATCTAATTTCAACCATGTAGGAGCACTAGGAGTCATCATCATGGAAGAGGAAGCAGCAACTATAGAGGATGGCTGAATATCTACCTCAGATTGAGAATCAACCTTTGCCTTCTCTTGTTGCGCCTGTAGCACATGCATCTGCACCAACTTCTCAGCCTCTTCTCTATCTCTTTGTTCCTACATTTTCCTGTCTTCTTCTTCTTTTCTCAATCTTTCCTCTTCCATCTGATCCGTCTCTTTTACTTTCTCTAAGGCCTCTCTTTCTAACCGTTCTTCCTCTAAAGCTTTAAGTTTTGTAGCTTCGGCCTCTCCTTCTTTTTGCTTCCTTTTAGTTTCTTCCCTTTCTATCCTTTCTATTTCCAAGGCTATGAGTTTCTCTGCCTTATCCCTTTCTTTCTCAGCTTGCTATTTCTTTACTGGCTCTTCAGCCTCTTTTTCTTTTCTTAGAGCTTTGGCCTCTTGTTCTTTTTGTTGAGTCTCCTCTGCAAGCTTCAATCTAGCAACAAGGGCTTCCTTTTCCCTTTGGTTTCTTGCTTTCTACTCCTTGAGATCATGGATCTTCTGTATCAATTCCAGCTTGTCATTTTCTGCCTTGACCTTGATCTCATGCTCTCGTTTCCTTATTTTCTCCTCCATTGTATCAGCTGTTGTCCTTGTTTCAACTTCTTTTACCTTTGATTGCTGCTGTTGAAGTAGAGCATCAGCTTGCAACTTTACCTCCATTTCCTTTTGTTTCTACACAATAGCCCTTGCATCAGATTCTCTGGTAGCGTCTTCAAACTGTTTCCATTGTGCTTCCTGTGTAAGAATCTGCTCAACAGTATAATCTAGAGATACATTTTTCTTGCAAGTTATTTTCTGACAGAGTTTCATCCGAGTCTGTCTCAATTTCTACTAACTCTTCCTCCACTTCTTTTCATTTAGTAGCTTCAGCCATGGCATAAACCACTCCTTGAACTTCTTTACTTTTCTTCCTTGTGAGTGGAGCTTGTGCAGATGACTCACCTAATGCGGGCGTGGGAAAAATAGATTCAATTGGAACATCTCCCTCGGGTGTGTCTTCTTCTTCATCAACTACGTCCAACTTTGTTTCTTCAACATCCAGAGGAAAGAATTCCAATGGTTCCTTGGAAGGTGCCTTTCTTTTAATCCTCTTATACCTTTTAACTTTCTTGAGGATTGGTCCCTGAGGAGCTTGAGTCCTCATCATCAACCATTGCACACTTCTATCCAAGACTGTTCTTCCCAGTTTCTTAATGTCAATAGTTTCTTCTTCATTCCAGTCTATTGGATCTAAATTTTTGGTGCCAATCTTCAAAGCTTCATATGAGGGATCTAATACCATTACATCATCCACCAAAGTGTTAGTAATATTATTTTTAATACCCAGCTCTAACATAAGTGAGACTGGTAATCTCTCATAATTCTTCTTCCTTAAGTCAAATTCATCCTGCCTATCACACCAAAAATCCCCTCACAAATTAAAATGTCTAGTAAATACTGAAGTTAATAAAGCATACATCTGCTTTTTTGGATCAAAATACTTACGAGTTGTATACAATCGCAATTTTAATTGTATCAACTCATTACAAACCACCTTAGCTGCCTTTAAGTGTTGACAGCCATATTCCGCCAGTGTCATAGGAAACTTAATGCATCCTGTCTTGTGCTTCATCCCAAATCTAGCATTAACTCCAATGGCTTGGTATACAAATTCCTTAAGCACTATTCTATTGCTGCAACATCTTGGAAGTAAATGGGGATAACGTTCAAACCCAAACAATCTGAAGTATGTAAATTTGGGGTATTGGATATACCAACTTCCCCATTCAGAAATGAATGCCATAGCTTCTTGGCTTAACTTGTATCCTGCATCTCCACTCAACTGGTTGATAACCACATATAAAAAGGCATCATTGACTCTTCTGAAGTGAGTCTCAGCCACCTGAAGAGATAATTGATCATAGTGTTCCCATACCTTCTTTTGTCCATCCAAGACTCCCATTATACCTACTCTATTTAATCCTGGGAAAATCCCCAATCTTGCTATAGCATGCACCACATATGAAGTCATGAAGAAAGATTTGGTCTGTCTGACCCTTGTGAGCTGGTCATGTATGGCATCAGAAACAATAATTGTCCAATGAAATTGATAATCCCCCTGAAAGGTCACTTGAATAAAATGAAACATCCATTCCTTGAAATGGAAGGCATCCCTCTTCCCAAACACTCTGGACAACATCAATATTAAATCAGATATCTCCTTCTTGAAGTCTGCCCTCTTTGGCCGGTCTGCCAATTTGCTCAAAGACTTCTTCTCTATACTTAACCATCTTTTGTTTAAATGAGACTTATTGGAGTCTTTATGCTTACTGTATCTCTGCAATGCCTCAGCCTTAGTCAACTACACTAAATTCTTGGGATCAGGAACATTGAATATGCTTTGGAACATCTGCGGAGTAATATCTATAATCACATTATTCTGTGAATCCATGCATAATCTTGTAGCTAGATTATAAGTACTGGCCACTATACATATCAACTCCAGACATTGAACTGACAAAGGAAACATAGTGATATGTGCAAGATCGGAGTCAACAATCCTTTGATTTCTCCCTGTCAAGTTTGCCCTTTCTGCAAAGGTCTCTTCATGTAATTCTTCAAAACTATACTGGCCCAGATTGGTATCTGTGATATCTCACAAGTTTGATTCCACCTTGCTCGCCTTCACCACCGGATTCCTATGATCATACCTTAATGTATAAGGTAACTGTTCTGGTTTCACCTTCTTAATTTTCGGTGCTGTCTTTGACGTTCCAGCCGGTTGATTCCTTCGAGTTGCCTCTCCTGACGTTCCTGACATCTCTCAAATCTCCTGCAAGCAAACCTCTAATTAGACCTTCAAATAAATCATTACAAAACATGTTTTAAAAACCATACCTATTACATATACATCGGAGTCGGAACCAAAGACAAGCTCAAAACAAGCGCTTTTACAAAATTAGCGGACTCGGAGCACAAACCGATATAGGAACTTCACCTAGTAACAAATGGGCTCAGAGTCGGAGTTGGGAAAGTTATCAGAACTGGGATCGGAATGAAAAATGGATTTGGTTTTTTCCTTTGAACTCTCTTCTTTTCATATTCTATTTCCATTCCACCTCCGCCTCCGATTTAGTTATCATTATTTCGACAAAAGACTCCCCACTATATGCGGAGCCAGACACAGGATGAAATTGGAACTCATAACCTTTACAAACAAAATTCTTAAGTTGAAGATCATTTCCGATCCCGCCTCCGCTAGTCATCACATACTTCAAGAAAATCTTTTAGAACTCGAAATCGAAAACGAGATAGAAATGGAATTGATAACTTTGGTAAAAACAAAACTCTTATGCCCATACCCATTCCAATCCCGCCTCCGCCTATGCTAATCATGACATCACCAAATTTATTCATTTTCATCATAACTTTATGATTAAACCTAGGTCGCCATAAAATGGCAAAGGAGCTTAAAAACCCTACCCTCATATGACCGTGGGAACAATTGTATTTTAGAGCCATTTATTTAAATCTTATTTTAAAGTAATTGCAGAGACCAACGAAACCCTAATCTAACAAACTTAATAAAACCAGGGCATGGGTTTTAAAACCTTTCCATTCTACCAAACAACGAAACCCTAAATTAAACAATAAATCTAATCTACCTTAACTCACTGTAAAATCTCTAACCCACCTCACCGTAAATTCTTAATCTAACTCACACCATAAAAAACATTTAATCTAATCTAAATCTACTGCAAATTGAAAATGACACGACGCGATCATGATTAAGACGTGAAAGCGACAATGCCCAAAAAAATAGAAAGAAACGACACGACAAAATAAAACAAAACAAGCCAAAACAAGAATCTGCTTGCTTAATCACATAGATGATCATAAAATTGCTTTAAAACACAAAGATTGAACACGCGAACAGATACAAAGCATAACAAAACAAGGAAATAAACAATGAACAAAGATAAAAGACCTACCTCAAACGCAAAAAAATCCATGCTAACTTTTTGAATCAATTCTCACATAATATCCCTTCTCTATCTTGATCAATTTGCTCAAACGAACTCTACTATTGCTCTTCGCGCTCTCAGACTTGTAATAATAACAATAATAATCGGCTCTAACCCTTAATAAAGAAAAAAAAAAGTGAATTTCTACCTACACCGGCAACCACCATTAATGCATTAAAATGCGGTAAAGGCAGAGTCGGAACTATAAGAGAATGACACTGGTTTGTAGTGCAACCTCAGTCAAAAAGTCAAGGACAAAAATTGGCGGGGTCGGAACTAAAATGGAAACAGGATCTTAAAATCATAAACTTTCCAAACCTTATCCCCATTCCAACTCCGCGTCCGACAACTAAAAACAAAACGAAAACAAAAACAAAAAGTTAAGTAAAAGACCAACCTAATAAAACAAAACACAAAAACTGAGACAAACAAACATTAAAAAGGGAGCGGAGGCAGGATCGGAATTGAATTTGATTTTACAAAATTTTAAAAGTACCATCCCAATTCCCACTCCTGCTCCGCTTCCGCCAAAGAGCAAAAACAAAGCCAAAGAAAAGACTGTCGAAATAGAACCAAAATACACCTCAAAAGATCTTTCAAAACCCGATTCAGCTCCAGTCCCGGCTCCGACGGAGAAATCAAAGAAAAACAAAGTATTGGCAAAACTAGACTGCAAACTTTGTTCCAAAAACAACTAAATACAAAAACACAAAGGGGGACCCATTTTGACCAAGGAAAAAGATGGGGTGGTTATGCAAGGCATAAAAAATGGCGACTCGGCTTGGAAAATGGTTTACCTATTTTCAAAATACCCAAAGAAAATTTTAGTCACCCAAAAACTACTTGGCTTATGAACACCTTACCTTGAATGAGATCAGATATTTGTAGGATAATCCTGCGTTTGAATCTCAAATGTAATATGCTCATGAGTTATTTCTGAATCTGAGTGTGTGCTTATATTGTGCATCATTCTTTGTAGATACTTTCTCTGATTGTAAACAACTATACCTAAGTTTCAAGCTACATAAGTTGAGTCCTTTAACTATCGTGCAGTAAAATCTTGGGTATTGCTCCACTGCCAGACAGGCATCCATAGCCCCGACGGAGATACCTCTAGGCCTCTCAAAGCATTGCTCTACTACCAAATAGGTGTCCATAGCCCCGATAAAGATACCTGATTACCCACTTGATATTGAGCTTACTTTTCTTTCTTTCTTTCTCTCTTTTTGTTTTTTTGAATAGAAATTATTTTATGGATCTCTCAATACTCAGATTCAATGAATCTAAAATGTGGGTTGAGTACTACAATGGATTTCATGATAGTTTTGGAATCTGATTTTTCACTTGAAACATAGATAGAGTCACTCTAAAATAAATAGGTAACTACTCATGTAGATGTTTTTCTAATTTGGTGATAGATCTTTGATCACAATTTATGAGATATTCACATTTACATCTTCTGTCCTTAATAACTTTTCCAACCCAAACTAGAATGATCATAAAACATAAGTTTTAGAATGAAATCCTCTTCAGTGATTATAATGAGAATACCTAAACCAATTTCTCTCCTAGTACCAATAGTATACTTTGAATAACAACCCCCTAACTTGAGATGAGCAAAATAAGAATCCCCAACGAAACAAGACAAAACAAAACAAACAAACAAAACAAAGTAAAACAAAACTAAAAACTAAACAAAAACTTAATTACATATGATACAATATAGTACATTCCTTTTCAAAACACCAGACTTTCTATGCACCAAAATAGTGTTTGAGAAACTGACCATTAACTGGTAATGGAACAGGCTCTCCTGTTAGGGTACTCAAACGAAAGGCATTCTCCCCTAAGATTTCAGCTATTTGGTAGGGACCTAACCAAAGTCTATCGAATTTTTGATGGTCTCCCTTCCTTTCTCTAGCCTTATCCCATAATAGCACAAGGTCTGATATTCTAAAAGCTTTCACTTTGGCTCTTTTGTCAAACCAGCGCTTGACAACAGCCTGATGTTTAGAGAATTGCTGCAAAGCAGCATCTCTTTGTTCTTCCATGTTCAATAAGTTAAGCAGTCTAACCTCAATCCTATCATCCTTATTATAAAACTCCTGCATAAATTTCAGAACAGGTATTTGTAAATGTATGGGGAAGATTGGATCTTGGCCATAAACTAGCTTAAAAGGTGAATTACCTAGGGCTGCTTTAATTCTGGTTCGATCTGCCCATAAGGAAAATCTCAGCTGGGTATGCCAGTCCCTAGGGTTACTTTCTAACAACTTTTTTATTACTTCCAATAAATTCTTATTTGTGGACTCAGCCACTCCATTCCCCTGAGGGTAATAATTGGAAGAATATTTTAATACAATCTTATGCTCATAAGCCCATGAAATAAATTCAGTAGAAGGAAAAAGCAGGGCCATTATCACATACCAGAGCAAATGGAACTCCAAACCTGGTTGTGATGTTCTCTGTCAAAAACTTAATAACCACCTCTGTGGTGCTATTCTTGCAAGGCAAAGCCTCCGTCCAACGCGTGCAATAATCCATCGTAGTTAAGATGAATTTGTGACCTGCAGAAGAATTTGGATTAATCACTCCTACAAAATCAAGTGCCCATTGGGCAAATGGCCTTACCTCATAAACTGGCTGTAGAGGCATCGCAGGATTTCTTTCTCTTGATGCAGAAGTTTGACATACATGACAAGTCCTGCAATGTTGATGTGCATCCCTAAACACATAAGGCCAATAGTAACCTGACCTTAAAATCTGATGAGCCAATGCATCAGCAAATCCATGTCCTGTTCCATGCCTACCATGAAATTCACTTATAGCATGTTTAGCTTCTTGCTGATCCAGACAATGCAAGTAGATTCCTTGGAAATTCTTCCTATAGATTGATCCTCCTTTAAGCATATAATGGGCGCTTTTCATCCTTAGTGCTCTTCTTTGAGTTGCATTCATCCCTTCTGGACACTTGTTGTTGAGGAGGAAAAAAACTAAGTCTGTATACCAGGGATCTTTTGTGAATGACTGAACAGTGTATTGTTGACAAGTTATACTTCTGTCCACTTCAGCCATTGCCTTTGACAAACCTTGACCTCTTACAAGCTTCATTGGGTGAATCTCCAAGTCAAATTCTTATAAAATGGCCATCCATTTCCCTCTTCTTTCTCCTAGTTCACTTTGCATCAGGAGGGACTTTACAACTAGATCTGGGACTATAGCCATCACTTGACTTTGGATTATGTAATGTCTAAATGTTTTCACTGCTCGCACCAATGCAAAAGCCTATTTTTCTATTGATGAATATCTTACCTCTACATTCTTAAAGGGAGAGCTCATAAAAGCAATAGGCCTCTCTTCATTCTCTTCTCTTCTCTGTGTCAAGACTCCTGCACATGAATGTTCAGAAGCAAAAGAATAGATGTGAAAGGGTTTTAGATAATCTGGGCTTGTTAAAACAGGGGCATCAGATATAGCTTGTTTAATCTGCATGAAAGCAGATTTAGCCTCTTCACTCCATTCAATCTTTGCATCCTTTATCACCATTTGATTAAGTGGTTTAACAATTTCTGCAAACACTATTATAAACTTCCTGACAAAATTAACCCTTCCAAAGAAAGATCTCATCTCCTTCTTACTTCCTAGCCTTGTCAACTTCAAAATGGCTTCTACTCTATCAGGATCTATGGAAATTCCCTCCTTTGATATAATGTGACCCAAAAGCTTCCCATCAGAAACTCCAAATACACATTTCTTTCGATTGAGAGAAACACCATAACTAATACATTTCTTCAGTACTTTCTCTAAATCAGCAGCATGATCTTCTCTACTCTTAGAGAAGATGGTCAGATCATTAACATAGATGATTATACACTTTCCTATTAGGTCTTTAAACGCTACATCCATCGCTCTTTGAAAAGTAGCACCAACATTAATTAGGTCGAATGACATCCTCCTGTAGGCAAATGTGCCCCACTTTGTAGTGAAAGCAGTCTTCATCCTATCCTCATGACTTACCAGTACTTGATTATATCCAGAATATCAATCCAAGAAAGACATCATTTGAGATCCATTAACCTTTTGCAATACTTCATCAAGAGAAGGCAATGGATAGTTATCCTTCTTAGAGGCTTTATTTAAATTTCTGAAATCCACACATAACCTGATTTCCCCATTCTTCTTCCTCACAGGAACTAGATTAGCCACCCAGGTAGAGTGTCTAACTGGAAAAATTATTCTTGCAGCCAAAAGCTTTTGTACTTCTCTCTAGATTAGAGGCTCGATTAATGCATTGACTGGGCGTTGCTTTTGGCAAAACGGCTTGGCTTCTAGCTTAAGAGGAATCGTATGTGTGATGACAGATGTATCAAAAGTCTTTAGATCATCGTAGCTCCAAGCAATTGCTTCAATATTTTGCTTTAAAACTTTGATTATCTCATCCTTTATTTATGGAGGACAAGTTTTTCCTATAAGAACATTCCTTTCTACCCTTGAGTGAGTCAAATTAATGGATTGATACATGCCTCCCTCACTCTTTGGAGGCATTCTCTGATAAGCTCGTGGATCTGAATCAAATATCCTCTCCAATGCTATCATCCCTTTTGGAATGTTATTACTCTTTAAATCCATTATCCCTTATGGATTGTCACTTCCTGGATTCCAATCTCCTTGATCCCTATCAACATCATCAATTATCTATCCTTGAAATACATCAGAACTCTCCAAAAAGGCTAAAATATGTTGGTCATCATTAAACACCTGGAAGTGTTTAACATTGTCAGGAATTAAAGGAACTGAAATCAATTCCATAGAAAACCTTTTCAGATTTGAATCCTACATGGGCTCTAATGTACTTGCTACAACAGCAAGAGCATCTGCTATTTGATTTGCTTCCCTTGAAATAAGAGTAATCTCAAAGGCGTCAAAATCTTCTATTAAATTCCAGACCCTATTCCTATAAGCAGCCAATCTTTTATTATGGCGAGTGTATTGACTACGTACCTATTTCACAATTACCTCAGAGTCTCCCATCATTGTAAGAGTAGTTACCTTCTTCTTATGAGCAAACATAAGTCCTCTTGCAAGTGCCTCATATTCAGCCACATTGTTAGTGCAACCAAACTGCAATCTGTAAGAAGCAAAATAAGTTTTCCCTTTCGGGTTAGTTAATTCAATTCCAGCTCCACTTCCTACTTTAGATTTAAAACCATCAAATTTAAGAGTCCATAACTGGTCTTTAACTAGGAGCTCTTTCCTTTTAGAAACTACAAGGATTTTTTCACTTGTGACATGTGGTGGCTCGGACTTTTGCTGTTTATCAGAATTCGTGTTAAGAAGCAGCTCAGTTAACGATTTTCCTAGTTCCTTAATTTGTTCAACAACTACCTCCTGAGTGATTTCTTGGGCTGAGTCAGGACCTAACTCATCTTCTATTATATCCTTTGGTATTGGCAAAGCATCTGGAATAGGGGTATTAAAATGAAACTGAGATACTTCTTTTTGATCTGAAAACCCTAAGACCTGAGTCCGTTCTACTGGTAAAGGAACCTCTTCTTGATAAAGACTAATCCGTGTAAGAATAGTTGCATCCTTAGCTTGGAAAGAGAACTCATTGCTGGGAGTCTCAGTTACCTCTTGAGATTCTTGCTTGGGTAAATCTACATGCCTTAGAATATCTATGCATGACTGACATGTCAATTCCGAATGGTTATGATAGTGTATTCTACACCAATTAGGAAGCAATAGATTACTCAAATTAGTTTCTATTCCTAAAACCAGCCTATCTTGTTGCAATTTCCTTATTAGAACTTGTTGGTTGATGTGAATCATCGAATCAGTGTGTTTTAAGGATAATGTATCCTCAGAACTAACTACAGAAAAAGTAAGAACTTCCTCTTGCTTGTAAACGCCCATCTCAGTTTCAAAGAATGCTACTTCATTTGGAGTATCATACTCTGTAATCATGTGTTTGAGCCTAGGTTCACTTTCAATTCTTATCTAAGTAGCAACCCCTTTCCATGGTAACCACATGTGTGAGAAGTCCAGGGACAGATATCCACCTATGCTTTTCATTAGCTCTCGACTTAAAAGCATCCGATATATTTCTGGGATGTCAACAACTTGAATATCTATATAGGTCTAGATCTTTGGGTCTGATCCAACCTGCACATGCATGTTCTTCAACTCACCTACAACATTAACTTCAATTTATCCAATTGAATCACCTTTTTATTGGTTGGAATAGGACTCAATCCTAACTTTTTACAAATAGAAAAAGGCATGACATTCCCTGATGCTCCAGAATCTAATAAGCAATTGTGTAGATTCTTTCTAAAGATCCTCTAACTTAACAAGAAAGGTGGGGTACTGGTCTTACCTTTATACATAGCAGCATTCATCTCCTTTGCAGGAGTCACTTTACCTTTCCCTTTCAAGCGATTTGTTTCTTCCAAAGCTTTTAATACCACTTCCTTTTGAGCTGGGCACCACTTCATGATATCAAAGAACGATAGTGATGTCTTCTACCTTTACAATTCTGCAACAAAATCAAACTCTCTATTGCGAGTATCAGAAGGTCCCTTTGGTGGGGGTGGATTGTTATTTGCATTCTGATTTGGTGGGACCATGTTGTTAGGGGGTGTAGATGTAGTAAATGGCCCTTTATTCTGGTTCCTCAGAAATTGACCACCCTTAGATTGGAAGGCTTGAGCATCATAGACATCTTCTTTCGGCTCATTATCCCCTTGCATAGGGAATTGATAAATTTTCTTCAATGGTTTCATAAGTCATGGCAGTGCTGGCCGGCCCATTGCCTTGATTAGAATTTCTTGCTTGAGGATGGGCATCAGCCTATGTAATTTTTACCATCTTCTCCATTTCTAGGCAATTGACCTCAAAATGGGCTGCTGTATCATGCAACCTACACCAATTTGTCATAAAATTTAAATTAGCAACATTAGCAGTATTTGATCTCTCTTCACTTGCTTGATAATTATGGGGAACTCCTCCATTGTTAGGTCTAGCATTCCACTACCTATTGTTGTTGTTGCTATTATTAAATCTTTGATTGTATCCTCTGTTTTGATTTTGATAATTCTGGTTTGAGGAGTTTTGATTTTGGAAGTTCCTATTGGTGTTCTGATTAGAGTAATTGCCCTGATTGTTGTAATACTGGTTTTCATTATTGGGAGGGTTTTGCCTGAGCTGTGCCATGTCATTTGACATCTGAGAGAGAGTCTTTTTAAGAGTCTCTACTTCACTTGTAAGTTGAATAGTTTGATCATTTTGCACATTTTGAACTATGGCTAGGGAATGGACATGGGTTGGTCCTCCCCCTTATTGTGGTTGATTTTGAGGTTGATGTTGAGGTTGTTATTGTGGGGACTGATGTGGGGAATCGTGCATGCTATTGCTAAAGAAGGGCACAGTTGGTGGAGCTTGCAGCTTAGATACAGGTCCATAATGGGAATAAGACATCGCCGGGATAGTATTGTATAACGGTGGACTAGGCATCTGATAATTCATTAGAGAAAAAGATACTCCCAACCCTCCAGGTTGTAGATTTGTCTGCTGTTGCAATTTGATAGCCAAATCATAAATCTTAGATAGTGAGTCAATCTCATCAGGTTGATAAGTTCTTTGTAAGAATAGACCAATCAAAGGATCAACAGCTCTCAGATATGCCTGTATGGCCATGGCTTCCGGCACTAGGTAAGGCTCTTGTAGCCTATGATACATTCTATGGAACCTAGTGTTAAACAAGGGCAACGGTTCATGATGCTCCTTTCTAATAGTGGCAAATTGGTGATATAGTATTGCAGGGTCTACATAAACCCTGAACTAATTAATAAAAGCATTCTCTAAATCATTCCAACCTAGAATGGATCCTTGGAGTAGATTTAGATACCAATTATATGCCATATCTCCTAAATAGTAAGGAAATAATCTACATACCACATCTTAATGAGCAACTTGAGCTCGCGTGCAGGCATCTTTGAATGCTTGTATATGTTCCTCTGCACTTCTTGATTCTCCATGCATGTATTTTGGATAGAACTTCTCTGGGTTCTTTGGTAAATCATGGAATCCACTTGGAATAGTCCCTAACGGGGAGGGATTACCCACAAAATAAGCCATTGGTGGAATTGATTGGGAAGGTGGTGGTGATAATGGCCGAATTGGTGGTGACAAAGGCCTACTTGGTGGTGGTGTGGATGGAATTAGTGGAAATCCTAGTGGAGTAAGCGATGGTGGTAATGTAGGTATTTCTACCCTACGAGCATGAGGTCTTGATCTAACCGAGGTTTTAAGTTCTTTGAATATTTCATGATTAGTAGAGGATCTAAGAACCCTCTCATTTCCCTCTGGCAAAAAAGATCTTCCGCGAGCCAGCTTGCCCTTTCAGGCCCTCGTTCTAGCGCCAATTTCTGTTGATGGTTAAAATGACACAAACAACATTAAAACAAAATATTTCTACTCTATTTCTCTTGAAAAAGAAAGACTACATGTAGTGGCTTGACTCCCAAGGTTTTGGTAGTTGGTTCTCAACTATTTGATGTCACTCAATTGGTTCATGCAACTGTAATATTCAAGGGGCCCGTGCTAGTAAGAAAGGATTCAAGCTATGACTCTCTTTATCAAAGTAGTTCCTGTAAATCAATGGGTTTAAAATAAAAGAAAAAGATAGATCGAGGGGGTAAATCAGTAAGTATGAATTAAATTTATCTAATATCCAAACATATACTTTTAATAATGAATGTTTTCTTAACCGATCACAAAAACCATAGCATGACACAACCCACAGTATAACTATACCATCATATGCATCTTAGGTGCTTAATTCAATTTCTCTATTCGCCTATCACAAGTATTTCCAAGATTTGAAAACCACACACATTCATTCATCATAAAAACTATAGATCAATAGACTTTAATAACCTTAATTCTATGACAATTTAACAAGATAATTTTTAAACCTGGTTTCTTCTAATGACTTTCATCACATAAGAAACTATCATGCTTCAGCACAATCACTGGCATTCAAGTGGATTATAACTTGTTAACCTTATCAAATAACACAATTCAATGCAAACTCCATATTTCGTAAACCTGCAATTCTATTAACTGTAAACAAGATCTGGCACAATGTATCTCTGCAAAATTCTCTATAAAAATTCTATCTCCTAGCACTAGGTAAGCCAATCCAGTTCTGAATTAGCCGACCCTTACAATGTAATACCCATCTAGTATTTATAGAATACAAAAAGAAGTTCGAACTTTACTTCTATCTTAGGCTTTCCACCTTTTTAGGAACAATCAACTATCTTGGAAACTCAGATCAATTTTGATCTTAAGTTCTTACATTATACATGCAGTTTGATCTAACAATAAAAAATAGAACTAGAAGAAAAGAAGATCATGCATCCTTAAGACTGTCAGTGCTGCATGCATACAACATGCAAGGAAGAAGATAATCATGCATCATGCATGGAAGAAGAACATCATGCATGCAATATTTTATGCATGTGAAGCTGAATCCGCTATGAACTCATCATAACTGGTGAAGACTTGTTATAGCATATCCATATCTAGCCCATCAATCCAGTCATCTTCAAATTTGATGCGATCCAACTCAACTGCAGCAAATTCTTTCATGCTTTTTACCTTAACCAACTCTCTCCCTGTAGCTTTTATTTCTTCCTTGACTTCTACAAGCTGATCTATCACTAAGTTTTCTCCATCATATTTCTCCTACATGAGTCCTTGGAATCTTTCGTTCCATTTCTCTCTAACTTGACTCAACGGCATGCCATCTTTAGTCATTACATTCACATCTACTATTATAGCCATAACCGCTTCCAACTCTTCCAACTACTCAGTTAAATTATTAACTGCTTCCTGAATTTCATCCTTATGCTTGCTCAAAAAGCCAGTCCTAAACTTAAGGATACGAGAAGTCTTTTCTACAAAATCTTTATTATCATCTTCGAGTATAGATTCTTCTAGAAGAGTAGTTAGAGGCAATGCATTTATCTTCTCTAGCTTTTCACTATACTCTTTGTACTCTTCTTCTAACTTCTTAGATGCCTCAATATATTGATGCATCTCTTTTATTACTCCTTCCGCCTCCTTATAGGTTTCAAATCCTTTTTCCAAAACCTCACCTACCTCACGGTTCACTTTGTCTATCCATTTGTCAACCATCTCCACCTTACCTCTAACCTGCACCAAATCATCAACCTCCTTTTTGCTTAGCAAAATAGGAGTCTCAATTGCTACAACCTGTTGTGACCTTGGAGAGGAGACACTCTTCAAAAATGAATGTAACTGATCTAACTAAGCCTTAAGCTCATCTTTGTTTTGTTTGTCCTTGATCATCCTTGATTTTGTTGTTGAAGCCACCACATCAATCAGATTCATTTGTTGATTTCTAGTGGGTCTTCCCAAGTTAACTGTACTCAATTGATAGTCTGTGAGCTGCATATCCCCTACCTCCTTTTGAATCATAGGTACGACACATTCAGCAACTATCTCCCCTTTATCTATGAGTCTGGTAGAATGCAAAATTTTAGCCCTCTTCTTAAGCCTTTCCTATTCAATCTCCTTCATCATGTCCTCCCAATTAAGAGGTTGAGGAGGTGTTCTAGCTCTCTTCTACAAATTTAATTTCAACCATGTAGGAGCACTAGGAGTCATCATCATGGAAGAGGAAGCAACAACTATAGAGGATGGCTGAATATCTACCTCAGGTTGAGAATCAACCTTTGCCTTCTCTTGTTGCTCCTGCAGCACATGCATCTACACCAACTTCTCAGCCTCTTCTCTATCTCTTTGTTCCTACATTTTCCTGTCTTCTTCTTCTTTTCTCAATCTTTCCTCTTCCATCTGATCCTTCTCTTTTTCTTTCTCTAAGGCCTCTCTTTCTAACCGTTCTTCCTCTAAAGCTTTATGTTTTGTAGCTTCGGCCTCTCCTTCTTTTTGCTTCCTTTCAGTTTCTTCCCTTTCTATCCTTTCTATTTCCAAGGCTATGAGTTTCTCTACCTTTTCCCTTTCTTTCTCAGCATGTTGTTTCTTTACTAGCTCTTCAGCCTCTTTTTCTTTTCTTAGAGCTTCAGCCTCTTGTTCTTTCTATCGAGTCTCCTCTACAAGCTTCAATCTAGCAACTAGGGCTTCCTTTTCCCTTTGATTTCTTGCTTTCTCCTCCTCGAGATCATGGATCTTCTGTATCAGTTGTAGCTTGTCATTTTCTACCTTGACCTTGATCTCATGCTCTTGTTGCCTCATTTACTCCTCCATTGTATCAGTTACTATCCTTGTTTTAGCCCCTTTTACCTTTGATTGCTGCTATTGAAGTAGAGCATCAGCTTGCAACTTTACCTCCATTTCCTTTTGTTTCTCCACAGCAACCCTTGCATCATATTCTCTGGTAGCGTCTTCAAACTGTTTCCATTGTTCTTCCTATGTAAGAATCTGCTCAACAGTATAATCTAGAGATACATTTTTCTTGCAAGTTCTTTTCTAACAGAGTTTCATCCGAGTCTGTCTCAATTTCTACTAACTCTTCCTCCACTTCTTTTCCTTTAGTAGCTTCAGCCATGGCATAAAGCACTCCTTGAACTTCTTTACTTTTCTTCCTTGTGAGTGGAGCTTGTGCAGATGACTCACACAATGCAGGCGTAGGAACAACAGATTCAACTGGAACATCTCCCTCGGGTGTCTCTTCTTCTTCATCAACTACATCCAACTTTGTTTCTTCAACATCCGGAGGAAAGAATTCCAATGGTTCCTTGGAAGGTGCCTTTCTTTTAATCCTCTTATACCCTTTACCTTTGTTGAGGATTGGTCCTTGAGAATCTTGAGTCCTCATCATCAACCATGGCACACTTCTATCCAAGACTGTTCTTCCCAGTTTCTTAATGTCAATAGTTTCTTCTTCATTCTAGTCTATTGGATCTAAATTTTTGGTGCCAATCTTCAAAGCTTCATATGAGGGATCTAATACCATTCCATTATCCACCAAAGTGTCAGGAATATTATCTTTAATACCCAGCTCTACCATAAGTGAGACTGGTAATCTCTCATAATTCTTCTTCCTTAAGTCAAATTCATCCTGCCTATCACACCAAAAATCCTCTAACAAATTAAAATCTCTAGTAAATACTGAAGGTAATAAAGCATACATCTTCGTTTTTGGATTAAAATACTTACGAGATGTATACAATCCCAATTTTAATTGTATCAACTCATTACAAACCACCTTAGCTGCCTTTAAGTGTTGATAGCCATATTCCCCCAGTGTCATAGGAAACTTATGGCATCCTGTCTTGTGCTTCATCCCAAATCTAGCATTAACTCCAATGGCTTGATATACAAATTCTATAAGCACTATTCTATTGCTGCAGCATCTTTGCAGTAAATGGGGATGACCTTCAAACCCAAACAATCTGAAGTATGTAAATTTGGGGTATTGGATATACCAACTTCCCCATTCATAAATGAATTCCATAGCTTCTTGGCTGAACCTATATCCTGCATCTCCACTCAACTGGTTGATAACCACATATAAAAAGGCATCATTGACTCTTCTGAAGTGAGTCTCAGCCACCTGAAGAGATAATTGATCATAGTGTTTCCATACCTTCTTTTGTCCATCCAAGACTCCCATTATACCTACTCTATTTAATCCTGGGAAAATCCCCAATCTTGCTGCAGCATAGACCACATATGAAGTCATGAAGAAAGATTTGGTCTATCTCACCCTTGTGAGCTGGTCATGTATGGCATCAGAAACAATCATTGACCAATCAAATTGATAATCCCCCTGAAAGATCACTTGAATAAAATGAAACATCCATTCCTTGAAATGGAAGGCATCCCTCTTCCCAAACACTCTGGACAACATCAATAATAAATCAGATATCTCCTTCTTGAAGTCTGCCCTCTTTGGCTGGTCTGCCAATTTGCTCAAAGACTTCTTCTCTATACTTAACCATCTTTTGTTTAAATGAGACTTATTGTAGTCTTTATGCTTACTATATTTCTCCAATGCCTCAGCCTCAGTCAACTGCACTAAATTCTTGGGATCAAGAACATTGAATATGCTTTGGAACATCTGCGGAGTAAGATCTATAGTCACATTATTCTGTGAATCCATGCATAATCTTGTAGCTGGATTATAAGTACTGGCCACTATACATATCAACTCCGGACACTGAACTGACAAAGGAAACACAGTGATATGTGCAAGACCGGAGTCAACAATCCTTTGAGTTCTCCCTATCAAGTTTTCCCTTTCTGCAAAAGTCTCTTCATGTAATTCTTCAAAACTATACTGGCCCAGATTGGTATCTGTGATATCTGACCAGTTTGATTCCACCTTGCTCACCTTCACCACCGGATTCCTATGATCATACCTTAATGTATAAGGTAACTGTTCTGGTTTCATCTTCTTAATTTTTGGTGCTATCTTTGACGTTCCAGCTGGTTGATTCCTTTGAGCTGCCTCTCCTGATGTTCCTGACATCTCTCAAATCTCCTGCAAGCAAACCTCTAATTAGACCTTCAAATAAATCAGTACAAAACATGTTTTAAAAACCATACCTGTTACATATACATCGGAGTCGGAACCAGAGAGAAGCTCAAAACAAGCGCTTTTACAAAATTGGCGGACTCGGAGCAAAAACCGATATAGGAACTTCACCTAGTAATGAACGGGCTCGGAGTCAGAGTCGGGAAAGTTATCAAAACCAGGATCGGAATGAAAAAGGGATTTGGTTTTTTCCTTCAAACTCTCTTCTTTTCATATTCTATTTCCATTCCGCCTCTGCCTCCGATTTGGTTATTATTTCGACAAAAGACTCCCCACTATATGCAGAGCTGGACACGGGATGAAAACGGAACTGATAAACTTTACAAACAAAATTCTTAAGTTTAAGATCAGTTCCGATCCCGCCTCCGCTAGTCAACACATACTTCAAGAAAACCTTTTAGAACTCGAAATCGAAAACGAGATAGAAATTGAATTGATAACTTTGGTAAAAACAAAACTCTTGTGCCCATACCCATTCCAATCCCGCCTCCGCCTATGCTAATCATGACATCACCAAATTTATTCATTTTCATCATAACTTTATGGTTAAACCTAGGTCACCATAAAATGGCAAAGGAGCTTAAAAACCCTACCCTCATATGACCGTGGGGAACAATTGTATTTTAGATCCATTTATTTAAATCTTATTTTAAAGTAATTACAGAGACCGACGAAACGCTAATCTAACAAACTTAATAAAACTAGGGCATGGGTTTTAAAACCCTGCCATTCTACCAAATGATGAAACCCTAATTTAAACAATAAATCTAATCTATTTTAACTCACTGTAAAATCTCTAACCTACCCCACTATAAATTCTTAATCTAACTCACGCCATAAAAAACCTTTAATCTAATCTAAATCTACTACAAATCAAAAATGACACGACACGATCACGATTAAGACATGAAAGTGACAATTGCCAAAAAAATAGAAAGAATCGACACGACAAAATAAAACAACAAAGATTAAAACAAAACAAAACAAGCCAAAACAAGAACCTACTCACTTAATCACATTGATGATCATAAAATTGCTTTAAAACACAAAGATTGAACATGCGAACAGATACAAGGCAAAAAACAACAAGGAAATAAACAACGAACAAAGATAAAAGACCTACCTCAAACGCAAACAAAGCCACGCTAACTTTCTGAATCAATTCGCACACAATATCCCTTGTCTATCTTGATCAATTTGCTCAAATGAACTCTGCTATTGCTCTTCGTGCTCTCAGACTTGTAATAATAACAATAATAATCGGCTTTAACCCTTAATAAAGAAAAAAGTATGTGAATTTCTACCTACACCGGAAACCACCATTAATGCATTAAAACGCAGTAAAGGTAGAGTCGAAACTATAAGAGAATGGACACTGGTCTGCAGTGCAACTTCAGTCAAAAAGTCAACGACAAAAATTGGCAGGGTTGAAACTAAAATGGAAACAGGATCTTAAAATCATAAACTTTCGAAACCTTATCCCCATTCCGACTCCACGTCCGACAACTAAAAACAAAACAAAAACAAAAACAAAAAGTTAAGTAAAAGACCAACCTAATAAAACAAAACAAAAACAAAAACAAAAAGTTAAGTAAAAGACCAACCTAATAAAACAAAACACAAAAATCGAGACAAACAAACATTAAAAAGGGAGCGGAGGCAGGATCAGAATTGAATTTGATTTTACAAAATTTGAAAAGTACCATCCCAATTCCCACTCTTGCTCTGCTTCCGCTAAAGAGAGAAAACAAAGGCAAAGAAAAGACTGTCGAAATAGAACCAAAATACACCTCAAAAGATCTTTCAAAACCCGATTCAGCTCCGGTCCCTGCTCTAATAGAGAAATCAAAGAAAAACAAAGTATTGGCAAAACTAGACTCCAAACTTTGTTCCAAAAACAACTAAATACAAAAACGCAAAGGGGGACCCATTTTGACCAAGGCAAAAGATGGGGTGGTTATGCAAGGCATAACAGGACATATATTTTTAATTGAGATAAGGTTTGTATGAACTAAAAAGGTGTACCTTCAGTTCTAATCACCTTCTTTGGTTCTATCAATTTTCCTTTGCTTTCCTCTTTTTTCCCTTTGCATGTTTGACTTGGATTTTACTTATCGATAGGAGCCTCTTTACTTTCTTCCTTAGGAGAATACTTCTGTTCCTTTTTGTCAGATTTATCATCTATCCTCTTAGATGTCTCTTTTGATATTTTTTTATTTTTTACAAATATTCCCCTTGGAACACCCTCATCTTTGTTCATTGTTTTGTTCCTCAACCGATACTTGCTTCTAGCTTCCTCCACTACTGCAATAGTTAACCTCACAATCTCTTCTTCACTCGGTCTCCTTATACTATGTTTATTAGTCTGGCATGACGTAATAGGGGATTTTTGCTCATTTTCACTTTCTTCATAGTCAGAAAAAAACTGTTGCTCTGCCATATGAATATTGTATTTTTGATGATCAACATCATATTCATATCTCTCCTCCTCTGAAGATGAATATTCCTATTCCAAAGGATTAAGAGTGTGGGAAGTTAGATAGACATTCTAGTCTTCACCACCCTCATTTTCCAATATGTCATCTTCTGGTATTGACTGAGTTGTAACACAATGCTCTAGAGAATGTGGTGCACAAAAAACTGAGCACCATGGACTTTTATCTACCATATATGCTCATTTTTTTTTAATCGATCCGGTGTTTCTTTATTTCTTGGTCTATCATTTACTAGCTTCCCATCCTTCCATTTTTTATTATAAGGAATGTCATGCAACCTTGGTATTTCATTCTTATATGTATTTTTTTGTCTATTCAAGGGAGCATATTGGGGAGCCCTAGGATTTTCCCTTTTATAAATCATCCCTACAACCTTCTTGTTATTCTCAATTATGAGTGTTATGTTTTGAGCTTCAGCCAAGTTCCTGGGATCTCTATTCCTAAATTCATATCCTATTTTGGGATCAAAAGCTTTCAAGTAGATGTTCAATGTAGCAGGATCAGTCAACTTGGATCCACAAGGTATCTTATTATGTAATTTGGCAAACCTCTGATTAAATTCATAATATGACTCATTTTGATGCTTTTGGATAGTTACCAACTCATGCAAAGAAAACTTTGATGCACATTGATTCCCATATTTCTCAAGAAACTGCTCATAAAATATATGAATGTAATTAATGGATTCTTTTGGTAAATTGTTAAACTAGTCCCTGACATCTTCGATCAATGAAATCATGAATAACCTCATCTATACATCCTCATATTGCATATCCAGGTCTTGAATGACTATTTTAAAGTTTCTCAAATGTTCCTCGGTTGTGACTGCACTAGTCCCTATGAATTCTGGGACTAAGTTTCTCCAATTTTTATCCAGAGGGTGAGGGTATATCTGAAATCTGGCCAAATCAAACTACCTGATCATAGTTGTGTATTGTGGTGGAGGATTTTGGTATTGCTGATGCTGCTACATTGGATTACTAATTCTCACATATTGATGACCTTGTGAGGGTACATGCTACTGATAAGGAGGTGGTTGAATGCCCTTATGTTGTGGTGGAGCATTTTGATGTCCACATTGATTCTTTGGCTGATTTTGGTGGGCCTGTGGGGAATTTGATACTCTCATATTGTTATTTTTATGAGGGGGTACATATTTCGGTGAGTCAGCCATGGGTGTTTTAATTTGAGACTTGTGTAATTTTATCTTTTTGAATTCTTCCATTTCTTGAAGTTGTTGCTCATATTTTACCCTTAATATTTTTGCCTATTGCCTCATGTGATCCCACTATGTATCTTCTTCATTCTGTGCCATAAGTTCACAATTTTCTTCAGATGCTTTATCATACTCAAGTCCTTCCTCAAAGAGTGTTGTTCTCATCCTACCATTTCCTATAAGAGACCACAAGATAATTAAAACAATCGTGTTGTCCCTCCTAAATTAAAAATATATATTACAAAACTTAAGAGAAAATGGTTGAACAAGCTCCTATGGTTCCTTTTTTTCCTCCTCTAATGGAAGAAAACAAACCTATGGTTGATAAACCCACTCTTGCACAATCACAAATTTACAAAAAAAAAATGAAATCAAAATTCTAGAGAGTGTGGGCATAGATGTTGTTCTATTCCAAGTATGCTACAACTAAACAAGAAAAGAACAATATTAAAAAAAATATGACATTTCCTAAATAAATTCATGATGACTCTATACCCTCACCACAATGTAAACAAGAACCTTCCAGATAAATTATCATTCAACCACCTCATGTGATTAATCTTGATGATGACATTAACATTATAAATATTAATGAACAAGTTCATAATGAGTTGAATTCACTATTCTCCTCTTCCATGACCTTAAATAAGAATTCTCCTAATAAGAGTGTTGAAGTTGGTGCTTTTCCTAGTTTGACACTTGTCATTTTTCCTTTTTCTAGTTTCCCGCATTTCGTATACACTAATAAAGATTGGGATGCAAATGGCCTGCTATAGGTTGAATCACACGTGGCTTACGAGTCTTTTGTATTGTTTTCTTTTCTTGTTTCTTTATGTGAAATTTCATGTGTATAATGTGATCCATGATATTTTTTTTTTACATATATCTCTCTCTTTTAGTGCGTTCCTTTATATGTATCTACATTCTTCCATATGTCTTAAATATTCTACCTCTTTTCATTTTTCTTGTGTTTTCATTTTGGGGATGATGCAATGCATCGATACATTTAGGTCTCTTCCATGTTGACCCAAAGAATTTTTCTTTGTTTTCCCTCTCTATGTGTCATTCTTCTCATTCTATGAGTATTTGGGGAATGATGAAATTTTTGAGCTCTATAACAACATTGTAGCAAAGACATACTGACCTTGAATAAATAGATCCTTATATATTTTTGGGGTCAATCCCTGCCTCCTTTTTCATGAAGTAGCTTTATTTCGGAAACATATGACTTGGCATAAGGCTTTCCAAATAGTCTATCATGTATTAGGATTAAACATTGGCCACTTTAAAATTTTGATATGAATTGAAAAAGAAGTCTCTATGGTGTCTAATAGGTTCAATAAGCTTGGGCCAAAATAAATCCAATGAAAATTTCCCACGAGGACACAAAATTAAAGCCACTATGGTGCAAAGTAAAGATTTCATTGCCAAAGTCAAAATTCAAAAATTTATGGTCAACCAATGTGATGACATTCATGGAGAAAAGCTATGGATAGCCTAACTTCATGCAAAAAGAAAAATTACGACAGGATAATTGTGAATGAGATATTTAATATTTTCAGTCTAACTTTTATAGGGAGATTTATTGAGCCAATCGTAGGGCAAGAAAAACCATTATGTGTTTTAATCCATGCTTTTTATTTTTCATATGTATCTTGATATAGTTCATGAAAAAATAGGAATTCTTCAATAATCACATTATCTACACAAGTAGGATCAATTAATATCCCATTAGTAGGCTTATCATTGATTCTTCCAGTATGTAAAGAGGACCATTCGGTGCATGTTTGATTATGTCATTTTGTGATAAAGCAATATCAAGTGGAATTTTGGTCTTCCCCATATAAGGTTTAGCTTCAATAAATGACACCATTCTAATAATTTCTTCCTCACTTTTATCTTTTGTGTTTTCCTCATTTGTGTTAACATTCATCACATTATTATTATTTTCACTAGCTTTGACAAATGTAATAGTGCGTTTGGGCATGGGATTTCTAAAGATCTGTAAGTTTTGGTTATGAGGAGCTACAAACTTATTATCTTGATCATTCACACCTCCAATTAGAAGTTTATTAGAATAAATTGAGGTCTTTTATAAGATGTTTAATATGCTTAAATATTATGTATCATTTCCATTTTGCTATTGGTAATGGCAATACTTTTTTGATCTATAGTTTGCGGGTAATGGTTTATTAAGATCAGGAGCTCTTAAAGGAGGTAAGGAAATCATATTCTTCTCCACGAGCTACAAAATTATATTATGAAGGATATTTGGTAGAGGGATAAATTTTATATTCCTATCACCAAAGGAAAAATATTTTTTTGTCTTTATAGCAACCACTTGGTTATCAACTTGTTGATTTGGTCTAGGAGAATTAATTTATAAAATTCCCCTATTGTAAGGTTGTTAAATATTTAAAGGTTTGGATTCAAAATTTTTAGGTGGCTAGGTGAATTTTTCACATCAAAACTACTAATTGAATTCAGATAATCATGAAGTGTCTTACATAACTATCTTAATGAGGGAATTCTCATCATCTCAAGATTTGTTTGGATTTTGTCTTGCAAGATGGAAATAAAAATTCCTTGAATGTTGGCATCAAGAGTATTAATGTTTACTTTTTAAAAAAGAATTTTATATCGTGTTATGAAATCAGTGACTCTCTCATAATCCTTTTGTTTACATTTCATTAAATCAGCTAGGGTCATCTTGGGACCCATGTGAATGTGGAAGTGGTTGTAGAAGGCATCAATAATATAATTGCATGATTTTATTGAGTTTTTTGATAAATAAATAAACCACTCTAAAGAAGTATCTCTAAAGGATCTAGGGAAGATCTTAGCAAAGAGCTTATCTTCAAAGATAAATCCACTACATAGGGTTGTATAAGAAGAAAAATGGCTAACATGATCTCCTTTCCAACCAAATTTCTTTAATATAGGAACTTCTATACCTTGTGGAATTTGTGTTGTCAATATCTCCAAGGATAACAGACTGGTTTTGATGTATTGTGAAGGTTGGCCATTGTTGTTTTGATTTTGGGTAGGAATTTTTTGTTGAAGGAATGCAATGTTTTACAAATTTATGTTAATGATGGGATCATTATTGGTATTGTAATATGGAGGGGAGTAAGTTGGAGTGGTGTATGTTTGCGAAGAGTAAGTGAATTTTATGTTTCTAAGGGGAGATGATTGAGGAGATATGAGATTTGAATGAACAAATCTAGAAGGATTCCCAATGTAACTACCTAGGGAGGTGTTGACATGGTTAGTAGGCTGAATGGTTGTGGTAACATGAGTAATAGTGTATGTAGGAATAGAGATGGGTATTATATAAAGAGGAATTTAATTTTTCCCTTGGCTTTGAGTATACCAAAAAGCTTGAGTATAACTAGTCAAAGTAGGGATGGTATTGTTAACTTCATGCACATTGGTTGTAGGTAAGTAAGTAATTATAAATGAGGTATCCACATAATGATCCATATGAGGTTGATTATCAACACTATTAGAAAGAGAGTTAGAAAGATTCCAAAGATCCACGGTGAATGGGTGTATCATAGGAAGACACACGAGTTTTGAACTATGTCTCACAACATTAGTTCTAATAGGACACCAAGTTGTAAAGCTCATACTTGTTCTACAAACTCAATGCCAACCCAAAATGGAAAGAGGGTAAAATGCAATGTAATGAACTAGAATGCAATATGTGAATGTAATTTGTAAGATTCTAAACAAGGTAATTTTTTTATTAAACTATGTGAAAATCTAAAAATGGAGTCTTGTAAATGAAATTTTGGAATCACACAATGAACTAATTTTATCAAATTAAGCCATATATGATCAAATTAATGAAACAAGATTTTTAAGGCAGAGGAAGAAATCTAAAAACAACAAACAAAAATGGAAAGATGAATGCTTTAATGTCGAAAAAATTAGAATATGACCCTTATCCGGGAATCATTCACCCTAGGGTTAATGGGTCCTAGGTGAGGGTTTTGAAACAATTTTTTATAGAATTTTGAGTGATTTTCAATAATCTCCATATACTGGTTTGTTACAAGAAGTTTCAATTTTAATATTTTGTAAATTCAATGTGGAATGAAAGTGAAAAATTTGATAAAAAGACAATCTAGAATACCTAATTTGATATACAATTTTGTTTCAATTTTCAAATGCAAGTTAATATGATGTAGTGCTATGAAATATGACTAACATTTATTGTATTTTTAAGATTTAACGATTGTAAGATATGCAATCCTAAAACCCTTAAATGAAATGCAAAGACAAGAAACCCTAAATGAGACCTATTTTCATGCAAAGAGATACAAATGAATGCAATATCTAAATCTAGGATGAAAGAGGACTCTAAAATAAAAAATTGCAATGATAAAAGTCAAGTTCGCCAAAATGAAACAAAGGAAAACATGGTAATTTTATTTACCACAATGGAGTGATGAAAAATGGACCTATTTTCCTTATTTCATTCAAAATTTGTCTTATAAAGTCCAAATGAAGAATAGTAATCAAAAGGCAGATCTGTAAAGGTAAAAATGTTGTGTAGCTTTCACAAAAAGTCACTTTTTGAAGCTCATTGAGGACTGATTTTCCCTATGGTGATCGGGTCCTAGCTAGGGTTTCTGGAAATTTCTTTCTAGGTTCTCTTCTAGTCAATATAAACTTCTAGATTCCAAGTGCTCACTGTAGGACAACCAAAAATGAAATGTGTACAATATTTTATGTGATTTGACAAATTTTCTTGCAACTTTGACAACTTTGCAACTTTGTTCAATTTTTCTCTTTAAAGGATCTTGGAAAAAAAATTGCAATTACACATGAAAGAGAGAAAAGTGTTGTTTTTTAGGTGAATGGGGGTTTTCCTTGGTCGAACCCCATTTCATGAATTAAACCTTGTAATAAAATGAAACAGGAAAGAAGGAATGATGAATGAACAGCATTTTCACAACTCACCAAACCTTATTTAGACCTTGGAATACAAATTTCCAAACTTACATGAAGTGGCTTCAACAAATGGAGATCTTGATCATGGAACTTGATTTGAAGCAATTCCTTTGAATGCTTGAATGGATTTTGAACAAGTTACAATAACATATTAGGTCAAACAACATGCATGATGCAAGAAATCTTTGACATGATGAAATGGATCTTGATTGCTGCAATAATCTTCTATAAATATTCCCTTGAAATTGATATTTGAGTCCTCTTTTGAAAATAATCTTGATTGCTTATGAAATTCTAGGTGAAACATAGTGAAATAAACTTGCATTTATATGTATCTTAAGACTAATTCCCAAAATTCAAATATCACAAGCTGACATTGAATTATAGATTTAAAATCATCAAAATACTACCAAAAACATATTTCAAAGGGGGTCCTAGGTCTAAGTGAGGACCTATTTTCCATAGGGGGGTGAATAGGTCATAGGCCACTTACGTAGGACACACACTGTCCAATGTTAAACATTATATTAAAATAGGGTTATAGGCCTATCTTATAACCCATTTTCCCTATGACGAATGGGTTATAGGTCACTTACCTAGGACACACATCTTCCAAAGTTAAGTTTTGTGTATTGGAATTTATAAATTTTGATTTTTATCCCTCGAAATGTGCATTTAATTAAGCTTGGATTTGAATTGAAGGGGCCAATTAAGGAGGAAAAGCATAAATCAATTAATAAAGCTATAGATTAATGTGAAAGTATAAAGATACACCTTACAACATCAAAAACAAGGCACAATTAATTCAATTTAGTTTGAAAAGGCCCTAAACTTAATGTGAATATGAGAAACAATTACAACACTAAATTAAGGCAACATTACGTTCATTTTAATGCTAACTATTTCAAAATTAAGTTTGAAAAATGGATATTTCTTCCTATACTATAGGTATAATGGGGTCATGTCTCATTATTTACATTTAGTTATCTATGAATTTAGTAATTATGTCATGCATTTAATATTTGTATTGAGAATTTAATGTTTGTCCTAGATTATTATGACTTAGTTGTCTCATGTGATAGGATTAAGACACTTGTCATGATCATGTCTAATCCTATCTCACTCCTTGCATATATAAACAAGGCTTAATATGTACAGTACATCAATCCAAGAAACTTAGTTGAGATATTTTTCAGTTGTATAAGCTCAATATATTATTTCAATCTTGAGTATTGCATATTGGCCACATCTTGGATATATTGTTGCAATTTAATGTTCTTGGTTTTCCCTTTTGTGGAAGGTTGTTGATTTTTATAGATGATCCTAGAGTCTTGATTTCTTGAGTGAATCAAACATATTATATGAGATATATCTCAACTACTACATGGTAGGAGAGCTTTACATTTGAAAATCCCTTCTTAGATTTGATGGTGATTGGAGCTTGAGTTTTTCGCAAGGTGCATATTGGATAAAAATGGAATATATATTTTGCCTCATGTACTTTCGAGAAAAAAAATTCTTTGTTTTGTTCAAAACCACAAAATACCATCCAACTATCTACTATATTTTATAAAAATAGCTATAAATAGTGCATCATGGCTATTTTTCCTATAGGTGAAGTTTACTTTTTTAACCAAATTGCATGTTCTAGTTATTGGATTCAAAATCACTTTCTGAGTTTTGTTGGTAGCATCAAAATATTATCTGCATATTCATTAATTTTTGCATACCCCAGTAATTTTTTTAGAAATAAAATGAAAAGGGTCATGTCTACTGGATATCATCAAACAAAATTTACCTTTCAAAAAAAATCATAACGTTTCATCATGATGTCTATTTTTGGCAAACAACATATTAACGGAAAGCTAGTTCTGAGAAATTCATAGTGGTGCAAGTAATATTTTTAGATTTTATCCTCTACACATAATTAAGGAAGTTTTTAGTCATGGAGGTAGATTTGAACATTCATTAATGCATTCACTATTTCCTTTTTGTGTGTATTAGGTTTACATATTCTTTGCAGCTCGTTTGAGTTCTAGATCATTTTTCAATCCACTATTGCTTCATAGATTTAAAGATTGTGTGATATAGTGTGTGTTCCAATATTTTTTGGCATTAGGTATTTTGTTGTTTTATCATGATTCCAACTTGAGTCCTTTAGTGAATATAATATTATTTCTAGCAAACAAAATTATCTTTCCCTTGCTTGTCAAACCGAGGATTCCAATGTTACTTCATAGTGTGCTTCCATTGCTTCTTTGTGGCATGTTATCTCATTTGGGGGGATGTATGGTCTCTCTTATCATCATTTTTGTGGATAGAGATTGATTAGGTTTTTGATGGATCATTTCATTGATAGGGCGCAAAATTTTATTTTCTTATTTCATCTCTCTTTTGGGGAGGAGTTGTGTTCCACTCATTTTTCTTTGTCTCTCTAGTTGTGAGAGATTTCTTATCATTTCATTTTCATTTGTACATGGGTACCTAACATGGCCTAGTAGCGGAGATGTATCCTTGAATCTTTGTGTTATTTGTATAATAATATACTCCCTAAGTTGCACTTATGGAGGGTGTTTGTGTGAATTGGGTTATTTTCTAACTAGCCATCAGTGAGGACCTATGCACACTATTATAAGTTCACTTACGAATTAAGTTTCATAGTTGTCATTTCTAGAAGTAAGTTATAATGGGGTCATGTCTCATTATTTATTTTTAGTTATCTAGGCATTTAATATTTGCATTGAGAATATAATGTTTTTGGCCTAGGTTATTATGACTTAGTTATCTCATGTGATGGGATTAAGACACTTTTCATGATCTTTTCTAATCCTATCTCACTCCTTACCTATATAAACAATGCTTCATATGTACATTATGCCAATCAAAGCAACTAAACTGAGATATTTTTTCAGTTGTGTAAGTATAATATATTATTGCAATCATGAGTATGGCATGTTGGCCACATCTTCCATCTATTGTTGAAATTTTATTTTATTTCTTGTGGAAGGTTTTTGTTTGTTTTTTTAGATGACCCTAGAGCCTTGAGTCCTTGACTAAGCCAAACATGTTCTATGATCTATATCTCAGCTCCTAGATTTATTATTCTACCTCACACTAATGAAAAATGTGGTGTGCACAATGGATGATGGTTTTATTGTTGGTTGTTTCATTTTTAAGTAATTTCTATTTAGGATCCTTCTCACATGAGTGATCTTTGCAATGCCGCAAAACCATTATTATGAAATTAAGAGGTTATTAGTGTTCTCATGATATTTACTATAGGAATATATTTTTATTTTTGTATGTTGGGTGATTCATGTGCATGATCATTACAAAATTTTATCCCTTATATGCTTCAATTATCTCCCCATTCTATTCCCACATAGGTTTTTTAGCTTTCTCTATGTTTTAATGGAATTTCACTAGCTTCAATGTTTTCTTTTGGTTTTATATTTTAATTTTTCTTGTTGGTTTGTTTTCCTTTTGGATTTTCTTGTAGGTTCATTTAAATTGTGTTCATTCTTACACATTTTCCTTGATTCTGGACTTTGATTAAGTCATGTTTTGTAGGTTATATTGTTTTAGTTTTCTACTTTTTGTTCTTGTATTTTTTATCTCATTTAATTTTCCTCGGTTGAATCAATTTTTATTCTAGCACATTATTTGAGGGTTTTTGTGATGAAAATCATTCCATCTCGTGGACTCATTAAAAAATTTGATTCCCACATTCTAGATTTGGTGTAAGGTAATAGTTTTCTCAAGTCTATGATCTCTTACACATTTCATGCTTTATGTCTTTCAAAGGTTTTGAATTAGAATTCTCTTATCAGATCTCCTATGATGAGTATGTATTATTGATTATGTTTGATCCCTGATCCATGATCAAGTAGGATATCCCTACTATATTTGACTAATATAGTAAGGCAAGTAGTTGACTTGACACCCTACCCTTTATAGTAATTCTCACTCTTTATCCTTTTATGGGGTTAATATTTTCATTGATTGCATGAAATTTTTGATTGATGATGTGTTGTGTGGTTGAAATTGAATCACCAATTCTATATACAATGATATATGCATGGGATCAGGATATGTTAGTTTCTTACTATGATTTACAATTTTAGGTATAATTTTTAAGATATTTGTGATGTTCAATCTCTAACAAAAATAATATACATCCTAAAGGGGATTGTGGAATTGGGTCATATTTTATTAGGATCTTTCAACTTGTAATTATTGATTGCCTCCAATTCCCAAAACCTGAAAAAATAAATGTGAACACAATTATAGGTATCAAACATAGAGGTCGCTTGATATTTTTCATATGATATGGATGGTCTCATAAGTTTAGTAGTGAACTACTAGTAAAATTTTGTGTTTTTTTTTACATGACCAACAATCAATACATTTATACTCTGAATATATATATAATTCTCTCTAATATACAGGTTTTATGTGGATTTTATAGTGTAATGGAAGGATATCCTACCAATATGAAGTATGAGTTCAAGGGATACAAGCCCTCATCCAAAATTTTCTCACCCTACAATAAGATATGAGATGTAGATTTGGGTGATGTGGACATTTAAGAAATTTATAAATGGGGTTGATATGGAGGGAGAAAAATATTTCTTTCTATATTTTTAGTCAGGTCATGATTGGTGGAAGTCTAGCCGTTTTCCCAAACATAGTGTAAACTCTTGAGCTTGTTCTTTCTTGTGTCCAATATTAAATATTATGAATCGAATTGTGGTTGGCCTATCTAGTGAGGTTGTACTAGATATTAGTCCAAAAATTATATAAAATGTTTTTGGTATTCCTATATGTACTAACTCTAAAGTATTGATATGAAAAAAGCTCTATATTTTCATGATAATAATTTTTTTTTCCAAAATTCTTATCAATAGGAACCTTTGTCTAGCTCCAAGAAATTTTGGATTAATTTTTTGAAAATGTGTAGCATAGGGGTGAGTTCAAACAAGGTGAAGTTTAATTAATTACACTTCTTAGAAAGGTTTATGTGAACCCATATTCTAAATTAATATGCCCTTATATATCTTATTTCATTGTGAAGATTGTGTAAGGGAAGAAGGTTGACTAGGGAATTGTCCTCAATAATAATTTACATGACCATTTGAGTAAATTTTTAAAGAGTAAAAAATTTCACATAAAATCATATATGGTGTACATATTGGCTTGGAAAGCTCTAGTTTTATAGGATTAATAAGCATTGGCTACCTCTAGCTAAGTTTACTCCTATGCAAATATGAGGAATTTTAAAATAGTTATGTTTGAGAAGAGCACTTTAGGAGTGGAATTGTATAATGACACAAAAACCAAGTTTGATTTGAATGGTAAACCCACCCCCTTTGTAGGGAAATTATTTAATAATGACCCTACATTTGAAGACCATCGAGCCAGTTTTCATAATGAGCATGAAGTAAGGATTAAGGATAATTATATAAGCTAACAATAAAAATGATTCAATATTTTAGATTGGCCAAGCCACCCAAAAAGCATGAATTATGATGGAAGGATTTTTCTCCATTATATAACACTAATAAAGTCTTTCGTCATCTAATTGTTAATATTTATTTATCTATTCCTATGTAATCTTTAATAGATGATCTGGACTTAGTAATTATAATAAGATCATTACGATTGTTGAGACACATTATCCTATGTTGGATAGATACACTAAAATACTAAGAAGAATAAAGATAAATCTAGGGTATCGTCTAGTGTAGCAATGAAATAAGTGAATTATAAATAATGGAGAGAAAAAATATTTGTTTCTACAAAAATATAGGATAAATAATAATAAATATAGTCACCATTTAGTCTAGTCAGAGTGAGGAATATTTATAATGTCACAAAATTTCACCCCAGGGACAATTTCACATTTTCACATTTAGCCTTCCGTTCATTACACCTATGTCTATTTATGATAGGAACCTCATGGGTTAGAATTTCTTGACTCCAACCCCATGAGAACCAATCATGAAGCTAAAATAGTGTGCCACCTCATTTCCTAAAATTTGATGAGCTAGAAGCCTATGCAAAACAAAGACATACACACGATGTACAAGTATCATGGTAGTTTTACGAGTTTGAAATGAGGAATCTTGGAATATTGAATCATGAAATGTGTCACTCCAATAATATTTTTTAGTGTAACGGTTCCTCCCACCCTTGGAACAACAAAAATCCCTTTCTTTCTCTCATTTTGAGGGCTCTCTCAGATTCTTGATTTCACTCCTTCAATCTCACTTTATTATCTTCTTCTCCTTCTTGAAATATCTCTTCTAAAAGTGAAGATCTACTAAACTGAGGTCCCTCCAATAGCCAAATATCTCTTTCCAAAATTCAATGGCGCATTCATGCATTGAAAAGGGGGCAAGAGACTATTTGTAGCACTTTCTTGTTCTTATCTATTTATGACTAGATTACTTTGTTTATATTCCATTCTATGGTGTGATTTCTCCTCCTCGAGCGAGGATTGTTTTCACCACTTTCTATTTGTCTAATTTGTCTACTTTTTCTATCTATTTGCTTATTCGTGGAGTTGGGAACACAAAAATGGGGGTTTAATAGTTGAAAGCCCTAAAACAACCACAAAAATTTTCCTCGTCTATATGGTGTACAAGATGTCGAAGTGAGGCTTGGAGAAAGGTTTCAAGTTCTTGATTGGTCATAATTTTAACCTTATACCTCCTTTATATTTTATATTATTTCCTATTTCCTATTTATTTGTTCTATAGAATAGACCCCGAGTCTTAGCACATTAATAGTAATTTAGTATTTTTTCAAGGTTCGGGTTCTCTGTTTTCCTTGGATGCCAACACGTCCTTTGGAATATAGTGCACCATGTTGGTTTATTGCTACCACACTATATTCATCTATCCTAAAGCTATTGATTCTAATACAGAGATCTTGAAATCATGATATCTTGGATTTGAAGGATCCTTCTTGAATAATTATCCATAATATAACCTTCTTTGCAATTTCTTCATTTAGTAACGCTTGAGGTGTTTAAGGTTAGCTCACTCCCTAGGCTTCTCTTGAGAATGAAGACACTCACGAGTAATGAATCCCCCTTCTCTTACATTATTTTGAACCCGATGTGAAGGTTGTTAGACGTGTATTTGTATTTTTTTAACATTTATGATAATACTTTCTCTAAGGATGATTTTGATATGTTGGATGATTCTCTAGATGATTTCATAGGATCGTCTTCTTCTACATGTAGATCTTCCAAGTAAACTAATTCTTTGCAAACTAAGGGGTGAGTGAATGTTATTATGGTCATGGTGGCTTCCCTAAAGCCTAAGATACATGTTCTTTACCTGAACTTGGCTAGCCCCCCTCCTTAGGGGATTCATTCTATCTGCGGGATTCTATACCATAGTGATTTGTTTGATTTACATACTTGAGGTTTGTGAGAGACACATAGTCTACTTCTTATAATGTTGTTGGGAACACATATAACACAAAAAGAAATAAGAACATCAATCAAAAACTTCTACTCATATGCCTTAACCTACTCAAATTCCTACTTATTTAACACCTTCTCAACCAAGTCTTCCTTCAACACCTAAAACTATGACTAAAGCACTCAAAGATTATGATCTTGTTGAGTAACTTCAAGTTACTTTGGCTAAGATCTCACTTTGGGATTTTTTGCAGATTGCTCTAGTTTATTAGGGCATGCTTCAAGAAGCCTTGTAAAATATCCTCTTTCCTACCTCAATTGGGTTGATGGATTATATTTTAGTTGATTCATCGAATATCACATTTTATGCATAAGAACTTCCACCCCTTAAATTCTAGAAGCAAGAAGACCCTCTAATGATCATAATTAACATTAATAGTATTCATATTAGATCTATCCTCGTTGACACTGATTCAACTCTCAATGTTTTTGGTATGGATCTATTACCTAAAAATAAAGTTTGTTCTTCTTATTGAGCTGTTGGGTATGTGCAAGATCATCATGGAAAAAAGAGGCCCTTAAGTGGCAATAAAATTCAAAAAATTAGAGTTAGGAAAATTGACTTAAAAATTTGAATAAGTTATCTATATTATTTCAAAAATATGTAACAATAGAATCTGTAGAAAATTGAATGTAGTTTCTAAACTATTATGTTTATTTTTAATTTTTGTAAATCTATTTTGTGAAAATTTAAAATTTCAATGCAATTGTATGTCAATTTTAGGAAAAAAAATGAAGTAGGTGTCTATCTAACCACCCTAACCATAATAAAATGATAATATTTTTTTATAATAATTTATATATAAGTAGGGGACTCATGTCCAGATGTGATGCATACTCTTTTGTAATTTTTCTTCAAGTAAATAATCAATTATGATTTTTTTATTACAAATATGAAAACTCGTATGTCTAACCACCTTAACTTGGTCAAAACATCATGGCATTCCTTTTTTTTTAATCCTATAGTATGTGAAGCATAGAACGAGACTCATGTTTTGGATTCAAAAAATGTGATACCATTTGGAAGCTATAGATTTTTTTCAATCAACCTATCAATCACGACTTTTGTCGTAATTCAAATAGAAAATGAATAATAATAATTTATTAAATTCAAAGTAAAGTATAGTTTATATTGGTGGAAAGCTGATAATATCCTTTAAAAACCAATCTCATTTCAAAAAAATTGAGTAAGAAAAAAGTCGTGAGCCACATGGGCCATCATATCACTTAGATATTGCAACTTTTTGGCCCATCATGATCCTGCACATACCTTGTTTCTTGTCTGTATATTTGTGGATTTGATATTATCGGTTCACAAGACCTAGGCATGATAATATGACCTTTATGGCTAGGCCCCATTACCTTAACCAAATTAGTTTATGTGATGCCTGGCCCCTTGCCTTACAATATTCTCCTAACGAGATCATAGATTCATGCAATGGGTGATGTGACTTCTACTCTAAATCATTCTTTGAATTTTTTAGAAAATAATCAAGTGGTCACGTTCAAAGCTAACCCTGATGTTTTTCACCTTTGTGAGTTGACACTCGTTGGCTTGGATTTGATTGTTTCAACTCTTAATAATTTCATTGCATCACTCACCTCTAATGTGATGATATGTGCCTTAGTGGTACCATCTGTGCATATTGTCCCCAAAGTAAATATCACTAAAGAGGAGAAATCTAAAATAGAAAGTCCTAATTCTTCCCTATCTACTTTTTCTTCTAAATCGAATTATTTTCTTGGTAATGATTGAGGATCCTTGGAATTCTCTGAATTCTTCATCAGAGAATACAAATTGAATCCCATCCACCTCGATCTTCCAATAAATTCAAATACCTCTGCTAAGAAATTTTATCAGCTTCTTATTGAGGCGGAAATTTGTGATCCTACCCAAGAACCTTATTATTCCCCTAATAACGAGGATGATCACAACTTTGTTGGGGAGGTTAATGTTTGTGAATCCAATGGTAAGGATGGTTGTGGTATCATAGACACATTTAACACTCATTGGTGGAATAACACTCTTTATGTGGAACTACCTCCTTTGAAGGCTTTGCAAATGCATTATGGCTCCAGATATAGTCTCATTTCCAAGTATGGTTACGGGCATAAGGTCTTGGGTATATTGAGCAAGGAATCTAGGTCCCTACCCAATTTAAGTATTGAAAGCATCATTTGGGCTTGAGATGCTCTATTGAACAATCTAGACAAAAGCCATGGTGGTGTTTTAACATGATTTTGATTGAACCTCTCAACTTAATTCATCCTGAGTTGATAGAGGATAAAATAAAACCTAATGAAATTCCTCTAGATGTATTTTCCTTGGAATAATTCCTAGGTTCCTACTCCCACATTTTTTCCTTTCACCATAAGTGATCATTCTCATATTACTTGAATAAGAAAGAATACTTTGGAGAATCAATTCTACATATGAAAGAGGAGGCTCCTCTATCTAATGTTGATGATGGTGTCTTGATGCCTCATTCTAAAAACCATATTCCTCTCCTTAATGGGGATACTACTAAATTTTTCATGGACCCTAAATCCTCTGAAAATCTAATTAAGATCAGGAAGTGCCTTTCTCATGAAGAAGCTAAGGAGCACTTTGACCTTTTACATTCTGATCTTGATATTTTCTCTTGGTTGTATATGGACATGCATGGTATTGATCAATCTATAGTGATTCATAATATTGTCTTATATCCTGATGCCAAGCTGGTTAATAAAAAATTCTAAAAGATCAATCACAAGGTTGCCTTTTTTTTAAGACTGAGATAACGAAGCTAATAAAAGCAGGCTTTATCCATCTAATTGATTATTTTCCTTGGATTTAAAATATTTTTTTTGTTAGTAAATCTAATGGTTGTATTTGTATATGAATCGACATTCATGAACTCAATAAGGCTTCTCTCAAGGATTATTTTATGTTGCCTAATATCAATATGGTTGTATAATTAGCTGTAGGTGATGCATTTTTATCCTTCATGTAGGGATTCTTGGGCTATAACCAAATTCGTGTTAACCTCGGAGATTAGTATAAGAAAAGTTTTAATACCTCTTTGAGTAATTTTGTTTATGTGGTCATGTTGTTTGGGTTAAATAATGTAGCTGCAACTTATGTCAATGGGAAATGACCTTAATCTTTCGTGACTTCGTTCATAAAATAGTAGAAGACTATGTTGATGAGATATTGCAGAAATCCATAACTCACCAAGATCATGTGAGAATTTTTTGTCTCATCTTTGAAAGGCTTTGAATCTATAGGATGAGGCTCAATCCTCTTAAGTTTGTCTTTGGCATAGAAGTGGGAGAAATTTTGGGATTCATATTTTCTCATTGTGGAATCAAAGTCAACATGAACAAAATTGATGCTATTGTTAACATGCCTCCACCTAGAAATATTTTAATTTATAGAGTTTTCAAAAGAAGATTCAAGCAATTCATAGGTTCATATCTCAGTTGCTTGATCATAAACTTCCTTTCACTCATCTATTGAAAAAGGATGTTTGATTTAAATTGGATGAGGAGGTCCAATTTTTTTTTAATTCAATAACAACTTATCCAGCCAATCCTCCCATATTAATTTTGGCTATGTAGGATAGACCCTTTTTTTCTTTACTTTGTTGCATCACCATATTCTTTGGCAGTCTTACCTGCTCAGTATGATGATGCTGGAAGAGAAAGAGTGGCCTATTACATTATTCATGTCCTCTTTGATTTTGAAGGTCATTATTCCACCATGGAGAAAAAATTTCTTCCTCTCATCTTTGCAATGCAAAAGTCTAGGCATTATCTTCTTCATGCAAAAACACAAATTACTTTGAAAAGTGATCTTTTGAAACATCTATTTTCTAGTGCTGACCTTGCTAGAAGATTAGCAAAGTGGGTAATATTTCTTTCCTTGTTTAACATAAAGGTTGTAACTTGAAAGTTGATAAAGTTTCAAGAATTTTTAGATCAACTGACTGATGCTCCTTCATCTCACTCCTCCCCTAGTCTATAATTGTTTATTAATGAAAATATTTTTGTAATTAGTCATGATCTTGTATGGGAGATGTATTTCGATGGATCGAGATGTCAGACTAGTTGTAGAACTAGTGTAGTTCTAATCTTTCCTAAAGCCAAGTTGGTCCCTCTCTCCTTTCGACTAGAGTTTACTTGCACAAATAACATCGCAAAGTATGAACTCATTATTTCCAACTTGCATGCCACAATCACATTAAACATAAAGAATCCCTTTATACATGGTGAGTTTGAGCTCATTGTGAATCAGATTATAGGAACTTATGAAGCTAAGAAAAGTACTTTGTCTCAATATGGAGACCTTTCTTTGACCTTACTCAATCGATTCTCCTCTTTCATAATAGATAGTGTCCCTAAGATGGAAAACCAACATGCAAATTCCATGGTGAGTATTTCTTCCTAGTACCATTGGATAAGGATATGAAGGAATACCACTTTATGGTTCATATTATTTACTCTCCTACTATTTTTCGTCAACCTATATCTAATGCTCTCATGTGTTCTCACTTAAAATAGAGAGAATAGTACTCTAACATATACAAATATTTGGAGACTAGAAATTCTCAAGATGATATAACAAAGAATGATCACACTCAATTACAAATACTTTCAGTCTATTTTGTTATCATTTCTGATGTTCTTTATCAAAAATATTATGATGGTTTACTTCTTTGATTCCTCACTAAAGGGAAAATACCCTTTCCCTTAAGGAAGACCATTCAGTTTTCGAGGGTGAAAATTTTGGTGGTAAATCCCTGGTGTGAAAATTGATTCACATGGGATACTTTTGGAAAGTTATGGAACAAGATTCCTTTAATTTTTTCATGAAGTGTCTATAATTTCAACAACATACTCATCTTATTCATGGTCTTACTCAATAATTACAAAATCAAACCTCTCCTTGGCCATTCACAAAATTCGGGTTGGATATTATTGGGAAGAGATCACCTCCTTCCTCTAAAGGACATGTATTTATCACTAATTCTAATGATTACTTCACGAAATGTGTTGAATCTATCTCGCTTCAATCAATGACCATTGAAGATATCCTCATATTTATTCTAAAAAACATCATTGCTCTCTTCAAATTTCCTTCTACCTTTATGTCTAATAATCGAATGCCATTTAAGAATAAGGAAGTAAACCAATTCTTTGAGAAGTGTCGTATTCAACATATATTCTCTACATCATATTATCCTCAATCTAATGGCCAAGTGGAAATGTCTTATAAGACTCTTGAGCTCCTTCTTTGGAAAACAGTGAATAAAAATTCATGCATGTTTTGTGGTCCTATCACACGAGTGTTCTTACGGTGAAGGTAACAACACCTTACAACCTCATTTATGGTACTAAATTTATGATGCCTTTAGAGTTGGAAATTGCATCATTGTGAGTTTCCCTTAAAGTTATAATTGATGATGAGACTTAGTGATCTAATCATTTGCGTTAGCTTGAGATGCTTGATGAGTGTCAATTGCAAGCCCTCGATGACCTTAAAATTTATTAGTGATCACTATCTAGGCCATATAAACAAGCTGGTCTTCCCATTTTTTTTAGAGTAAGTAAATTAGTTCTCTATGAAAATCAAAGAAATGCAAATACACCACCTGATCAAAGGGGAAAGTTTGATCATAATTTGTTAGTCCCTTACATTTTCATCTTTGTGTATGGTTCTCGTGCCTATGGCTTTTCATCTATGGATGGGACACCTCTAAAAGAACCCATTAAAGAAATGCATCTTCATTAATACTACGTGAAGTTTTTTTGTACCACATATGTAATGTACACCCCCCACCCCTAAGGTTGTAGTGTCACGTATGTTGATTTTTCTTCATCAACTCATTATGATTTATTTTTGTTATGATATAACCATGTGTGTGTGAGAGACATACATGCATGTGTTTTACTATTCTATGTATCCATGCATTACATTACATCTTTTGGTTAGGAAATTAGATCATCATTATATTTAATTAATATACATTGAGATGTGTTTAAAAAATCATTACAACATATAATTCAATATACACTAATAAATACATCCATTCAATAATCATACATGAAAGTAAAGAAACATATAGATGAAATGAAGAACACCATGATGTCAAAATCAGTATCTCATGTATAAATGTATATCAATGTCATGTACAGGTAATGTGCCACTTTCATCAAAAAATGGGTGGAAAATGTACATGTGTATCAATTTCTATACATAAAAAATTCTCTAAAAAATATATGTATCATCACTACAAAAATTATATAAAAAAATGGATCTCTACATCTCGAGTACATGGCTCCATGAGCCCTCTAGGTCTGGTGGTTGCTATTGCTGCATCTAGATAATATAGATAGAGTTGGACCTATACAGTTGGGAGATAGATACCACTACACATAGCCCTCTAATCCCTCCATAAAAGGAGGCTATCTAGAAATCGTATCACCTAAGAGCATTGTGCAAATGTTGATCTCCTATCGACATCACAACTACCGTCTACCTTGTGAGGTCATCGAGATGGCTCTCCAAAGCCTCACATGCCTACTCGACACTATCTTATCTCATCATGGATGCATATCACTCAGATACAGAAACCAATAGCTCCAAAAACACTTGGTGTCTTTGTGATCTAGTGGTGATACCATCGAGAGTCTAGTGTACAATCTCCACCTGTCCCTCCTTGTAGGTCATCGCAAATGTGTGACAAGATCAAAGAGGTGGTCACGTTGCCTCATTGACAATTTTTGATAAATGTCTAGGATAGACCCTTGGACTATCATAGAAAGGGCCACCTCTGATATACACTGAGCTATAAGCCTAGTCCATCCCTATATGTCCACTGCAACCACTATACTAGCAATCTCCTCCCACTGCTTCCCTCCATCTTCATCTATGTCCCTCAACCTCTACACTAGTGGTACATCACCCTAAAGGTTAGGATCCCCTTAGAGGCATCTACTCAAAAGACTAGTGCAAGGTTATTTTTCAACCAATACGTTTGGAAGCCTTTGGCCACACCGACATCATCAAATGAGTTCACCTTCGGCTAGTCCCAATAATCTAGATCATTGTTAGAAGGGATGATATATGTGATGGAATATTTTTGATGGTAACTTGACCTCATCACACTCCTTAATTCCCATGTATATGAAGGGACCATGAGAGATATGGTCTAAATAAAACCAAACTATTGCATGAACCTCTACCAATAAGAGGGAATGATCACAAAATCTATGCGACATATGAAAAATCGGTCACAGAGTAGGTTCCTGAGACACCTTCCATCATCGAACCACTGAAAGAATATTTAGGTTTACCATTTGATCTAGTTTTACCTTAATGTATCAAATTATAGGTGCTAAAACTATAGATCCCCATGCCTCCACTACTTGATCAACTCATAACAATGAGAAATGGGCACTAAGTAATCTTGTGCCTTGGGAATACCTAACTAGATACATACATGTCATGTGAGTGAAGTCCCACACCTATAACAAGGTGGATATCATCAAGTTTTGGAGCTCGTAACACATGTACCTATCGAGCTCTTGGTATAGGGGTGCCAGGATGTTACATCCCCACACAAAGATCATCATATTCTACTCCATTTCTCTGATAATATGGATGAAGCCCCTGTGAAGGTGAGAGCCCCTTATATTTATCGTGAATCATGTGGCCACAATGATGACCATGAATAATCGTAGCAAAGGAATCATAACACTTCCATGCTTGAACCAGTGGGTATATATATGACCGGTCCCATCACCACCATTAGTGTGACTTGAGCAGTACTCGATCCAATTTTCCCACTCCCATGCATAACGTGTATCTTCTATGGTGACCTTCCTCCCATGGATGGGAATACTGAGGATGTGGTACAAATCCTCTGGAGTAACATGGTCATCTCACCCATCATAAGGTGGAAGGTTGACATGATGGAATCCCATTGCTCGATTAGTGCCAGGATAATATGGTCATGGTATAGCATTTCTAGAATGTGATAAACATACTCCACAGGCTGGCTTGTTGGAAAAGCATTGGTGAGCCCAAAATATGCTCGTAATTTGAATATAACAATGTATTTTTAAAATACCTTTACTCTTTTTAATCATTGTTTTAAACTTTGTGGTTATAAACTTCTATCTTAAAATAGGTAGTGTCTTATGACAATGCATTCCTCTATTCCTGCAGCCTAATATCTCCATATGTCTACATTCATTTCCCAGTTTGACCTCCCAAATGACTGATATGATGCGTGTGGTTTTTGGATAAATGAGATGAATTTAATGTATGTGATTAATGATGAGAATCATGTTATTATATGCATGATTTATTTCACCTATGTTGCCATGTGTTCCACAAGTTGTTAAAGTTAGTATGAACGAGTCAATGCACAGCGAAACTCGGCCTTGTAGAAAAGTGCATTTCCAGCACGACATCTAAGAAGTTGTTCCTTAGAAGGCTCTTTGCCTGGGTAGTTGGAAGGAGATCTAAATCATCATCAATCTAGGAAGAGTGGAATACTAGATTCTCTTTGAAACAGTTGGATAGATATACTTTCATTTATGAAAGTCTATTCCTCAGAATTAGGAAGCATCTATATCCGCATCTTTCTCTATTAGGTTATTTAGTTAGTTATTCTTCTATAAATAAATGTTCCTCCTACGCGAGTGAATAGGTTAGAAGAGATAAGACAAAATTAGAGAGTAGAATTAGAACAAAGTATGTTAAGAGCAGTGTTTAATGAGAAATAGAGTTTTGTATTAGTTTTCCTACAACCAAAACAACCATGTATATGATTCTGAGTTATGAATAAAAGCAGATGAAGTTTTGAGTTCAACTCTTGGATAATTTAGTTGATGCTTTCTAAGGTGGCCCACTTAGTGAGTATCTGTAGTTAGCTGTTTATTTCCTATTGTTTATCCATTAGAATTTCATTCCAAGAAGTTTCAGTAAAAATTCAGTCTTATATTGTTCCTACAGCATAAGGAACCCATCCATGTGTCTGTTCCTACAGCATAAGGCCAGTTCATGGTTTGTTTCTTAGTATTAGTTGTCATTATTTCTTCTTTAATTAAGTTATGTTCAAGTTCATAAGACTTTGCCTTGTGTTCCTGCATCAGAAGTAGAATTCTTTGCACGCATTTATTTCAAGTAGGTTGTGGCTAAAATCTGTTCTTAGTGCACATACAATGCCGCTCCATTTCAAGTATATGTTCCCTGGTTTCACAAAGTAAATGAAAGACCATGAGATGATGTTAGTCACCTTTTGGAATGTCCAATTCCTAGGTTAGGATTTTCCATGACTTTTATATCCTTTTGTGGGCGACAACCATTTTTGGTGCTATTGTCGGGGATGGTGTCAAGCTAAGAACCTATCATAGTCATTGTTAGTAGTAGTTTAGTGTGATTATTCAAGAATTTTCAAATCCTATAATTTCTAGTTAAGTTCGTTACATGCATAGAAGAAGAGACACTCTAGGAATATTCCTCTCGAACCCTTCATTCACTGATAACAGTTTTGAACCAGCTTATAATCTATTTGAGGAAGGAGGAAACAAAGATATCAATCCATTTGTTGAAGACCGGCTTGCTGAATTTCCCTTTGATCTCACTGATGAAGAACCTCAATAAAATCCATTTGCTTTGATACTTCATCAAGTAGATATGGCACAAAATCCACCTAATCGACCTCTTGCTTTTGAATTCCCTATCATAGCCCAACAAGATAATGATAACCTTAAAAATATTCCTTCTTCATTACTTCCCAAGTTCTATGGACTAGTTACACAGGACCCAAACAGTTTCTTGTTTGATTTCGACTTCCTTTGTGGAAGCCATGACTACACCACAGATGCTCACAAGTTGAAGTTGTTTCTTGCTACTTTGAAGGAAGGATCTCTTAGATGGTTCATGAGTTTGGGGAGGAATGATTTTGATAGTTGGGCAGTCATGCAAACAAAATTTATTTAGAAATACAAGGAATATTGTAAGAGTGGTAGTAAGGGTGATGATATATTCCGAATTCAATAGAAGGAGGACGAAAGCCTAAAAGACTATATCTCAATGTTCTTATTTTCTTTGAGAAAGAATTCAGATGATACCCTCACTGAAGAATCTCATAAATTAATTTTTCTAAGGGGAATCAGTGATTCCTATATTGATTCTCTAGATCTGATGGGAGGAGATATAACCCAAGTGCCTTGGGACGATATTAAGTCCATATGTCACAATTACTCTAGAGAAATTTCCAAAAAAGGAAGAGGTCATCAAGCCACAATGGGAAAGTCTTCTACTAATGGAGTTTCATAGATGGAGATTTCAAATTTGCTGTCTAATTTCAAGCAAGATATCATAAACAATATGGCTACACAGTTGGATACGATCCAAGATCTAAAGAAACATGAGGAAGCTGAAGCAATCTAGGCCGAGTTCTATCCACATTGCCGATAGAAGAAGTGTGAATGCAGATGTAAGATGGTGGCTAACATGGAGGCTAAGCAACTACCTACTGAATTTAAGGTAGTAGAAGGTGATGATGACCAAGTATTCTATGTTGCACAAAGGCAGCCATGGGCTCAAAGACAAGGTATGCCTCAAGACCCTTTGAATTTTTGTAATCCTTATTCTAATTATAATAACCAATGGCACCCTATGTATGGCCCATCACCACCTTGGAATACCTCTCAGTCACAATGGCCTAACTATCAAAGTCCACAATGAAAATATCCTCAAGGAGGTTTGCAGCATCCACAAGGACAATGGGCTCAATCCCAAGGTAACTAGCAGCATAATCCTCAATGGGGAGGCTCTAAAAAATGGCAGAACTAATCCCCTAGCTTTTTCCAGCTTCAACAACCACAAGCTTAGGCCCTCATGCCATCTCCTGCGGCACCTACAGCAAACACTGGCCTTCCAAAACAAACACGTATGCTGCTGAACAATTGCCAAATCATAATAATAAGCAGCAGCAACAACAACCTATGTATTTTTCAGAAGCCAATTAGTATCCAGCCTATGCTCTGAATATTAATGATATCCATCTCAGGTCTGGAACCACCCTACCTGCTCCACATCCGCAAGTAATTACTAAAATTCCAAACCCTACCTCTAAAAATATGACTGATCTTGTAGAAGATATACCTATATCAGATACTATTTCTAATGAGCCTGTCCTACAACATCAATCAAAATCACCTTTTCCTCAGAGATTGCAAGTAAATACACCCAAGTCTATAGAAGAGCCTACCTTTGATATTTTGGATCAGCTTAAAAATGTACACATTCAAATCCCTCTTTTTCAAGCCATTAAAGATGTTCCAATCTATGGGAAAGCCATTAAGGAGGCTTGTTTGAAGAAACCTAGAAGGAAGAAAAAGGATCCTTAAACTGTCCATGTTCTAGGGCATTTAGCAGATAGTATGTTAGGGAAGGTAGTCATGCCAAAATATGTTGACCCCAAAAGTCTTGTAGTACAAATCAATATTAATGGTCAGATAGTAAAAAATGTTTTGGTTGACCTTGGTGCAACCATCAATGTAATGACCAAGCATACTATGGAGTATTTGAATATCTTAACCATTAGGTCTACACCTACCATCCTAGAACTTGCTGATGGTTCCATAGTAACACTAGATGGCATGGTGGAAGATATAACTATCAACCTTGAGTCTTGGGAATACCCAATAGATTTCACCATACTGTCCATAAAAGAAACCTTGGGAGGATATCCTAGCATCCTAGGTAGACCATGGTTAGCCACAACTGATGCTTTTATTGGATGATGTTCAAGAGACATGACAATTTCTAATGGTTAGTCAACAAATAAATTGGCTTTAAACCCACCTACCCAGCCTCAGCCAGATTTGTCTCAGCCAATTTGGCCAAATTTAGGTGAGGAAACTAAAGAAGTCAGTTCATTGGCTCACTTGATGATGATGAAAACTAATTTGTTTTCATAACTTCAGAGTGAGGATGGATTTCTTTCACAAATTTATCACTCCAATTCTAATATGAGTACCCATCAATTTTAGATAATTGTCCTCAGCAGTGCTTCCTGCAACAACTAAATCCTTAGAGCCTACAATTTAAAATTCCTACAGTCTATCAAAATTTTCTTCTACATGAAATATAGATGCCACCTTTATCAGTAGCCTCCATGACTGATCTTACCAAGCAAATAGAACTCTCTCCAGGCCGCTGTCTGAATATCAATAATAAGCTGCCTCAATCTCAACAAACTGCCCTAGTCATAATGCTAAAAGATCAACACAAAGCTTTTGCATGGGACTATGGGGATATGAAGGGAATAGATCCTCAAATTTGTACTCATAGGATCTACATTAAGGAAGACTGCTCACCTATTAGGCAGCCTCAAGGAAGAATAAATCCAACTCTCACGGAAATAGTTAAGTATGAGCTCCAAAACTTGCTTGATGTTGGTTTTATCTACCCCATTTCAGAAAGTCAGTGGGTATCTTCATTGGTGATAGTTCCTAAAAATGGTGGAAAATGGAGAGTTTGTGTAGACTACAGGGAGCTGAACACGACAACTAAAAAGAATCGCTTTCCACTACCATTTGTTGATCAAGTGCTAGACTCATTGTCTGGTAAAAAGTATTTCTCCTTTTTAGATGGATATAGTGGGTATAATCAAATTAGAATTTCCCCTGGTGATCAAGATAAAACAACCTTTACCTATCCGTGGGAGAATTTTGCTTACTCTGTCTTACCTTTTGGCCTATGTAATGCACCAACAACATTCCAAAGGGCAGTAATTAGTGTTTTTGTTGATATTTCAAATGATTCTATGGAGATTTACATGGATGACTTCACCACTTATGGAGTTACTTATGAAGAAGCATTAGCAAATTTGGAGAAAGTATTGAAAAGATGTAAGGAGCACAATTTGTCTTTAAATAGTGAGAAATGTTTTATGATGATGAAAGAGGGAATTGTTTTAGGCCATCATATCTCTCTAGCAGGAATTCAAGTTGATCTTGCAAAAATGGAAGTCATTCTAACTTTGCAAATACCTATGAAACAAAAAGATGTTAGAAGCTTCTTAGCACATGCTGGATATTATAGAAGATTCATTAAAGATTTTAGAAAAATAGTCAGTCATTTATATGCCTTACTGACTAAGGATTGTGAATTTAAATAGACTAAGGCCTGTAACAAATCTTTCCTGTAGCTTAAGAACTTACTTACTAAAGCACCTGTTCTCCAAGGACCCAAGTGGAGTCAGCCCTTTCATATACATATAGATGCTTCTGATTATTCCATAGGGGAAATGTTAGGACAGAAGGATAATTCCATAGAACATGCAATCTATTTCATTAGCAAAAACCTTCAAGGTCCAAAAATAAACTATACTGTCACAGAGAAAGAATTGCTAGCAGTTGTGTATGCTCTAAAACAATTTCGGCATTATGTCACTGGTTACCAAATTTTTTTCATACAGATCATGAAGCAATAAGATACCTCATGGATAAGCCTGCCATATCTAGTAGATTAGCAAGGTGGTTCCTATTGTTTCAAGAATTTGATATCATAACTATTGACAAGCCAGGTAGGGCAAATGTGGTGGCTGATTTCTTATCAAGACTTCAAACAACTACACCTACCACCTCAAAGGTAATTGATGATAGCTTTCCTGATGAACATTTGTTTTCTATTGCTGCTCAAACCCCATGGTATGCAGATATTGCAAATTATTTGGCAACAAACAAAATTCCATCTCACATCTCACCAAAGGATAGAAGGTTGTTGACTGAGAAAAGTTACAACTTTTCATGGCTTGCAGACTATTTGTTTTACACAGGACCTGACTAGGTTATGCAAAGGTGTGTTAGAGAAGATGAGACATATGACATTTTGCATGCTTGTCATGGTGAGCCATGTTATGGGCACTTTTCATCTAAAAGATCATCAATGAAAGTGCTTAATACAGGGTACTATTGGCCCACCCTACACAAGGATGTTGTGGCCTACACTAGAAAATATGACAAATGTCAAAGAATGGGGAGATCAACAAGGTCTGATGAAATGCCCATGTATTTGCAAGTGGTAGTTAGTCCTTTTGATAAGTGGGGAATGGATTTGGTTGGGCCTATTGATCCTCCATCCAATGGAAAATCCTACATTTTAGTTTGCATTGATTATGTAACCAAATGGGTGAAAGTGAAAGCAATGACACATGTACGTGATAATAAAGTTACTGAGTTCCTCTATGAACAAATTTTTACTCAGTTTGGAGTCCCAAGAGATCTTGTTATTGATCAAGGAGCTCAATTTACTTCAAACCTGATCATTGCATTAATGAATAACTACAAGATCAGGCACAAAAGATAAAGCCCCTATCACCCTCAAGCCAATGGTCAGGCAGAGGTTACTAACAAAGAATTGGAGGCAATCCTTACCAAAATAGTCCAGCTACACAAGAAAGATTGGAGAAGTCGTCTTCCAGAAGCATTCTGGGCCTATAGGACAATATGGAAAAGAACTACAAGGTTTACCCCTTTTGAGTTACTATATGGAAAGATTACCATGTTGTCGATAGAATTTGAACATAAGACTTTAAGGACTGATCTTCACTTGATATTGATCTTTCAGAAGCGCAAAAGGAACACATCCTACAACTAAATGCATTGGATGAGATGAGGAAAGCTAGCCTACAACACACTCAAGCTATCTAGCAGCAAAGGAAGAAATGGCATGACCACAATATTCAAACTAAGCATTTCTCCACTGGTGATTGGGTGCTACTCTATGAATCCAAGTATAAGGAGAATCAAGGTAAGCTTACAAAAAGATGGCTTGGTCCATATGAAATTAAAAATGTATTTGATAATGGTTTGGTTTAGTTGGTGACAATCGATCCTGTCCACTTCAAACTGCTGGTTAATGGACACTGACTTCGGCTATATCATAAGCCTGCATCAAAAGAACAATTTATGAAGCAGATTGTTCTCAATACAACTATTGATCTTTATGTAGTGAAAGGCTTCAGTCTTCTTCCTACAGCATCTCTTTGAATACTATGTTGTACGTCCATAATAAAGGTTTTCTTTTTATGGAAACCTCTTTCTCCATCACCATCCTTCATTTCATCTTTCTTTTCTATGTCACCCACCCATGTCACCCATCCTCCTATACCACCTCCATTTATTATTTCTTTTTCAAGCAGTCATTTGAGGCTGTGTTGTGATATCTCCCAACATCCGCGAGCATTTAATATAGGGTATGCGATATTCTTTTAGTTTGTCACGTCATTCATTTTATTTTATTTATTCATTTATTGCCAGTGTCTATTAGTCATTGCTCCTCATACTTCACCTATCCTTTCGCACATGTGATGACACATGTTAGATCTAAAGTAGGGAGCGGGGAATATTTGTTTCAAAAACTCTTTCTTTTGCAAAGCCACGTTTGTTAAAAAAAAATTTAAATTGTACTTCCCAAGAATGAATGCGTGCTTTTTCCCTGATCAACAAGTTAATTGCTTAAATTAAGTAGTTTCTAGAAATCATTGCATGGAATTGTCTTTTATATTATTTTTGGAAAGAAAGAAAGGTAAACAAGCCAAAAAGGAAACAAAGAGAGCAAAGAAAGAGTATTTTTCAAATTATCAAAAGAGGTTAAGTTTCGGGGATTTTAGCAAAGTCAATTTTTGAACATGGGTGGTCAGCAAGTAAGACATGAGCTAGTAGCTCATGAGGCTTTAATGCAAGATCCTCAAATAGTTCAGGCATTCAGTATTTGTGGATGGTTGAACTATTTTCTAAGGATAGATTCTTTCAACGATGAAGCTGCGGGTGAATTTTTAAGAACTCTTTCAGAAGGAGAGGCTACTGTATGGGGTTTAATAGTTGTTGTAATGGAGGAACAAATTGCTGAGGTAATTGGGCTTCCCACAGTTGGAGAGAACTTCCCTTCAGGAAGGGATGTTGTCTCTTCCAGGGCAGAATTCATATTGCCAATGGATGGACCCTTGGAGGTTTCAAAGAAAGGATGCAAATGGGTCTCATTGCCTTATCGATATACATAATAAACCTCCTTCATAATTAGGTATTTGAATTGTCAAGGATGCTTTTATTATTTGCATTCCTACCATTTTAAATTGTTAAGTCATATGAGACACGGGTTAACTGTCAACGTCCCAAATTTCTTGTTAAATATTTTGGGGCATAGTGCTAATGAAAATCAGAAGGGTAAATATAATTTCATCACCCATCATGCCCTTATCAAATTGTTGATTGAGCGTTCTTTGAGGGATGTATCACCCCTTTCTTGGAAAGAATTTTCTACCCGGAAAGGACTGCAACCTCTAGAACCTCCCAGAACACTCCATGCTCAACCTAAGAAAAAGAGAAAAAGAGTTGAATTTTCAAGTAGGGCAGTTAAGCAAGAATCATCTACTCCTATAGTGCCTACTTCTACAGCCTCCACAATTGAGCCCTCTACCCAAATAAAAACTAGGTTTGCTACAAGAAGAGCTAAGGGGAAAAGAAAAATAGGTGAACCATCCAGTGTTGAGCATACCCCAAAAGCAAACCCTCAAAAAAAAAAGTGAAAACGTGCTACCCAGCTTTTTCCTGCAGCAACACTTGTTGTTACAATAGTTTCATCATCATCCTCTCCAGCTGAGTCCGAATCTCCTAGGCAAGATAGAAAGAGGAAAGCTGTAAAAGAACCTTTTGCACCTACTACATTGCCTAAAATAACTTCAACAAGGAAATAGAGTAAAACCACCTCAACCCCTGTCCAACTAGAAATCATAGTTATTTCAGAGGAGTCTAAGGAGCTCTGTCATGAAGATTCTCAGTGTATATCTAAGAATGTTCCACACAGTTCCTCTATTGTTCCCGAAGAATTGCAAAATGGAACAGAGGAAGTTGAGGAAATACAAAAAGGGTGTAGTGATGAAAGGAGGATGCCAAGTCTTAATGATATGGCAAATGTAGTTGAGAGAATTTCTGGAGAAGCATAACCTCCTCCTAGGCAACAAGAAGAAGAACCTAAACAAACTGAGATATTCAACGAAACACCACTACCCTCAGAACCTGGTCGTGCATTGGTTGTGTACAAAAGAACACTACTGATTGAGTATTTAGAATATCTTAAAATTTCCTGGAGGCCTATGACACTTCAAACTCTAAGTTTCTACCATTTGGCTAAAACTGAAATGCAACAAAGTCTACGGGAAGAGGAGAAGAAGAAATTAAACAAAGAAATTGAAAACCAAAGATAGGAAATCCAGGAAAGAAAAGAGAAAATGAATGACATGATGAGAGTAGCTAGGAAAATCATGGAATGTAGACCACCTCCTAGTGTGTATGCAATGTGCCTCCAGGAACATTTTTTGTGGATTTAGTTAATGAGGATTTCCAAAAATCCAGACCCTGTCATTCATTATGCTAAAGAGTTTTCTGATGCCTATCAGACAACACCTAATTGGTTAAGGAATTCTTTGTGTGATTTTTATTTGCATGGTTTGTTAATACCTTTTGAAATAGAGTGGAATCCGCTCCTTTACATTGGTGAAATTCATTTGAGGTCACTTATGTCTTGGGCGAAAAAATGAGATTAATTATGGGAAGCAATTAGAAGATTATGATAATTTGAAAGGAAAGAACCAATTCCCCTAAGACCAAAAAGCTCAGATCCTCAAACATTTCTGAGAACTTGGTTTTCTATTACATATATTTTTTATGATTCCACAGCAAGACTAAAAATATTTGATCTCAAAAAATATGTATATGATGAATTTAAAAACCAAACATACTTGTTTTTGAAACATTCATCTTCCAGAATCAAGACAAGATGGGAGAAATTGACAGTTGGCCTAACAAAGTCTGAACCTCATAGTCCTTTGAATTTCAGAGCAACCATCATAAGGTCAGAAAGGTATATACCATTGGGTCTCCAAGCAAGATCTGAATTACGGTTGCCATTAAAATTTCACCCTCCTATATTGATGTGGCCACTGTATCCTTATCTAGCCACAGATATTAATGAAACTAATGAATCTTGCATGTATGAAAGATGGAAGAATGTCAAAGTCTTCTACTACAAGTTTGGGACTACAATGCAAGGCCATGCTACATCAACCGATTTCAGGGAAACAACCAGGAAGGTTAATGCTGGAGGACCACCATTAGGATAAGTAGCAAGCAAATGATGAGCCCAAAATATGCTCGTAATTTGAATATCATAATGTATTTTTAAAATACCCTTACTCTTTTTAATGGTTGTTTTAAACTTTGTGGTTATAAAATTTTATCTTCAAATGGGTAGTATCCTATGACAACGCATTCCTATATTCCTACAGCCTAATATCTTTGTATGTCTACATTCATTGCCTTGTTTGACCTCCCAATTGACTGATATCATGTGTGTAGTTTTTGGATAAATGAGATGAATTTAATGTATGTGATTAATGATGACTATCATGTTATTATATGCATCCTTTCTTTCACCTTTGTTGCCTTGTGTTCCATAGGTTGTTAAAGTTAGTATGAACGAGTCAATGCATAATGAAACTCAGCCTTGCAAACAAGTCCATTTCCCACATGGCATCAAAGATGTTGTTCCTGCGAAGGCTCTTTGCTCGAGTCATTGGAAGGAGATCCAAATGGTCATCAATCTAGGAAGAGTGGAATACTAGATTCTTTCTAAATCAATTGGATAGATATACTTTCATTTATGAAAGTTTGTTCCTTAGAATTAGGAAGCATCTATATCCGCAACTTTCTCTATTAAGTTAGTTAGTTAGTTATTCTTCTATAGATAAATGTTCCTCCTGTGCGAGTGAATAGGTTAGAAGAGATTAGACAAAATTAGTGAGTAGAATCAGAATAGAGTATGTTAAGAGCAGTGTTATAATGAGAAATAAAGTTTTGTATTAGTTTTATTACAAGCAAAACAACCATGTATATGATTCTGAGTTATGAATAAAAGATGATGAAGTTTTGAGTTCAAATCTTGCATAATTTGGTTGATGCTTGCTAAGGGGGGCCACTTAGTAACTATCTATAGTTAGTTTTTTATTTCCTATTGTTTATTAGTTAGAATTTCATTCCAAGAAGTTTTAGTATAAAATCAGTCTTATATTGTTCCTATAGAATAATGAATCCATCCCTATGTCTGTTCCTATAGCATAACGCCAGTTCATGGTTTTTTTATTATTATTAGTTGTCATGATTTATGCTTTAATTAAGTTATGTTCAAGTTGATAAGACTTTGCCTTACGTTCTTACATCAGAAATAGAATTCTTTCCATGCATTTATTTCAAGTAGGTTGTGGCTAAAATCGATTCTTAGTTCACATACAGTGCCACTCCATTTCAAGTATACATTCCTTGGTTTGACAAAGTAAATGAATGACCATGAGAAGATGTTAGTTATCTGCTAGAATGTCCAATTCCTAGGTTAGGATTTGCCGTGACTTTTATATCCTTTTGTGGGTGACAACCAAGCATCTCCTCATCATCGGATAAGCGACAATACTGGTCTTGAACTAGTTGTATTACCCACCTGCCTGATGCCCCTTGATCTCCAGATAGTCTTACAAATGTAAAAAATTCAAGTTAGACTACTTGATGTAAAATATTTTTAAAATTTCTAAGTAGCTCCTTTAAGACACATGTGTTCCACACAGATGTATGTGGAACATGATGTTTTCTGAGTTCTACCATTAAAGATAGCTAGACATGAGCACACCAAGCAGATTCCATTGCATGGATCGGTCGTTAGTGCACAAGCATGACGCCAAAATGTGAGGAGCATGCATGCATGAGATGGGAATGCCAACGCTACACTTTTATCTAAAATCCATGTAAAATCTTAAAACATGCATCAAAAATGAAGTTTGAAGACTCACTTGGTCCATCTCAAGACCCTCAGTGACATGCACCCATAGCTAGTCTACTCTGGAATCCTTGTGCTCTCATCGACATGACATTTTTCAGAAATTTTTCTACCGACAGTCAATAAAACTCACATAGGGAATAGTGAACATGACCCTTTTGGGGGCCCACTTGGGTATATATAGTCCCCTCGAGGCCCATTTTACCTAGCGATTGTGGTACCTCCATTTTTCTTGATTCTACACTACTAGGCTAGTGGAAAACTTAGGACGGGGCATGTAGTCACCTCTTTACCATATTTTTCTTCTGAACCATCAATTTTTTCCTTGATAATTCCTCAATTTGGTAGCTTCCTCCGAATTTTTTGGACTATCTTAAAATTTGAGTTTTGCATAGTTAAATTTTGTACACATTTTCATGAAAAGTCTTGTATGTTCACTGAGTTTCACTATTATGGGCACCTTTCGTACCCACCTGCTTGATCTTTGCATCCTCTAAAACATCTTTTTGGCACACAAATTTGTAAAAATTTAAATTTTTCATGTTTGTTCTCTCTTCTAGTTTAGTGTGGCTGAGTTTTTCTAAAGTTGAGTTCACTAAAGGGGGGCCAAAATGTAATGTCACAAAATTGTACCTTAGGGAAAATTTTACATTTTTTCATTTACCCTTCTATTTATTACAACTAAGCGTATTTATCATAAGAACCTCTTGGGTCATAGTTTTTTTATTATAACCCCATGAGAACTAATGATGAAATAACAATAGTCTACCACCTCATTTCCAAAAAACTAATGAGTTGGATGCATGTGAAATGCACAGACATCTACACAATGTGCTAGCATCTTGGCAGTCTTACAAGTTTAAAATAAGGAATATTAGAATCTTGATGATGAAATGTGTCCTTACACTTAGATTTCTGGCTGTAATGGTTCCTCTTGCCCTTACAAAAACAAAACTCCCTTTTTTCTCACATTTTGTGGGTTATCTTAGATTCTTGACTTCACTCCTTAAATATCACTTTATTCTTTGCTTCTCCTTCTTGCAATATATCTTCTACAAGTGAAGCTCTTCTCAACTGATGTCCTTTAAACAACCAAAGCTCTCTTTCCAAAATTCAACGGTGTTTCCAAGGGTTCAGGACTACTTGTAATGCTCTCTTGTTCTTATCTATTTGTGAATAGATTAAATTATTTATTTTTTATTATTTGGTACAAGTTCTCCTCCTTGAGCATGGATTGTTTTCACCACTTTCTATTTGTCTACTTTGTCTACCTTTTCTATCTATATTTATGTTTATGGAGGTAATTGGGGTTTGACTGTAGCAAGCCCTAAAATAGATCCAATATTTTTAACAGTTCATCTTGTGTGTAGCTTGCCAAAGTGAGGCTTGGAGAGAGGTTTCAAGTGCTTGGTCAATTGTAAGTTTATTCTTGGCCCTCCTTTGTATTTGATATTATTTTATATTTCCTAATTATATATTCTATTGAATAGACCTGAGGTTTGAGGACATTAATAGGAATCTAGCATTTCTATTCAAGTTTTTGGTTCTTTATTTCCCTTTTACACCAGCATGCCATTTCGAATCTAGCCCACCACACTGGTGTCATGATACCCCGTTTTAGTCCTCTAGTTGAAAGTTGTTCCTTCTAAGGCATAGATCTCAAAACCTTGCTCTCTCAAAATTTGAAGTGATATTCTTTAATAATTATCCTTAATATATCCTTCTTTGCAACTTGTTCATTCAATAATGCTTGAGGTAGTTAAGGGAAGTCCACTCCCTAGGATTCTCTTGAGAATGAAGAGACTTATGAGCATCAAATACCATTTCTCCTACAATATAATAGCCCCCTCACCAATAAAATAAAGATAATCCCTATATCTCCTTCTACTATTAGGAAACCATATACACCTATCCCTCAATAAAATTTCCCCTCCCCCACCTCATGAATCACCTCCTCGTACTTCTCTACCTCACGATTCACCATCCTAATCACCATCTAAGTCACCTCCCAAAATTTGATATCTTCCACTAGTCCAATCTTTATCGTGAGATCCAAATCCACAAAACCTTCATATTTCACCTCACGAAAAACCAACCTGTTTGTTTCCAAATTTTCTCCCATATATTACCTCATTCCCTCATATTATTTAGAAATAAAACCAGACTATATATGAGGGTGGGAAGCATGAGGAATTCTATCTAATTTCTAGAAAAATGATTTTTGAGTTTCATTCAAAACCACAAAATACCAATTAGGTATCTCCTAGATTTTGTAGATAATGAGTCTATTTTTCAAAATAAAACTACAAAGAGCCTAGAGTGGCTATTTTTTACTAAAATTTATGTTCTCGTTTTTGGATTCAAAAATGGTTTCTAGCTTTTATTGGTAACATGCAAGTAATATCTAGGTATCCATTTTTTTTTTCATACATCTAGTAATTTTTTTAGAAATGAAATCAAAAGGGTCATGTCTACTAATAGTTAGCTAGAAAATTTACCTTTTAAAATAAATTCATATCTTTTCATCACGGTGTGGGTTTATGGAAAACACGATATCAATGGAAAGCTAGTTCTGAGCAGTTCATAGTGGTACAAGTCATTTTTTTATATTTTATCCTCTATTTAGATCTAAGGCCATTTTTATTCATGGAGGAATCTGTGAACATTCATCAATCCATGCACTCTTTCCTTTCTTTTTTGTGTTAGGTTTACATTTTCTCTACACCTCATTTTAGTTCTAAATTATTTTTCAATCGACTATTGCTTCATTTATTTGAAGGTTGCATAATATAGTGCGTGTTCCAGTGTTCCTTGTAATCAATTTTTTTATTTATTTATCATGATTCCAAATCAATTCCTTGAGTGACTCTAATATCATTTCTAGTAAACATAATTATCTTTCCTCTATTTATCGAATTAAGGATTCTAGTGTTACTTCACAGTGTTCTTCCAATCCTTCTTTGTTGTAGTTCATCTCATTATGAGGGTCCTATTTGGTCTCTCTTATCATCCTTAGTGTTAATGGAGGTTGATTGGATTTGTGATGGATAATTTAATTAAGTGGGTGCTAAGTGGTCTTCTTGTTCATTCAACTCTCTTTTGGGGAGGAGTTTTTCCAAGAATGGGTTTTCTCCCTTTCTCTAGTTATGACAAAAAAAATTGCATTTCTACATGGCTACCTAACATGACCTAGTAGCTAGGAGCCATCATTGCATCTTTTTGTCATTTGCATAATATTCTACTTCCTAAGTCCCACTTATGGAGGGTGTTGGTCTTAATGGGGGTATTTCCTAACTATTTATTAGTGAGGACCTAGTCAGATTATTGTAAGTTTACTTAGAAGTTAAGTTTAATATTTTTCATTTATAGAAGTTAGTTATAATGGTGTTGTGGCTCATTATTTACTTTTAGTTATCTAGGAATTTAATAATTCTCTCATGCATTTAATATTTACATTAAGAATTTAATGTGTTTGTCTTAAGTTATTATGAATTAGTTGTCTTATGTGATAGGATTAAGACACTTTTCATGATCTTGTATAATCCTATCTCACTCCTTGCCTATATAAATATTGCTTCATATGTACATTGTATCAATCCAAGTAACTCACTTGAGATATTTTTATGTTGTGTAAGTCTAATATATTATTGCAATCTAAGTATTGCATCTTAGAAACATCTTGCATCTATTTTTGCAATTTCATGTTCTTTCTTTTCCCTCTTGTTGAAGGTTTTTATTTGTTTTTGAAGATGATCCTACAACTTGATTCCTTGAGTGAATCAAATATGCTCTATGAGTTATATTTCAGCTCCTATATTTACTATTCTACCCCACACTAATACAAAATATGGTGTGCATGATGGATGAGAAATTATTGTTGTTTGTTTCATTTTTTGAGTAATTTCTATTTAGGCTCTTTCTCCCATGAGTCATAGTGATCTCCACAATGTTGCAAAACCCTTATTATGATTAATAGGCAACTAGTGTGCTTGTGGAGTTTACTATTGGACTATGATTTATTGTCTTCATTGGGGTTAATTAATGTGCATGGTCATTACAAAATTTTCTCCCTTATATTCCTCAATTCTCTCCCCATGCTATTCCCATATATTTTTTTGAGATTTCTCTCTTTTTTAATGGAATTTCAATAGCTTCAATGTTTTCTTTTGGTTTTCCACTTTTTATTTTCTTATTGGTTTATTTTCCTTTTGGTTTTTATTCTAGGCTCATTTAACTTGTGTTCATTCTTACACATTTTCTTTGATTCTAGCCTTTGATTTAGTCATGTTTTGTAAGTTATATTATTTTATTTTCTACTTTATGTTGTTGGAATTTTTTCTCTGATTTAATTTTCCTTGGTTGAATCCAGTTCTATTCTAGCACGTTATTTGAGGTTTTTTTTTATGACAATCATTTCATCTCAATGACTCATTAAAAAATTTGATTCTCCCATGCAAATTTTAGTATGAGGTGAAAGTTTTGTTTAGTCCTTGATCTCCTACACATTTCATGCTTTATTTCATTCGAAGGTTTTGAATCAAAATTCTCTTATCTGATCTCCTATGATGATTATGTATTATGCATTATGTTTGATCCCTAATCCACGATCAAGTAGGATATCCCTACTTCCTTTTAAAAATATATTAAGGTAAGTAGTTCACCTAACACCCTACCCTTTATAGTAATTCTCACTCTTCATCCTTTTATGACGATAATATTTTCATTGAGGATGTGTCATATGCATGAAATTTAATCACCAATTATTTATACTATGCTATATGCATGGAATCTGGTTATGGAAGTTTCTTATTATGTTTTACCATTTTAAGTATAATTTATAAGATATTCATAATGTTCAATCTCTAACAAAACTAATATACATCCTATAGGGGATTGTGGAATTGGATCATATTTGATTAGGATCTTTTGACTAGGAATTACCAATTTCCTCGAATTCCCAAAACCTAACAAAATAAATGTGAACATAATTTTAGGTATAAAACATAGCGTTCCCTCAATATTTTTCATATGATATAGACGGTCTTTGATTTTTAGTAGTGATATACAAATGAAATTTTATATTTGTTGATTTTACATGACTAACACTCAATATACTTATCCTTTCAATATCTATATAATGCTCTCTAATTTATTTAGTTTATGTGTATTTTATAGTATAATGTAAAGATATCCTACCAATATGAACTATAACTTCAAGGGATACAAGCCCTCATCCAAAATGTTCTTACCTTACAATAAGATTTGAGATATAGATTTGGGTAATGTGGACATTTAAAAATTTCTATAAGGGGTTGATATGGAAGGAAAAAAATTGTTCCTTTCTAGATTTTTAGTAGGGTCTTGATTGGTGGAAGTCTAGTGGTTTTCCCAAACATAGTGCAAAATCTAGTGAGGTTGTATCCAATATTAAAATTAGAAGAATAGAATGGTTGTTGGCCTATCTAGTGAGGTTGTAATAAATATTAGTCCAAAAATGATATAGAAGGTTTTGGGTATTCCTATGTTTACTAAATCTAAATATTGATATGGAAAAGGCTCTATATTTAATGAGAATGTAAAACAATGGCCAAATTTCTTACCAATGGGCACCTTTTTTTAGTTCCAAGAAATTTTGGAAAAAAAATGGAAAAGGTGTAGCATATGAGAGAGATCAAGAAAGGTGAAAAATATTTTATTACATTTCTTATAAAGGTGTATGTGAAACATAATTATAAATTATTCTACACTTATATATCTTATTTCATTGTGAAGATTGTGGAAATAAAGAAGGTTGACTAGGGAATTGTCCTCAATAATAATTTACATGACCATTTGAGTAATTTTTTTAAGAAGAAAAAATTTAAAATAACTTCATATAGGATGTGCATATTGGCACGCTATGCTCTATTTTTATAGGATTAAAAATGGTTGGCTACCTATAGCTATGTTTAATCCTATGTAAATATGCATAATTCTAAAATAGCTAAGTTCAAGAAGATAACTTTGGCAATGCACTTGCATAATGAAATCAAAACAAAGTTTGATTCAATTGGTAAGATCACCCCTTTTGTTAGGAAACTATTTAATAATGGCCATACACTGGAAGACCATTGGTTCAATTATCCTAACGAGTATGAAGTACGGATTAACTATTGTTACATAAGATAAAAATAGAAATGATTCAATATTTTGGATTAGCTAGGCCACCCAAAAAGAATGAACTATGATGGAAGGATTCTTCACCATTATATAACACTAATAGAGTCTTTCATCATCCAATTTTTTACATTTATTTTTTTATTCCTATGAAATATTTAATGGATGATTTGGACTTAGAAATGAAAGAAGTGAATTATAAATAATATAAGAGAAAAAAGAGTTGTTTCTATAAAAAGGAAGGAAAAATAAAAATAAATATAGTCACCACTTAGTCTAGTTAGAGTGAGGAATATCTCTAATGTCACAAAATTGCACCCTAGGAGAAATTTTAGATTTTGAAATTTAGCCTTACATTTATTACACCTAAGCATATTTATGATGAGAACCTCATGGGTTGGAATTTAATGATTACATCCCCATGCAAACCAATGATGAAGCGACAAGACTCTACCACGTCATTTATCAAAAAATGATAAGTTGGATGCCTACATGACATGTAGACGTCTACACGACACACTAACATGCTTGTGGTCTGACGGGTTTGAAATGAGGAATCTTGCAGTCTTGAATCATTAAACATGTACCTATAGTTAGACTTTTGAGTGTAATGTTTCCTCCTATCCTTGCAACAAAAAAATTGTCTTTCTTGTTGTTGCTTTAAGGGCTCTCTTAGATTATTCACTTTACTCCTTCAATATCACTTTATTCTCTTCTTCTCCTTCTTCTAATACCTCTTCTACAATTGAATCTTTGTTGGACTGAGGTCCCTCCACTACATAAATCTCTCTTCCTAGCATTCAATGGTGTGTTCATGCATTCAAGAGGGGGATGCAGACTATTGGTAATGCTCCCTTGTTCTTATTTATTTGCTAATAGAGTACTTTGTTTATTTTCTATTCTATGGTGTAGGTTATCCTCCTTGAGTGGGAATATTTTCACCAATTTCTATTTATCTACTTTGTCTATTTTTTCTATCTCTCTCATTGTCCATGCAGGTAGAAACACCAAAATTGGGGTTTGACTATTTTAAGAACTGACACAACCCCAAGAATTTTTCCTTGTTCATCTAGTAAGTTGTTGAATTGAGGCTTGGAGAAAGATTTCAAGTGATTGGTTAGTTTCAAGTTTTGAAAGGGAAATGGAAAAATCAGAAAGCCTTCCAAGAACTAGTATCCACCTTTAGTATCTTATGTTTCTTTAAAACAATTAGATTTCAATCATCTTGATACAAACATGTACTACTATTCCTTAAATAAGAAACAAACATAGTTTAATTTCCCATGGATTAACCCTTAGAGGAAATTTCATGTAGTTTCATATCTAATAAAATTTTAGTAGCATAACGACATGTAAATAAAAATTTAAGAATGAGAAATATGAAGAATAGAAGAGAGAAAGAAAGAAGAGAATAAAACATGATATTCATAGGGAAAGCCCTTTTGAGTAAAAAACCACACACTCCAAAGAATAGAACCAATGTATTAATCTACAACAATATAGTTACAATACACATGCAGGATCACAACCTTAATATGGAGACTACATCTTTTTATTTTGGTGGAAACCTAACAATTCTTCGATACCTGCAATACTCATCATACAAAACCCACCCCAATACATCCAATACATAGAGAATACAAGCATGAAGGTAGCTTCTCGAACATGCTACAAGAATTCGGCGTCCAAATCCATGTGGCACTTTTTTCAAACAAATATCTGATTCCTACGACACTTATCACATGATTCCTAACCTCCCTTAGATGCATCAATACTTGGGCACCCCAAATTTTCCCCTAATAGGTATGACAGTTGCCTTACAATGTCATATAATTTTTCATATATGATAACTATAATAGATTTAAGAGAGTCTATCATAACTAAATTAATATATAAGATGCCTCTTACATTCTATTACAACCTATCATAGGTAAAACTTGCATGCCTACTTTTATCATGCAAATACACCTTCCAACACTTTTTCAACCTGTCTTAGAATCTAGCTCTCATGTGTCTTAATATCATCATAGGAATAATATTTTTTCATAGAATCTCTCAAAGATGACACATGTCAAGTAATATCTTCCCAAAGTGGGATGCCTACATGTCCATGTGGAGACCACAACATCCATGTCATATCCTATGTCACCTCCCGATATGCTACTAACTGACCCTACAAGTCATATTAGATGAAAAATTTATATGAGTAATAAATTACAACATAAGCATTAATACATTAATATTTTAATGCTAGGAAATTGCAAAAGTTGAGACACCTTAATTCCCAACATTCTCCCACTGATCGAACACCTTTCAAGAACCAATATAATTAGGTAATCAATTGCTAAGGTCAAAATAATATCATCAGAACCATCCATGAAACCACATGAATCTCTAGCATGTTGTCATGCACTAATAAGATACTTGCAACAACATCCAATATGTTTACCATATCACGAAAAAAATTAATTTCATCTTCCAATAATTCCATCTATGGAAGAAAATGAACATGCCAAGGTGTATATGCACTAATCTAAAGAAAAAAATAATCAAATCCAAGTGATAAAAAAGGCTACAATCTACTGTCACAACTCTTCTATGCTCTCAAGCTAAACAAAAGCTCAACTGGCTCCAATCCCGTAATTAGAGCATAATTCTAGAGATGAATAATCCTCTAGAGAACAAGATAATACATCAACTAGAATAATAACTAAGCCAGGTTGACCTTATCTAATTGATAAACCAATGAGACTACAAATAGGACCCACAACAAATGCTAATCCATCCAATATACCATGCCTCAAAGGTACCCAAAACATTACAAAACTTTTCCCAACAACATATGTAACCCATAAACTGCAATCACAAGCTCCATGTTTCAAACCTGTCAATGAAGAAAATATGCATCTAGGAATGCCCACTACATGTGTGATGTAAAATCTGAAAAAGATAAAGGAATACCAAGTCTAAAAATAGAATCACATATAAGATGAAATCAACATCCTCTAATACAAAGGAACAACCACAATGATATGCAAAACCTATAAACCAATAACCTATAAGAACAACTCTCATCATAAGTCCCCAAAACTCTCCCATGTTATCCACACACAACAAAGGAAAGAGATAAAGGAACCTCCATATCATCACCCATGAACGCAAGTGAAAAAACATGACCACAAGCCAGTGATCACAATAGCTCCAACCAAAACTCAAAACCAATGTAATTTGAGGCCAAACATCTAGAAGGATAACCAAGACAAAAGAGAGAAACAGTACTCATCATATACCTGTAGAAAATAATCTTACATATACCTCTAAATGCAACCTATGTCAATTATGATCTCTAGAACATCCCAAAATAAAATTCATAACAACACACAACCGTTCAATCATCAAGATTAAACATAACATATATATCATGTAAACAAAATGGATGTAAGCCTCTCGTAATGAAAGAAGATCAAACTAGATCCATTCCTAATGAAGGAAACAAGCCCAATACATATCCTAAAATCAACGTCAAAGAATGTAATCATAATTCATATGGAAAATGGCATGCAAACAATTCTCCAATGAATCCTCGAAAACCATATATCCATAGCTCAAGATCCATATGCATGAGAAGACAAATCATACGATAATAAACTAAAAGAAACAATGGTAAATACCTCTCAAGTAAACTACTGAGAGGACCAAGACTAGGCAATGAGAATTATCCTCCAAGATATCCAATTCATTATGAGTCATCCAAGAACACTCTCCTCCTAGGTCCATGTTAAATTCACATCCAAAAAAGTTGTAGGCTTCTCGAACTTCCTATTAAAATCTCATCAAGAGTAACCATCTCAATAAATATCTCTATCCACAAGAGAAATCTAGCCTCACCTATGTCTCCAAGTGTCTATTAGTACCTATAACCAATCAATGCATGCCAAAATCCAAATGCAATAAACCATCATCATGAAGTAATCAAACAAATGATCAATGTACCCAATTCTAAGAGAACCACACAAGATCAATGTCAAAGCTCCAATAATGAATTAGGAACATAAACATGACATCATGATCTAATACCTCCTCAAAGAATATCATATGATCTAAATAACATAACAATAATTTGTATCATGACAAAAATATAATCCAAATTTAAAATTAAACCATGGCATAATAACATAGCCATCTTATCAAAACAAGGATCACATAGTAGAATATGAATCATGACACCTCAACCAAAAACTAAAACCAAGATGTAAACATATCCATTCACATGGAAAAATAACCATCTCAAACTAATGTCCATGCAAATACGAAAGAATCCTTCAGTAACAATAGGATCTAAGAGCTCATCCTAGTAACATTTACAGCACTAAAGAATATCATCCATCACCAGGTGCGGAATCCACAATCACTACTAAAGCTCCCACTAAATAGTGATATCAAGCTCTCCAAGCATCATGAAAACCATCTCCTCAATAAATATTCTTCATGGCTTCAACACAACAAAATGCAATATAAACAACACAAAATAATAAGTAGAACCAAAATATCCAAGCCAAATAAGATGAAAAACATGTTTCATTTCCCAAAAATGAAGATCCAGGTACTCAAAAAAGATCTGGATCCTCTCATCTCAAAAGAAAAAATTACCACACACAAGGCCAGCTAATGAAATTTACATCAATACTAAATCAATATCATGTAAATAGACAATCCACATGTGATTCATCCCATTTCAACCAATGGGCAACTAATCCATAAACTGCATAACTCATAAATCCCATAAACCGAAGCATGCAAACTCATCATCACATTAGTAACATGAAAAATTGAGATATCAAAGAAGATAGCATGTAACTTTCAAGAATCAAAGACGAGATCACTAGTAGACCTGGTTTTCCAAACAAAATCCACTAATGAGTACCATAGTCAAGGAGCTGAATAGTCATTCCTACAAATTTACAATTGTTCTCATCCAAAAAACTCTGAGTATAAACACAAAAAAGTTCCACAAATCTACAAACCACATATTTTTATTAACATATAAAACTTGTAAAAACATCTTCATGTAAATCTCAAATCACTTATATATCTAGAATAATAGATCACATATTTTATCTGAATAATAGAATACTCCATATCTACACAAACCCACAACTTTTGGAACATAAGAAAAATGTAAAACCTTTAGAGGAAATAGGTTCTCAAGATTCTTATAAAATATAATTATCCCAACTTCATAACCAACAAATCACCAATATTAGAACATATACCAACATTTCCTCAATGAGAAAACTACAAACCTCCTAAAAACATGAACAAATCATTTGTGCAAACCTATAACTATCTTACATCAAGAAATACTCCAAGGGACACATAATATGGAAAATAAGTTCATCTATAGATCTGCAAAATTGTAAGTTTTGGTTAACCATGTAAAACCTGCAAACCCACCATGTTTTTTAACACACATGCAAATACATATCGACTTAACATCTGGAAGTCCAATAAGTTTGAAAACAACCATAATAGTTAAACCAAAAAAATGGAATATCATGAATATGCATAACCATAGATTTTTCATGGAAAATACATAAAACTCTCAAATCCAAAGAACATGAATTTGAGCCATACAAGAACAAAAAACCATTAGGAAAGTAGAGGTCTAGTTTTTGCAAGTTTTGTTTAACCGTGTAAAACCTACTGTAATGACGTTAAATTCCTACAAACATCAACAACCGATTAGTTGTACCTGCAAGTTAAAGAAAACATTATACAATAGAATGCAAAGGAATGTAAATAACTGGAAGAAAACCTAGAAAGATCTCACCCATCTATTATTCCAATGTCTAACTTCTTGAATTAAATTAATTCAAAATAGAGATTTTGTGAGGTAATTAGTAATTGATTTTTGAAATTAATTACTAAATAAAGAATCAGTTAAGTATGTGAGATATTTTTAAATGATTTGTTTTATTTAAAATATAGAGGTGTCACATGCCCTAATTTAAATAATTAGAATAATTATTTAATTTAGGAGAAGTAGTTAATTAATTAAATAAATAAATGAATTTATTTAATTAAGAGAAGATCTAGGAATTAGTGACATGTTAAATAGATATATTAAAATATATTAATTTAATAATCAGGAGGAAATTAATGATAAAGATTAATTAAATAAATAAGATTTATTTACTTAATAATTATGAAGAATGAGAAATTATGAATTAATTAAATAATTATAAATTATTTAATTAATAGTTGAATGTGGGTTAGGAACATAATTAAAATGTCATAATTATGTTTGGATGAAAAGTGGTAAAGTAGTGCTTGCGGGCCTTGGTCATTTTTATGTGTCTACATTTGCCCCTCTTTGTCATAATGCAGCTTGTCGGGTTATGGCAAAGAAAGCAAGTCAAGATTATGCGCTAGTGCAGAATAGTATGAGGGAGAGTGATGAGGTGGTAGCGGTATGCCCCCTCGAGAGGACAGTTGGGTTCCAAGAACATGGGTGTGCTGTCGAAATTGATGAGAAGACTAGAATATGACGAGACAAAGAAATAGTAGAGAGAAAAATATGAATGTTAGGATAGAAGGAAATGCAAGTTAGTGCGTAAAATGAAATGCATGTTAAAATCCTTCAATATTTTCCAAGGTACTAATACGTGTTGCTCGAATCATCATTGGGTGGTAAAAATGACACAAATGGAAAACAAACACCATGGTATGATATAGAACAAGGTGTGCAAGGTCATCCAATTGCACGATAGACAATCGTAGACAAGGAATGTTCTAACTCATACTAGAGGCCCATTTGCCACAGTCTTATTGTCAAGACAATCCACAGACATCAGCCAAAGAAAAATAAAATAGGTCATGAGACATCCTCGAGGAAGCTAGTAACATGACCAAAAGATAAGTCAATAAAAAGATAAGACAAGATAGCCAAAAATTCACAATCATTTACTTGTATTGCCAATGTTTGTATGCTGAAGATTAGTTGTTTGAAAGCTTGATAGTTTTGACGGTTTGATGGTGCCTAAGGTCAGGAAGAACACATCCTGAAAAGGAAAATGACACTTTGACGGGGTCCAAATCCAAGAAGGACACATTTTGAAGAGGACCAAAAAGTGACAAGAGATTGACAATTTGACCAATGCTTTGGCAAGCTGACTGATGTTGACTGTATGATTGGTTGGATTATGTTGTCTAATTTTGACCATTTTTGATATTGACGTTTCGAATGACTGCCTTGTGCCAAGGGTGAATTTGTCTGACTTATTTGACTGACACGACCATGTTTGACTTATGATTTTATTTTGACAAACCTAAAGGACTACTTTAATGTCTCAGGGATTCAAAGATGAATCTTGCCTACGTAGCAAAGGTGCAGAGACAACATAGTTCGGACATGGACAAAAGATTGACTGATGCGACTGACTCAACTAACAAGATATGACTGAATTTTACTCTATTTTTGGGATTTTGACATTGATTTGAATGTTTTTATATTTTCTCAGGACAATTTTCATATTTTTATGAATTTTTGATGCTTTATGAAAAAAAGTGATAAATGCATGTGAATGATGCTGGCGCACATGAACCCAAGGACAACCATGATTTTTCTTCTAGCCAAGCTAAATACTGATGGACAGGTGATGATGATGATGACAACATTGTTTTACATGGGAAGGATACATCCTGAGGCAACGTGAAAATGAGAATGTTGTTTGATGTGGGAAGGACACATCCCGAAACAACATGAAAATGACAATGTTGTTTGACGTGGGAAGGACACATCCTAAAACAATGTGAAAATGACAATTTTGTTTGATGTGGGAAGGACACATCCTGAAACAACGTGAAAATGACAATGTCATCTGACGTGGGAAGGACACATCCCGAAACAACGTGAAGATGACAATGTCAAGAGTATAAAAGTCTATAGCAGGTTTAGGGACAAAGCCAAGGAATGTTTTGGATAATGTCCTAGGGTGCCATATTGTTGCTTCTGAAATGACTTGGTTAGGACTAAATGGGATGACGGAGGATCTGTAAACCATTGACAAGGGAAACCAAGATGGGTGATAGGTATAAGGCAAGAGAGACTGATGACTTGGACTAGCAGAATTATCATATGGTCTCCAAGGATGATGTCATATAGAAAAAATAAGGCTATGAAGGTAATTATATGATATTTTGACTAAGGTATGATCTGAAGATAGACATGTTAAAAAGTTTTCCAAAGCATGATTTGTGTTTTTGCCCCAATCTTTGTCAAGATCAAAATAGGTTGAGAAATGGATGGACATGATAGAGCCAAGATGGATGAATGGAAAATATCATGGGAAATGCATGGGAAATGAGACAACTTGCCCCTCAAGTGTAATGGTTCACATAGATGATTTATTCTACACATGATGCATGTTTTCCAGGTTTTCATCATGGTACTTATCCAAAATGCCTGTTTGTCAAGTTTTCACCGTTGGATGAAATTTTTCTCTTCGCTATTTTTGATATTTTCTGATTTTTTTGGTGTCACCAAGATGCCTGTTTGCTAGGTTCTCATCAAGGGATGATTTTCTTGATTTTTTATTTTTTTTGTTATTTTGCATTTTTGCCTGATAGCCTTGATGCTTTATATGACCACTGACTGTGATGAAGCCTCAGATGATGTCAGTGTAGATACTGGTGCCATGACATGCCAATAGTGACCTTTCTAAAGTAGTTGCCTTGTCAGGATGATAGCGCTTGCATGCACCTAATTGATGTCATTGTGATCTTTGTTGATACTAGAGTTGGCTTTATCATAATACGCACATCGCGATAGAGTGCCATGAGAGTCCTTATGATAGAGAGTTGTTGCTAAGATGCGATGGATTTTTGACATGGGATGTTTGGACTTTAAGGATGATGTAGGATTATGATGGATGTTTGGATGAAGCTATTTTTATTCTCCAAACTTTGGGTGTTAGGTTAAGATAGTGTTTGGAACCAACACTTTTATATGTCTTTCTTGATGGCCATTTTGACGAAGGTGGACATGTATTGTATGTGGGAGTCCTCTTATGCTGTGGCTCCACATTTTGATTGACTTTTGAATTTGGCATAGTTGTTTTGCCTGATTCTTGACTTGATCCCCTTTGTTTTAGGATCCATTTTAGCTTCATTTGTCCACTTGACTTTTTGTCTGATTTGGTGGCCTTTGACATTTGATTTTGTATTTTGTAAGACTTTTGTTGGTTGCAAATGGAAGGTTTATTCATGATGTAATGATGGTTTGGAGTGTGGAGGGAAGGGGTATTGGCAAAAATATTATGACAAGGGCTACTCATGATATCCATTTTGACATTTGTATTAGATAGAGTTTCCCCTAGTATCGAAAAGGGACCACTGATATTATCTAATTTTCTGACTGATGAATAGCCAAGACCTTGGTGTTTGTAATGTACTTCAACTTGGACAGGTTCCAGAATTCCTTGCTCGTGTAGGCCTAATCCTTTTCCTTGATAATGCATGTTCTGACAAATTTTGTTGGTGATGGGATACTTGTTACTTTGGAAGCAAGATGCTAACCCATCATTATTGGGGAAATTAATGCTTGAAATATTTTCCTCTATAAGAAAGCATGCTCTGAAAAACATAGATGATCCTAATTGATAGGATGTTGTAGCTTTATTGAAATTTTGGATACATGTGTGATTAATATCTTCATCCTGATTATGTGACATGTCGAACTCCTGTGATTTTGTTGGTGCTTCCAAGTCTATGTCAAAATCGTCTTCATGGTCATTCTCATAGAGCCCACTAAATTCAGCTATAGCTTGATCATTTGCAAATATGTCCATGCTAGAATATTCTTGTTCTAGTGGTAGATCATCTATGTGTCCCATGGAGGCAAGTATATCACTTTTGGGGGTGTCAATACTTGAAGTTTGAATGGGATCGTCTTCAAGCGTTTCATTGTGAATGGCATAGAGGTCAAGGAGTGGATCTTTGTGGACTTCTTGATCAAAGATAGTGTCTTGATCAAAGATGGGTGTACTTTGAATGTCATGATTGGAAATAGGGTCTTGATCGAGGATAGGTTCCTCCTGAATGACACGATTTTGGATGGACTCTTAAGCGAGGATAGGTGTATTTGGTGTTCCATGATTGTCTAGGAGGACTTCTTGAATGGACGTAAAGATGGAATCATGGAATGGAATAATTTGATCTTGACATGACGGTGATGTTATAATGTTATGCTTTGGACTTGCCTCTTGACATGTATCCTGAAGTTTATGAGATGGGATGGGAATTTGGAAGCCATGACTAAATGTGTTTTCCTGACCCAATGGGGTGTCCTGAAATGGATTAGTGCATGATGGAGTAGGATATCACATGGAGTTTTGGACTTGGTTGAGAGATGATGGGCTAGAGTAGGACATGAATGTATGACAAGTTTTTGTGGTGGATGAAGGACTAGGATTAGGATTTGACATGGGTGGAGGACTAGTATATGATGAAGGACTAGGATATGACATGAATGGAAGACTCTGATAAGACGTGGATGGAGGACTAGCATATGATGAAGGACTAGGATGTGACATGAATGGAAGATTTTGATATTATGTGGATGAAGGACTAAGATAAGACGAAGGACTAAGATATGATGTGGAGGCTTGGAATGGATTAATGGAGGGTTGGTTTCCCTTGTCAAAGTTAGGGTGGGTATGACTAATGGAAGTTTGTTGTGACTCAGTGCCATGGATGGTGTTATGGGACCCTTGATAGTAGATGGATAGAGGACTAGGACTATTGAACTATTGGTAAGAGGGATGGATGGACAGAGGACTAGAGGTTGAGGTGTGTTTGGACTTGCATTGGAGGTATAACATTTTCAAGTCTCTAGCAAGTTGTGTTTGACCATTACTATTGAATTTGCATTCAATTTGACTAGCAAGCATGTCATCATGACTTGAAGACATGATGGTGGATGAAATGAGACTAAGACTATGCAAAGGGATAATGCAAAGTGATAAAAGGGGATGCCTTATGTCGAATGATTTTGAGGAAAGATTTTTTAACCACTCAAAGTATGGCCAAATGTCTCAATTTGGATTGTCAAAGGATTGATTCATAGGACAAGATGATAAAATGACAAGGTGAGATTTCCATACTAGACTTATGAGTTGGAAATGGCTCACCAAAAAGGACAATGACTTAGGATTGATTTGTTTTGACTTGGTCCAATGACAATGTACTTTTTGAGACAATGGTTTGACAAAGAAAGGAAAGTTTTCCTATCCCAAAGTGTGCAAAATTGAGGACTTGATTTGACAAATGTGATTCATGATGGAAAATGTGTTGTAGGAAGTGATTTGAAAAAATTTTAGGTCGATTGCAAAGATTTGTTTTACTTGGCAAAGTTATTTCAGATTTTGGCAAGTTTGATGTTTTTTGTTGGAATTGTCTTAAAACAGTTGGCAAACACATGGTGTTAAAAAATCAACCACATAGAAGTTATTTTACAAAATCTTATGGCTGCAAGGATAATATTCTTTTGGATCCCACTAACCGCATATCCTTAGCGAATGAATTCAGAAGCTGGGCCCCACAGGCTGCCCCTTACAGTGCACTCACTTCTCAGGGCAACCAAGCTTCCAACCTCCATGAAACTCCCATGGCAGATTGATCATCTCTACTAAGAATTGCACAGGTGCAAGTGTCATCACAATGACCGTTGTTGTACCAAAGAATAGAAGGTTTTTAGCTTGCTAAAACAAAGCATTTAATTTGGGCATCCATTCAAAAGGCCACGCGAGAGGCATTATCATCCCAGTCTGCAGAGGTTACATTCTGTAGGTTTCGATGCACCACAAGGGTACTAGGGAATCAATTGCTTGTCTGCAGGAACTTTTGTAATGCTAAGTTTTCCTTAACATTAAAATTTATATACCTGTTGGGAGTCACTTGGCTTTAGCACATTTTTGGTTTGAGTCGCTTTGGGGTGAGTACTTTTTCCCACCAAAGCAGCCCAATGTTTTAAGGTTGAACAAAAGCAAATTAGAATATTCATAGTTCAATCGATCCTTGTTTAAAAACAAGAAGTGAAAACATGAATATCCTAACTCACACTCGCATGGTGTTCATTTTAAGCTGAAATCGAAATATGTTGACAAACATAAAAAAAAACATGGATTTCATTTTAACCATTTGTAGTATTTGTCTAAACATGGGGTTCATTTTAACTATTTGTAGTGTGAGCTAACTAAAAGTTCATTTTAACCCATTTCTATGAAGATATACAAATTCATTTTAAACCAATTAGTTATAATGGAAGATTGTGTTATTTTTAGCCCAATGAGTACGCATGCATGTTCATTTTAACCCATGAATGTAAAATGCAAGTTTTTCTACGATTTATAAAATGAACAAGTAAAAATCATTAGACTCCTTGCCACAAGCTGCAAACAAAAAATTAGTGACCCAAAATCTTTAAGCTAATAAATAGATAAAGAGTGTTGCTTTAACCCTATTTGACCTAGTGCAAGCCCAATTCCTAGAGTCAATAATAGTTTCTCTTACACCCAGTATTGCACAAGTGTGGAAGGGGAGAGGATAATTCTATTATTGATCACTAATATTAGAGGGTTAACTAGTCAACATAAATCTGATTTTTGGAACTAGTTTTTGCATCAAAAGTAAAAACACAAAAAATAGACCCTTAGTGAATTTTAGAGAAATTTTCAGAAATGTAAAGAAATCCAAAAAAATCACTGTTTTGCATCCAGAATTAATATTTTTATGAAAAATCATAAAAAAATTATTAAAATTTCAAAACAGATCTGAAAAATCTGATTTTTTATTTGAAGGTTCCTCACATCATTCCAAACTTGAAAAAAAAAATGTGTGAACCAATCTGCAAAATTTTGTAAGATATAAGTCAATCTTTGTAATACCCTAATTTTTAAAGATCTATTTTTTGTCAAACTATTCTGCACGAAAATTAAAAACATAAAAAATAGACCATTATTAAAATTAAAAGAGCTTTTTGAAACTGTAAATAAATCCAAAAAAAATTCACTAATGTGCTCTCACAATTGATTTTTCATCAAAATAACTAAATAAACTATAAAAAATTGAAAACAGCTCCAAAAAATCTGGTTTTTAGACGAGAGGCTCTTGACATTGCCTGCAACCTACACACAAAAGCTTTGTTTAAGAATATGCAGCCGTTTGAAAGATATGGTTGAATATTTGAAAACTAGGGTTTTATTTCCAAAATGGTGCAAAACCTGCAACAAAACGTCCAAACATCAACAACCGATTAGTTGTTCCTGCAGGTTAAAGAAAACATTATACAATAGAATGCAAAGGAATGTAAATAACTGGAAGAAAACCAAGAAAGATATCACCCATCTATTATTCCAATGTCTAACTTCTATTGCACCTTCTCAAACTTTGGAATGATGGATGCCCTCAGCCTAAGTGTGTGAGCAACTCTCTAAGCCTAGCCTCTACAAAGCTTTTGAAGGATTGTTAAAAGTAAACTAATGTGCAAACTAGAAAAATCAATTCTAATATGCAAATAGTAATGAATAGCCTATAATATCAAGAATTCCTACAATAAAAGTCTAAACAAATAAGCATGGATCCAAAAATGAGATCAAGATTGTCATTTTATAGAAAATACAATCTTGAATAGACGGACAAGATGAGAGATTTGAGGAATGCCCTAGAATCAAAGGTAAAGATTCAATAAGGAACCTCAAATTAGGGTTAGGGCAAAATACCCATATGCCGAAATAAGATTTAATTAAATGAACTAAATCCAGACTGAATGTGACTGTTGAGATGAAATTAGTAAAAATCAGAAGACAAGAGGATAGGATTTTAGAAAATCAATAATTTTAGAAATTACTTGATTTGTAGAAGAATATTTCACTTTTTGAAATAAATTAATTCAAAATAGAGATTTTGTGAGGTAATTAGTAATTGATTTTTGAAATTAATTACTAAATGAAGAATCAGTTAAGTATGTGAGGTATTTTTAAATGATCTATTTTATTTAAAAATATAGATGTGTCACATGCCCTAATTTAAATAATTAAGATAATTATTTAATTTAGGAGAAGTAGTTAATTAATTAAATAAATAAATGAATTTATTTAATTAAGAGAGGATCTAGGAATTAGTGACATATTAAATAGATATATTAAAATATATTAATTTAATAATCAGGAGGACATTAATGATAAGGATTAATTAAATAAATAAGATTTTATTCACTTAAGAGAAGACTTTGACAATTAGCGACATTATTAAATAAATAAATAAGATTTATTTACTTAATAATTATGAAGAATGAGAAATTATGAATTAATTAAATAATTATAAATTATTTAAATAATAGTTGAATGTGGGTTAGGAACATAATTAAAATGTCATAATTATGTTAGGATGAAAAGTTGTAAAGTAGTGCTTGCGGGCCTTGGTCATTTTTATGTGTCTACACCTGCAAACCCACCATGTTTTTTTAGCACACATGCAAATACATATCAACTTAACATTTGGAAGACCAATAAGTTTGAAAACAACCGTAATAGATAAACCAAAAAAATGGAATATCATGAATATGCATAGCCATAGATTTTTCATGGAAAATACATAAAACTCTCAAATCCAGAGAACATGAATCTGAGCCATGCTAGTACAAAAATCCATTAGGAAAGTAGAGGTCTAGGAAATTCTAGGCCCATTTTCATACCAACTCCACTACCAACATGTACATGCATCCAAGAGAGAATTAAGCTATTCCAAAATCTTCCAAATCATCCAATGATCAACTCCAAAGCCTTACATTCATTAAAACATGTCAAATTGGAGCTTCAGATCAATAACATATCAAAATGTACCTACATGATCAACTCCATAAAACTCTATCTTCTCCATCCTTCAAAATGCCTATTATTTTCAGAAAACAAGATCAACTGCAAAACTTCCACTGCGAAAACGATTAATAATCAGCCAATTCCTTCAAAAAAGAATTCCTCAAGCTTTCGAAGCTAAGAAATAACAACAAAAGAAATACCAAAACATCAATGCATCACCATGCAATCACATGCAAGTGACATGCAAGTCCATGCAAGTACATGCAACATGCATGCAAATACATACAACTTATTGTACACATTTAAAAATGGTCACGGTTCATCGAACCTCTTAATTAATTAAATATGAATTATTTAATTAATGTTCTTAAGTCATCTACATATAAATAAATTTAATTATTTATTTATATTGTTCATTTTACAATTCTTCTAATTTAATTAAATAAATAAAGTTTATTTAGTTAATACTACCTTCCTCTTAATTAATTAAATAGATTTCATAATTTATTTATATTAATTATCACAAGTTTAAATCCTAAATTTAAATGATATTCTTCATTCCACATTTAATTAAATATTTTCAATATTTAATTAAAAAGCTTTTTCTCTTCTCACATAATTAAATATTTTCAATATTTAATTAAAACCTTTTCATTTTCTCACACATAATTGAATATTTATTTATTTAATTATGAGAGACACCTTTCAAATTCTCTCTTCATTTCTCCATCCGTCTCTTAAAATTCCATCTTTTTTTCAAATTCTCGATCTCTCACTGTTCATTTTAACATGCTTGAATTCAACCATCAATCTTGACCAATCGAATTCCTACCTTCAAAAATCTATAAATACAACCCTCTTATGAGTTGAAAAGGACCTCGAATCTTAGATTTTCATGCGTAGTTACTATAGTCACATCTTAGCTTTCATAGCATTTCAATTTTCATAGCTTAATCTTGTAGCAATGCATATGCATTTTTATTAATCTCATTCTCTCAAGATGCCATTCTACAAGCTACTATTTTAAACAACTAAGAGCAAGCATCTTGAAACAAATCCTTGGAGATAGAGGACAATGGGACAAATTTGAAGAAACTATGGTTTAGAGTTTGCATTTACTTTCTTTAATTTAATTTCTTCAATCTAATGTTTCATTGGTGTATTAGTTTAGATTCAATTTGATTTACATATTCTAACATAAATATTAGTTTAGATTCAATTAAATTAGAAGCAACAGATACATTGGTGTATTAGTTTAGATTCAATTAAATTAAATTATTGGTGTATCATGACAAAAATCTAATCCAGAATTAAAATTAAACCATGGCGTAATAACATAGCAATCTTATCAAAACAAGGATCACATAGTAGAATACAAAGCATGACACCTCAACCAAAAACTAAAACCAAGATGTAAACATATCCATTCACATGGAAAAATAACCATCTCAAACTAATGTCCATGCAAATACAAAAGAAGCCTTCAGTAACAACAGGATCTAAGAGATCCTCCTAGTAACATTTGGAGCAATAAAGAATATCATCCATCACTAGGTGATGAATCCACTGTCACTACCAAAGCTCCCACTAAATAGTGATATTGAGCTCTCCAAGCATCATGAAAACCATCTCCTTAATGAATATTCTTCATGGCTTTAACACAAAAAATGCAATCTAAACAACACAAAATAATAAGTAGAACCAAAATATCCAAGCCAAAGAAGATGAAAAATAGGTTTCATGTCCCAAAAATGAATATCTAGGTAATCAAAAAAGATCTGGATCCTCTCATCTCAAAAGAAAAAATTACCACAAACAAGGCCAACTAATGAAATTTACATCAATACTAAATCAATCTCATGGATATAGACAATCCACACCTGATTCATCCCATTGCAACCAATGGGCAACTAATCCATAAACTACATAACTCATAAATCCCAGAAACTGAAGCATGCAAACTCATCATCACATTAGTAACATGAGAAATTGGGATATCAAAGAAGATAGCATGTAACTTTCAAGAATCAAACATGATATCACTAGTAGACCCAGTTTTCCAAACAAATCCACTAATGAGTACCATAGTCAAGGAGCTGAATAGTCATTCCTACAAATTTACAATTGTTCTCATCCAAAAAACTCTGAGTATAAACACAAAAAAAGTTACACAAATCTACAAACCACATATTTTTATTAACATATAAAACTTGTAAAAACATCTTCGTGTAAATCTCAAATCACTTATATATCTAGAATAATAGATCACATATTTTATCTGAATAAAAGAATATTCCATATCTACACAAACCCACAACTTTTGGAACATAAGAAAAATGTAAAACCTTCAGAGGAAATAGGTTCTCAAGATTCTTATAAAATATAATTATCCCAACTTCATAACCAACAAATCACCAATATTAGAACATATACCAACATTTCCTCAATGAGAAAACTACAAACCTCCTAAAAACATGAACAAATCATGTGTGAAAACTTATAACTATCTTACATCTAGAAATACTCTAAGGGACACATAATATGGAAAAATAGTTCATATATAGATCTGCAAAATTGCAAGTTTAGGTTAACCATGTAAAACCTACAAACCCACCATGTTTTTTAACACACATGCAAATACATATCGAAATAACATCTGGAAGACCAATAAGTTTGAAAACAACCATAATAGTTAAACCAAAAAAATGGAATATCATGAATATGCATAACCATAGATTTTTCATGGAAAATACATAAAACTCTCAAATCCAAAGAACATGAATCTGAGCCATGCAAGTACAAAAATCCATTAGGAAAGTAGAGGTCTAGGAAATTCTAGGCCCATTTTCACACCAATTCTACTACCAACATGTACATGCATCCGAGAGAGAATTAAGCTATTCCAAAATCTTCTAGATCATCCAATAATCAACTCCAGAGCCTTACATTCATTAAAACATGTCAAATTGGAGCTTTAGATCAATAACATATCAAAATGTAACTACATGATCAACTCCATAAAAATCTATCTTCTCCATCCTTCAAAATTCCTATTATTTTTAGAAAACAAGATCAACTGCAAAACTTCCACTGAGAAGAGGATTAATAATCAGCCAATTCCTTCAAAAAAAAATTCCTCAAGCTTTCCAAGCTAAGAAATCACAACAAAAGAAATACCAAAACATCAATGCATCACCATGCAATCACATGAAAGTGACATGAAAGTCCATGCAATTACATGCAACATACATGCAAATGCATACAACTTACTGTACACATCTAAAAATGGTCACGATTGATCGAACCTATTAATTAATTAAATATGAATTATTTAAATAATGTTTTTAAGTCATCTACATATAAATAAATTTAATTATTTATATTGTTCATTTTCCAGTTCTTCTAATTTAATTGAATCTAAACTAATACACCAATGAAACATTATCATCAGAAATTAAATTAAATTATTGGTGCATTTGAAAAAGGTGATATTATTTCAGTCATTTTGATACAAGTACATACTACTATTTCTTAAAGCGGAAATAGATAGTTTAATTCCCCATGCATTAACAATTAGAGGAAAATTGATGTGGTTTTAAATCTAATAAAATTTTAATAGTGTAATTACATGTAAATTAAGATTTAAGAATGAGAAACATGAATAATTGAAGATAAAAAGATAGAAGAGAATAAAGCACCATATACATGGGGAAAACCCTTTTGGGTAAAATATCCCACACTCCAAAGCATTGAACCAATGTATTAATCTGTAACAATATAGTTAAAATAAACTTGTAGGCTCATAATCTTAACATTGAGACTACATATATCTCTTCTAGAGGAAATATTATAGAACTTTGATACCTACAATATTCAACATACAAAACCCACTCCAAGACATCCAATATATAGGGAATACAAGCATGAAGGTAGCTTCTAGAAAAAAGTACAAGAGATGGGTGGCCAAATCCATGTGACACATTTTTCAAACACATATTTGACTCTTGTGACACATTTCACATGATTCCTAACCTCCCTTACATGCCTCTATACTTGGGTGCCCCACATTTTACCCTAATAGGTATGACAAATTCCTTACAATGTCATAGAATCTTTGATATATGACAACTCTTACAACTATAAGAGAATCCATCATAGCTAACTAAATATAGAAGATGCCTCTTACTTTCTTTTACAACCTACAATAGGTCAAACTTGGGCACTTACTTTCCTCATGTAAATATTCCTTCCAACACTTGTCCAATCTATTATAGAATCTAGCTCTTACACGTCATAAGATCTTCATAGGAATCCATCACAAGATTTTGTCATACTTTGTCATAGAATCCCTCAAAGATACCAACACATGTCAAGAAATATCTTCCCAAAGTGGGATGCCTACATTTACATGTGGAGAATATAACATACATGTCACATTCTTTTTCACCTCGCAATATGCTGACAACTCACCATGACAAGTCATATTCGATGAAAAATAAATATGAGCAATAAATTACAACATAAGCATTAATAAATAAATATTTTAATGGTAGGAAATTGCAAAGGTTGAGACAACTTAATTCACAACAAGTTTATCCTTGGGCCTCTTCTATATTTTACATTACTTCCTATTTTCTATTTATCTATTTTATCGAATAGACCTCAAGTCTAAGCATGTTAGTAGGAATTTACCATTTCTATTGATGGATCAGGTTCTTTATTTTCATTTGACACTAATGTGTCCTTTGGAATCCAATGCACTATGTTGGCATCCTGATACCGTGTTGCAGTCCTCTAGCAAAGAGTTTTTCCTTCTTAGGAAGGGAACTTGAAACCTTGCTCTCTTAGATTGTGAAGCGGTCTTCTTAAATAATTATCCTCAATATGACCTCCTTTGAAATTTATTCATTCAATAACGGTTCAGGTAGTTAAGGGTAGTTCACTCCCTAGGATTATCTTGAGAATGAAGAGACTCATGAGTAGCGAATCCCCCTTCTCTTACAATATAATAGCCCCGTTCCAATAAAATGAAGATAATCCCTAGCTCTCCTTCTACTTTTAGGAAACCATATACACCTATCCCTCAATAAAATACCCTTCCCCACCTCATGAATCACATCATGATGCTTCTCTACCTCTTGATTCACCATCCCAATCACTATCCGAGTCACCTCCCAATAGTTATCTCCCATATATATAGTATTACCTCATTCTCTCAAATTATTTATAAATAAAACCAACCTATAGATGATGGTGGGAAGCATGAGGATTTCCAACATGAAGTTGATAGTGAAGATATTCATAGCTTGTCGCAATACATTAATTTCACACCTAAGAAACAAGTTGAGAACTATAATAGTACTATTTGTAATATGGTATTGACTCCTCTTACATCTCCTCAATATCTATAGGTAAATATTTTTGGTCACTTTGTTCATCTTAACCATATGATGTGAAAGAAGTAGATGGCATAAGTCTAGAATGAGGAATATTTCTCTTCAATGATAAGGTTAATCAAGGGATATATAGACTAAAGAGGGAAAGGAAAGAAATAGAAAATGTTCTAGAGTGGGATATGTTTCCACACCCATGGTAGATAAGGCTACAACAAAAATGGCATATAGAGTAACTTATGTTATGTAACATATAACCTGGGATTTTTTATTAGAGATGAAGAATAATAATATATAGGGGTGATCCCACAATAGTGGTTTACAATTTTTGGCCAAACTAGACATTGAAATTATTATTTTTAACTAAATCTTCACATTCAGGCACCCATAGCGGCTAAACCATAAGGAATTTGAAGATGACGCATACTAGCGTCTCATCACATTTTGTCTGTAGATTCTAAAAAGAAAATATAAAAAAATTTGGAATAAGATTGCACTTATTTTCCATCTCCCATGAAAACTGGTTGTTTTTTAGAAAACAACATTTTTAAAAAGTGACGCACAACGTATAATGCATAAATTTTTTTCCATGAAGGATAAAATTATAATTCTTTCGAATTTAGATTTGTAACTTCAATATATAGTGCTTCCACTTGGTTAGATAGTTTTTTATTGAATATTTTTTATTTGATCAAGTTTTGAAGTCAAACTAATTAAAATTTAGACATAGTGTGACCGTATAATGCGTAACGTTTTTTGTATATATCAAAATTCATTTTTTTTTTGTTGGATCAAGGACTTCAATATCTGGTGCACACATAGTTTTCAAAAAAAAAATTGTATAATCTGCTATTTTTCCACATGTGCAGAACAAAGACCTTTATTTTTGGTGATAAAAGTATGTTTAATAAAACAAAAACATATCAAAATTATATTGGTTGGATAACTCGTTCTGAGGAGTAACTGATTCTAGTTGGGTTTGTGAAGATTCTTCCATTTTCATGTTTAAACCTAGCTTTGAAGTGAAAAAATATGCATTATTTTTGTGTTGGAGGGTGGGATGTTCGAAAAACGGGGGTTCGAGTAGACCTAAAGGGTTCGCTCGAACCCCTAAGGGTTTGTTCAAACTCTGGTTCACTCAAACTAGGGTTTGAGTGAACCCCCTTTCCACAATGTGGAAATGTAGGTTCCACATGAAAATGGGTTTTCTTGAACCCTAGTTCGAGCGAGCACCTTAGGGATTCATTTCGAACCTTGAGTTCGCTCGAACCCTCAAAATGATTTTTTTAAGCATGGGTGAGTTTTTTGGAAGCTTTCCTTCCTCAATCGAATTGTAAACCACTATTGTGGCTTCACCCATAGGTATTTGTTTCCACCATTCTTGGGAAGATGAAAATAGATGAGAAGAGAAAATAATAACTAAAGGCTCAAGTTGGATAAATCATATCCAACATCAATAACATGTTAGAAAAAAATGGCACTACTGCATATACTCTAACAATTTTGACTATATTAAACAATTATGGTCAATATGTATATGTTGAAAGGATCCTCTATACCATAGTAAACTATGTATCAGAGTTACAAGCTCTTACAATTAGGGTAATATAGGAATTATTGAGATCATGTCACAATATCAATGCTGAGGAATTTTAAGCAACAAAATTTGTGAAAGAAATTGATGAGGAAATATGGATATGGGAAGATTACTTCCCTGTTTTATAAAGAATGAAGGATACACCTTCTAATGTGCTAGTTCATTGAATAATTTTTAATAATTATGATCAATATTAATTACCTAAATCATTATAGGCTAGAAAACATAGAGTTAATATTCTCAAGGAATGTAAGGATACATTTAAAATTAGAGTAAATTTGGTAGATAATTTCACATACATTAAATAAAATCTGATCAAGAATATTCATTTTACCTTATGTTAGAAATCCTCATTATTTTTCCTAGTGGCTAGGATAATAAATGAATTTATAAATTATATTCAATATCAAATATTAGAATAGGCTATTGACATGATGATTAAAGTGTAAGAGTGCACAATGGGGATCTAGGAAGATTTGAATGAGTTTAGAGAGGTATAGAGTAGGACCAAGTGGTCATTATTGTCATAGAAAATAAAGGTAAAATATTATAAATGGCCAAACATTTACAATTTCAATGAGGCTATTACTTCTTTCTTAAGTTGTTTTCTAGTGATGAGTACATGACATCATTCCATCAAGGAATGTGTATCTGAGTGGTGATTTTAATCAATTTGTCTATTCATTACTTGTTATAATTTATCCTTTGACCTATCAAGGCTAAGCTCTCTTTACACATCATCAAATCCATTTTGGAGGTATAAATACCAAAATAAAGATTGAATTAGGCAAGCTCCTATACAAAAAAACCCTTCCACCTCTATCATGTGTGTAGGTATTTAAAGATAAAGATATTTGGAGGAAAATAAAGGTATACTTTCTCATTCATACATTAAAGCCTACAAGTTTTCAAGGTATGAAATTAGTAAGATTTTCTCATTAGGAGATGAAGTTTCAACAGTGCCCCTAACAGGATAGGACATACTAGGTATTTGAAGCCTATTTTTTAAGATCTTATAAAATGTAGAATAATCAAGGGCACACCATGGCCTAGAACAACTAAATTTATAACTCAGGTTCCTCTATGTATTTCTTTTCTATTTATAGATTATATTTATGTCTTTTTGCATTTAATTTCTCAAGAATAATAAGATACTATTGCATTATTCATATTTTTACCTAGGAACACCATTGAATCCTCAAACTTAGTCAAGTTTTTAATTAAAAAGAATACACCATAATAATCTCAAACTCACATTCAAAAAGGATTGGAATGTTGGCCCACCGTTCTGACTCTTCCTACCAAGATTATAGTGAAGTAGATTTAAGATAATTTCTAATCCTCAAAAATTTGGATAAGTATTACTTAGGACCTATATAAGTTTTCCCAATAAAACACCTCCATTTTGTGAAACTTGTCATAAGGATAAGGCTCCACTATCTCGTTCAACCCCAATTTTCCATCTCACAATAATATCTCAACCCTCCATTGATTCTTCTAGAAATATATAAATTATATTCTTCCCATCTCATTTGGACAATATCACATATTACAAACTAATTTGGTTTAATTAACTACCAAATCCTCTTCCATTCCTAGGTTATGGTGCATTAGAGAGAAACCACAGAGATGCATCATTTTGAAGCAAAAAAAGTAGACATGTGTGCATCTTATTCATCTCAATCCATGATGCGAGAAAGGTTAAGGCAAGGTAATTGTTCTTCATTTGTATTAATCTTCATTGTGGCAATGCCCTATGGGAACCATGTCCCTATAACTAATTAAAATTTGAGTTTTGTGTGAGGGAATTTATGTTACAGATAGTGGAACAATAGTTTCAATTATGTTTTAATTCTTCCATTTATGGCATCATCACCTCTATCATACTTTATCACCTACTCTAGTTCAAAACCTCTATAGAGAACTTCAACTCACCTATTGAAATATGATTTATGTTTACTTTGATTGTGATTTTTGACATTTTATTTGTTTTTGGTGTTTTATAACAATTTGTTATCTGATCTACTATCTTTTTTGTTTTTTTGAATTTTTTTATTATTCTGGGTTATATTTTGTTGGTTTTTAACAATTTTCCCATAGATATTTCAAATCAACATTTACAATGTTTTCTTTAGTGCCTACACTTCTTTAACTTGTTTGTATATTAGCTTAGTATCTCTATTTTATAGTGATATTTCAAATTTTACCATCTCTTTAGCTCTTTATCCCAGTGATGGATCATTGAGTGTGATTTGAAACATTGATGAAAAATGAGCACATAATTAAATATAGAAATAGAAAAATTAATTACATTCATTTCCAAAACTCTTTTCTATGGTTTAACATCTATGTTAATTCAGTGTACTTGCCCTATGTTTTTGCACCTCTTCTTTCTTGGAATTTTTAGGTCCTTTTATCCTATTTTTTACTTGATGTTTTTGGTTACTAATTAGTAATGCAATTTTATGACACATGAACAAGACCTAGAAAATTAGAAAATATAAATCTTTTATTCAAGGAACTCTTGTTTTAGAAACTTTTTTCCATTACTTTTTTAGTTGCACTAAGGAAAATTAGTTGGAATTCACTTTTTTTTATGTTCTTGAAGAGTTAATGTTTGGCATATTCTCTCCCCTTGTGCTTAGTGTGATCTTGGTGATAAACAAACACAATTTTTCTCATCTTTTCTTTATATAAAATCCTATATTTTTCTAGTTTCGTGTGTATGCTCTCCCCTAATGTCTAGTGTGATCTTGGGTGATCAAAAATACCAATAAAAACTATGGTCAAGAATCAATCATCAATCATGTTTTAATGTATGTGTGGTCATGTTTTGGGATCATTTATTTTGTGAGAAATAAGAATTGTAGGATTTCAATCAAGCTATTCAATTATCCTTTCAGGTGATAAGTACATGAATTCAATCCATCAAGGAATGCATATCTAAATGGTGACTTGCACCCATTTTCTAATTCATTGCTTGTTATCATTTAGCCTCTAACCTACTGAGGTTAAGCTCTCTTTAACAATAATTATAACCATTGTGGAGGTATAAATACCAAAATAGGTTGTTACTTAAACAAGATCAAATGTGACACAACCCTTCTCCCTCTCATGTGTGTAGATTTTTAGATATAAACATATTTCTAGGAAGATGATGGACTAATTTCTCATTCAAGAATTCAAGGTTAAAAGTTTTCTAGACATGAAAAATAGATTTTATAATTAGAAAATGAAGTATCAATAGTGGCTCAGGAAGACAAGAGCTATAGACTAGTGAACTCGAGCCTTATTTTTGGAATCTTACAAAAAAGGAGGATAGTTTCGGGTGCACCACACCCTAGAATAGATAAATATACACAAAATTTATATCACAAGTTCCTCTATATCCACCTTTTCTATTGCTATATTTTGTTTCTATCTTGTTGCATTCATTTCCTCAGAAATCAAAATAGACTATTGCATTTTTATAAATTTACATAGGAACATCATTGCATCTTCAAATTTAGTCATATTTTCAATTAGAAAAAACCACAATCATCCCACACTCACACTCCAGAAGAATTAAAATATTGATCCACCATTTAGAGTATTCCTACTAGGATCGTAGTCAAGTGTATTTGAGATCATTTCTAGTCCTCAAAAAATCGGATGTGTGATTTAAGACATAGATCCATTTTCCCAATCAAAACTTTTTGTGAAACTAACTATTTCAAATATTTTAATATTTTGAAATTTGAATTAGGTCCTATATTATTTACATTCATCATTAATGAATACATAACTATCATGAAAAGCATTGAAAATTTGAAAATTCACATCATATTTTTACATCCAAAATAAATAAGGTTAATTTCAATCATTGCAAAGTAGATTTATTTTAGGCTTGGATTGGTAAATATACATTAGGTCATATAAAATATGAAATACAACTTTAAATTGTAAACAACATTCATCTGGGTATTTGTATAAAGTGAAAAAGAGGAAAAAGTGCATGCTTATTATTTCAAAGAGATACAAAGATTTCAATAAAAAAAACTTCAAGTTAGAATCAGTAAGTTTTTGTACTTTACAATCTGAAAACTATATTTCCATTTGTATTTAGAGCTAAATATTCATAGATTAGGATACTTAAGCATTATAGCACACATGTAAATTTAGAAATAAAAAAAACTAACTTGCTGGTATAGGTTGCATCACACCCCTCACCAACCTTTTAATTCTTACATTTTTATGATATTAGCCTCTCATGATCTTATGTCCAGATCTACTTTCAGTTTCTTTATTCATTGTACTATAACACTCTATATGTTTGAGCATATATTTTTTAAGCATAAAATTCTTATTATGTCAAAATGAGTTGGTAAAAATTTATCCTTTTTGAAATTGTGGTTGAAGTTTAATGCTATTTTTTTGGTAATGTGACATGTATCTCCTTCATGTGATGAAACCCATGTTGCTTCATCTCCCAATGCATGCTTTTCTAATGAGGGTATCTTGAGGCAAGAGGAAGGAATCACATATGAATACTTAAACACTACAATACTAAAATTTGAAGCAATCATTATCCTCTATCCTTCATCAATATAGTTTACTCATCCTTATCAATAATTAAAAAATTATGTGATACCTCCACTAGAAATTTTTTCCTCCTCATACAAATAAACTAATTTACAATTCATACCTCAACCATTACACATGAACTCCCTTAGCAATGAAAACCTAGATGAGCCTATGCCAATAAATAATCTTCCATCCTATGAAAACAAAGTGATTAATAGAACCATCAACTTCAAAAAATATCATGGCCAAGGATCTAAGATTCTTATTAAACAAGGAACTATTACATAAAAAATGAACAAGAAATTCACACTTTCTTGGAATAAATACCATCTAAAGATACATAAGTAATTGGGTAACAAAGTCCTCCACCTTTACATAAAATATTTTTTCCATCCTCTAAACCACATAAACCTCATGGAATTATTATAAGGGGTCTACTACCTACTCCACATCCTTTGTTTGAGACCAAATGTACCTTTTGAACACTTTTACGATTAAAATTCATTAAAATACCTCCTATACAAGAAAGAGGAGATTCTAAAAACATGAATAAGAATTCATAAGTTGTGTATATCATAGATTATTTGGTCATGCAACTAATGAATTTTTTCTTTAAAGAAGATACTAGATGATTTATATCCTTTCATGCATGAATACGATAAGATAGTGAATTAATTAGCTATAACTTTTATCCTTTCTATGTGGTAGTAGTAGTATTACATAATAATAATTATCATGCATGGGGAATAAAAAAATAAATTGTGATCATATTTCATTAATAAGTATAAATGTGATACTATCCATATAGGCTCATCTTGGCCCTTACAAAGTTTGGGGGAAGGGTTGGGTATCTTCTTATAGGATGTATTAATTTAAATAAAGTATAATTTATGTGTTTGATTATCTCTTTTAAGATATTCATCTAGAAAGTACACTAAAACATTTATGGGGCATAATATGTCACATATTAAAATTATTGAAATAAAATGGTTTATTTTCAATGGTGATATTATGCATCCGCTAAAAGTATGGCATTGTTTCTCACATTGTGCCATATTTATTATTAATATTACATGGATGTTCACTAAGATGTCTAGTATCCTCAATCTATGTTGGTGTTCACTCTGTGGTGGTATTTAGCTTAATAAACCCTCAAATGTGACTCTTCATGACATGTTAATGTACCCTTTGTGGTAGTGCTACTCTTAGTAACCAATAAGGTGTGACCCTTCATTCCATAATTTATCATCTCTTTGTGGTGCTGTTATGTGTAATACTCCCTAAGGTGTGACCTCCCATATATTGAGTAGTGTCATTTGAAATTTAATAATTTAATTATTGACATACACCCTTTGTGATTATGTTATTTATAACACCCCCTGAGAAATGACCTCTTAATGTTTTCCCCCTATGATGTAATTTTTTTTACACCTTGTGAGGTGATTTTTATCCCCCATGATGTTAAATTTAATGCACCCCTTGAGGTGATTTTCATCCCCTATGGTGTTAAATGGTCCCTAAGCCATGATTTACATAAAATTCCATGGATTTAGCATGACACATCTTCGGGATTCATAAAATTGAGCACCTTTTAACATATCCACATAGAATAATAGAACTTTTTTCTTAGTGGAGCCATGTGTTTAATGAGATACCTAACATAAAATATCTTTCTATCCTTGTGGAACCCATCATATTGCATGGAAACCTAGCATAAAAAAACTTGTTATTCAATGGATCTATGTAACTCATGAGTGAATTCACATAATGCAACTTGTTGGTCCCTATGAGAGCATTACCTTCTCTAGGATCACATTTTTGTGATGATGTTTAGTATTTAAAATAAATTTAAGACAAATGTATTCATGCCTTAATGAATCAAATCCTCTTAGTACTAACCCTTTTTTTGTATTTTATTTGTTTCTTTTATGTGCCTTCTTTGTGTTTTAGTTGTTTCTTCATCATTTTTATATTATTTTTGCATCTTATTTGCATTATGTTATGTTATGTTGTAATACCCCTCCATTTTCCTTTATGTTCAGATAGCTTTTCATGCTTTGTTTTATATCAGTTACTATGATACTTTGCATACTTTATCATGTCTATTATTTAATCACTATTTATAGAGAGACAAACTATTGGTGTGATGTGATGTGGTTTATTTTATGCTTGATTTGATATGCTTTAATTGGTGTTAAATTACTTATTTCTATAACATGTATTGCACATGAGCTATTTAAAGTATTATGGAAATGTCAGTTTATGATGAGTGTATTGGTGAAGGGGACAGGATCTCATCACTCGCTTGTGAGCACCCTACAATTCCCTGATTTACTCTTCACGGTATGTATTTTATGTTTCCTTTATATATGTGATATTTGTTATCTCGTTACAGGTTTGCAGGTACATGACATTGAATCCACCTGGTTCACAAGTTTTAGCGTGTCGATCCAATGGTTAATTTTTATGGGAGATAGCAGCTATGTAACATGTGTCAGGTCTACACCCTAGTCATATTGTATCATGAGTTGTATTTTTTTGAGTCATTGGTTGCCTTGTTTTAAATATTATTTAATTATGAAGGGTTCTTGATTATGGAAATAAATATTTTGAATTATTGCTTTAAATAATGTTGTTTTTATTTAATTAATTTTAGACATTTTGGTAGAAACTATTTATTTAAATTAATTAATTAAATTTAATTAATTTAGTAAATTAAATTTAATCCATTGGGTTAAATTTATTTATTAAGTAACTAAATGTGTTTATTTATAAATTTGTAAAAGAAAGGAATTAAATACAATTTGGAATTAAATTTGAATTAAAAGTAATTAAATTCAACTTGGAGTGAGTTTGAATTATAAATTATTAAATTATATTTTTGTGAAATTAAATTTGGGTGTTAAAAGACATTTGTTAATTGCCACGTGTGTGAGATGAATTAATTAAGAGTTTTTGATGCAAGAGCATCCAGTGGTGTAAGGGCAATCCTACATCACCCAAAAATATATTTACTTTCATTTAGATTTTTTTTTTGTAGATGATTTTGCATTTCTGGATACCCTTTTCGTCGAAGAAGAATTCTCAACTTTCAGAACTACTTTTCTGCTTTTTCTGCTCAACTGCAATTTTTAGCAGGTATGAATTTGAAGGCGTGAGGAGACAAAAATTTAAGGGAAGCTTCAGGACATAATAATAAACACTTTGGTGAAAGAATCAGATCAAGAGCATTTCCGGTTCAAAAGTTATTCAAGTTTCAATTTCTGCTTTTTGCCTTATGAAATCTTCGGAGCTAATTTTGAGGTACTTAGAGGCTCCGGATGGGCCTGAAAAATTGGCGGAATACAAAAGTTGTTAGCCTTTAGGCCCCACTTTCTGGCAAGAGATCCTCGCGAGAGCTTTCCGAAAAGGTATTATCATTGAAGATCTGACGGTTAGATCATGAGTTAGGGCTTCCAAAAGTTGGTGCATAATTTGAATCCCGTTTTTGGCTCCAAACAAAGAAACGGGCTATTTATGGGCGAGTTACTGTTTCTTTTAGGCAATTTTTGGGGAAAGAAGATCGCATTCTGCGAATAGGGGAATTTCTATAGTTCCTTTCTGTAATTTGCATGTAGTGCAAAACTGGAGGACTTGAGATCCTTTGCATGTAGGAATTTCATACTTTGAAAATAATAAGATTTGTTAGTTTTTCGGTGTGATTTTCTGTGTCTCGGGTTGCACCCTCATCAAGTGGTATCAGAGCGGGTTTTCTTGAGCGTGTGGACAGATCGCCGATCGTGAGGCAGTTCGCACCAGGACTGTGGTTGTGGGTTCAAGATATTCAAGATGCCTCCAAGAGTGGCACGTGGTAGGCGAGGTGGTGCCAGAAATGCTGGTGGAAGAGATCCATTAGCGGCTGAGGGTTTCAGAGCCCTCTAGAGACAAATAAATGCATTACAAAGAGAGTTAAGAAGAGGGGTAAACCCGAGAAGGGGAGAAGAAAGTGAGGATGAAGAAGAGGTGGAAGATTCAGATGTAGAAGAGGAAGAAGAAGCTATTGATCAAGATCAAATGCGGCTGATAAGGGCCATTTCGAAGATCGAAAAAAGACCTAGAGTAGAAGTTCCTAGTTTTTCCGGAAGTCTAGACCCGGAAGAGTTGATTGATTGGATCAATGAGTTGGAAGAGTATTTCGAGTATGAAGAAGTAGAGGACCCAGATCGGGTTAAGTTTGCAAAAATGAAACTAAAGGTCCACGCCAGTATCTGGTGGAAAGAGGTCCAACTAGAAAGAAATAAGAGAGAAAAGGGAAAGATCACCAGATGGGATCACATGGTGGAGAAACTGAAGAAGCAGTTCATGCCAGTGGACTATGAGTTAGATCTATTGAAGAAATTGCAAGGGTTGAAGCAAGGAAGTAGATCTGTGAAAGAATACACAGAAGATTTTCACAAGATGATCATCAGAACGGGACATGCAGAGGCCAACAAGGAGAAGGTAGCTCGTTATCTTAATGGGTTACGGCCGAGCATTCAAGAGGAGTTAAGCCTGGTCAGAATGGCCACCATTGAGGATGCTTACCAATTTTCGCTGAGAGTTGAAGAGAAGCTGAACAAGAGATTTGACAGCAAGCAAAAAGGACGAGGAGGTCAAAGCGGAAGGGGTAGCGGAAGATCTTTTGGAAGCCGAAATGAGGATGAGAAGAAAAATGAAGATGTGGGTACCAGTCGAAGCCAGAGGAATGATAACTTCTACCGCCCACGTGATCAGAATGGTGGTGATCAAAGAGGTAGAGGACGAGGAAGATTTGGGCAAGGACCTGGAAGAGGTGGTTTCAGAGGAACTTGTTTCCGATGTGGTGAAGAAGGGCATCGAGCCTATGAATGTCCACAATACCAAGGAAGGACAGACAAAAGGCCAGAAGGTCGTGCAAGAGTTGTGCATGTAGATGAGGAGGCTCAATCTGAGCATTCAGATGATGCTGAAAGGGGAGAAGCCCTAGTGGTTAGAAGAGCCTTGGTGACTGAAGAGAAGGAGCCAGAACAGAGGAAGAATTTGTTTCGCACAAGGTGCAAGTGTGAAGACAAATGTTGTGATGTCATTATTGATGGTGGGAGCACTGATAATCTAGTGTCGGAAGAAATGGTTACAAAGTTGAAGCTGAAGAGGGAAAGGCATCCACATCCATATCGGATTGCCTGGTTGCAGAAAGACCACAAAGTTCTAGTCAATGAGTAGTGCTTGGTGAAGTTCAAGATCGGAAGCTATCGTGATGAGGTACTTTTTGATATCATCCCCATGGATGCATGTCACATGTTGTTGGGGAGGCCGTGGCAGTTTGACAGGCGAGCTGTACATGATGGCCATGCAAACACTTATTCCCTGATGAAGGGTGGAGTCCGCCATAAGTTGAAACCCCTGAAGAAGGCCGAAGAAAAGGTATGCAGTAGTGCTAGAATTTGTTATGTCGATGGAAGGAAATTTTTAGAAGGCATGAAACATGAGCGTGTGTGTTATGCATTGATTCCTAAAATGGATAAGGAGGGTAGTGAGAAGGTTCCAGTAGAAGTTTCTGGGTTATTGAATGAGTTTCAGGATATTGTTTCTGATAATGTACCTGAGGGTTTACCACCAATGAGGAAGATCAGTCATCAGATTGACTTGATCCCAGGAGCCAGTTTGCCGAATAAGGCAGCTCATAGAATGACTCCTGCAGAAAATGAGGAGTTAAACAGACAAGTTGAGGAGTTGTTGAGAAAGGGTTTGATTCGAGAGAGTTTGAGTCCATGTGCAGTACCTGCAGTACTAGCACCAAAGAAGGATGGGGAGTGGAGGATGTGTACAGACTCTCGGGCCATAAATAAGATAACAATCAAGTATAGATTTCCCCTACCAAGGATGGATGACCTGATGGACTATTTGAGTGGAGCTCAGTACTTCACAAAGATTGATCTGAAGAGTGGATATCACCAGATTCGGATTCGAGAGGGAGATGAATGGAAGACCGCCTTCAAGACCAAAGAGGGCCTGTACGAGTGGTTAGTCATGCCTTTTGGGCTAACCAATGCACCGAGCACATTCATGCGGCTCATGAACGAGGTACTGAAAGAGTTCCTAGGAAGCTTTGTTATTGTGTATTTAGATGATATTTTGATATTCAGTAAGTCACTCGATGAGCATATAATGCATATTGGTAGAGTCTTTGAGAAGTTAAGAGAAGAGAAATTGCTGATTAATCTGAAGAAGTGTAGTTTTGTGAAGAAGGAGTTAGTGTACTTGGGGTTTGTTGTCTCGACAGAAGGTCTCAAGATGGACCCAGAGAAGGTGAAGGCTATTCTGGAATGCCCTACCCCAAGAACTACTAGTGAGGTGAGGTCTTTCCATGGTTTGGCCAGTTTTTACAGAAAGTTTATTAGAAACTTCAGTAGTATTTGTGCACCCCTAACTGAAACAATGAGAGGGGATAGAAAAGAGTTCAAGTGGAGCACTGGAGCAGCAAGGAGTTTTGATCTATTGAAGCAGAAGGTGACAAAACAACCTGTTTTGGCTCTCCCGGATTTCAATAAGGTGTTTCAAGTGGATTGTGATGCCAGTGGTTGTGCCATTGGAGCAGTGTTAAGCCAGGAAGGTAAGCCCATTGCCTATTTCAGTGAAAAGTTAAATGATGCAAAGAGAAAGTGCTTTGTATATGACCAAGAATTTTATGCAATAGTTCAAGCATTAAAGAAATGGAGGCATTATTTGTTGCCGAAGAAATTTGTTATGTATACTGATCATCAAGCATTGCAGTACCTAAGTAGTCAGGGAAAATTAAATCAGAGGCATATGAAATGGGTAGAATTTTTGCAGAGTTATACATTTGTTTTAAAGCATAGGAGTGGGAAGTCAAATAGGGTTGCAGATGCCTTAAGTAGGAGGCATACATTGTTGATAGAAATGCAGATTGAGGTGGTTGGGTTCAGTGAACTCAAGACATTGTACCCGAATGATCCGGATTTTGCAGAGGCTTGGAAAGCTTGCAAGGAACCTGTTACAGTTGACAGGACAAAGTGGTTGGATTTCCTAATTCAAGAAGGCATGTTGTTTAAGGGAAGTCAATTATGTATTCTGAGGAGTTCCATGAGGGAGAATCTGATAAAGGAGAAGCACAATGGAGGAATGGCAGGACATTTTGGTCGGGATAAGACTATTTTCATTATCAGTGAGCATTATTATTGGCCTCAGTTATCACAATATGTGAAGAAGTTTGTGCAGAGTTGTAGGGTATGTCAAATGGCTAAAGGAGTGAGTCAGAATACAGGGTTGTATCATCCCTTACCTGTACCAGAGAGGTCGTGGGAGGATATAAGTATGGACTTTGTTCTTGGTTTGCCAAGGACACAGAGAGGGAATGATTCAGTATTTGTGGTGGTTGATAGGTTTTCGAAGATGGCACATTTCATCCCATGCCAGAAGACCCATGATGCAGTCCACATTGCTGACTTGTTCTTCAACGAGGTGGTGAGGCTACATGGTTTGCCAAAGAGTATAGTCTCAGATCGTGATACAAAATTTGTTGGATACTTTTGGAGGACCTTGTGGAAGAAGTTGAAAACAGAGTTGAAGTTTAGTTCTGCACACCATCCCCAGACTGATGGGCAGACTGAAGTTGTGAACAGGAGTTTGGGTAACCTACTGAGATGCTTGGTAGGAGATAAACCAAAGGGATGGGATTTGATCTTACCCCAGGCAGAATTCGCTTACAACAATTCTGTCAATAGAAGCACTGGTAGATCACCGTTCCAGATTGTGTATGGAAGTAGTCCTAGGACTGCTCCAGAATTGAGGAAGATGGACCAAGAGAAGAAGACAAGTGCTGAAGCTGAAGACTTTGCAGAACACATCAAGAATATGCATGAGAAGGTAAAAGAACACATTAACAAGATGAATATGCAATATAAGGCTAAGGCAGATCAAAAGAGGAGGTATAAGGAGTTTCAGATTGGTGATGAAGTGATGGTCCACTTGAGGAAAGAAAGGTTTCCAGTAGGAACCTATAACAAATTGAAGATGAAGAAGTTCGGTCCCTGTAAAATTTTGAAGAGGCATGATTCAGGGAACGCATATGAGGTAGAGTTGCCAGATGGATTCAACATTTCCCCTGTGTTCAACATTGCAGATTTGATAGAATATCATGAGGGTGGCGCAGAGGAAGTACCAGCAATGGAACAGTGCGGTATTCCAGCACCTACTTCAGAAAAGGAGGAGATTGAAGAAATCTTGGATAGCCGTGTAGGAAGGAGTACCAGAAATAGGCAATATGAAGAATATCTGGTGAAGTGGAAAGGAAGGCCTGTGGAAGATTCATCCTGGTTGTCCAAGGCAGAGGTTGACCGTTTGGGTTTTCCTCAACCATCTGAGAAGTGACGGAGTCACTTTTCAAATTACCCTGGGTGTCTGATGCAGGAGCATCCAGTGGTGTAAGGGCAATCCTACATCACCCAAAAATATATTTACTTTCATTTAGATTTTTTTTTTGTAGATGTTTTTGCATTTCTGGATACCCTTTTCGTCGAAGAAGAATTCCCAACTTTCAGAACTGCTTTTCTGCTTTTTCTGCTCAACTGCTATTTTTAGCAGGTATGAATTTGAAGGCGTGAGGAGACAAAAATTTAAGGGAAGCTTCAGGACATAATAATAAACACTTTGGTGAAAGAATCAGATCAAGAGCATTTCCGGTTCAAAAGTTATTCAAGTTTCAATTTCTGCTTTTTGCCTTATGAAATCTTCGGAGCTAATTTTGAGGTACTTAGAGGCTCCGGATGGGCCTGAAAAATTGGCGGAATACGAAAGTGGTTAGCCTTTAGGCCCCACTTTCCGGCAAGAGATCTTCGCGAGAGCTTTCCGAAAAGGTATTATCATTGAAGATCTGACGGTTAGATCTTGAGTTAGGGCTTCCGAAAGTTGGTGCATAATTTGAATCCCGTTTTTGGCTCCAAACAAAGAAACGGGCTATTTATGGGCGAGTTACTGTTTCTTTTAGGCAGTTTTTGGGGAAAGAAGATCGCATTTTGCGAATAGGAGAATTTCTGTAGTTTCTTTCTGTAATTTGCATGTAGTGCAAAACTGGAGGATTTGAGATCCTCTGCATGTAGGAATTTCGTATTTTGAAAATAATAAGATTTGTTAGTTTTTCGGTGTGATTTTCTGTGTCTCGGGTTGCACCCTCATCAATTTTTGGGAAATTTATTCATGGGAGAAAATTTGGGATCTTGGTTAAAGAAGAGGAAATATTATTCATAGGAGTGAGGATTATTTTGGGGAAGAGAAATATATTTTTTTATTTTTCTTGAGAGGAATGAAAAAATTGAAAAACTACACAGAAGACTGTAGACTTTCTTGGTTGTAGGAATTTTCAAGGATTTGTTATTTTGCATTTTCTGTGATTATTGGATACGATTTTGGTGTTGGACTTACTTTGGTTGCTGGGAAGAAGCTATGAAAGATTTGGAGGAGGCTCAAAATCAAAGATTCATCTTGTCTAGCGCTTCTTGATATAGGTTCTTCACTTGTGAAATTAGTTTGTTTAAAATCTAGTTTAGAGATTGTATTGTTCAATTAATTTAATTGTTAGATCCATGAAGGAAAATGGTTTGCTTTTAGAGAAAGGATTTTTTTAAAGCTTCTATTGTTGTCGTGAAGAATTTAGAAAATTCTATTTACGGTAACAACCTCTAAATAGGAATTATTATCTGTGATAAATTTAACAGATCCAAACTGTAAATCAAACTTAAAGGAAAAAACAATATCTAGTTCTGTTTTAGAAATTAAACCTCTGTAGAAAAAAATGAAGTTTCTTTGAAACCTCTATGCATTTGTCTATGGAGAAACCTAGAGGATATTAGGTTTTAGATTGAAAACCTTTGTTGGAAATTGGTAGTCTATTTGCCTAGATCTAGATTTATGAAAGTTATTGAAAATATTCATTTTAAAAAGCCTCTGTAGAGATTTTGAATTCTCTGGAAATTTTAGGAATTCTTCCTATAGGTGGGTGTTTTGTAAATTTTACCAATTTATCTATTAAATTGAAATTATATATATATTGGTATATACATATAATATATATAAACATTATTTAATGGGGACTTATTTATTTTATTTTATTTGTAAAATCGTCGTTCATAGGGTGTGTTGGGAAGAAATGAAATTTTGAATTTCGTTTGTAATAGAAATATTGTATGTTCTTAAAAAAAAAAATTATAATTGTTTTGTGGTTGGTGGGGGCAGATGTACCCCCACCGTCCACTATACCCATATGAAATGGAGTGTGTTGCTCCCATGGCAGTGCCCTCCACTTAGTGGAGGGAGCGTTGCCATGGCAGCAACACTGCCCCCAACACTGGGGTAGTCGGTTGTACAATATACAAACTGGAGTGCCCAATACTTTGGGTGGCCGATTGTACAATTTACAGCCCGATAGGCCTTTTTGATTTTTATTTTTTTAATATTTATTTTAAATTATATTTGGTATTAAATTTCATTTGTTTTATTTCCATTTTTGGAAATCGTGAAAATTCGTTGGCTTCGTAAATTATTAATTGGACCAATATTTAAATTTATATAAATTACATATATATAATGTGTATATGTTTATATTTATATTATTTTAATATGATTTTCTATGATTTGAATAAACAACAGTATTTATAGATATATATTTAATGAATATATATAATTATATATTAAAATATAATTGTGTATGTATATTTTATTAATATATATATTAAATATATATTGTTAATTTAAATAGTTTTTATTTTAAAATTATTATATCTTATGTTGTTTGGAAAATGGAAGGAATTAATTGTAGAAGGAAATATGTTGTTTTTAAAAGTATTTAAAAAATGATTTTACTGTAGAGGCAATTTAATTGTTGTAATTAAATATTTTGTTAAGGCAATTGGTTTGTTTATTGTGAAATTTATTAGAAAGGGAAATGGATTTAATATATCCAGAAATAGATTATTTCCTTGCCATTGCTTGTTGTAATTATTTCCCTTTTATTCATGATTGGGGAAAAAGGGTTATTTGAGTCTTTAATTCATAAGTCTTCCAAAAGGATTCTGGAGGTTGAGGGTTGTCGATATTTTATGTCAATAATTTATATTTCCCTTGGGTAGTGCTTTATGTGATTGGTTTCCTCCAAGTTTTTGGAGTGATTTTCATTATATGTTGCCTCCTAGAGTTGGAGCAATTGCATTGTCTAGTTTGTGTGCACTTGAGTTAGCTCTGGAGTTTATTTTTGGATAGTATGTTTTCAATTAGAAGAGTGGCTTTTGTTAGGCGTCGGAGCGCAAAGAGGTAAACTAGGTAACCTTCAGAGGTGATTTAATCAAGTGATAACTAAATTAATGTACTTAGAAGATTACAAAGTATTACACACTAATAAGGATAATTTAGCTTCACTCATAGACACAAGCGCTCATTTAGACTTGGGATGAGTGAGAAGGCCTGGAATGGAAAGGTCAATTATCTTATGCTTATGAGAGGTAGTCGATTCTACATGAGTGAGTATGAGGTCCAAGATTCGGTTGAGGTCACCAGGATTACCGGAGCCTATGAAGATTCCCAAAGAATATATCATGATGATCTATGCAATGACACTCTATCTAGGACAACATTGGTATTTTTTTTATGTGTATGAATTTCTTATCATACTCGATCAAATTTTATGTCTAGAAGAAATGTGACTATGTTAGAGTTGGACCTTTATTATACATGTGTTTATTTGTTTTAGTATGCTTTAGCCTATCAGTAGAGGTTGTAGAGTTTTCCCATGTTACGTTGTTACTATCTCCTAGCATGGGGGGTGGGCCTTTGGGTACCACTTGGTTGGGTGGAGCATCTACAATACACTATTGGGTCCCCTTTATCTTTAGTACTTGGCGGTGAGTCATCCAGTCGAACAACTCACAGTTCTTGTTTTAATTCAAGCATTGTAATGTTTCAATTTGTAATAAGTTTTTTTACCCCTCTTGTGTTTACAAGGTGGACTTGTGTAATTATAACACATTTATACTATTGCCTCATTCTGGGAATGAGAGATGTAACCATTTTATTAAGTTAATGAATTTATATCTTGGATTTTTATCTCATTATGATATGTTGTATCTTTATGTTGTTTTAATACTTATTTCATAAAGTAATTAAATGTTATGGTTATATGTTTATGTATGTGTAGGTTTAATTAATCTGGATTATGTAGACTTAGAGAAAATTGTCAATTTTAGGTGAACTTGTATGTTTAATTCATTTAAAAAAAAAAATTTGTACGATTTTATAGTGAATTGAAACTTCCTCTAGGGTTGCGTGGCAGGGCATTATATATGTGTTGTGTTTTTATTGTGTATGTTTTGTTTTTTCCATGCTAAATTTTACTTCACATGTGTGATCCCTTGTCCTAATGTTATTTATCCACTGGATATTCAATCCTATGGATAAGCACATCCCCTATATTCAATTCCATCCTATCTCTTCAATATTTGGACAAATGAACCCATCTTGGCATATTCTAACTTTAGTACGATTGTGAGAGTAATTTCATACTCTCAATAAAGTGGGGCTAAATGTAGTTTCATAAGTTCTCACCCTTGACAGTTTCACATTAGTTTTAGCTCCCTCTTATGTGCTTGGATGTAACTATGCATTTAATTACATATTTTAAAAATATATTTAAAAATTCAAAAAAAGGAAAATAAAAATAAGCATTTAATATTTAGCCTACAACTCTTTAGGACCTAGAAATAATGGGTGTTGTTTAGGGTGAAGTAGAATTTAGACCATCTCTTTTTGGCCCTAATTTGAATATGTTAGTGTCAATATTTTTGTTATTTTAAATTTTAGTTTCAATTGTTGGCAATCGATATTTAATTTTTAGCAAATTAGAAAAATTGCATATAAATACTAATCATTTGATATTTTGAAATCCTAGAAGAACAATAAGGAAATGTTAAGAATGAATTAATGCTATAGATACTCAAGAGTATTTTAGAGTATGGTTATTATTATTTTAACAATATTTGTTACTGCCAAGAATCCTTTCAAGAATTAATCATGTTTTCAAGTAAGTTTGAACATGTTTTATAATCAAATTTTTTTAGCACCAACACTTGCTGGACTTCAGTTAAGCTATCCAATTCTCCTTTAAGGTGTTGAGTACCTAAATTCATTCCATCAAGGAATGCATATTTGAGTGGTGATTTAGTTCAATTTTTCAATTCATTACTTGTTATCATTTACCCTTTGAGGGTAAGCTCTCTCTACACATCATCATAGCCATTGTTGAGGTGGAAATGCCAAAATGAGGTTTGAATTAGGCAAGCCCCTATACAACACAACTCTTCCCCTATATCATGTCTGTAGGTTTTCAAATCTAAATATATTTGGAGGAGGATAGAGGACTAATTTCTCATTCATGTGTTCAAGCCTACAAATTTTCAAGATATAGAAACCAGATTTTCATATCAACAAAGTTTCGATATTGCCCCTAGGAGGACATAACAGACCAGGGACTTGAAGCTTGTGTTTTCAGATCTTGTAAAAAGGAGAACCATCCCAAGCACACCATTCCCTAGATGAACTAAATCTACACAAAATTTATACCATTCTCTATTAATAGATTCTATTTTTTCCTTCTTGAATTCAATTTTTAAGGAATCATAGCACACTATCGCATTTTGATACTTTTACCTAGGAGCATCTTGCATCTACAAATTTAGTTATTTTTTCAATGAAACAAAACACCACAATTTGTTGCAAGTACGATGGTATTGTCATTGATGTCAAAAAGAAGTCTTTTGACTGGTGTTTGCATTGATGTTAATTGTGTATTAAGAAAGTTTTTGCATGATGAAAATGTCGAAGATATTGAGAAAATTGTGGAAAAGAGGAAAAGAGGTTATTGTAAGTTTTGAATGTGTACTTGAGATATTGAAAAAGTGTTATGAATACATGGAGATATTATTTGTTGCAGTGTTTGAAGATGAGTTTGAATGAAGTAATGAGATAACATGATGTCTCTAGTACTTGATTTCCAAGTACTTTTGACAAAATTTGATGAACAAAGAAAATATTGTTGTTTAAGTGTTTAAAATGTGCTCTAGATGGTGCTCTATGTTTCTTCTATATTGATTCTATGCTTATGTGGATTTGATATGTTGCTCGAGGTTGTAAGCAATTTCTACATTAAGAATTTTTGGTTCTAGATCATTGGTGAAAGGAAGCTGTGTTCACTAGTATATGAACTCTTTTTGCAGTGTTGTAGAGAGGTGTCGAGGAGACATGTATTTTTGCACATTTCTCTATAATTTTTTTTAGGAAAATATGGTTTTGAAGGAGAATTGATGGTGTTGTTTTATTTTTTGTGTCAAGAGGATTCATGGTTAGGCGTATCAAAATTTTTGGAAACATTTACTTAATAGATAATGTGTTTTCATGAGTAACAACTGACCTGGTGTCTACACTACATTAAAAAATGTTCAAGTATTAATGGATTCCATAGCGTGGAATGTGGGACTTAATTTTGGGACTCAATTTAGTGTTGTTTTGTTTCCCTTTCATTCCTATCCACCATGGGAATGTTTAGGTGCTTGCCTAATTGGAATTTATAAATATAACAGATAGAATTTTGACCTTGGAGAACATGTTTAAGGTTGAAGTTGATATAAATCAGAGTGAATTTTTTGTGATTTAAAAGAAGGAATCAAGAGAGAAGAAAGATAGATGTGAGATCAATGCAAGTGATGTGTGTGATGCGAATTTTAGCATAGCAATGCAAACTTCAAAGCATTGTATTCCTGAATGTAGTGAATTGAAGGTGTCCAAAATAATTCATGCTAGACTATGAAAGTGTTGGAGCATTGTGGTGGATTCCTTGTTGCATTGAGAAAGTTTTCTCTTTGTAAAATTTCTCTTCTATCTTCTTGTATTTTACTTTTTATGGTAGTGAGCCCTGGATGTGAGCCTTTTTGGATAGTGTGTCCTATTCTAGTAGTGAGCCATTTTTGATTGGTTTTTCAATTACTTATATTATGAGCTAATCATGACCATGGTGTTTACCTCATTGGGTTTTCCACGTAAATTTCGTTTTCTCTTCTAGATGGTGTTGTTATTTTAGTTTTTAATATCCGCATTTCATGTTTAATCATTATATTAGAATAAGGGTTTAATGAATTCATGTGGATTTGATTATTGTTTAAGGTTTTTGATGTTTTCATTAGACACAATTGAATCCCCCCCATCTTAGTTTTCTTGTTCATTCAACACAATCATCCAGCACTCACATTGAATAATGATTAGAACCTCCATCCACCATTCTACCTCTTCCTATGAAGATTTTAGTGAAGTGGAATCAAGATAATTTATAATCCTTAATAATTGGGATGTGCGACTTATGACCTAGATCCCTTTTTCCATTGAAACACCTCTATATTGTGACACTTGTCATAGTTAAAATCCTTCACTATCTCCTTCAACCCCAACTGTCCATGTAATACCCCTCCGTTTTGTCCTTTTGTTCGAATAATGTTTTGTTCTCTTATGTTGTACTTCCTATTTGTACCTTAACAATGGTACATAACTTCTATTTCATCGCTATCCATAAAGCAACATTAATGTTATCTTTTGATGTGATGGTATTTTAATATGAAGTTATCATTATGGCATGTTTTGGATTAATATAAATGGATATTTCAAATAATAATGCTATGATTTGGATTATATTAATATGTTAGATTTGTCGGTTAGTTGTATTTTATTGGTGAAGGGGATGGTATCGCATCACTCACTAGCGAGTACCCTGCAATTCCGTGATCTCCTCTTCACGACATGTATTTTATGTTGTTTATACTATATGTTGTTGTTTACTTGATTTTCAGGTTGAGAGGTACATGACATCAACTCCACCTGATTTCACAGGTTTGAGCGTGTCCAATGCCCAACAGTATTTGATCGAGAGATAGTAGCGAGGTTTTCTATGCCAAGTCATCACACTAGTCCTAGTGTGTCATCTGGTGTTAGTCGAGTTGTGTTGCTTTTATGATTGATCATCTTGCCTATTTTTTTAATTTAGCTGCAAGTTAAAAAGGGTAATTAAGTGGCTTAATGTATTTGAGTTGTGGATTAATTTGTTCTGAGATTATGTTGAAAGGTAATTTATTTTATTATGAATTTAATTTAATTAATAAATAATTTAATCGTTGATTAAATCTATTTATTAATTAATTAAATTTATGATGTTGAAAGAAGTAAATTTATTTATGTTGAAGTTATTGTTATATTCGTTGAAATTGAAATTAAAAGCAAATATAAAAAGTCAATTTAGGAAATTTGAATTCAAACTTGAAAAAATGAGATATTTTCTATTTTCCATTTTCAAAAACTTATGAGGGTAGTTGTAGGATTTTTAGGATTTTATCCTTATGTTTGAAATTTTCTTTCACATTTGGAGGTTCATGAGTTTTAAAAAAAAAAAAACAAGGAAGAAGAACTTGTGGTTTTTATTTTGGAAATTGGTGAAGTTGTTTTGGGATTGTTGGAAAGGATCTGGAATTGAGGAGTAGGCTTTGTCGCATTATCAACTTCTCAAGCTTGAAACTAGGTTCATGTTGTTTCTTTTTAAAATAAGTTGTTTTGAAGTAAAATTTCCTTATGCTTGTGGTTGAAAATCAAGTTGAAGATCATTTAAAATCCTCCAATTGGATTGTTGTCTCAATTTTGAAAGAAAACCTTTATTTAAAATAGATTGCTTCAAAAATGGAAATGAAATTTGGTATACAATTTAATATCTCAATTTTGTTTGTTCTTTATTAGTTAAATCTCATTTGGATGAGTGAATATATGTGTATATATATATTCATATATATATATATATATATGAATATATGGTTTTTTCATAATTTCCCTTTGGTAGTGTTATGTTGGCGATTTTTTTCACAAATAATCTTTTTTTAAAAAAAAAACCCTTGTGGCGGAATGAAATCCACATGTTTTGGTTCGGCCGTTTCTTTATTGAAAAAAAATATATATAAAAAAAATTTGTGGGGAGGCAGCGCTGGGGGCTCACCTCCCCACTGCACCCCATGGGAGGTGCATGGGGAGGGAGCCACACCCAGTGCGACCCCCCTCACTGTTGCGCAGAAAGTGGGGAAGGGTTGTGTGAATACACAGCTGCCCCACTATGTCGACATGTTCTCCCCACCAAAACTGTGGCTGCCCTCCTAAATCCACTGCCCTCTGTCAACAAAACGCAGCCAGGGAAAGAAATTCACAGTCGCTTCAACCCTAAATGGCATGCGACACGAGGACGACACATGCCCCTAAGTTCATTTTTTTTTATTTTATTTGTCATAAAATAAAATATATTATAATATTTCAATATTATATTTTTATAATATTAAATATTAATATTTTTATATATTAATATTTAATATTTTTTATATAATATTAAGTATTAAAATATATAATAATTATATAATTACATATGGGTATTTTTTTTGATATACCTATATTTGAGAAAATTATTTTTGGTAATTGGATTATTTATATTTAAATATTACACTATGGCTTATTGTTGAAAGATTGATTTAATCAATGGCAATGTTTTAAATAATGGCAAGATTTGAGTGAAATCATGAAATTTTTTATATTAAATTAAAATAGGCAAAATACTAGATTGTTTCTAAAGGATTAAATTTTGTTAAATCAGTATATTTAATTTTAAGGAATATGTGTAATTAGAGGAGTTAATTATTTTAAATGGCTATATTGAAATGAGGAAACAATATTTACTTTAAAACAATGTATTTTTATTTATGGAAATAAATAGTTATTTTATTATTATGTGAGTAGGGAATTAAGTATTAAGTTTTTTAATTTTCTCCCTTGTCTAGAAAAGACGTGTTTAAGTTCAGTTTATTTAATATAATGAGTTACTGAACGAAATGAGGAAATGGATTTAGAATATCAAAAGGTAGTTTCTTTCAGTTGCCTTCAGTGAGCTTTTCTTCATGTTCTTGTTTTGGGGAATGGTGTTATAGAGTTTAACAAGTCTTCCAGATGGGGTTTTAGTTATGTGGGTTGTCATGTCATGTTTGACAACCTACTATGAGTTCCTTGGTTGCATGGTGTCTCATCAGTGGTTACCTAGTTTTCATGAACGGGGATTTTTTGGGTCTCCTATGAAAGGAGTGGATTATGGGATTCGTGCCTCCTTGTAAGGAGTGACCTTGTTTTTTGTTTTGTTACCACTAGTGTTAGAGAGTGTTTAATGTCACGTTTGGTTAAAGGCGTGGTCGTGATATCTTGTGTGTTGTACCTTGGTACCCTTGATGTTTGGTTGGTGTGTGCATTGTCAAGTAGAATAGTGGCATCTATAGGGGCTAGATCCTGAAAGAGGTAAGATGGGGTAACCTTCTAAAGTGGTTTAATCAAGTGATAACTAAAAAAATACTTAGAAGATTAGGATTAAATTCCCACTAATCACGATAATTATTGTGGGTATGGTTTCTGTAACATACCTGATGTGACCATGGTTGGTATTTGATTTTGTGAGTATGGTTCTCGTAACATACTTGATCTGCTTTCTTTCTGGAAGCACTGTGACCATGTAGAGTTGTACTTGTGTTGTACTTGCATGGTATTTGAGTTGTACTTATGATGTACGTGTGTTTTACTTGTGTTATTCTTGTGAGGTACTTGTGAGTGGTTGTTCCAATTTGGTTTAGTTTTGTGTTAGCATGTGTCTCGAGGTAGATGGTCTTGGTTAGGATTCCTTGATACTATCTCCTAGCATCGGGGGTGGGCCTTTGGGTTCCACTTGGTTCAGTGGCATGCACCTAAATCCGTTGGGTTCTTTCTTCATGTTATTTTGAGTTTGAGAGCTCATGGGTTTCAGTATTAGTTCTTGCTTTATTCATTTCAGTTGATCTTGTATTATTTTACCCCTCATTTGATATCGGGATGAAATTTGTATCTATAAAATTATTTATTGGATTTGCCTCATTTAGGAAATGAGTGTTGTAACCTTATTGTTTAATGAATGGATTAATGTGATGAAAATTTCTCTTTATGCTTTGATGTAATTCATCTTATTCGAATGTATGTGTTTAATTATTATCTAAGTAATTGACATGGTTTAAATTCATGTTTTTTGTTGAGGTTCTATATAACCTCTGTCTCGTAACCTTAGAGGTTGTTGGTGATTAGTTATTGAAATTTCTTATTAATTGTACTTAAAAAATAAAATATTATCCTATTTAAGTAGTTGTTTGCAACTTCCTCTAGGGTTGGGTGGCGGGGCATTACACATGGTATCAGAGCCTAGGTTTAAACACTGGGTACTCTAGGATTATGATGGAGCCATTAAGCTTTTAGTTGTGTAGGCTTTTAAGTTGTGTACCTTGCTTAATACCTTGAAGTGTTTGTGTAGGACTATGCTTCCCAGACATGAAAGAGGTAGAGGGCATGCTCGTGGCCATTTAGGTGATCCTGGTGCGAGTCAACATGACTCTCCTCCTTGTGTATCAGTTTTTCTTGATCAGGAAGAACCTCAGGCATATCAGAATGCCCCAAGGGTCAGGGACTGTTAGCAGGATCCAACAAGGATTGAGGCTATGCATAGAGCACTTAAGGATGCTTTGGCACTCCTTGGTCCAAGGTAGGTTGAGGATCAGGTTAATCTAGTTGTGAGAGAAGTTCCTCCCAGTCGGAGTCACACATGAGGGACCTGCTCAGAGCACATCCTCCATTATATGATGGATCAGGTACTGGTTTTGAGGTTGAGACTTGGTTGAAAGACTTGGATAGGTGTTTTACCATGCATCTATATGGTAGTAACACTAGAGCTTGTTATGCCATCATGCAGTTGAGAGGGTTTGCATCCACATGGTGGAGACTTGAGGAGCAAAAGCTCCATATTGATGTACACTCAGCATCTTGGGAGATATGCTTAGAGAGATTAAGAGCTTAGTTTTTATCTGAGCATTGGCATCAACGTCGAGGGGACGACTCCATGCCTTGCATCAGATGGAATTATCTGTTGAGCAATATGAGCAATTCTTTTATGAGTTCAAATAGTATGCAAGGATTTGTGATGATGAGAGCATATTAGTGGACCATTTTGTTAGGGGCTTAGATGCTCATCTCAGCGGCAGTGTGAGGGTCTTCAAACCCAAGGCCATGGATATGGTAGTAGAGAAAGCATGTATTATTGAGGAGAATCTGAGTATGGCACTTGGAGGTCACATAGGAGTGCAGGTTGGTGGCAGTCCAGCAGTAGGATCTAGTGCTAGAGGAGGGCATCCTCAGGGAGGTGCACCTTCTCGATCTCAGCAGGGACCATCATAGAGTGGTCAGTAGTAGGAGAGTGCGCTTGGGAACCGTAAGGACTCTTAGTCGTGTTAGGATGATGGTGGTTCTTCACATAGGATGAATAGGAACTGGTGGAACAATAAGCACAATCGACAGGAGCATCCAACCCAGAGTTCACAGGCTGTGGTTGATTGGGGTAGTGTGCAGCAGTTTATTGTACCTGTAGGAGATAGCGGGTTTGGTCGTAACACGGGGTGTTACTCTTGTAGCCAACAGGGCCACCCTGCTAGGGATTGTCCTCGGTGGAACACTTTTGGAGTTAGTCGCTCAATGCAGGATACTCACCCTAAGGGGTCAAGGTTTGATTAATTTTTAGTTTGTTTGAGGGAGTTATATCCCTACTATTTGTAGGCTTCCAAGAGTAAGCCTAACCCTAAGGCGGGACGTAATACCCCTCCATTTTGTCCTTTTGATCAAACAGTGTTTTGTTCTCTTATGTTGTACTTCCTATTTGTACCTTGACCATGGTACCTGAGTTCTATTTGATTTCTATCTATAAAGTGACATTATTGTTATATTTTCATGTGATGGTATTTTAATATGAAGTTATCATTATGGCATGTTTTGGATTAATATAACTCGATATTTGAATTAATGATGTTATGCTTTGGATTATATTAATATGTTAGATTTGTCGATTAGTTGCATTGTACTAGTGAAGGGGATGGTATCACATCACTCGCTTGTGAGTTCCCTACGATTCCGTGATATCCTCTTAATGGTGTGTATTTTATGCTATTTATACTATATGTTATTTACTTGATTTTTAGGTTAAGAGGTACATGACATTGACTCCACCTGGTTTCATAGGTTTGAGTGTGTCCAATGCCTGTCGGTATTCAATTGAGTGATAGTAGCGAGGTTTTCCATGCCAAGTCGTCACCCTAGTCCTAGTGTGTCATCTGGTGTTAGTCGAGTTGTGTTGCTTTTATGATTGATCATCTTGCCTATTTTTTTTATTTAATTGCAAGTGGAAAAGGGTAATTAACTAGCTTAATGTATTTGAGTTGTGGATTAATTCATTCTGAGATTATGTTGAAAGGTAATTTATTTTATTATTAATTTGATTTAATTAATAAATAATTTAATCGTTGATTAAATCTATTTATTAATTAATTAAATTTATGATGTTGAAAGAAGTAAATTTATTTATGTTGAATTTATTGTTATATTTGTTGAAATTGAAATTAAAAGAAAATATAAAAAGTCAATTTAGGAAATTTGAATTCGAACTTGAAAAAATGAGATATTTTGTATTTTTTGTTTTCATAAATTTATGAGGGTGGTTGTAGGATTTTAGGGTTTTATCCTTATGTTTGAAATTTTCTTTCAAATTTGGAGGTTCATGAGTTTCTAGAAAAAAAAAACAAGGAAGAAGAACTTGTGGTTTTTATTTTGGAAATTGGTGAAGCTGTTTTGGGATTGTTGGAAAGGATCTGGAATTGAGGAGGAGGCTTTGTTGCATTATCAGCTTCTCAAGCTTGAAACCAGGTTCATGTTGTTTCTTTTTAAAATTAGTTGTTTTGAAGTTAAATTTTCTTATGCTTGTGGTTGAAAATTAGGTTTAAGATCATTTAAAATCCTCGAGTTGGATTGTTGTCTCAATTTTGAAAGAAAACCTTTATTTAAAATAGATTGCTTCAAAAATGGAAATGAAATCTGCTATGCAATTTAATATCTCAATTTTGTTTGTTCTTTATTAGTTAAATCTCATTTGGATGAGTGAATATATGTATATATGGTTTTTTTAAAATTTCCCTTTGGTAGGGTTATGCTGGTGAATTTTGTCACAGATAAATTTAAAAAAGAAAAACCCTATGGTGGAATGAAATCCGCATGTTTTGGTTCGGTCGGTCTTTTTATTAAAAAAAAACTATAAAAAAAAAGTTGTGGGGAGGTGGCGCTGGGGGCTCACACCCCCACCATGCCACATGGGAAGCACGTGGGGAGGGAGTCGTACCCAGTGCGACCCCCCTCACTGTTGCGCAGGGAGTAGGGAAGGGTTGTCTGAGTACACAACCGCCCCATGTAAATGGGGTTAGCTGTGTATTCCCACAATCTGCCCCACTATGTCGGCATGTTCTCCCCACCGAAACCGCCGCCGCCCTCCTAAATCTGCTGCCCTCTCTCAACAAAACATGGCCAGGGAAAGAAAGTCGCGACTACCTCAACCCTAAATGGTGCACGGCCTGAGGACGACACACACGCCTAAGTTCATTTTTGTTATTTTATTTGTCATAAAATAAAATATATTATAATATTTCAATATTATATTTTTATAATATTAATTATTAATATTTTTATATATTAATATTTAATATTTTTTTATATAATATTAAGTATTAAAATATATAATAATTATATAATTACATATGGGTATTTTTTTTATACACGTATATTTGAGAAAATTATTTTTGGTAATTGGATTATTTAAATTTAAATATTACACTATGGCTTATTGTTGAAAGATTGATTTAATCAATGGAAATATTTTAAATAATGGCAAGATTTAAGTGAAATTGTGGAATTTTTTATATTAAATTAAAATAGGCGAAATACTGTATTCTTTCTAAAGGATTAAATTATGTTAAATCAGTATATTTGATTTTGAGGAATATGTTTAATTAGAGGAGTTAGTTATTTTAAATGGCTATATTGAAATGAGGAAACAATATTTACTTTAAAACAACGTATTTTGATTTATGGAAATTAATGGTTATTTTATTATTATGTGAGTAGGGAATTAAGTATTAAGTTTTTTAATTTTCTCCCTTGTCTAGAAAAGATGTGTTTAAGTTCAATTTATTTAATACAATGAGTTACTAAATTAAATGAGGAAATAGATTTAGAATATCCAAAGGTAGTTTCTTTTAGTTGCCTTCAGTGAGCTTTTCTTCATGTTCTTGTTTTGGGGAATGGTGTTATAGAGTTTAACAAGTCTTCCATATTGGGTTTTTAGTAATGTGGGTTGTCGTGTCATGTTTGAAAACCTATTGTGAGTTCCTTGGGTGGTGCATGGTGTCTCATCAGTGGTTACCCGGTTTTCATGAATGGGGATGTTTTGGGTCTCTTGTGAAAGGAGTGGATTGTGGGATCCATGCCTCCTTGTAAGGAGTGACCTTGTTTTATGTTTTGTTGTCTCTAGTGTCGAAGAGTGTTTCTTTTTGTCGCCTCTTGTGAAGGGCGTGGTCGTGATATCTTGTGTTTTGTACCTTGGTACCCTTGATGTTTGGTTGGTGTGTGTGTTGTCAAGTAGAAGAGTATCTTCCGTAGGGGCCAGAGCCCAGAAGAGGTAAGATTGGGTAACCTTCGAAAGTGGTTTAATCAAGTGATAACTAAAACAATACTTAGAAGATTAGGATTAACTTCTCACTAATCAAGATAGTTATACGTCACTCATGGACCCAAGTGCTTGGTTAGGCTTGGGCTGGGTGGGAAGGTCATGAATGTCAAGGTCATTTATCTTGTCTATATGAAAGGTATTTGATTATGCATTACTAAGTATGAGGGTTGGGGATTGGTTTGAGGCCACCATCTTGATGATCTGCAGTGGGTAACTCATGACGAACTGTGTGATGACACTCTGTGTAGAACAATAGTTGGTACTTATTTATTGTGGGTATGGTTTTTGTAACATACCGGATGTGACCATGGTTGGTATTTGATTTTGTGTGTATGGTTCTCGTAACATACTTGATCTGCTTTATTTCTAGAAGCAATGTGACCATGTAGAGTTGTACTTGTGTTGTACTTGCATGGTATTTGAGTTATACTTGTGATGTACGTGTGTTGTACTTGTGTTATTCTTGTGAGGTACTTGTGAGTGGTTGTTCTAGTTTGGTTTAGTTTTGTGTTAGCCTGTGTCTAGAGGTAGATGGTCTTGGTTAGGATTCCTTGCTATAATCTCCTAGCATGAGGGGTGGGCCTTTGGGTTCCACTTGGTTGGGTGGCATGCACCTAAATCCGTTGGGTTCTTTCTTCATGTTCTTTTGAATGAGACTTCTAGTTGGAGAGCTCGTTGATTTCAGTATTAGTTCTTGCTTTATTTATTTCAGCTGATCTTGTATTATTTTACCCCTCATTTGATATCGGGATGAAATTTGTATCTATAAACTTATTTATTGGATTTTAATCATTCATGAAATGAGTGTTGTAACCTTATTGATTAATGAATGGATTAATGTGATGAAAATCTATCTTTATGCTTTGATGTAATTCATCTTATTGGAATGTATGTGTTTAATTATTATCTAAATAATTGACATGGTTTAAATTCATGTTTTTTGTTGTGGTTCTATATAACCTCTGTCTCACTACCTTAGAGGTTGTTGGCGATTAGTTAGTGAGCTTGCTTATTAATTGTACTTAAAAAAAATACAATAGCTTGTTTATGTAGTTGTTTGCAACTTCCTCTAGGGTTGTGTGGCGGGGTGTTACAGTCCATCTCAAAAGATGGTATCAACCCTCCATTCATCCTTCCAAAAATCTATATATTAAAGCCTTCCCATATCATTTAGATAATCTCATATTTTGGAAACTAATGATTTCTAATTCACTACCAATTCCTCTTCCATTCCTAGGTTATGCTACATTACCGAGAAACCACATAGATTCATCATTAAGAAGCACATCAACTAGACATGTTTTTATCTACTTCATCTCAAGCCATGATGTGAGAAAGTTTAAGGTAAGGTAATTTTTATTCATCTGTATTATTCTTCATTTTGTCATTCCCTATGGGACCCACGTCCCTAAAAATGTTAAAAAAATTGAGTTTTTGTGGGAGAATTTATGTTACATATAGTCTAACAATAGTCTCAATTATGTTTGAATGCTTCCATTTATGGGATCAAGGCCTCTATCCTACTTTATCATATACACTAGTTCGAAACCTTTATAGAATACCTCAACTCCCCTATTCAATTGTGTTTTTCTATTAAATTTTATTGTTCTTTTTAACATTTTCTTAGTTTTTGGTGTTTGATTAAAATTTGTTTATCTGGTCTACTATCTTTTTCATGTTTTTGAAGATTTTTTGTTGTTGTGGGTTACCTTTTTTTGTAGGTTTTTGATAATTTTCCAATAGGTATTTTAGATCAGCACCTATGAAGGTCTCTTTAGTCCCTACAGTTCTTTAAATCCTCCATATATTGGCTTAGTGCATCTATTTTGTAGGTATAGTTCAAATTTCAACACCTCTTTTCTATGGTATGACACCTAAGTTCATTCAATGCCTCTACCCTATGTTTTAGCACCTCTTCTTTTTTGCCAATTTTTGGTAATTTTTTGCTACTTTTTTCTTGATATTTTTTCTTTCTAATGAGTTATACAATTTTCCTATGCTTGAAAAGACCTAAAAATTTAGAAAATAGTAATCTTGTACTATAGGAACTCTTGTAAAAAATACTTGTTTTCATTACTAGTTTAGTTGCACTAAGTTCAATGAATTGGAATTCACTTTTTTTATGTGTTTGCAAAGTTAGTTTTTTTCTATTCTCTCCCCTTGCACTTAGTGTGATCTTAGAGATAGAAAACCATAGATTTTATTTTTTGTGTTTTATACTAAATACTAGATTTTTCTAGCTTTGTGTGTATACTCTCCCATCACACCTAATGTGATCTTGAGTGATCAAAAACACCTACAAAATTATTTCCCTTTAGGAGGATATTTTTGGAATTTAATCACCTTAATGATGACCTCAACATGTGCTACCAATACTTTATAATGGGAGAGAACAAAATTTGTACCCCAATCTAGCTACATTATGTTTGGTGAATCACTAATTCCCCTAGTTATTCAAGTTGTATGGTGAAATGCTAGTTAGAGTTTTTTTTTGGCTCATGGATCATTCTTGTAGATGGGTAAATGTTGATGGTTTTTCCTCATGTACCCTCTTGGTATTTTGAATACTGCTTATAGATCTTGTATATCCTTGATGACCATTATGTTATAGCTTATTACGGTTCAAGATATAGCATCATGCCTAAAGTTAATCACCATATACTGTATCTTGTTGATGTTACATATATCACTTGGTAGGACCTTTTACTTTTAAATTATCTAGACTAAAGGTAATACATGATGTTTTTATGTAACCTATTTACCCATTTTTTTGAAGGTATTAGCCTTTGGTTGGTGGTACCACGTAAAATTTACACTCCTACATAAATAACATATGATTTTTCTTAAGTGATTGTAATGTATTTCATGTGTTTTTTGAGTTATAATCCACACATTATTTATAGAAAAAAACCTTACTACCAAGTACAAAAGTTAATTCATCCATTTTTTCTTTGTGTGAAATCTCTTATCAATATCCAAAAAATATAACAATAAAAATTCAATGCTTAAGTAACTTGTTTGAATGCCTCTACTGATTCAACACCTAAGAATGTTTCTTTATCACTTGAGGAGTACCTTTTAAGAATATCCTTTTAATTCTTCATTACCCTCTTTTAGTGCCTATGTTGATTCAACACATAAGAAATTTACAATGGAACTTGAGAAAAACCCACATAGAACCTCCCTTTATCACATAAGCACCTGAATCCAATTCTTGAGATAGTTAAAAAACCCTACAATATGATTTAGCACCTCTTCTATTTCACTTCAAAACCCAAATATTCTACTCCACAAGATGATTATATTCATTGAGAAAGGTTATTCTTATCAAGAGCTAACGTTAGATAGACCTAATTACACAATAAACAATCCAAAAAGCATAACTATCTCTAAAAATTCCTAAACATCCATAAACCATCCCTAACTATCTGTAAAAATTGTTAAACCCTCCCTAAACATTTCTAAATATTTTAAAACATCATTAAACAATCCCAAAATATTTCTAAACATTCCTAAACATCCCTAAACAACTCCTAAATATTCTCGAACATCCCCACACCATCCACAAACACCCCTAATCACCACCAAATCACCCAAAATCATGACTACATATTCCCAATCACCGCCAAATCACCTCAAATAATTCCTAAAAGTTCCTAAACCACCTCTAAAAATCCTGAATAATCAAACATCAACTCAAAATCTACATAAACCTAGTTTCCCATCCATAGTCAAGATTATTGAGAAAAAAATATCTAAATGCTATATCATTTTATCATTTCTAATTATTATAGTTGTTAAAAACTTTCCTATCTTAAGTATTATATTAATTTAGTTTTTTATCAGTTTGTATAGTATTAACTTAGAGCCTTGGCAATCTTCAATTCAATAATTCCTAAAATCCTCTTCTAATTTTTCTGTATAACTTCCCTATCTCAAGTAAGAAAGGATACATAAAAATATTAATCCCTCAATAATCAAAAGGATTTATATTTAGTTAAGATTCGTTGATATTTTTCAAAACCATAAAAGGAACCAAATAATTATATCTCACATCAACCAATCATCATTCAACCTCAGAAAAATTGAAAAAATTAAAATCAAAACTCAACTAGGTCTATAAAAGTATGGATTTGACAATGTCACAAACTAAGAGAATCATACAAGATAACCAAGTGTGGGACATGCCGCATCTACAAGAAATTAAAAATAAATCACCATCACCCACTAAAAATGAAGAGGAAACCGTAATGCAACAACATGGTAATTTAGCAAGGACCCAACAATTTGGTGAAAATCCTAAAACTCAAGAAATTATGGAGAGGATCATCACAACAAATCATGACCATTTTCTATTAGAATTGGAGTGTCATAAAAAGTAGTCCTTTAAATTTTCACAATATATTTGGGTCCCTTAGTTAATTGAACTTAATTAAGCCTCTCTTTGCCTAAATTTGTCATTTACAGGCCTAATTAGTAGCAAATTTAGAAAGGGGAGTTGCTATTTAATTAATGCATTTATCATTATTAACACCAAGAAATGAATAGGTCCTGATTATTTAAGTCAAGGTCCATTCACCCTTGGGTGAATGGGTCCCCCTCAAGATCTTAAATCAAATTTTAAACATGTTTTTAGCATAATCTTTAGGTCTTAAATTCAAGATTTAAGTGCCATCTTGTAATGTTTAATTTATCAAGAAATTAGAAAATTGTCTATAAAAGCAAGGTATTTTTATGAATTCAAATCCTATAAAATTCATGGGAGTGAAAAATTATAGAAAAAAATATTGTCAAAGGTGTTCAAGAGAATTTTTTGCAAAATTTGTTTGCATCATTCAAGATCTCAAACATCATGTCAAAGTTAGCAAGCATCATGCATTGCTTTTGAGCTAACATTGTGATGTAGGTTTCAAGAATTCAAGTCAAATTTCATGCATCAAGATCACATTATCAATAATGCCATTCATGCAAGATCTAGACTTTGGAAATTTCTACTAAATTATAGTCCTTCAAGTGTTTGAAATCAATGGTTTGGTGAGTTGCAACCTATCATTTGTTCATTCATCATTCCTTACATATTTCATTTCAACTCAAGGTTTAATTACCCAAATGGAGTTTGACCAAGGAAAACCCCCATTCACAAAAAACAAACAATTTTTCTCTCTTGTGTTTTTGTTGCAGATGTTAAGTTAAACAAGGATTGAAGATATATCTAAGAGAAAATATTGAAAAAATTTCATCAATCCGCACAAACTCACCTACAAAATTTATTTCCAAACATTTTATTATGAAATATAGAGAATTTGGGAGTGCAAACATAGGACCAGAGGACCCAAAAACTAATTTTAGAAAGCCCTACAAATACCCATTCACCCTTTCATGAATGAGTCCTTGAGGACACTAAACAACAACATTTTCATGATAGCAGAAAATATATTAGACCTTCTTTGATCTTTCTGAAAGTTGTAGGTTCCATTATATCAAGGTTTAATCTTTTGGTTTCATGTGTTGTATTGCATTTTTTAATTTATTTGCTATTTTTAATCTTTCTCTCAAAAGTCTTGTTTCAAAATATCTACCCCATCCTAGATCATAAGGAAAAGGACAAGATCTCTTTCAAGTTTGACTCACCCGAGGGATGAAATTCAACCATCATTTAAGGGATCTCCTTTTCCTAATGAGATAGTGGGAGATTGGTGCATTATACTCCATTTTGACATTTCTATTTATAATAAACTCAGTGAAACCCCATTTCATTTCATGTGTACCTTTTTCCAACCATTTCACTTTGGTGAACCTAAAATTCTTGCACTATAAAATTTCTGATTTTTTAGTCCATTCAAACACTATCTATCTAGGATTTTTATTCCTTTGCATTACATTGCATTGGTTTGCATCTCTTTTAGGGTTCTTAACTTGCATTTTTTTGCATCTTATTTAGGGTTTTAGGTTTTCATTTTGCATTCTTTAAGACTTGCAAAATTTAAAAAAATTACATGAGTTTTGTAGAGTTTTTCAATGTTAGTGTATGTTACATAATTTAATTTCACAAATTGAGTCAAAATTGCATTTTAAAAATTATCATATTGTTCATCATTTGTCATTCATTGCACTTGCATTTTGATCTCAAATTTCTTAAGAAATCAATCATTGAAAGTACAGTTTATAACTTGAAATAGGAATCCTAAATCTTAGTTTCAAACTCAAATTTGAATTTTTGTAACCCCTATTCTAGGACCCATTCACCCTAGTCCAAATATATCCTTGTACAAGTGCCTTTTTAGACTTTTGAGCAATGATTCGTCTTTGTTTACATTATTTTGTTCTATTGTTAAATCTTGGGTTTAGTTTATGAAAAAAGAAGAAAAAATGGCATTCTTTGCATTAACTTTCATTGCTCAAATTCAAATTAGCATTAAAACATATCACTTTCAGTTTCTTGAAATCAAAAATAAATAATGTTTATAAATCAGATCTGCAAAATCAGCATAAAAATACATCATGGACAAGTGTATGGGTAATATATGGAAAAATAAAAAATATTTGGTAGATGTTTCAAGTTGTGTATTTGGTGAAGACCCTAATGAAATTGAGATTCTGAATGAACCATCACTTGTTAATCAATATCCTCATGAAGAGGAAATATTAGGTTAGGATGAAGATATAATGCAATAATTCATACAAGACTCCCTAAACAACCTTGAAAACAATGAATAATTTTATAAATCCATGAAAACACCACCTATAATACCATCACTTGATATGTTCAGCCTCTTACATCATAAAATTAAAACACAAAGCAACCCTCAACCATAAATCATTGATGAACTTGATCACAAGGGAAATAATGATACTCTTATGGCTTATTTCCATAGAGTTACTAGAACAACAAATAACTAAGAGTAGAGTTATGGTCAAGGATTTAAGATCTTAAGAAAATAGGGATGTGACATAAAAGATGATCTTGAAATTCACAAATTTTTAGATCAAATACCATCCAATGATACCAAGGGGTTTGGTTATCAAGAGATTCCCCCTCTTTGCACATCTCCTAAAGAAAATGGAATCCTATTTCACAAGATCATATCAAGAGACTAATTAATACCTCATATACTTATATCCTCCTCGCCAACTTCCACCTCAATAAGTTTCCCAATCAAGTAAAAGACAAAAGCTTTATTAAAAAAGTCAGAAAGCTAAAATTTCCTTGTCCAATGTCTAAAAGTGAAAGAGCCTTATATACACTCATTAATCAAGGACTAATAAAATTACCACCTATTAAATAAAATCACAAAGGAGAAATTATAAACATGTCTCATTATAAATATCATGGAACTCTTGGACAAACTACTGATGATTTTTGTTCCTTGAAAGATATTCTAGACAAATATGATATCATTGGAGAAGTTGTTCCTTAAAATGAATGTACTTTTATCATTGTGATGTGATAGTTGTAGGATCATAGCATACTCACAGTTACATGTTTTAAATTTATTTAAAATAATTTTTGTATTGCAAGGAGTGCATTCTCATAACCCATCTCAACTCACCTTTTTCTTGCATTCAGTGCAGATAATGAGTTAGATCGCATTGGCCTATTTTGACACTTGTTTTTCTCCCTTTGGCTAGTTATCCACCTTCTATATATCATGAAAAATATTGGGATTCAGATGACCTATTATAGGTTGACTCACATGGGTCATACTAGTCTTGTCTTCATATTCTTTGTGATTGCATGTGCATAATGTGATCACATGTATTGTTCTTCTTGTTTTGTCTTTATATGTTTATGTGACTACTTTGGATGAACCTTGTCACTTTGTTGGTTCAAGGATACAAATAAATTGAATCTTTTGTGAGATTCTACTATTTGTATCTACATTCTTCTATTTTTTATAACCATTTATCCTTTTTCTTTTTTTTCCCTTTTGGGGTGATATAAGGCATCAATACATTCATGCATCTTCCATTTTTACCCTAAATATTTTCATTTCTTTTCTCTCTCTATGTTTCATTATTATTTTATGCTCATTTTCCATGAGTCATTTCGAGAATGATGCTAGTTTTGAGCTAGATTATATCACTGTAGCAATGGCAAAATTTAACTCTAAATGCATGGATCCATTATACGCTATCTTAGTATTCCATATGGGGGGAACACTTCCATTATATAGCATAATTCTACTTGGAAAAATATTTTTACATAGGGATTTTTGAGAAAATCTCTTATATATTGGCATTTTTTATATTTTACTTTAAAGTAATTGCTCACAACATTGTTGCATCGAAGTGTAGTCTTCTTACTTTCCATGATGAGTCTTCTCGATGGTGTCATTAGGTTTGATGTCCTTCAATATTGTCGTATGAATGGTTTTTCATGCCTTTTGGACTAACTAATGCTCCTTGTACATTTATGAGGTTGATGAATGAGGTATTAGAATATTTTTTGGGAAGTTTTTTTATTGTTTATCTACATTATATATTGATATTTAGTAAGACATTAGAAGAGAATTTGATGCATTTCAGATCTGTTTTTAAAATTTTAGGGAAGAGAAGTTGCTCATGAACTTGAAAAAGTTTAGCTTTATGAAGATGAAGTTGGTATACTTGGGTTTCTTTTTTTTAGGAGAAGTTGTCAAGATGGATCCAAAAAAATTGAGGGCTATTTTAGAATGGCCTACACCTAGAAATGCAACCGAGGTGAGATCATTTCATGGTTTAGAAATTTTTAACATAAATTTTATTAGAGGTTTTAGTAGTATTTTTGCAGCTCTAAATGAGACCACAAGAGGATATAAAAGAGATTTCAGATGGACTACAAGAGTAGAAAGATATTTTGATTTGTTGAAGGCCAAAGTGATAGAGCAACCCATTTTAGCACTTCTAGATTGCAGCAAGGTATTCCAATTTAATTATCATGCAAGTGGTAATGTTATTGGAGTTGTCCTATGCCAAGAAGGTAAACCAATTGGTTAATTTAGTGAGAAGTTAAATTATGCAAAAATAAAAAATTACTGTATAATAAGGAATTTTATGCTATTGTGCAAGCATTGAAAAAGTGGAGACACTATCTTTTACCTAAGTAGTTTGTTTTATTTATTGGTCATTAAGGACTTCAATATTTGAGTATGCAAGGGAAGTTGAATCAGAGGCATATGAAATGGGTAGAGTTATTGAAATGTTATAAAAAAAATTTGAATCATAGGAGTGGGAAGTCTAACAAGGTTGCAGATGCTTTGAGTAGAAGGCAATGTTTGTTAATTCAAATGTAGGTTGAGGTTGTTTGTTTCAATGAGTTGAAGGATTTGTATGAGGAGGGTCCAAATTTTGGAGAGGCTTGGAAGGATTGAAAAGAGCCTATTTATATTGAAGGAACCAAGTGGCTGGATTATTTAATCCAAGATGGTATGTTGTTCAAAGGTAATAAATTGTGCATTCCTAGAAGCTCAATGAGAGAAAATTTTATTAAGGAAAAACATAGTGTAGGACTTCCAGGGAATTTCAGTTTTGATAAAACCATAGCATTTATTGGAGAGAAATATTACTAGCCTTAGTTTCAGCAAGATATTAGAAAATATTTGCAAGTTTTTAGAAATTTTCAAGTGGCAAAAGGAACTAGTCAAAACACAAGTTTATACTAGCCACTACCAATACCTTAGAGGCAATGGGATGAGATTAGTATGGATTTTGTTTTGGGCTTTCCAAGGACACAAAGGGGACACAATTCAATATTTATTGTAGTAGATATATTTTCCAAGATGTTGAATTTTCTTCCATGCAAGAAGACTAATGATGATGTGAATTTTGCAGAATTAATTTTCAGGGAAGTAGTGAGGTTACATGGTCTTCCCAAGAGAATTATATTAGATAGAGATACAATTTTTTTTGGCCACTTTTGGAAGACACTATGGAAGAATTTGAAGACCGATTTGAAGTTATTTTCAGCCTAACATCTACAAATATATGGTAAAACAAAGGTGGTGAATAGAAGCTTCGGTAATTTGTTGAGATGGCTAGTTTGAGATAAACCAAAGGGGTGGGATTTGATTCTACCTCAAGAAAAAATTGTATATAAAAAATTGGTGCATAGAAGTATAGTTAAATCACCATTCCAAAAAAATTATGGAAACAACCCAAGTGTTGTTTCAGATCTAAAAAAGATGGATAATGTTAATAAGAAGAGTGCAGAAGCAAAGGAATTTGTTGAACACATAAAGGGCATACATGAGGAGGTAGGAAATTACATGAACAAAATGAATTTTTAGTACAATTCCAAAGATTATTTGAAGACGAGACATAAGGATTTTCAGGTTGGTGATGAGGTAATGGTACACTTGAGAAAATATATATTTCTAGTTGTTACCTATAACAACTTAAAAATTAAGAAGTTTGTGCCTTGCAAAATTGTGAGTAGGCATGATTGAGGTAATGTGTATGAAGTATATTTTCCTAGTGGATTAATATTTCACCTATATTCAATATTTATCTCACAAAGTTTCATGAATTTGAAAGTGATGAAGGTACAACAGGTGAATCAATTCGTATACCAGCACCTACTTCAAAAGAGGAGAAAATGTAGGTAATTTTGGATAGCAAGGTGTGTAGGAGTACAAGACACAAAAAATAATTTGATTAATTGGTCGAATGGTTTGGAAGGATTGTTGAGAAATCATCTTGGTAGTAATAAGCTTAACTTAAAAGTCTTAGTCATCCTTGTGAGAAGTGATAGGGTAGATTTTCTTCTACCTTGGGTTTTTTATGTAGGAGCATCCAAGGTGTAAGGGAAATATCGTGTCACCAAAAAAATATTATAATTTTTGATTTGTTTGAATTTAATAAGGGCTTAGTGGTTAGGAGAATAATATTTTCATTTACAACAATATAATTTTCCCTTGGTGTGAAAATTTAAATGTAATTTTGATGGGAAATAGGCCTCGATAAATCGGTAAAATAATATTGTGAGGGAATATCTCATTTGGGCATCCAAATTTGGATGAGGTTAACAAATATTTTCTTCTACTAGTTTTAGCATGGGTTTCATGGACATGTATAATAAATTTTCATAAGGTGGGCTGAAAATAACCTTGCATGTCTTTGCATGAAAAGATGCAACCGACAAGGTGTAAGGAATTTGTAAGAGGTTGTAAGATGTCATAACCACCCAAATATGATTGGTCTAAGTTTAGGAACCCATGAAAATGATGAAATTCACTAGAATTCATTACTATTTGTAAATTTTGTAACTCCCCAAGTTGGGCATGGGATTTTCAAGGTGGTTCTAGGAATTGTTTTTGTGAAACCATGAATGGTTTTCTCCAAGCACATTCTTTATTTACTAATTTGTTTTCATTTGGAGAAGGGGGCTATGGACAAGTTGAATTTTCATACCTAGATGCTACTGAAATCATGCCAAATTATTGAAGACAAGCTTGTTATAGGTGTTACATGCAGGATTGAAGAGGAGTGGATGAGCTTCATTTTGATGTAAAACATTATCATATTTGAAAGTAATAAAAGTTATAAATCTATCTTCCATATTCAATTATTTATATGTATTTGAATCATTCTTGGATATTATATTTTATGTGTTTATTATCATATTTGGAAGGGATAGTCTCTGTTTTCATCACTCCACTACCCAACCATCCATTCAATATACCATTTTAGACCATTTGGGAAAGAAAACCAGTCAAATTTCCTTTTTGGAATAATGAATTTCCTCCCTCACCCATAAAGAAATCTTGAAATGAGCCTTATACAACTGCCAAGTGTCTGACAAAATTATTATAGATCAATTTCAAGCCATGATAACATATTTATCCTCATCTCACCATCTCATATTTACTAATCAATACTTGTCTACACAAGAAACCTTTCATAATAAATCTCAACATCTTGAAGCATACATCCATTAACATAAGATCAAGTGTGTACTTATAGATGGTGGATCAACATTCAATTTGTGTACCTTAAATTTAGTAAGACAATTTGGATATTATGATGGATCTATAGACCCAAATAACTAGATAATAATTATGGCATGTGATGTTAAAAAATATTATATAAGAATAACAAATTGATCATCCAAGTTTATCTTTCAACTATTGAAACAACATGGAAAACCTTAGACATTGAACTTCCTTAAAATGTACTCCTAGGTTACCAAAGGATTCATATGATGTAGGTTGTTCCATCAAATTTTTGGCAATGCATCAAATTCCCATATCAAGGTAAGGAAATCACTATTGTTCTTGACCATCATCCCTTTCAATACTATTTAAAATTTTGGAAGAAACCTACCATCACTCACATAATTTCTCGATAAATAATGTCCCTTGTCTATCAATATCCTATATTGACCCCTCATCACTACAATCTTCTACATCCTCTAATGCAATCATACCCAAGGTCAAGGCTAATATTATGGGAAAAGGTTGTGAAAAATAAAAATTAAATATTTCCTTTGTATTGGCCATATCCCATCTTCTCCAAAATCTGACGATCAAACAAAGATCAAATTCACCACATTTAAATATATATTCAAAGAAAAAATGACCACATTCAGAAAATGGGGCCTTTTAGAATATGAAACAATTAAAAGAGATATTAATAGATTGATTTATAAGGAGGAAGAGGCACCTCAAATCCTAGATTTATAAAGAAGAACAGTTTCCTCAAATTCTAAAATAAATTTCTCCTAAGGGTATACAAATCTGAAAAAATATGGGATATAAAGGAAATGTTCTCTGAAAGGAGGAACAAGACATATTGGAACTAATTAATATGATAAAATTAACTAAAAAGAAGGGATTGGATACAAGCAACCTAATGTAGTGCCAAAAAAATCCTATGTATACTATGGACAAAGCAATGAAAGCTTCTTCTACTATCCATAAGAGAATACATAGAAGGCTCCTCCAAAAGTATGACCTCCTTATTCTAATGAATTCACATATGCATCATCACCCCGTCCAACCCTATCAACCTCCAACTCATTTATCTCAAAAATATAAATTAGGACTTGAACAATAGCGAAAATGGGAAGAGGAAAGGGGGTACCTTTTCCTCCTCTTTTACTTAAGTCATTCAAAAATTTCCTAACAACCATAATAGGATTGACTATCAACCTCTTAAGGTGAGTCAGTACACAACTAGGAGGACTTATGAGAAGGTGTTCTTTCAAATACAAAGCTTTACCACAAAGAAAAAGCTTGGAAAAGACAATGTTTTAAAATACTCTATGATATGAAACACACTGAAAATGAGAAAAATGAATCTTACAAATAATAGAAATGAATAAATCCAGGTTAGGGTATGGGTATCTGAGAAACCCGAAGTTGCAAATATTATTTTGGAAATGCAAACAAACTACCAATATATTCCTTGGGGGAGTAAGATTCATTTTCTCTCATCTTACTCTTGTTGATATTTTTTGGGGAAAACACAAAATATTTAGATAATATAAAAACATCCTGAAGAATCTCTAAAAGATTCCACTTGGAGGACTAAGATGCCTTTGCTCCCATCTTGGTCTTGATTTGAATTTTTGAAAAGTGTGAATTTGGTCTTGATCTCCCACATCTGTAATGGCTTCCTCTCAGATCACGGGTTCTGAAACAAATGAATTTGACCTGTAGGTGAGTTTCTATGAAAAAACAAATCTATAATACAAATTTAAACTCCTAGTAATCTTCAAGTCTTCACCCTAGATATACAAACACAAATGGACAAGATGGAAAAACTTGTTGATCATTAGTGAATGGGGGTTTTCCTTGGTCAAGCCCCTTGTTATTAATTAAACCTTGAAATGAAATACAAATGATGAATAAAATGGTGAATGAACAAAATAAAATGCTACAACTCACCAAAACCTTGCAAAGGCTACCAACTTATCTACAATGGTTTCAATGGACATGGATCTTGAAATGCTTGATAGATCTTGAATTGAGTGCTTTCTTAGATCAAAACCTTATGTGACAATGTTAGCAAAACAACACACATGATGCAATAAAAATATTTAATATGATGCTTGAAACTTGATGATGGCTCCAAATTCTTGATAAATTTCTCTTGAATGCTCTTGTAAGCTCAATTTTACTATAGTGAATTCTCTCACAAAATACTTAGGTTGTAATGAATGAATGAACCTTGTATTTATACTTTTTTATGCTTAGTATCTTGAAATCATATCATACTAAGACATTTTAATTCAATAAGTAAAGGAGGTTCTCGCCAAGATTTGAAATTAAATCCTAAAAATAACTCAAGGAGGACTAAGATTCCGTAGGTGGCGTCTTAGTCCCAAGCGATAAAACTCAAGGCACAAACACTAGAAAGGGGCAAAATATAGATGCCTCAAAATGAGGGTCTTAGGACCTTGGGGGTACTAATATGCCCTTAGTGGAATTTTATTTATGACCAAAAATCAAGGACACACCAATTAGAGTCATTAGGAGATCACATATGCATTGAAGAATTTTAGGATTAACCAGAAAAACATGTCATTCATAGGGCTTATGAACATAAAATGGGACCAATTAATCCATAAATAAGGATAAATAAAGCGAGGTTTCCCAAACAAGTGTTAAAGTGCTAGGGTATGTATTTTACTACACTACATTTAGCCGCCACTTTAGTGAGATGATGAACTTAATTGAAACTCACACTAAAGTAGCCAATAATGCAATCAAGATGGGTTTAAATGTACAAATTTTAGTAAGATAGGATGGAAAAAATAAAGAGGGTGGCCAATCCCACAAGATTATGATCCTATGGAAAAAAAACATACGCACAAATGAGAACGCTTGCAGATGATATATGAAGCCAAAATTAGATTGCAAACATACACCATCAAAGATAAGAAAAAGGCAATAGGAAAAGGAACTGCAACAGATCAAGCTTCAACTAGCCATCCAATAGGGTGAATTATGTCTAAGATTAAAGATGGTTTAAACAAGTGAAACTTTTTTTCCACTATGAAAATAAAACACACACCCATGAGGGCTAGTGCGAACTATTTGTCCACTAGGTGAGCTCGAAGATGGACCATATCAAAGTTATACCTGCATGACTTTAATAAGGTACAAAAGGAAAATTGCATGTTCATACAGGCTAGTGAGGATAGGTATTCTGTAGGTGAGCCCTAGGTGGTCCATATCAAAGCCATACATCCATGACACTAATAGGGACCAAAGGAAAATTCTCACAACAAGAAAGAGAGAATATGTTCAAAGGAGTTTTTCTTAGTTCATGCAAGGTCTTACTCTTATTGAATATCGTTCGTAACATCTCCAAGCGAGGACTAGTCAATTGATTAAAGATTTATCACTTAGGGGATATAGTGTGTCACACCACCACTAAGTGGAATACAATATGGTGAGATAGGTCACACTTTTGAAGGAAATTACTCTGAATGTCCTGAAAAAAAAAGAAAATGCATCGTATGAAGAAATAAAACTACATTAGAGAAAATGGAAAATCAAATAAAATCAAGTTTAAATAATGCGAATGTATGCCACCACTTTAAATTAATTTCTAACAACATGTTGTGAGTAATTAATTTAAAGGAGACAAACATGCAAAAGAAAACAAAAAAGAGGGTTGCCCCTGCAGAAATACATAAGGTATCTATGGATTCATGGTCAGTATCTATATTTGCTACAATTATATTAGATAGATCAAAACTGTCATCATTCCCCAAATACACACAAAAATAAAAGAATGCACAAAGAGAGTGAAAATAAAGAAAACCATTTTGAATCAACATGGAAGAGACATAGGGTGTCGCAACGCCTTACCTCATCCCCAAAAGGAAAGAAAATATTTTGGGTCAACATGGAAGAGACATATGGTGTCTCAACGCCTTGCATCATCCCCAAAAGGAAAACACAAGACGAAAGAAAAAATAAAAGGGAAATATTTTGGGCTAGCATGGAAGAGACATAGAGTAACTTGATGCCTTGCGTCATCCCTAAAAGGAAGACAAAAAACAAAATAAAAAAGATAAATGAAAAGCAAGAATCTTATGACATAGAGAAGAATGAAGTTACCAATAGAGGAAGGCACGAAGAAAGAGGAACAACAAACATAACATCATGGGGGATCATAATACACACATGCAAGAAAAAGTGAAAATAAAAAGACTAGTAAGACATATGTAGATCAACCATTCAACAAGTCATCTATATCCTAGTCTTGTTTAGTATATGTGGAATGCAGATCACTAGCAATAGGGATCACATCAAGTGGAGTAATACGAGAATCACCAAGTTTGACACATGGAAAATCACTCTGTTTGGGAGGATCATCATGGTTTTTATCAATTAATCACATGGATGAGGAAAATAAAAATTTCAACCGGCTATGCACTTCCTTGTCGATTTTAATTGTTTCCTCATCACCATCCAAGCTAACCAAAATATAAGGATGAGTGATAATATCCATAGAAGGTTCTAGTCCTTCTTATGTTGGAGTTGTAGTCTTAGGTAAGAGATGAGGCCCATAATTTATTTATTTTTTCAAGTTTGGATGCTGATTTTCAATGTTATTCCCATTATTCATCTTTTGAGCAATAGCATGATGCCTACACCTACACTCTCTAGCATTGTGATTTATTTTATTTTCATTTTCATTGTGTGTAGGAGTGGGTGAATAAACCATATGTTACTTTTCTTCTTGTGAAGGAAGAACAAAAGAAACCATGGAATGTGGTTTGACCACTTTTTCTTTAGCTTTATAAATTTGTTTAGGCAGTAGATTAAGACTTGTGTTGTTATCTCTAGGTCCCTTTTAGGAAATAGGTAAGGGTGTTGTTATGAATGGGTTTTTGTTTGTTGGAAGATATTTAGGCTCAATATTGTCTTTTTTAGGTGGTGGAGTTTCAAGCATGGGTGGAGGAAGGCTTTCAAGGGATAGTTTGGTTATGGATTTTTCTTTGAACTTTTGGTAGGATAGGAAAAGTAATCTGTCACATTGTCTTATAGGTTCCATGGGCTCATACCATAAATAATCTAAGGATAAATTTCCACGAGAATATGGGAATCTAAAGAAACTATGGTTCATGGTGAATATTTAATTATCAACTAGAAAATTTAAGCACTTATGGCCAACATATGGGTCCACATTCATGGAGCAAAGCCATTTTTTTCCTAACTTCACATGAAATTGCTCTGAATTAGAGATGATAGATAATGATAGATTTTTTTTATTTGGATCTACTTGTAAAGGGATTGTGATCAAGCCCATTGTAGCTCGAGAAAAACCATCATGCATTTTGATCTAGGTTTTTGGTTTATCATATTTATCTTGAGTGAGTTCATGCACATATAAGAGTTCTTCTATGATTGTTTTCTCTCTATATATAAGATCAATTACAATCCCATAAGTGGGCTTATTATATATTTTGCTAGCTATGTAAAGAGGACCATCAAGTGCATGTTTAATTGTTTCTTATGAAGAGAAAGTAATATCACTGGTTTTTTGTTTATGAGGCTCGATGTCAGCCACTCCTATAATTGTATCAATAGGAATTTTTCCATTAGTATCCATAGGATTTTGTTCATGATTGCTGATATGTTAATCATTTGTGTCAAGATTCATCACATCAAGCTTAGTTTCACTATATTTATCAAATGAAATATCATGGTTGGGCACGAGATTGGTAAATATTTCCAAGTTTTGGTAGGAGATACAAACTTATTACATTTTTCATTCACAGCTCCAATCAAGATATGATTAGAATCAATGAGGCCTTGCCCAAGATGATTAAGATGATTGCACTATTCCATGCCATGTCCTTTTTGGTAGTGATAATCACATTAGGAATTGTGTCTAAATCTCAGAGGTAATGGTTTGCTAGGGTCAAGGAGTTGGATGGGAGGTAAGGTAAGCATCTTTTTGGCTAAGAGTTGGGTCATGATGCTGTCAAGGGTGTCGGGTAAGGGAGTAATTTTTTTTTGTGGATCCCAAAATATATAAGGATTACTCTTCTTTATAGCGTCTATTTGGGTATCAACTTATTGGGTAGGTTGAGAGGGGGAATTTAGTGGAAGGAAACTCTTATGTTGTATTTTAAAAGGCTAGTAGGTGTTTTGGTTTGAAGTTTTCGGCTTTTGAGGATGAGTAGGGGTAGTTTTTGGATCACCAACACTTATAGAATTTTGATAATCTCTAAGGGAAGTGCATAGGTGCATGAAAGAAGGAAATATCATCATGGTAATATTTTACCTTATATTTTTGTGTAAGTTTTCTATGAACATATTTTGGAGATGAGAATCAAGAACCTTCACACTAATTTGGGAATAAAGCGATTGATAAAGTGAAATAAAGTACGTGACTTTTTCACTTTCATTTTGCTTGCATCTCACCAAATCAGCTAATGTATCTTGGGAATCATGTGCACTTGGAAATGGTTAATAAAAGGCCTCAACAAGTTCATTAAAAGAACAAATTGAGTTATTCGATAATGATGAAAACTAGTCTAAGGCCATTTCTTTCAAGGATTGAGGAAAACGTTTAGCGAGAATTTTTTCCTCAAGGACAAAATCACTAGACAAAGTAGTGAAGGCATTAACATGATTAATAGGATATCCCTTTCATCCATATTTCTCAAATATAGGGATCTCTATACCATGTGGCACTAGATTTCTCAATATCTTCAAGGATTACAGATTACTCATGACATAGTATGAAGGTGGACCATTTTGATTTTGATTTATGGTAGAAACTTGGTATTGAAGGGATGAAAAGCTTTGTAAAAGGTGGTTAAATATAGGATAATTTTTTGTGGTGTGAGATGAAGGTGAATATAGTGGTGGTGTGTATGTGTTGGAAATGAATGGATTTTTTGTGGGAGGAGGTATGAGATTAGATTCCACATAGGTATAAGGATCACTAGTGGAAAAATGTGAGGTAGGAAGGATATTACTAGTTAATTTCATCATTGTGATCACTTGAGGAGTCTTTTAGTTGGGAATGGATGCTATGGCTCAAGAGGGTGTAGCTTGATTTCCTCCTCACACATTGTTTGAAGTTTGAGCACTATTGGTGGTGGAAGCAAGATTTTTTCCAAAGATATAAGCTATTTTATGCACAACTTCTAGTCCTTCATCACTTTGCATCATGCAATGAACATTATCTATGGTAGGTATAACAATATTGGAAATGTTTTCAATACTCACACTATCTTGTAAATGGGCTAGGTCTTCATGCATTTTCATTATGTTTTCTTGAAGAATATAATCAAACATTGTTTGAACACTTGGAATAACACTTGAAGGTAAGGTAGGCATGCCAAAGGAGGTGTGAAAGAAATGGTCCATACCTAGCGAGCTAGTGACAATACAAGAAGACAATTTTATACCCCAATATACACAATGAGTTTTTTATTGCGGGATGCCATGAGTCTCATAGTTCATCTAAATAGAGTATTAGTAGTAGGACACCAAGTACTATACCTTATAAAAGGAATAAACCATGAAAAATGAATTCAACATAATCTCTTGTGCTTACAATTACAGTTCAAATGAAAGAAATTGGAATACCAACAATTTGGAAATTGAAATAGTAAACTAAAAGTAGCCCATAGAAACATAGAAAAACAATCTCAAACCCTATAAACTTGAGAGTCAAATTCAATAAGAACTACGATGCCAATAAGGGTGTTGTAGTCCTTCTTATGGGATCTTATAGCTCCAAATGATGAAACTAGAAGAAAACAATAGGGAGAGGATTCTAAGTAGAAAAACCTAAGAGGTACTAAGATGCTTGGAAGGGAATTTTAGTTCTAGTAGAGATTTTTTTGAGAGAAACAAAAAAAATTGACTTGAAAACAAATTTCACACATTGCCTATCTAGGGACCTCATGTTTGAAAATATAAAATGATGCTAATTAATGTAAAGAAAAGAAATGAATAACAAGCAATTGAAGGCAAGATTTTAAATGCAGCTTTAAAATTTTCAATGCAAGTAAGAGGATGAACAATGAAATTTTTAGTTTTCCAATGAAATATAATGTTGTGAGAAAGGAAAACAACAACCTATATGAATTTTCACTAATGTAAATATAGGAAACCATAGTATACACCTAAAATTGGTCTAGAGAATCTAATTAATTAAATACAACTTATCTGATTAATTACCTTAAATTCCTCTCCTATTGAATAAATAGAAATATTTATTTATATATTTCACGTTTAAATTCTTATTCTTTTATTATTTCATCTTAATTAAATAAAAATAATTAAATACTTTGTTTTATTTAATTATCAAATTCCCCTAGATTTATTCTATGTTAATCACATCATTCAATTTTAATTAATTAAACAAAGGTTAAATAATATATTGTTTAATTATCATATTCCTTCCATATTAATTTAATGAACAAATTCTATAGTTTGTTATATTCAATTAATTATCCTCTTTTTGCTAATTTGAATAAATCAAAATAATTCAAATAAAAGAATAAATGAAAATTCATCTATTCACTCACCTATCAAATCAAATATCATATGTCTAATTAAATGGGCTTGAAATTCATGGGAAATCAAGGAGGTCTCTTGAGAGAGTTTATCATTTTCTGCTTTTCAACGAAAAACCCTATCTACGAACCATAATGTAAGTCCAACTGAGTCAGTAACCAAACATTGTAATACTCATGGTGCAAAGGGAGGGAAGAATCTTACCCAAAGAAACTCACCATATAATTTCCAAGGACCGTTTTCTCAATTGGTAGAGAAATATAACCTTAAGTATGCACCTGGAAAAAAAAAAAACACAGGCGCCCTCTAGGGGGTTACACGATTGTTTGAGTCAACACAATTTTAAGATGTGGGTTGTTGAGTATAACAATGAGCTTTTTGACCTGAAGAGTGAGTATGTCTGAAGTGTATTTTTGTTAAACAAACCGGTGGAAATCATGGATGATCATGTTTGATTCTTGAACATACACTTATTGTTTAGACTCTAGGTCTTAAAGAAACAATTGTTTTACAAATACTTCATATGTTTTCAAAAAATTAATTCTGATAAGATCATCGTGAAAAACACAAAGAAAATAAGAAAACATAAAGCTATTGGAAACCCCTATTAGACAGTTAACATCAAAATTTGGATTTTTTTCAAAACATAAACTTTCCTAAATAAAAATAGAGTCTTAAACTTGCATAAACTGCACTTTATAATTGAATTTGTTCAAATCAAACCAAGATCTACCATCCAAAAGTGTCTCAATAAAACACATTTGATAAGTAAGTTAATTTTCAAGATCAGTCAACCTAAATTAAAGAAATTAAACCGTAGAATAAAACTTATCAACTTATTCTAATCAATAGAATCTATCATTCTATTTGACTTGAGTTAATATCCTTGACACTATACCAAATTAAGATCAAAAGGTTATTGAAAACAATAAAAAATTTATTTCCATTTTAACAAGGTCATGGAGACTAAAAATCCAAAGAATAGGAAATTGAAACTCAAACCACCATGGTCGGGATAGATGAGGATAAATTGAATGCTTTATCTCATCAAATGAAAAACCTTCCACAACAAATTTCGGATATGCAAAGGGAAACAAACAAAAATATATGTTTTCTACAAGACATTTTTTTGTATTCCTCTTATAAAAATCTTGACATGACACCCTCTCCACCAAAAAAACATCATCCAAGTTCAATATCTTTGAATTTTTGAAAAAATCAAAACAAAAGACTAAATATCAGTCCTCAAACAAAAATTATATTGAGCAATATTATCATGTCATGAATTTATCTCCATCCACCATAATCCAAAATAAACCTCAAGATTATTTCAGTCAAAGTAACAATTTCATCCAATCATACTCTTATATCATATCTTCAACATCCAATGATTCATGTCAATCTCTCAATCTAAAGCACACTAGCGTAGACTCCCCTACACATGTAGATGAAAACATTATTTCCACTCCATCAAATTTTATCAAAATTCCATAATTTCTTCCAATATTTTATCAAGATCCCATTTCATCAAACCTTCCATCTATCTGAGGTCCTCATTCTAGTTCATGAAATATTCCATCTATCTTAGGTCCTCATCCTAGTCCATCAAACCTTCCCTCTATCCTAGGTCCATATCCTATTTCTCAAGAACAAAAAAGGCACACATCCTTGATGCGCTTTCAAAATTATACCCACATTACCTCATCCATAATACCTTCATATCATTCATATCTATCCACCAATCCTATTTCTCTTGGAAGCAATTTGGGTGCCAAATATCAAAAGCTTCTATATCAAAATCCACATGTAGCAAGGATCAAGATGTCTCCTCAAAGAGACATACAAAAATAAAATAAAATTTCATCCAAAATCTAAAGAAAAATCTAAAGGGCCACAAAGGCCCAACAAATTAAAAATCTCGAAGACCACAAAGGTCCATAAATTAAAAAAAATATATATCAAAGGCCACAAAGTCCCATAAATAAAGAATCAAATTCAAAATTCATGTGGATTCCTAAAAGTCTCATAGAAGAAATAAAATATTAATTGGCATCCAAATTTTCCAATCCAAAATCTTCCTCCAATTTTCCATCTAATAACCTATCACCTTCCAAATCCATTTTTCCTCCATCACTCCAATACCCTTCAAGGTGTGTGCCAATGTTGATCTTTCCATCCTTTCCATATATCCATCAACAAGCCTTCCAACCTCCTATCCATTAATCAAACCTCTGCATAAATTCTTAGATTCTTCAATCATATCATTTATCTGCAAACATTTAGGAGTTTAATTCCCATTTCCCATGGTTTATTAGAGGGATATTTGGTTTTGAGACTTGATGCTTAAGTCCTTCCTCCATTTCCCTATCATCCATATCCTATATTCCATATTCCTCTACCACTCTTCACTTAGGGAAAAGTTTCATCTATCTTATCATTCATGGTCATTATCCTTTCTATTTTCATTCCTTACATTTCCAACTTTGACGTTGACAAGGTTAAGGATATTATTAAACATAATATACCTTATCTTATAAAATTTATCCATATCTTCCATACCATATCTATCATATTATATATATTCCATCATTCTTACTAAATACATCCTTTCTTCCTTTCCTTGGTCTTGATGAGGAATAGGGGAAAAATACTTGGGCCTTTTGTCACTATCTTATCTAGTTGATCTTTATCATACAATTAATTATTTTCATCCTTTCTTTCTTCCATTCCATATCTCCTAGATTATCTAAATCCATGTCACCATGTCCCTTTGTAACCTTGGATATTATCATGCAAATCATATTTAAACCTAGCTACAATACATTATCCAATCCTCATATATGTTTTCAATCAATCATCAATCATATCGTACTTAGATGAAATTAGTGATCATAAGTACTTATAATCATCATGTCTTATGGAATCAATCATTCCTAGCATATTAATCGGTCAACCATTATCATCTTTTGACAAGAGATATGTCGCTTGTGTGACATGTTTTGCAGTGAATCTTTCATTTTGATCTATCATTTGTCCATGGTTGCATTACCCCTATTCTGGGGAATCCTGTTCCTTCAATCAGGAATATCATCTAATTTCATCTTAAATATGTTGAAAAATATAAAAAAATCATAAAATCTTGAAAAGGTTCAATAAAATCTCAATTACATATCATTGCAATGTGGTCATGTCTCACCCTAGCTGGGGGAAAAATCTTGATCTCATCGAGGGAAATAAAAATTCAAACTTAATCAAATAGAAAAACAAGAGGAAGACAAACACAACCCAGCTTTGAACATCAATCACCATTAGGAGCACATGAAACATCCATATCATATCAAAATCCAAAAATAGGACAAAAATCACTCAAATAGTCAAAAACAGAGTCATATAGTCAAACTACTTGGTCTCTACTTATATAACATAGGAAATGATAATGTTTTATCAATCCTTGAGGCCCCTAGGATAGGTCTTTAGGTTAGGTTTCTAGTCAAAATCACAAAAAAATCAGATAATTGAACATAAAATCAAATCAATATCGATGATCTAGTCTGAATAATGGTTGAAATACTTTAACAAAAAGTTAAATTGTTGTACTTTGATATTTGTTATCATTTATTTGGAGCAACTTGATGATGTATTTAACTAGAGAAGCTAGGAAGGAGAATGATATTTTCTTTGTCTGTTGTCTGTGAGTTAATCATTATTATTATGTGAATTGTTGTGAGACATGCTCTACAAAGTATCACTAATGAAATTCAGAATTCACATAGGAAAGTGATTGATTCTCATATGTTTACGCAAGAAATGCTCAAGTCACCTCGGTTTAATTATAGCTAGATGCTTGTGTTCACTTGTAATATCAAAAATCATGGATGTAGTTCTCAAGTCATCATGGTATTACTCATACCATCGATGCTTGTACTCACTTTCAACATCTTAAAAGGCTCAATGATGATAAAAAGAACATATACATGGACTGTTAAGATGCAAATATTTGCATGTAGTTTTACATGGTTAAATTAGATTGCATTTATGTTATTTTTTCATTTTCAAAATAATTGATTCCAAAGGTTGGTGAATCAATAACATGATGGAGAAATCATAAAATCTTTGGCTGAATAAGTTTACATCAAGTTTCAGTACAGTAATCAATTCTAGACTTAGGCATATCAATCAAAGTTGATAAACCACATCGACTAATGATATCTATATTGACCTATACTAGATGCGGAATCATGTCCCACATCTTTGGGAAGAACTCTAAAATCTCATGTCTCCTATCATCACAAAATATCACAAATTAGTAATCTCTTCAATCAATCGAAATCAATCATCCTATCCATGTAATCAGATTTGGTGAGACTTTGATCAAATTTCATGAGAATCAATCTATCATTCAACCTTGCCTATAATGAGGTTAATCAATCAAACTATAATTGATCTTCACCTATCATGAGGTCAATTATCAACAATCAATTATTGAACCTCACCTATCATGAGGTTAATCAATCAAGCTATCATTGCACCTTGCCTATCATGAGTTCAACCAATCAATCAAACTATAATTTATTCTAACCTATCATGGGATCAATTATCATCAATCAATCATTGAATTGCACCTATCATGAGATCAATGATCATCTAAATCTATCATCATCATCAAACATATCAAATCAAAGGCTGACACGATCAAAGAGCATCAAAATCAAGGTGTTTCTTGAAATTAATTCATCACAAGGGAATATTCACGACTATTTGTTGGGAGATAAATTATTTCATCATCAAATCTTTATCAAATCATTTAAAAAACATTAAAAATTTGAAAATTTCCGAAAAATCCAATAAAATCAAAAAATCATCAAATTATCTCTCGAGGGGGCATATATCCATCATCACATGAAAATCAAACATCTAAGGCATACTAAATTTTTTTCGTCGATACTAGTAACAACAAAATAAAATTATTTGAAGTAATGTGTAAACACATCACTTCAAAGAGGGGCAAAATGTATACACATAAAATTGGTCTGGAGAATCTAATTAACTAAATACAACTTATTTGATTAATTACCTTAAATCCCTCTACTATTGAATAAATATAAATATTTATTTATATCGTTCACATTTAAATTCTTATTTAAATTCTTCTAATGATTTTATTCTTTCATCTTAATTAAATAAAAAAAATTAAATACTTTGTTTTATTTAATTATAAAATTCCCCTATTTATTCTATCTTAATCACATCATTCAATATTAATTAATTAAACAAAGGTTAAATACTTTATTGTTTAATTATCATATTCCTTCCATATTAATTTAATAAAAAAACTTCTATAGTTTGTTTAATTAAATTAATTATCCTTTTTTTCGTAATTTGAATAAATCAAAATAATTCAATAAAATCATAAATCACAATTCCTCTATTCACTCACATATCAAATCAAATATCATATGTCTAATTTAATGTGACTGAAATTCATGAGAAATATTTTAAGAAATCATCTCAATATTCTCCCTCTGATCCTTCCTATCCCCTTGCCTAATGTTTTCATGGGGAGGAACCATTCCCATAATCAACTCTAGCCTTTCCATCTCTCACAATTCAATCCTCCATATTGAATCCAAACATCTACTTTGTTTCCCCTATGTAAATATGTTGCTAGGAGATTTATAAATACAACCTCATTCAACAAGAAATAGATCCAAAACTTTGTGCAATATTACTCTATAGGAAAGCAATCAATGAATCAATCAAGAATCATAGCAATAGCAATAGCAATAGTATCTTAGCATCATAACATCAATAGAAATCATATCACGTCTATGTAGAAGTTTTTCTATAGCTTCATCATCATATTTTCATGTTAATATATATTATTGTAGTTTTCTTTTATCAATTAGATATCATCATATCATCACTTCATTCTATATATTAGCCTTTTAACAGTCACAAGTGCTTATACAATCTGAGAGCCTTCCGTGATTTTATAAATCTTTAGAGATAGGAAACAATGAGACACTTTCAAGTTTCTGTTCTTTTAATTAGTTAAATACTGATATTATTTTGATATAGTGTTTCATTAAGAAGTGTTTTAGTCTTTTTACTTACTCATACTTATTTCACACTTACAACCCTAAATGCAATTTCACTAAGGCAAGATGAAAGAAACCCTAGATGCATAATGCAATGAATGCAATCTAGATCTAGGTCTCTCAAGGAATAAAAATCAGAAAAGGAAGAATCATCAAACAAATTTGGGTTAACCAAAATTAAGAATAGGAAAAATGGGAAGATGAAAGGGGGTACATTTTCCTCCTATTTTACCTAAGTCATTCAAATATATCTTAAGAACCCTAATAGGATTGACTATCAACCTATAAAGGTGAGTCAATACACAACTAGGAGGACTTAGGAGGGGGTGTTCTTTCAAATAAAGGGATTCACCACAAATGAAATGCTTGGAAAAGATAATGTTTGAAAACACACCGTAATATGAAAAACACTTAAATTGAGAAAAATGAAGCTTACAAATACTAAAAATGAATAAGTCCAAGTTATAGTATGTGTACTTAGGAAACCTAGAGATGCAAATAGGATTCTAGAAATGCAAACATACTACCAAAATATGCCTTGGAGACTAGGAAGCCTTTGCTCCAATCTTAGTCGAGTAGTGTTGTTTTTGGGGCAAACACAAAAGCTTTAGATAACAAAACAAAATCCTTTAAAATGTCTAAAAGATTCCACTTGGAGGACGAAGATTCCTTTTCTCCCATCTCAGTCCTAATCTGATTTTTTTAAAAGTTTGAATGTGGTCCTGAGCTTTGAGATTTGCAATGGCTTCCTCTCGGATCGCAGGTTCTAAAATCATCGGATCTGACCTGTAGGCGAGTTTATCTAAAGATGAAAACTTTGGAATACAACTTTTCACTCCAAGTGATCTTCAAGTCTTCAACCTAGATCTACAAACATAAATGGAAAAGATGGAAAAACTTGTTGATTGTCAATGAATGGGGGTTTGCCTTGGTCAAACCCCTTGTTGCTAATTAAACCTTGAAATGAAGTAGAAATGATGGATGAAATGGTGAATGAGAAAAATTCAATTCTACAACTCACCAAACCCTTATAAAGGATCCAAACGAGTGTGTAATGGCTATAGTGGACATGGATCTTGAAATGTTTAATAGATCTTGAACTGCTTGCTTGCTTAGATCAAAACCCTACATCATAAATGTTAGCACAACAACACACATGATGCAAGAACAATCTTTGATATGATTCTTGAAACTTGATGATGGCTCCAAATTCTTGATGAATTGTTCTTGAATGCTCTTCTGAGCTCAATTTGACTATAATGAATGCTTTCCCAAATGACTTAGGTTCAAATGAATGAATGAAACTTGTATTTATAATTTTATATGTTTCATATCCCAAAATCATATCACACCAAGCTGACATGTGAATTCAATGAATAAAGTAGGTTAAATCCTACCAAGATTTGAAATTAAATCCTGAAAATGACTCAAGGAGGACTAAGACACCCTATGTAGCATCTTAGTCCAAAGTGATGAAACTTGTAGCACATACACCAAAAAGGGGCCCAAAATAGATGCCTCAAAATTAAGGTCCCAACACCTCAGGTGGACAAAGACGCCCTTGGTGTCATTTTAGTCTAGACCAAAAATTAGTGGCATGCCAATGAGATTCATTAGGGGATCCAATATGAACTAGACAATGTCAAGATTAACCAAAGAAATATGTCATTCATAGGGCTTGTGGACATAAAATGGGATCAATTAAGCCATAAAGAAGGATAAAGCAAGGTGGGCCAAAATAAGTGTGAAAGTGCAAGGGTGTGCATTTTACTACACTATATGACCAACAAGGACATCCTGCTATAAATTACTGAAAAGGATGAGGTAGTTCAAAAAATACTAGGTGTCTCATAAAATATACCATTGGGGGATCACAAAGAAGGATCCAAAATAAATTTGAATAATGAGGCCTAATTTGGAGAAAAATTCAAATCCCTTAGTCATAGAAGTAAAAACATTAAAAATTTATTGTCCCCTAGTGAAAATATCTAAGAGGCACTATCAAAAACTATAAAGTAATAAAAATGACTCATATTTTGGTGAAAACTTCTTTGAGGTGCTATAAGATGATGAAGTTGAACTTCCTTCATTAAACCATATTATAAATAAAATTTTCCAATACTCATGGAGGAAGTAAAATTAGTTAATTAGGGCACAAAAAAAGATCCTCGAATCTCATTCCAGACATCCTCCCTCACAAATAAGGAGAAAAAAAAGTTTACAAAATTTCTCAAAATATATTCCAATAATTTGAATGGTTTTATATTGACATGTTAGGGCCATATACAACTCTAGTTGTACCTTTCTTGGTATTTTACCTAGATATAAAACCTATCAAGAAAAAATCAAAAAAATGTTTCCATAAATATCCCTATTGATAAAAGTACAATTAGGGAAACTATTGGAACTAGTATTATTTGTTGAATAGACTACCATGAGTCATTATCCAATATTTTACTTGTGCCTAAGCACACTAGGAGAATAAAATTTTGCAAAAATTTTAGGGACCTCAACAAATATTTTCCAAAGGGAAACTTTCCACTCCAAAATAGTGACATCATAGTTGATCTCATAACAGGACATGAAATTCCATCACTCAAGGACATATTTTTAATGTATAACCAAATTACAATAGCTATATAAAATCAATGTACGACAACATTTTTATCACTCCATGGGGCACATTTTCCTAAGAAATGATTTCATTCGGTCAAAGAAATGCAGGAGCTACCTACCAAATAATAATGATAGTAATATTCCATGAATTTCTACATGATATCATGTAAGATTATTTCAATGAAATTTTGGGAAAATAAAATACAAAATAATAACACATTCAAGTGGTAGAGAAGTATTTTTATTACCTCGATCAATACAAGGTGATCAAATACTAAGAAATGTATTTCACTTGTCACTTCTAGTAAGCTATGTTGATACATTGTATATTTTTGATATATTGACTTGTATCACACAAATGTTAAATTTATTATAGATATTGCACCCCCAAGAACTCTAATGTAACATCATAGTCTTCAAGGAAAGTGGCAATCCATCGAACAGTTCATGACATAATTAGCAAATAAATAACATTTAGTCTCTCATCCCCTACATAAAATGTCACATTTAAATTGGATGAAAATTCCATCTATCATTCCAATAGCTTAAGGATAACCTAGCATCACCTCTAATAGTAATGCATCCAATCCAAAAATACGATTGATCTTATAAATTTTAGCTCAATGAGAAACATTTGGAGCTCTCCTATAACAACATCAAGAATTAGGGAAAGAAAGAGTGGTCTATTATATTAGGAAAACATTAGTAGAAAATGATCTCAATTACACTCCCATTGAGTGTGTATGACTAGAAGTTGGGTTTTCATCACAAAATATTTGACACTACATGATCAACTACTAAATTAATCTTATCTATAAGGTTGATCTGTTGAATTATCTATTATCTAAAGCAACATTCACAATTCATTTGGCTAAATTGGGCATGATACTTAGAAAATTTTACATCGAGTATGTAAAGAAAAAGTCAATAAAGGAAAAATTCCTAAAAAACTTATTTAGATGAAGCACCACTATATGATGGAAATATTCTCAAATTATATTTTTCTATATGGAGCAATAATCACTATTATCCTTTCAAATTAGTGGAAATTATACTCTGATGAATCCCATACACAACTAGGTTTAGGATTAGGAGTCCCACTTATCATAACTCAAGCTGATTGCATCCCAAAATTATATCAGTTAGTATTCTTATGCACCAAAAATATAGCCAAATATGAAGCATTCATCATAGGGCTAGGAATGGATATTGAATAGAAAATTAGAGAATTACAAGTCTATGGTGATTCATAGCTAGTGTTTAGATAGATCAATGATGAGTACCAAGAAAATGATAAAAAATTGGTACCATATAATAGAATGGTTGATAGCTTCAAATAATATCATTACTATCACTTTCGAGCAAGTACCCAAATTAAAAAAACTATTGATTATATGGCTAGTATTGGATCTCACCTACACATGTTGCATAATAGTTAAAGATGTAATTTTCACATGGAATATTTATTGGTTCCAACCTTTGATGTCCCTAAATATGAGTTAGTGTGTAACATTGTCAGTCCTAATCCCCCTTGGTACCATGGAATTTACACTTAATCTTAACAAGAACTAGCATGAAAGTTTCAACCACTAATCATCCCGCTTCATAATTCTTGGAAATACCTTATATCATAGAGGCTACTAAGGATAGGATATTACTTTCCAACCATATAAAAGGGTGCAAGTTAGTTCACAAAGAAATTTTTACCATGTTAGCAGCATGGTGATTGAAACATGCACCATCTGAATAACTATGACCAATCACTACACCATGGCCATTCTCAAAATGGGGACATGATCTTGTTTGAAAAATCAACCCATCATCCACTAATATTCAAAAACTTATCATAACTACCACTAATTACTTTACAAAGTGGTTGCAAGCCATTTTCATTACCAATATCATTGGAAAAAAAAATGCTAAACTCCTCCTCCATTACATAATTTATCATTATGACACCCTTGTTGTAATTTTCATGGATAATGGAACCATTTCAAACATATATGTTCATGATATTTTCCAAAAAAATCATATTCAATGCCATTTATCCATTACAAACTATCCACAACATAAGGGATGAGCAGAGGTTTCCAACAAAACCATATGGAAATTTCCATAAAACACAATCAATAACATTAGGCATGACAGACACCTCTAGCTTAAACATACCATTTGGGCTTATCATACCAGTATACACACCTACTAGCGCCACCTGTTATTCACTCATATTTGAGTCAAAATCCATTTCGCTAATTGAGAACAAAATCTCCTCTTTGAAAATTTTATTATACCATACAACCTTTTATGAGGAATATCGAGTTCCCCATCTCTAGGAGTTGGAACTACTTGATGAAATGTGACTCAATTCCGTAAATCATTTATATAACTATCAAAATCACCTTAATCATAACTACAATAAATAGATAAAAAATATATAGTTGGATTTTTGTTAGAGTTGATAAACCAACCTCAGTGACCCTAGTGAACATCTATAAGTAATAACCTGTCACAAAGAAAGAAAGATGTTCCAAAATAACAAAGATGCTCTACAAGCCTTAGGAGAAAAATGGATTAAGAGAATAATTAATTACAAAGATATCAATCCTTAAGAAAGGAAATCAAAACCTAAAATTAAGAAACCCTAGTGTGCACACTTAATAACTAATAATCAATTATTAATGTGCTTAAGTTTAGCTTAAGTAAAACTAAGGTGATAAGTGACTTAATTAATTAACCAATATGATTAAATTAATTAAGTGAAATAAGTTATTACTCTAACATGTTGGTGATATATTCCTTATATATAATTAGAGGAATCTCCATGATTGGGATTAAAAGAGAAAATTTGAGTCTAACTAGTTCGGGCTATTTATCATCACTACTAAATATGGATTGGATACTTACCACCTCACAACATAAGAAGAACATACCATGGATGAGCCCATGGATATTATGCATCTCAAAAATTTCATTTCTACAACTCTTAGACAATCCCCCCCAAAAAAATCAACAAAAGTAGTGAAGAGAAATGGTTAAATGCTAGAGGAAGAAAAACAAAAACTCAATCTTACTTGAAAAATATCAAAAAAATATTTCAAATATGTTAAACCTCGAATCAAAATAAATTTATAAACCCTGTATCATCATCCTCAAGTAGACCAATCTTAGACGACTCTTAATTCAACCTCAAAACTCAAGAATCTTGATTGTCATGTCCAGTTCCAATCAACAAACATGGAAGAACAATGCTAGGGCATCACCAAAAACATAGAAAATATTATTCAAATTCTTTGAAACCTTTCATGCTGTAATAAAACTTCAAAATGAATCATTTCAAAAAGTTTTTGAATTTTCCACTATACAAATTAGAATAAATCAAAAAATTTGTATGCAACCCCAAAAACACTATGTTCAAAAACGTTTTTAGGAATGGACTTGTTTTAGCCTTTAAATGGAATTATATAAATTAATGCTAAAAGGAAATTCTATCCCCAACATCAATTTATTTCCTTCCATCCAAGTTTCGGGCCCATACAGGTCCGTACATGGCCGTACTAACATGTTTTCTGACTGCAATTTCTAGAAAGTGTTTTCTGAACTGGTTGTCTTCACCTAAAAAATAATAACTTTCACATTTCTCAATTAAATTAAATTTAAAAAAATCCAAAATAAACTACATTCAATATTATTTCAATCCCATGTGATCTCAGGCCTTGAAATGGGCCGTGCATACTGTACCATGCATCAAGACAAAAGCATTTTCAGGAAAAACAGTTTTCTTTCATTGTTTTTACATTCAAATCTCATCACATATCCTCCATTTCATACCATAAAAATCCCCCACCTTTTCAAATGAATCATATCCAACCTATTTATAATTATTCCATCCCTTTTTAACCATATAACTACCTATGACTCTTCATCTTCCATTATTTTTGCATTTTTGCAATTTTAACAATATGACAACTTTGATAATTTTTACATTTTTTGACAAAATGAATTTATAATCACCTAATATCCTATTGAGTGGCTAAAACATGTTAAATATGGTATAAATTACCTTATTACATGACCCAAATATCATGTAAATAAAATATTTATAAAATTGGCCTCATGGAGGCATGAATTCCACTAAGTGCTCCTGTACCATACTCCTGGAGAAAAGAAAATTCAATTCCCATTGAATGTTGGTCTACTCCTTAGTTTTGATCTTACAGTTCTTTTATAAATTTTCCTTTATCTTTTTAGCTCTTTTTGGGTCCTTCTTCCTCTTCACTTTTTTAAACCACCTCTTATCCATCATCTTCCCAACTTATAAGCTCCAAAACTCCATTTATTGTGTATATACCTCTATAGTTGCATCTTTGTCTGTATCCTTGTCATTAGAGCACCACATGAAAAAATATTCACCATTAGTATAACCTGCATAATACTCTTGCAAACCTTCATATACCTCATTAGCAAACAAATCTACAACATCCTTATTAGCAATTTCATTATCAACAACAACTTGATCATGAATATCAACATCAATGTTATCAACAACTTTTTCATCAGCAACTTGATTATCAATACCAAGGTTATCAGTAACATCAACAACCTTCTACATTTGTGCATCGGAAAAAAAATAATCAATTACTTGAGTACCAACAACCATATCATTAATCTCAGCATCAACATGTTTATCAACCAACAAAAAAGTGTGTTCATCTTCGAACATAATTGGAATATTATGCATCTCAAGTTGTAGCTTAGTTTTCTCAACAAACTCTACCTCCACCTCATTTGGTGTTTTCCTTTCTTGTCTTTTCCTTCTTTGAAAAATCTTTTGTATGGGCCATTCAACTTTATTTTTAATGGTCAAGTGCCAACTTGTTTCTTGTCTGATCCATTGTTCCATCTTCAGCATGGACTCCTGGAAAAATTTATCAAATCTTCTCAACTCTTGCTTCAACTCAGCTATCTCTTTGTCGAATTTCTCTTGCCCCTTTCTCTTTTTCCTTTCTTCGTCTGCCTCCAAATGCCTTCTTAACAATTCCATCTTGTTTTCTATCTAAATCAAGTCCCTACTTGCTTCTACTCAACTTTTATCTACCTTCTCTTGGAAGAAACTAGGTTCTTGTTAACCTACACATAACACAAACCACAAAACCACAAACCAACTCTCTCGCCCAAATCTTTTGTTGAGATCTGATACCACTTTGATGTAATGGTAGAGGAAGAGAAAAACAAACTCAATTTTACTTGAAAAAACTCCCAAAAATCTTTCAAATGTGTTCAAATTCACATCAAAACAAATTTATAAACCCTTTATCATCATCCTCAAACATTCCACCCTTAGACGACTCTTAATTCAACTTCAAAACTCAAGAATCTTGATTGTTCTATCCATTTCCAGTCAACAAACATAGAAGAACAATGCTAGGGCATCACCAAAAACATAGAAAACATTATTCAAATTCACTGAAACCCTGGATATTGTAAAAAAACTTCAAATTTAATCATTCCAATAAAAATTAGAATTTTCTACTATACAAATTAGAAGAAATCATAATATTTTGTATTCAACCCCAAAAACCCTATGTTCGAAACAGTTTGTTTGAATGGACTTATTTGACACTTTAAATGGCATTATAAAAATTACTGGTAAAAATAAAGTTTGTCCTTAACATCAATATCTTTCCATCCATCCAAGTTTTGGGTCCGTATAGGTCTGTACATGGCCGTACTAACATTCTTTTTGACTGCTATTTCTGGAAAACGTTTTCTGAACTAGGTGTCTTCACCAAAAACATCATAACTTTCACATTTCTCAATCAAATTAAATGAAAAAAAAATCCCAAATAAACTATATTCAATATTATTTCAATCCCATGTGATCTTAAGCCATGAAATAGGTTGTACAGACCATACGATGCATCAGAACAGAACAGTTCTCAAGAAAAATAGTGTTCTTTCATTATTTTCACATTCAAATCTTCATTAAACATCCTCCATTTTGTACCATAACCTTCCCACACCTTTTCTAATGACTCATATCCAACCTATTTATAAGCATTCCATCCCTTTGTAACCATCTAACTACCTATGACTCTTCATCTTTCATTATTTTTTCATTTTTGCAATTTTAACAATATGACAATATGACAACTTTGATAATTTTTACATTTTTTTAAAAAATGAACTCATAATCATGTAATAGCCTATTGAATGAGTCAAACATGTTAAATATGGTATAAATTACCTTATGACATGACCCAAACACCATGTAAATAAAATATTTACAAAATGGCCTCATGGAGGCATGAATTCCACCAAGAAATAATACATCCTACAACCAAAAACCACGTTGGTGGCACCGTAGAAAATTACATTCATGAAAAATTGGTTATAAGTTCCATATGAAAAAATACTTAATTCACCCTTTATTAATACATGTAACATCTCTGGTCCAATATTACTAGCTCCATTATTCACCCCATAAAACATCCCTAATCCATCCACCCTCCTATTAGGGATTGAAATGGATTGTATTAATGTCTTAACACCCAAAATCATGCACATTCCCTACATCCTATATTACTTTACATTTACCTAGTCACCTATCTTTCCCCTCCTCGTACAATATTTTTGGAACACTAGGGGAAACGCCTACATAGGAATGGATAAATCAAGGTCAAGATAATTCAAATATAATTTCCACACTACGTACCATCACACTGAGATTTATTTTCCCCATAACATTGATCTTTCAAAGTTACCATTGATTATAATACAAGCCATGATTTTAACTTGATAAATATAATAAAAAACAAACATTGAACATCAACTCAAACACTCACGTGTCAAGCCTCATTCAATTCAATCTATCATCCTCCACCCTCTAAGAATGTAATGTCTTCAATAAGAAGCTATCTAAATTACTCTCATAACAATGTTTTGTCTCCTCATAACCACCTTGGTCATTCGAACTTGGTGTATTGTGACTCGCAAATGTTGTGGAATTGTAAAAAATGTATATATATATGCTGTGTTTGTTAGGTGTCTATTTACATGATCCACCAAAAGAAATAAATTTGTGAATAAAGATACATAAATTCTTGATTGAATTTAATTTACACGACCCATCAAGGTGATATCATTTTTTAGAAAATATGCCTTCTTATGTATTAGATCTTCCTAGAATAGACCCACAAGATACTACCTATCTATTGTGTGTAGGGAGGAGCTTATGAATTGAAGGCTATTTCTCTATAGGGCTTGCCATATCATGTATGTATTGCAAGAACTTATCATTTCAAATTTAATTCCATGCAAAGGCTACCTTGTTATCATAGTTTTTATAATGATGATGCATGATCTCCTTTTCTATATTAAAAATTAGGTTCTTTTCCACATGTCAACATGACCTCACATCCCCATCCCCTTCATCCATTTTTCCCATATTCCACCTCACATCCATAATAGCTTATTCATAATGCTCTAATCTATTCAGTATCCTATCCCTTTCAACCTTAATCTTCTTCTCACATTGTACCATGATCACACCAAAATTAATTTCTCACTAGGTTTGCACACACATGCACCTACATATACCATCACATCCTACATTTTTCAAAAACCACCAACATCACATATATATTACCTTAGAATAATAACAATAACACACTATATAAAACAAAAATAAGTAGATGTATAGTCAGATGAATTATTACACCCATCACACCATAGAATTTTAACTTCATAGCATCCATAATCTTTAAACATTACAAAAATCCATAAATTGATCTAATTTTCACATCATAAAATCTATAATCATTTGGTATTGTATATCAGTAAAACAACCTTATTTTAACATCATAACATTTATAACCATTTAGTATTATAAACATCCATAGATCAGTTCCATTTTTACATCATAACATCTATAATCATGTAACATATCAAATTATTTTTATACATAATAATATTTAAATAAAAATATCCATCACATAAGATAAGATATGCATAAGTATATCCATACAATACATCACATACACATCAAAAAACATAAATAATACATGATATATAATCAATTCCAAAATTAGCATACATATATAATCATAATGGGATTTTTGTATAATATGTGATCAAAAATTTTGTATAATACAAAAAAAAAATTATATACATATACAACCTATAGGCTAGCTTGAAAGGCCTCCCTTTGAAATCAATGATCAATTGTAGGTGTAATGTAATAAGGGTTACGTGTGTTTGAAGTTTCACATCCCTCATCCACTAAACTTGAATGAATCCATGAGAAAAATCCTATAATATTAAGATATGTTCCAAATTGATTCATTAATTCAAACATTTTGAGAGCATCCTTGTAAAATCCATTTCATACATGTCTTGCAAGCATCTCATTCGATGACAAGACACTTCTTTGAGATTTTTTTTTAAATAGTTCACTTCCATATTTTCCATACATGTCTAATAGATAATTTCCAATTATAATATTTGAAAAAAAATTCCATTCCATTATGATTTGATGGATGTCCATACAATTTCCCCAAGTTCCAATTTTAGCAAAAGCAAGGACAATATTAACTTTAAAACTACTAGTTTAATTTTCTTAGAAAGTTTATAAATCAATATAAACAAATCCACTTCATTCATATACTTTTATAGTGGCATTCCATGAAACCAAACTTCTTTGAGGCACATTGTGGAACAATTCATATTCCTTGTCAATGCTTTCACATTTTGAATACATATCTACTAAAGCAAATGCAACTACAAAATCAGACAAAATTCCTCTATCCTTTATGCTTTGATGGATTTTTATACCCTATTCCAAAGCTCCTATTTGATAAAGGGTGGAAGAATCGTGGAAAAGTTTGTACAGTCTAGATTTACACCAGCCAATTACATTTTCTTGAAATTTTCTAAAGCCTTTTTAAAAAGTCCATTTTTTGAATACCATACAATCAATGCATTCTAGGAGAACACATTTCTTGGAGAAATTTTTTCAAACACTTCCCATGACTTTTCTATGCTTCCAAAATTTTCATACATGTCTACTAGGGTAGTTGCAACTACATGATCTGACAAAATTTCTCGTTCCTTTATCCTATGATGGATGTCCATACCCTGTTCCAAAGATCCTATTTTGGCACAGGTAGGGTGGATGCTAGACAATATTGCAGGGTTTTGTCTTATATCTTCAAATTAAATTTGATATATAAATTCTAAATCTATTTCAATAAATTTATTTTGTGCATATCTTGCAATCATGCCATTCTTCAAGCCCATATTTCTCTAAGGAATCTTGTCATATAGTTCACGGGCCTTCTCTATGCTTCCACATTTTAATAAATGTGTACCAAAGCATTTCAAACTATAATATTTTAATAATTATTTTACAGTGGAAAATGAGACATCTTTGTTGTGTATTGTGAAATGGTTTATGCATTGTGAGGACACCCCTATCTTTTGAAATGGTGCAACTGTAGCAAGAAAAAAATACCAAAAATTTTATAGCATGGATGTCTAGGATAAAATACTCAAAAAAAAAAAACATATGGGCAGTCTTCAACGTAGGATCAACTACAAATGGTAATAGAGTGGAGGAATAGTTAAGAGAGACCACACTAGTCACCTAAGAATTCAAACCTTAGAGTGTGTTGGTTAACCGAGGTGGTAGAGTACTCTATCTAGTCAGACATATATCTATTATGAGGTATTTTTTCTACCGAACCTGCTTCATAAATTATATTAAATGAAATAATAGATAATATAATATTCATCATTTTATCATAGTTTCATGCCTTCTTTATAAACACTCAATCATCTTAAATTTTTCCCCAGTACACTTATTTTCATTGCTTAGAATTAAAAAAATTGTTGTCTTGTTGGTATGCTCAACAATAGGGACCCTTTGAGATAGTGGCCTCAAGATTGTGCTATAGCATTGGCTTTAAAATTTTAACAATCAAACTATGTTAATTTAAAAAATGAAATTAATTAGACCATGGGATCCTTTTCCTTCTATTCCCTTAGAACCAATTTTATTAGGAATCATCATTTATGGGTGAAAAAAATAAAAAATGGTTGTTGGACAAATTTCTTAGTTTTCTGGGTTGTTTATGATAGTAGGTGCGATTGAAAAGATAAATTGTAGAAATTTGGGACTTTAGGGTTCAAGCATACTTCATGGATCATAGCTTCATTGTGGGTAAGGCTTTGGGGTTTGAGAGTATCAAGAAGACATTTATTTATGGTAGGAAGATGGATAAAATTTTAAACAATAAGTCATAAAGATCAAAGTTCAAGAATGACTCTAAATTTGTACCACATTCAAGGTATATACACACATCTCTAATTTTGATAAGTAAATTTATTGGGTTTTATGGCTTTGAGATACTTATAAGGAGGTACTTAGTTAGGGGTAAGGGTGCCACTCTAGCTCTAACCAAAATTTCAATGAAATAATTATTCAAGATTCTAGAGTTGGGGGAGGTTCATGTGAGGTACATAGATAAGAGAAAGAATGTTTGTTCAAAAGTATTGTTGATCATCAAAGCTTGTGCCTCTCCAACAGTATTATGATAAATTCAGCGAGTGGGGGATAATATGTGCCTCACTAAATACATCTGAGATTTTTATGGAAATAGAAAAAAACATAAAAAAATGGTGATGTGTCGATGCTCTTACGACATTTCAAAACCACAAGCTTCCCTCTATGAGTGATATGATAGATAGAAAACACCACTTCCCTTAATTTTTGGGAGGAGAACGAACAAGAGAGGCTCGATACAAACACAGATCTAGGCATTAAATCAACCTGTAAGAAGTGTGCATTAAGATCGAAATCAAAAATAGAAATATGAAAATTAATAGAAAACATTCAAAAGTAACATAAAAACCTTCCTCCTAATATAGAATATTGTGAAGAAATGATAACCCTACAAAGAAAGTGGAGAAGTCTAATGACATAATCCAGTCTCTAAAGATTATAATTTAATCATATACATAGAAAGAATGGAAATCTGATAATCAAACTATCCAGATTAAGCAAAACATAGTGTTTTATCCTGGATGAAGATATAAAAAAAAAATATTGACAATGACCATATCATGCACAATTTCAAATATTTATTTAGAATAATTCATTCTTCAAATATAAATGAACATATTAAAATAGAGATCGGATTCCTATCCGATAATAGTTTGATCATAATAAAGACATAACATGTCAGAGGGAAGCAGTGTTCTATAAAAATTTTAAAAATATATTTATACTAACTAAGAAAGCTAAGGAAAACTTTTTCCAACAAGAAAATGTTAGGAACCCTTCCATTATGTTATTGTTCTCAATGTATAGCTTCCCACAAGAGACAAATGCCAACCTCATCCAAAATTAATGACTACCAGACATCCACACCTAAAAGCTTGGATATACGATCCTAGATCTTTTATTAGGTTGTTGGAATCCTTCTCATCAACTTTCAACTGCCACATTTATACTGTTTAAATATTTCAATAGGATTAGCCCTCATGATCACTTTGATCCTAAAAATATAGTCTGGAAAAGGTCTTGTTGATCACCCAAGTGGATTTGGTGGCACTGAATCACATCCCTTCAATGGAAAAGGAAAAATGCATTCTAACAGACTCCGAGTGAAAATTCCCAAGATACAACTCCCTAGTGCGAAGGGATGACATGTCACACAAGCGAATAATCTCATATTCATGAAAAGCGGATTCAAGAAAAAATATGCCAAGCTGACACATGGTTCAAATTCCAAATGAGGATAAATTAATTATTAAAGCATGTGCAGCCACAAAGTGGCGCATTGGGCATCTTTCAAAAATACAACCTCTTTGCACGTGGATCACCATAAAGACAAAAATAAAGCTGAAAACCAAAAATAGACTAAGGGAAAAAAATTCTTCACAGTTCTAGCGACTCACAGGGGGGCTTCCCTTTCAAAGACACAAACCTAGACCTCTGGTGATTCTTGGAGTTTAAGAAAGGTGGAATGCAACATTTCCCAGTTTGCGTCAGTCGGTCGGGAAAGGCTACCGAAGGCTTTATACACCTGATCTAGCTCGAAGACTTCTTTAAAAGAATTAAATCCCCATCTTGCTGAAAATACTGCCAAGTGATAGTAAAGATGAGAAAGTTGAAGAAATTCATTCTTAATACATCATCTGTTGTTGGTGTCGAACTCGACCCTAGAGGGTCTATAGAATTTTCAACCTTGTTTCTGATCTCTTTTATAATCTGCTCAACTGACAATATATCTCCATTTTATGAAAGGAAGGGAAGCAACCCGTAACTGTACAAAATATCAAAATATTTATTGATTTCATCGACCCTCTTACTTAAAATTGCATGGTTGTTCTTTGTCCTAGATGCAACCTTATGGCAATAAGTGAATTCACTTATTTTACTAGAAGAATCCCTTTGATCTATAATACTGCACTTCTCAAGGCCTCATCTATTGCCACACAAATCTTAGAGATTAAATTTTGTGATTTGGCCAATCAGGGAGCGTATTCATAAAGATTTTGGTCATCCAATGGGCCAACCTTTTCATTTGTTTCTCAGGAATCCCTCAAGAATTGTAAGTCTAGTTTTAGAATAATGAGCGAGAAAATAATTCTCTCCCAGTAGGCGGATACAAACTTTATTTTTTATAGCATGGCTCCTAGACCTTTGCATAGTAGCTAACTCTTCTTATGTTTGAGCCTCTTTTTATTTCAATCTCTGATCTAGTTGATCTCTTTTTTCAAGGGATTATTCCAGCTTCGAAACCAAATTTTTGGAATCTAGATTTCGAGCATGCAAGGAAGCCTCAACTCCTCTTTTATCATCCTTCAACTTTTTGATCTCCTGTCAGCCCTTTTGTAGATCATCAGAAGCATGAGTTCGGGTATTTTCTAGCTCCTTCCTTATATTTTCTCGAACACGGTTGTGTTCTTCATTTGATTGGCACTCAACTACAAGTTTACCTTTTAACCTATCTATTTTAGTGTAAAGATGGATCCGCTCATTTTGAAGTGTTGGAAGAGATCTTGTTGCTTCATTTTTCTTGTCTTGCACGTGTAGTATGTGGGTCATTTCATCATTTTGAGCCCTTAGTTCAAACTGCTAATGATTTACCCTTTATTTTACATTTTCCAGCTTATTTTCACACTTTCTCAACTTCTGATCCAACCACTCATAATCTATGTATAACACCTTTTGAGTGGTCTTGGCTAGGTCTACCCTGTCGCACAAACAGATCTCATTCAAATCCAAACCCACTGGTTGAATATCATAGTCTTCCATCTACATTTATCCTTTAGGTTGGATTGTGAGTGGCTTCATGGTGGTGAGCCACAGAGAATTTTTTCTTCATTAAAACATGTTTGAATATTTTAAGAGGTTGGAAGCTCGACATTCTTCTCTCTTCTTTTCTTCTTTCCATTTTTTCAGGCTTGCTTAATCATATCGAAATGCTTTTGGAGAGTCTATGGGGTATCAATAATTTGTGCCACAATAAAAGCACCAAGGGGAAAACTAAAAAGAGTGACAAAAGGGGACACTTCATATGTATGGTCATTCGGGGAGGAAAATGGTGGAGTAATCATTGAGAACAATGGGATGCCAAATTTTGATTCGGCACCTAGAGTATCAATCAGAGTAAAAAGAGTAACAAATGAGATAGGAATTTTTTGTCCCAATGTGGATGGGCCTCGAGAAATAGGTAGCATCAATGACTCATCTCTCTCTTTGGGGGGCCTAAATGGGGCAATTAAGGAGTCGATGGCAATCGAAGGGGATGCTTCTTGTTTGGTATGTAGTGGTAGATCACTTCATAAATTAGAAATGACATGGAGCTTGTTTAGAACTAACAACTCAAGGTCAGTAGGCAAAGGATTCTTTTCAACAGGTGGAGGCAAAGGACTAACAGAAGATGTAGAAGTAGGAAGCAGAGGGGGAACAAGACTTACCTGAACCACAACCATCTGAACATTATGGAGAGTGAACTCTAATTCCTCATTTTTGATGGTTGCATTAGATATGTTCAGATCTTGGACTCACCGTAACTTTGTTCAATCCAAACTAGAGTGTCCCAACCCCTTTGAAAATGATCCTACTGAAGCTTGACCTTCTTGTTATGTGGTTGATTCTCTTTGGGAATGGTAGGTTATCTTCTCTTTGCTTTAGACACTAGCAAAGGATAGAGCCTACGAGTCATTTTTCTTAGAGATTTTTCCCTTGTTAGACTCTTGTGGCAAGGAAGCATGGCATGGAAGTCGCTCCTCTATTAATTCATCATTAGACTTTGGGTTTCTATTATCAGAATCAACCTCTTGGTCATAAATATCCTTGAACTATTCATCATATGGCTAAATTTCTTCAAGAAACTTATGAGTATTTCCCATTTCCTATTGGAACCTCTAAAATTCTTCCATTTTGCGTTCCAACAATCCTTGTTGTTTCATCTGATTTTTTAAGGTTTTTCTTATCAAAACCTCCCTCTGATATCTTGTCTTTGGTGTATAGAAACTCAACCACTTTGGCCTCTTCATCAATATGAGGGCCAAGTTGATGTACAATTTTGGCCTCTCTTGAGTCACGGTTTTCTTAGATTCCACATACTCTCATATCTCATGCTTCGGGGGAAATTTCTTTAACGAATTATAGTCCCATTGATCACATATGAGGACTAAGCCCAGAGCTACCAACAAGTTAGTCAATTCCTTTTGTGCTTTATGCTTTTCCAACACTACCCTATTGTTTGCAATGCAGATAGGAAGCAGATACAACTTTGTTTTGTTCCTTCCTCTTCCATACGCGTTGTAGGAAAGAGTTGCATGTCAACATGCCTCTAATGTGAAGACTCCATCCATCAGAAATTTGCGGAGTTCGAAAGGCTCTCTGAAAAAAACATGATATCTGGTGAATGTAAAATCTTCCCCGAAGAGATAATTATCGGGGTCGACGAATATTTTATCCATAGAAAAACTTCTAGAGACAAACGTTCACTTGATCGTCGCAAAAACTCTTGGAACGCTCATCTCAGAAAAGATGAACAAACTAGTAATAACTACTTGCTCTTAATAGGACATAGGTCCATATAGAAATTGGCTGAATTAAACCCTCCTCATCTAACCTAGCTATAGGCGAATTTCTCTTCAAAAACCTAAAGTTCTGATGTAGGATCAAATGGACTAAGAAAGAAGAATAATTGAATCTAGACTCATCCTAGTAATTATTCAACTACAACAACATATTTGCAGCTATCAAATCAGAAAAATAAAAGTACCTCTACTCCTAATCATTCTTGAGTATGAGAGCCCAATCCATCTGGAAACGATGGACCTCTTCATTATCATCTAGGCCAAAAACCTAGGATAACATTGAGAAAAGATCTTGTGTGTTTTCTAGGAACTTCTTAGATGTCAAGGGAAAAAAAAAATGAACTCTAGTCAGTCTCTCTTTTGTCTCACAATAATAGAAACCATCCCTTTCATTTGATTCTTCCCAATATGTCTCCATATCTTCTTCAATAAATGTTTCAACACTCCGGTTGAAAGGGATACACAAAATCTCTTGTATAGCTAGAGTAAAGATTACGAACCTAATTTTGTTGCACATTATGGTCTCGATTTCTTCATCAAATATTCTAGCGCATGCATCCACCAATTTTGGGAATGGGTGTATGATAGGTATCATGAACTGTGGAAAGCCATAATTCCAGAGCTGAATGGAAAAACCCTTAGAGGTACTATGGTCTTTCACTCTCTTAAATGCCCCTTCTGTGATATTTTTTTGGGTTCTTTGCTAACCTTGGGTTGAAGAAATTGTCAGTGACATCTCACATCACTTCTCTTCTAACACTCCTATCTATCAACACATTCTTACAAAATTCAAATGGTTGATTCTGGGGCACTGGGGTACTAGGGTATTGGAAAATGATCTTCACCCAAAAATATTGGTAAAAATGGGCCTCCTTGGCATAGATTCTACTCTTCGTCCACTTTTTGATGGTTTTGCCATGGCTACTTCAAGAGTTGTAGAGAGTTTCACTGAAATGAACACTTCCTTTTTTCTTTCTTTAGGAAAAATATACCTTTTCATGTAATTAATTTCCCCAAGAAGTACATTCAATTAAGGCTATGCCATTAGTGCTAATCCATTAAATGTTTCCAATGAGAAGATACATGTCTGTGGGGGATCCATATCTCTCAAGAATGCCAAGAAATCAGTATAAATGGATCTAGTACATTTCTTTCACCACCTCTATTCTCAAATAAACTCATTTCCTTGGGAAGGGTGCCCTTAATTATGTCCATCTTTGTTTAGTGATATGAAGTACCCTTTAAAATATGAGCTCACTAATTTGTCAGATATTAGCACATTAATCCATGTCCTTTCACTTACGTGAGCTAGTTGATGTTGATGATGGCCAAGGACACATGTCAGAAATCAGCCTATGCAAGCATTTACTCCCAATACCAAAACATTAATTTTGAGACCCTATGTCAGATTTTTTGTATGATCTATTCTCCTTTCACCGACTACTTTGATATTTTCCCATTACAATCTGGCCAAAAATAGAACTTTTGTTGTTTTGTCTTACCGACGCCTCCTTTCTATTAATAGATCTGCCACCTTAAGATTATAATCATTCAAAAAAGTGATACTTCAAAGTTTAGCTATTTTCTTATCTATTTTTACATTGTATTCTACTCTAGGTACTCCTGTCTATCTTCTTTCATGAAGGTGATAGTATGCCTTCATTGTGAAGATTACGAGTGACATAATTAAGCACTTGGTAAAGAGGTGTGATTAGCTAGGGGTAATTGATTTTTGATGGGTCATTTGCATGGAATTCATGGAAGACAAGAACTAGATGTAGACCAATTGCAACATCTTGTCCCACTTTGCGGCCTCTCTGCTGGACTTAAATGTCACCAAAACTAAGATACTGGAGCTATGTCACTATATGTTTGACGTATCCCTACTGGAAGGGCTTGTTGAAATTGTGCAAGTTTCTATCCCTAGTGTCGACATTCCCAGCATGATGGACCTTTACAAGTTCATTGATCATGGCGTGGGCATTCCTTGGCTTCCTTTTCTAAGCGACTTTCGCACCATGGACCTGTTTGGTCTAAAAAATGCAGGTTTAAACCACAAGAGTTTGCCAATCTCTCACAACACTTTTGGTCAATGTACAAGGCCAATTGATGAAATTGAACCTTCTTCTCTTAAGATTCTACTAGACCAAGGTGGGTGAACCTATACAAATGATGCAGATTGAAATGTACTTCCTGGTGAAACAATCTACCCACAATGGAAAATGAAAGTGGATAGACAAAATCACTATAAATACTTCTACTCCTACTACACAAAAGAAAGGATATGAATAAGTTGTTTGATATGAAGTTTTATCTTTGGGTTGAGGCAAGTTAGTGCCTTCTATCCACATGAGCAATGGAGTCAAAAATCATGAATTATGTGTGTTTCCTTCTCTGGCTTAACTCTAGTTGTTAGGCACTTTAAAAATTCTATGACTGGCATAAAACCTTAGTAAATTTATGACTTTGCATAAATTATGCTAGGATGTTTCTCTATTAGGTTCTACTTCAACAATCCAAAAGAAATCCTAAAATCACTATGACTTTTTAAAAAAAATTGATTATGACTTGCAGACATCAGTTATTTAAATCACACAAAATGAGATTGCATTATGATAAATCAGAGATATACTTGATATACTAATTTAAATGATTAAAAGACCTCAAGTTGGAGACAACCAAAAATAAAGAATATGAATTTTATACATCACAACAACTGAACACTAGAAAGAAAATCACCAATCAAAAACATTTATCTCCATTGATTTTGTTTCAGGAAAAACTCTCTCCATTATTTGCATTCCTAGTCCATTTTCTGGAAAAAATCTAACTACTGCTCCTACTCTAACCCCCTTTCCTGTAATTATTTTAAAAAATATTTATACAATGAAATCCCAAGGGTCACGACCCTTCACCTTTCTAGTAAAACCGTTTACATTTTATGACAAAGATAAAAATATTTAATTAAGTTTCCTCATCGCTAAATTAAATATTTTTATATAGTTTTGCATTTGATTTTTCCTTATATTTTACCGGCCTTCATATTTCACTTTATCCACTCCTTTAATTTTATTTCCTTGTGGATTTATTTTGATTACCACCTCACCATGGTTCACCTTCCATCTCATGGTGCCATGGTCCTCTAAGGTTTCCACGATTCGCCTTTTCCAACGCTCTACTGCAGTCATATTATTTGCACCCCATGGTATGGCGGTTTGACATTAACTGTCAACTTTGGTTGTTTACCACTTCATTGCGATTTTCACTTCATCTGCCAACTGTACCATGGCTAACATCTAATGTTACCTTTGCCATTGTCCATCATCCAGCGCGCTACTATGGTCCGCTCTTTGCCCGGTAATAGTGTTGCGGTAGCCGCTTTTGTTGCCTGCTAACGGTTTATCGCAATCACTACGCTCTGCATGCTAACTGTCGGTGGTACCATGGTGTGACTAATCTTGACCACTACCTTTTTCCACTATAGTCACCGCGCTCTCCATGAGAACCATGTTTGGTACCGCAGTAAATCTTCTAACCAATTCCTCGTTGTTGTTGCGTCGATTATCTCACCGCCACTGCGATACCGCAGTCAATGAATTGACCACGCACGGTGTGGTGGTAAGAACCTTATGCCCACCTCTCAACTGCTACTGCCATATTGTAAGCATATTGTGTTTGGTCGTGGTAAAGTAGTATATGATATAAAAATGATATATTAATATATTATGGCCCATAAGGTATATTTTTATTTTTGGATGGCGGTAGAATGTATTGAAGAAGTAAGAATGATAAAATCATTTTCTTGTGAAAAGATAGTGAAATATTCAATTCAAAATGGGAAAATCATTTAGTTTTTGTAGACACATAAAAATGACCAAGGCCTGCAAGCAATATTTAACCACCTTTCATCCTAACATGATTATGACATTTCAATTATGTTTCTAACCCACCTTCAACTATTAATTAAATAATTAATAATTATTTAATTATTTCATGATCTTTTATTCATCATGATTATTAAATAAAAAAATCTTATTTATTTAATGTATCACTAATTGTCAAAGTCTTCTCATAATTAAATAAAGTCATCAAATTTATTTAATTAATCCTTGTCATTAATGTCCTCCTGATTATTAAATAAATATATTTTAATATATTGACTTAATATGTCCCTAATTCCTAAATCCTCTCTTAATTAAATAGACTCATTAATTTATTTAATTAATTAATTGCCTCTTCTAAATTAAATAGTTATTCTTAATTATTTAATTGCCTTATGTGACAATTCCCTCTTTTTAAATAAAATAATTTATTTAAAAGGGACTTCACATAGTTAACTAATTCTTGTTTTAGTAATTAAATTCAAAAATAAATTACTCGTTATCTCAAAAATCCATATTTTGAATTAACTTAATTCAAAATGGAAATATTCTTCTACAAATCAAGTAATTGCTAGAATTACTGATTTTCTAAAATCTCATCCTCTTGTCTCTTGATTTTTACTAATTTCATCTCAAGGTCATGTTTATTATACTCCATTGATTTAATTTCTTAAATTAAATCTTGTTCGCACATTTGGGGATTGTTGCCCTAACCCTAATTGAGAGTTGTCACTTTGAATCTTGACCATTGACTCTAGGGCATTTCTCAATCTCTCATCTCATCCATCCGTTTAAGATTGCATTTTCTATAAAATGACAATCTTGATCTCATTTTGGGATCTCTTCAATCTCTTATTTTTATTTTTATCTCATAATCTTTTATCATTGCAATCTTTCATTATCACACATAGGCTTACTAATAACTTTCATAACAGGATTAAATTTCTAGCTTGCATAGATTTATTTTATAAATCCTTCAAATCTTTGTTAGGGGTAGACATTTTGGAGTTTTCTCACACACATAATCTGAGGGCATTCATTACACAACAGAGTTAGGAGGTGCAATGGAACTTAGTCATGGAGGAGAGAAATTGGTGAGACTGTTCTAGTTTCACTCCTTTTCTTTCATATTCTCCTATGCATTATATTGATTGATAGGATTATTATTATTGCATGCGTGTTCTAACCTAATTCTATCTTACAGGATAATATATATCATTACATTAGTGAACCAAGTCCAAGCCTCCATGTTCTAATCTAGTTCTAACCTAGTTCTACCATCTCCCCACTAATTAGAATGTGGGGAATACGGTAGATGTCCTCCAAGGTCATTGTCACCTCTCCAGTAAGCAGGTGAAATGAGCAAGTCTCCAAGTGCCACCTCTCACAAAGAGCTATCAGCAAACCCATGTTTGCCCGAATAATGAGCACATAGGTGATATGATACAAACCTAGTGCCATCAATCGCTTTCTCTATCTATTGCTTAGGTGATCTCTAAAGGCATATGTCACCGGCCTAAAATCGTGTGTGTAAATCGGCACCACTCGCATCTGTACATACAAAAACACGAGCTAGTGCCTTCAAGTCAACATTACTGCAATAAAAATGCATCCAAAATTGAAGTCAACTTCGGTCAATGGAAATTGCGTCGCGTTGACCACAAATGCGTTGCAATTTAAAATGTGGCCCTGTGCATGGCAATTGCATTTCACTATGTCAAATGTGGTCTTTCATATAGCATTTGTGCAATCAAACAATGATTGCATCATTATACCCCACAATTACGTCCCAATGTATTAGATGTGTCATTTTACTAGGCAACTGTGTCTCAACAGTCCATATGTGTCACAAAGTTTCTCACATGCATTGTGATCTGGTGATTACGCGAGTGAAAAAACTAGCTCACCCTCATGTTGCACTTGTGTCGCGACGTAAACAAATGTGGAAAATGCGAAAGCAATTTTGGCTCACGCGACAACATTTGCATCGCAACACATATGTTAAAACCCCTTTTTTACCCTCATAAATGCATTAAATTCAAAAATTGACAAGTTGGATAGGGTGCTTATCGGTGCCTCTGCGCCCTCGGGTCGTCAAAAGGTCCGCATGCGGTATCCACGGTGGGTAGTCCCCGAAATCACCATCGTCGCTCTGAGCTCTGATCACTGAAATTTCTTTATAAACAAATGAGAAAATGACAATTGGTTTTACTTTTTCAACCTATTTATAGGCAGAAAATTAGGGTTTTGACCAGGTAGGTTGTACTAGAGGCTAATTTGACTACCTTTGACTAGCATTTTCGTTGCCTCAGCATCCTCCATTCTCGAAACCGATCATGCCATCGCTTTTCTGGTCATTAATTGAATTAGTCGGGATATTTTCCAATTTTTTCTGACCCCGGGTCAAAATTTAAAATATTTTCATGGGGGCATAGGCACTTCATACCTTCACTGGGGTATATTTTGGACTTTTTTTCTTTGCCACAATGCGACAAGCTGCATTATGACAAAGAGGGGTAAATGTAGACACATAAAAATGACCAAGGCCCACAAGCAATATTTTACCACCTTTCGTCCTAACATGACTATGACATTTTAATTATGTTTCTAACCCACCTTCAACTATTAATTAAATAATTCATAATTATTTAATTAATTCATGATCTTTTATTCATCATGATTATTAAATTAAAAAATCTTATTTATTCAATGTGTCACTAATTCTCAAAGTCTTCTCATAATTAAATAGAGTCATCAAATTTATTTAATTAATCCTTGTCATTAATGTCCTCCTGATTATTAAATAAATATTATTTAATATATTGAATTAATATGTCACTAATTCCTAAATCCTCTCTCAATTCAATAGATTCATTAATTTATTTAATTAATTAACTGCCTCTTCTAAATTAAATAATTATTCTTAATTATTTAATTGCCTTATGTGACAATTCCCTCTTTTTAAATAAAATAATTTATTTAAAAAGGACTTCACATAGTTAACTGATTCTTCTTTTAGTAATTAAATTCAAAAATCAATTACTCATTATCTCACAAATCCATATTTTGAATTAATTTAATTCAAAATGGAAATATTCTTCTACAAATCAAGTAATTGCTAAAATTACTGATTTTCTAAAATCTCATCCTCTTGTCTCTTGATTTTTACTAATTTCATCTCAAGGTCAAGTTTATTATCCACCATTGATTTAATTTCTTAAATTAAATCTTGTTCGCACATTTTTGGATTGTTACCCTAACTCTAATTGAGAGTTGTCACTTTCAATCTTGACCATTGACTCTAGGGCATTTCTCAACCTCTCATCTCATACTTCTGTTCAAGATTGCATTTTCTATAAAATGACAATCTTGATCTCATTTTGGGATCTCTCTTATATCTTGCATTTTTAGATAATCTTACATTTTCATTATTCATCATCTTGCATTGTTCTTCATTTTTGTCATAGCATATTTAGATTTCATCTGACATAGCTTAGACATTGTAGATGCTTACTAGCTGTAGTAGGGCATAGTATTGCATATAGTTGTAAAATCCTTCAATATTTTCTTAGGGCTTGTCATTTCCATTGGCTTGCTCATAATAAATCTGAGGGCAAACAATATATTTTCAAAAAATTAAGAAGGTGTAATGGAGGTCAGTCATGGAGGATGAAGACAATCTAGTGAGGTTGTTAATCTATTCCTTTGCACATCATTACCTACTTTGGGTTTTATGTTCTGCATAGTATATTGCTAAACATACAAAATTCCCATTGTTACAGTTTCTTGATTGAAATTTTGTGTTCTAACAGTGGCTCCTGTTGGGGATGAGTGATTTTGCAAATCACTGCAAGAATTGAGAATATCTGAGGGAGAACAGACCAAACTAAGGCATGAAAAATGAAGGCAATGGCAGATGGAGGGAATGAAAAAGTGAAGGATATGAAAATGGAGCAAATGGAGAATGGAAAATGACCATAAGATACTATACATGGAAAGAAAGCAATTCTTTCAATAAGGAAATTCCTGAGATTTTCCATGTACTGGAAAACCAAGACCCTTCTTAAAATAATGTGCATGGAAAAGAGTACTTAAAGAGGCATTGCTAAGAATTGTCGATGCACTGGCAATCCTTAATCCAATGTACCTATTATGGTTCAAAAATAAAACCATAAGGGATGGCCCCAAGGCACCCAAAAGGAGAAAGCTGCAATTTCCTCTATTATAGACCTTGTTCTTATTAAAGCTCACTAGGTTTCTTTTGAAGCTATCCATTCCACTTGCCCTACAACTTGCACTGCCTTTGAAAACCTTTAGGAAATCATTGTATTCAACCTGAATCATATTCATTACATCACTCTACATTTAATCACTCTTATTATAATATGAAAAATATTTATCACCCTCAGCATATAAAAAATATTTATCACCCTCAGCATACAAAGTGTATCCACATTCAAAAAAAAATTCATAGGCATGCTCACTGTCATATGTTGTTGAATTATCAAGCAACTTTACTTGGACCTAAAAATCGGAATGCTTCACATGGGAATCTACAAATTCTATCTCACCAGCATCTTCTGAAATAATCAAATCAAAATTATTTTCAATTTATTTTGTATCACCAGTTGGTATTGATAGATACCTCTAATCCATACATCCATCCTTACACATGCTTGAATCAAAAAAAGCTAGACACTCATCATCAATAACATGCAAACCATTATCTTTCTCTTGCAAAAAAAAATCATTCAAGTCACATACCTCTTCTTGGACACAAATAGGTTCATGATCAACTTCAAAAATTTCATCACTGTGAGATACGGACATGGAACCATTTGAATTATTACACATAGTACCTTCACTGTCAAAGCATATATAGGTTGGAACCAAAAATCTGGAATCATCTTTATGTGCATACTTCTAGTATTCAAGAGATAACACATCTGAAACTTGCTTAGTGTTGAGTGAACAGGTCTTTGCTTCCATATCTTCTACCATGTCTCCAACCTCTTCTAGATCTTCATAAGGACTATAAAAATCAGCCTATTGTAGCTTTACAAGTTCTTCTTCACAATTCGAATCACAATTTGTTATGCAAGAGAGACTCTCCATGTCTTCATTGTTGGACAACATGATATCATTTTCTATTTCAGCTTCTGAAACATTGTTGATGTAATCTCCAATGGTGTGTCCGTATCATCTTCCAAATCTGGAAAATAGTCATTAGAAATCCTAGTAACACATGCTTCCTTTGTTTGCTGCATTGCTTGAGCATCCATGATATCACTAAGTTGGATTTATTATTGCGAGTATCCATGTACATTGTGCTAAGCATGTAATCAATAGATTTATTTACTACATCGAAGGCTTGTTATTTTAATGATTCTGGCCAATAATTTTTTTCAGGCTCTGATGCTCTTAGAATTTGTACAAAAAATGTGGGTCTTGTAGGCCTAAAATGAGGAGGTAATTACATACAAATGTTTACCATCATATTGTATAAAGAACTCAAATATTATCCCTTATATCTCCTTATGTCAAGAAAGGCATCCACAAGATTTTTATCTCTCTCTTGAACTTGAATATACTCCTAAAAAGTGTTTTGTTGTGAATAGAGTACATTACCTTTATTACCAATGTTCTTCTTAGTTGTATCATGTGGTACTTGTGGTGTCCAAGATCTCCTGAAATTTGTATCTCCATTCTCACTGCATGATGACCTATTTGGTGATGTACTTGGAGCACATTTGGCTCCCAATTTCCATAATTGTTGGTTCACTTGTAGCATCTGTTGTTCAATTTATAGCCTTTGTTGTCTCGATTACGTCAACTCTCTTGCTGATGATTTTCTTCTTTCTTCTTCTGCCATCTAGAAAAAATATTATTGCTTCACAACACCCATGCATTATTTATCAAATGAAGCAGAGTTGCCACCTACTTTTCCCAAAAGTAGGAAAATGGAAAAGATTATGATAATGTTTTGGTTTGCCCCTAGCGGAATCTCCAAAAAAATTGAAAAAATTTGTTGATTCTATAAATGGATAGGCTGAAAAAAATTTCCCGAGTATAGTTCCCCAGCTGAGTCACCAAATTGTTGGGTCTCAAAAATGGAGGTTTGAACCACGAGAGGCTGCCAAGCTCTCACAATGCTTTTGGTCAACGTACAAGGTCAATTGATGCAATTGAACCTTCTAATCTTTAGGTTTTGCTAGAGCAAGGCAGGTGAATAGATGCAAATGATGCATATTGAAATGTAATTCTAGGAGAAACAATCTACCCACAATGGCAAATGGATGTGGATAGAAAAAATCACTATAACTACTCCTACTCCTATTGCACAAAAGAAAGGATTTGAATAAGTTGTTTTATATGAAGTTTTATCTTTGGGTTAAGGCATATCAGTGACTTCTATCCACATGGGAAATGGTGTCAAAAATCATGAATTATGTGTGTTTCCTTCTCTGGCTTAACTCTAGTTATTAGACACTTTGAAAATTCTATGACTGGCATAAAACCTTAGAAAATTTATGACTTTGCATAAATTGTGCTGGGATGTTTCTCTATCAGGTTCTACTTCAACAATCCAAAATAAATCCTTAAATCACTATGACTTATTAAAATATTTTAATTTTGACTTGCAGACACTAGTTGATTAAATCACACAAAATGAGAGTGCATTCTGATAAATCAAAGATATACTTGATATGCTAATTTACATGATTAAAATACCTCAAGTTGGAGACAACCAAAAATAAATAATATGAATTTTATACATCACAACAACTGAACACCAGAAAAAAATTCACCAATCAAAAACATTTATGTCCATTGATTTTGTTTCAGTAAAATCTTTGTACATTATTTGCATTCCTAGTCCATTTTCAGCAAAAAATCTAACTACTACTACTCTAACCCCCTTTCTTGCAACTAATTTTTTCAAATATTTATACAATGAAATCCCAAGGATCACAACCCTTCACTTTTTTGGTAAAACCATTTACATTTTATGACAGAGTCAAAAATATTGAATTAAGTTGCGTAATCAGAAAATTAAATATTTTTATATAGTTTTAAATTTGATTTTTCCTTATATTTTACCGGCCTTCATATTTCACTTTATCCACTCCTTTACTTTTATTTCCTCATGCATTTATTTTTCTTAGCACCTCACTACGGTTCACCTTCCATCTCACAATGCCACGGTGCTCTGAATTTTCCATGCTTCACCTTTTCTACTGCTCTACCGCGGTCATATTATTTAAACCCCGTCGTATGGCGGTTTGACATTAACTATCAACTCTGGTCGTTTACCGCTTCACCACAGTCTTCACTTCATCTGCTCGTTGTATCATGGCTAATGTATCTAATGTTACCTTTGCCACTATCCATCGTCCACCACGCTACCATGATCCCCTCTCTAGCCGGTCATGTTGTGGTGGAAGCCACCTTCACTGCCTTCTAACGGTTTACCACAATCACCATGATCTGCATGCTAAATTTCAGTGGTACAATGGTGTGACTGATCCTGACCACTACCCTTGTCCACCATAGTCACTATGGTCTCCATGAGAATTGTGTGCAGTACTGCGGTAAACCTTCTGACTGCTTCCTCGTTGTTGTTGTGCCAATTATCTCATCACCACCATGATACCACGGTGAATGAATTACCATGTGCGGTGTGGCGGTAAGAACCTTACGCCTGCCTATTAACTGCTATTGCCATACCATGAGCCTATTGTGGGAGGTCGCGGTAAAGCGGTATATGATATAAAAAGGAAATATTATGGCCCATAAGGTATATTTTTATTTTTTGGATGGCGGTAGAATGTATTGAAGAAGTAAGAATGATAAAATTATTTTTTTGTGAAAATATAGTGAAATATTCAATTCAAAATGGGAAAATCATTTAGTTTCTTGATGGAAATTTTCGGTTGTAATAGGATGTAATAAGCCACTGCACCCTGTGTTATTAAGTGTGTTTCCTTCTTTCCTTCTTATGAAGAAGAAGAAGAAGAAAATTTATTATGGGAAACAAGCTCCTATGATGATGGTTGGAGGCCTACCTTTTGAGTTTTGTAAAAATGCCTCCATTTTTCTTTTGTTTTGTATTTTCTCTCAAAGACCCTTTTCTGGTTTTTCCTCAAGAGAAAAATTTCTAGTAAAAATTTGACCCTCAGACTACCCTATACTATAAATTCAATGAAAATACAATATATATAATACAACTTTTCTTACTTCTTTTGTTTCTTTCCTTTATTCCCTATCCTAAAACTTAAAAGTTGTTTATAATTTTTTTACATAATGCCTCGAATTTTGTATGTTTTTCTGGTTTTACAATGCGCTCATCATATTTTAGCATTAGGCTTCTCGAAAATCTTGGTTGGAATTATTTTTGACGAACCATCCCTTGACCGTCTGCTAGCGGCCAATCATGGCTTCAAAGGCTTTTTCTCTGTCTTCCTCTAGTTTGAGGAGTTCGGCTATCTCTACCTCCATTCCACTACTTTCCTCTATTTCTAGGGCTTTCACTAATTGTAAGGGAGGGATTTCCATAGAAATAGGTAAGACTACTTCCCTTCCATATACTAATTCATAGGGAGAATTCTTCAGGATCTACTTCCGTGTGATTTGGTTTTCCCACAAAACAACCCATAGATGTTTGTGCCATTCCCTTTGTCGTTTAGACCCGATGCACTTGAACAACCTAATTAGGTTTTTATTTTTTGACTCTACTAACCCATTCCCTTGTGGGTATTAATTCCAAGAGGTCTTGAGGTAGATCACATTCCTAATAGAAAAATCTAACACCTCTGAACCTATGAAGGCTCTGGAATCATTGGATATGTTAGTCTTTGGCAAACCAAACCTAGTCACAAGCCCTTCTAGAAAGTTAACAATCTCGTGTTTTTTAGAACCTTTCAAGGTGATAGCCTCTATCCATCTTGTGAAATAATCATTCGCTATGAGGATCCCCTTATGGCTATCACTAGAGATAGGATTTATCATCTTGACAAAGTCTAATCCCCATTAAGAAAAAGGCTCTTCAGTTACAATGGGACTTAAAGGTAAAGCATATTTTTTTCTCGTACCAACAAAGAATTGGAACTGAGTGCCCTTTTGCACCAAACAGTGTGCTTCAACAAACATTGAGGGCTAATAGTATCCCACTCGCATGATTTTCAAAGTAGTGTTTTTAGCAAAAAAATGTTTGCCCCTCAGGAATATTGTGGAATTCTGATAAAACCCATTATGTTTGGCACTTTTCTAAACATTGGAGGAATACTTTATCATAGTTCCTTTTAAATAGAATTCCTTCAACCAATACATATCTGATGCCTTGCAGCTAGTAGTATCTTCATTTTGTAGAATGGGAGAGCTATCGAGTATTTTCCTTTTTTCATGTATACTGTTTGATCCATCACCCAGGATTCGTCTAATTCAAACTCTTTTGCAAGATATTCACGCATGCCTCTTCCCTACACCAGCTTAGTTGGCTTGATATCCACATCATACTCTAGGATCTTGGTGACCCAATTATCTCTCTTTTTGGTTATTTCTCCTTCAGTGATGTATTCTCTTACACTTGGGTGGGTAACCAAAATGGTGTTCTTATTGGCTGACACTAAGTGTCAAAATTTCTTGAGACTCTTAACAATGGAAAAAGCTTATTTCTCTACAAATTTATATCAAGTTTTTTAACCTTTGATGGTTCTTGAATGAAAATCAATTAGATGCTCCCCATTATCCTTCTCGTCTCTTTGAGCAAGTATGAAAGCTATGCTATGATGACCACTATATACATATAACAAGAAATCTTTAGAAAAATCTTGATTGGCTAGTACTAGAGCAGTGAAGATAGCCTTCTTTATCTGCTCGAAAGATTGCTTACCTTCGAGAGTTCATTTAAAAATCAAATTATTTATGATCATCAATGTGATGGGCCTTGTGATTCCTGTGAATTTGGAAATGAACTGGCTGACAAAATTTATGTTTCCTAAAAAATACTGTAACCCCTTTTGATTTACTATTAAGGGAAAATCTATTATAGATTTGACTCATTCGGATTCTATTGGAATTCCCTCCTTGGACAGTACAAAACCAAGTATCTTACCTTAGGGTACTCCAAAAACAATTTTTTCTGGATTTAAAGAAATCCCAAAATTTTGGCACCTCTGGAAGACGTGTTCTAGGTGAGAAAAATGATCAGCCTTGAACTTTGAAAAATACTCAAATCATCCAAATAAATCAGAATGATTGAATTGATCAATCCTAAGAAAGCAATGTCCATGGCCCATAATTCACACTAGTATTTGAGAGTCTAAATGACATCTTTGCATATGCAAACGTCCCCAAATTAATGGTAAACATCATTTTATGTTGGTCGCCTCCCTTGAAAAGTACTTGATTGTACCCTACAAAAATATCAAGTAGTGAGAACATCTTTGACCCAACCACTATTTGCAAGATATATTCCACGGATGGAAAAGAATAATGATCTTTTAGCGAGGCCTTATTCAGGTCTCGAAAATTGATAGAAATCCTGATATCACCATTTTTTTCTGAATAGGTACCATATTAGACACCCAAGTTGAGTGTTTAATCAAATAAATGATTCGTGACTTAATCAATTAAGTAAGCTCTTATGTCATTAGTGCTTCGACCTTTGGATTAACATGCCTTTGCTTTTGTCGAACTAGTTTTGACCCTTTCACGAAGTCAATGGTATGTTGGATTATGCCATGATTGTATCCTCTGAAATCATCATAGGTCCATCCTATAACTCTGTTGTACTTAGAGCATTTATCTCTTAGCATTTGTTTGTCCTCCCACTGGAAATTTCTTCCAACTTTCAAATTTTTCCCTTCTCGACATCCAATTGTTCATAATCCTTTTCGTCAGTTGTGAACCTTTTCTAACAATTATTTGACATCTTCACAATCAAAAATATTCTCAAAGGAAATCAAACCCTAACAGAGATTATTGCCTTTTATCTTAAAGAATTTCCCTTCAAACTGTTGAACCTTAAATTTCGAACGGTCAGAAGGTCCTTCTGAATTTTGAATAAAGGTGGCTATTTGGGTGCATCCTCAAACACTTGCCAATTTTGATCATTGTCAGAAATTGACAGTCGGACAAAAATATGAATGAAATTTTTCTTTGAATTCGAATTCGGCTCAAATTATGAAAGCCTCAATTAAATCCCCTATCTGATGTTTGTAGGCCTTCATCCTCATTTTTTTTTTTGCTACTTTCTCACAGACTTGACTTACAATTAACTCGAAATATCCAAATACTTCCAACCTCTTTGCAACCATCCACTTAGCAAGAAATAGACTATGGATTAATGCTTCATATTCCACATCATTATTTGAGCACAAAAACTTTAATTGATAGGCCTTGAGGGTCTCAAATCCTGTCAAAGACAACAATCAAACTCCTACTCCATAACTGGCTTTCCATTTAGTGCCATCAAAGTACAAGGTCCATAGGCGACTATCGATTGGATCATAGCTTTCTTGATCTTTGATTAGATTTGGATGAACCATGTCCTCATCAAATATGACATAAGTACCCAGTCTTGTGACATTGAAATTTCTGAACGGGTATGAGTCCATGAAGTGGTTAAGGATAACCTCTTCTTCAATGGTCCACTCACTTGTATCCTCTTCATCTTCCAATATTTTGACGCAATATCCCTCTTGCCTTGAAAAAGAAGTATGTGCAGCTTCAAAATAGAGAACAAAATTGTTTGCTATGTGTTTGTGATGTAAAGATACTAAAATAATATTCATTTTTGCTCCATACATAGTTCTTAATATTAGATGGGACCAATCTAGTTCCAAATATCCACCCAGATTTGGAGTGAACTCTCTAGAAAGACACATACTAAAAATTGTGTGAATGTCTATTATAGCTACCTCATGCAAAAACTTCTTTGCTTGGGCATGAAAAAAGGGTTAAGGATAGATATTTTATCTAACCAACCATCAAAACCTTCTTTCTATCCAACTTCATGATTCCCTTTTTCAAAGGTTGATATTTAAGCATTAAGGCACCAACCATTTGCTTTGGCATGACTATTGTACTAGCTCCTGAGTCAATCATATTATTGTGAAAAAATATATCTCCCACAATTAATGTCAAAACTAAAGGAGTGGGCTTTGGCTTGCTTACCTCTTTCTCTTTTTCTTTGTCCGCATCATTTGTATAAGTTGCGGCCTTTGAAATTTCAGGATCCAACACGAGCACTTTATCTTTATTCAGATCACGTGGTAGAACTTCATTTGTCTATGACTTTGCTTCTTCATTTTTTAGTGCTTCCCAGAGATATGTATTTTTCTTAGGGATAGATATTATGTACCATAGAGACACATTAGTAGGTGCCTTTTTCAATTCCTCCACCACATTGAGAATTTTGATCAGTTGAATCTTTGGTCTGAACGGCAGAATCTCTCTCGGCTTCAGAGGAAGATGATATATCCTGAACGGGTTTTATGTCTTATTAGGCAACTTGTCAAGCAACGATGGAATTCGGTGTTGTTGAGTTGGCTAGGGCAATTTTACTTTATGCAAGGGTGGTTGGCGAGACTAGAAACGAGGCAGAGATTGCGGCACATATTCCTTGGTGATTATTTTCTTGGATTTGGTCTTGTAGTTCAACTATACATGTGAAGTGATGGTTATTGGAGCTTCGTTTGTGAAAACTAAATCCTCTTCTTCCATCCAAGATAGAAGTGTTTTATCGGTTGCAATGTCCAGTTGTTGCTCTATAGACATCCTTTGCATTTGCACTCTGAATTGGGCATTCTCCATCTCAGGAGACTCATATCCTTCTGCATTTGGCTACACACATTTGTTCCTTTGCTATTGGTTTCCTTTGGGGAAATTTTGAGGCATATGACTATGATTGCAAGGAAAAGACAATGCATTTTCATCATCTACCAAGTTATTTTGACCTAGTATCAACTCCTTTTTTTTTTTGGTAACCTAGGGGTGTCCTCGCGACTCAGCCCAGCGCATTCCCTTTACAGGGTGAGTTGAGGTGAGACTAGTCCCCTAGGGATGCATGCAATAGCCCCTAAAATAACGTGCATCGGCTAAGCCCAGGCTTCGGAGTTGAACCCAGGACCTGTGGGGAGCACACCCATAGCCCAAACCAACTCTGCTACCTATGCGGGCTAACCTAGTATCAACTCAGTGCTATGCTTGTCCTTGACCATTTATAAAGGCATGGTAACTGAGACTATTTGATTAATGTAACTTGTTTGCTAACCTCCCTAACCTGAAGGTCATTGGTATGTGATCTACTGATTCTATTGATAGAAGGGTTTACCTACTTGGTATGTTTGAGTTGATTTCTTTCGAGGAGCTTCTTCTTGCCGCTTGATGAGAACTAGCTCATTAGTAAAGGATCATATCAAGCTCTTCATATCATTAAGGTTCATTGTTATAGAGGAAGAACCTGATGTGCTCGACTATGCAGTAGGGTATATGTACATAGACTGGGGTAGATATAAGCTCTTTGTCTATGTCACCAGAGTGTTTGAGGAAGACTCTTCTCAGAGTGGCATGCTTGAGATTTCCACAAAAATAAGCATCGAAGGTCATGGTAGAAGCTTTCCCACATCTATCAAACTATTATCTGCATGTACTACCAACTCATAGGTATTAGCTAAAGTATCTCCTCCCATGAAATTTATTAGGACCGCAATATCCAAATTGATGGCGTTCAATTAGAACATGAACGCCATAGTAGCTGGAGGTCATGTAGTAGCTGGGATCCTCTGCCAGGTTTTGTTAAACCTGTTGTTGAAGTCTCTCATAGATTCTTGTGGAACTCTCTTGATGGTAATCAGGTGATGTAATAGTGAGGAATGATCTCCTTTCTCTGAAAAGTGTTCAAAAAGTTTTTCTCTAAGATCATCCCATGAGCTGATGGAACCAAAAGTCAGAGATCTGTAGCAGTCTTGAGCCTTCTATTTGAAAGAAGTGGTCTACAACCTCATAGCAATATTTTCATCTATGATTTTGTGTAGCCTATATACTTTTGCTACATCTTGGAGGTGTTCAGAGGGGGTTTTAAATTCCTCCCTATAAAATTTTGGAATAGCCTTGAGGGCATAAGCGGGTATGGCAGGAAAGACATCGAGTGGATTAGATGGCAGTAGTGGACTACCACTGTCCCAGGTTACAAAGTTTCTTGGAGCAGGAAGGGGTACGTGGGCCATGGAGAAAAGGTTCTTATATATAGGGTAAACTAGTATTCGTATTTGGAAACTTTGGCCTCTAGGTAGACTAGATAAGGCTCTAAACTCTAGACTCTTACTCATTACTCTACTACTTCTCAGTGGTGACATAGAACCTATGACTCTTCTTCTCCTAGGTACCAAGTATAGTAACTGAGAATACTAAAAGCTACCCTTCAACGAAGCTCTGGTTTGAACCCTGGGCATGAAACCTCTAGTTTTCCTTTGGTCTGATTTAGAAATATTTCTAACCTCTAATTAGGACTTTAGAATAGGTCCCATCGGATGTGCTAGAAAAAGAACCGTTGATCATCAGAGCTTGCACCTCTCTAATAGTATTATGTGAAATTCAGTGAGTGGGGGACAATATGCACCTCAGTGAATACCTCTAGGATTTTTATAGAAATCTGGCTCTTCTTTGAGTTTGGGAAAAGGGTAGAAAGAAATGTAAACATAAAAACATAAAAAATGGTGATGTGCCAATGCTTTTACAACATTTCAAAACCACAAGCTTCCTAGTATGAGTGATATGATAGACATAGAACACCACTTTCTTTCATTATTGGGAGGAGAATGAATAGTAGAGGCTCGATACAAGCACAAATGTAGTCATTCAATCGACCCACAAGAAGAGCGTATTAAGATCTGAATCAAACATAGAAGTTTCAAAATTAATAGAAAACATTCAAAAAGTAACATAAACCCTTCCTCCTAATAAAGCATATCATAAAGAAATGATAACCCTACAAACATGAGAATTCTAATGGCATAGTCCAGTCTCTAAAGATTATAATTAAATCATATACATAGACAGCATGGAATTCTGATAATCAAACTATTCAGATTAAGCAAGACACAGTTTTTTTATCGTGGATGAAGATATAAAGAAATAAATATTAACAAAGACCATATCATACACAATTTAAAATATGTCTTTAGAATAACTCATACTTCAAATATAAATGAACTTTAAAAAAAAGATCAGATTCCAATCCGATAATAGTTTGATCTTAAAAAATACATAACATGCCAAAGTCAAGTAGTGTTCTATAAACTTTAAAAGAAAATATTTCTACTAACTAAGAAAGCTAAGGAAAACTTTTTCCAATAGGAAAACTTTAGGAACCCTTTCATTATGTTGTTTTTCTCAATATATATCCACCTAGAAGAAATAAACACTCACCTCAATGACTTCTAGATGTCCACATCTGATAGGTTAGAAATATGATCCTATATCTTTAAATAGGTCATTGGAATATTTCTCATGGGCTTTCAACTCCCACATTTATATTTTTTACATATTTCAACAAGATTAGCCCTCGTAATCACTCTGATCCTAGAAATACAGTCTGACAAAGGTCTTCTTGACCACCCAAGTGGCTTTGGTGACACTGACTCATGTCCCTTCATTGGAAAAATAAAAATGCATTCTGATGAACTCTGAGTGAACACTCCCAAGATACAACTCCCTAGCGTGAAGGGATGATGTGTCACATGGGAAGATAATCTCAGATTCGTGAAAAGCGGATTCAAGAAAACATTCGCAAAGCCGACATGTGGTACAACTTCCAATTGAGGAGAAATTGATTATTAGAGAATGGTCAGCTACCACATGGTGCATTGTGCGTCTTTCATAAATACAACCACTTTGCACGTGGATCACCCTGAAGACCAAAATAAACCCAAAAATTAAAAATAGTCAAAAGAAATTTTTTGTTTCACAAGTACTTAGAAAAAATTAAGCCAAGTAAAAATAAAAGGTGAGAGATCTATGCTATTATTAAATACACGATGACAAGGGAAACTCAAAAGTTTAGAAATTCTAATGACAAATGCAGACTTAGAGAATTTATAACAAAATACCTAGTGTTGAGATTCTTTTTACTTTCAATTTCTAACATGAAAGGGGCGTGTGGGTAATGAAACTAATGGAATATTTGACAATTGAATAACCATATAAAATTTATCATATTATTTATTTTTGATGGAAAACATAATGCCTAAGTGTATAAAGAAATTGGGACTTAATATAGAATTTTGCATTATACAATTGAATCCCAATATGTCCAAATCCTAATATGAGTCCATAAGGTAAAACTACCATATTCCTTCCATCAATTATAAGTGCATAATAATCTATTCACCATCTTGGATCATTCATTTTGGATCCATTATCTACATTTAAAGATGTCTTATGATGTGTCATAGCACATGAAATAAGATGGTTAACAAGTATAGCTCCCTTTAATAGTTCGTAGATATTGTTACATTTGCAACGTGGGATGACCAAGTTTTCAAGATTAAAAATTTCCATTTGGGAAGCTAATTGAGTTTCTCTTTTTAATCATAGGTCTCAAAGAGCTTAATATGTTGGAAATCCATTAAATAATTTTACCTTATGCAATTGTATTTTTGGGGCCAAAGATGAACTATAGAAACCTTTTTTTTGGTATTCTGAAGCATAAAATAATATATTTTGTAGTTCTTAGAAATAGGATGCAAGGTTAAGACACTTTTCCTAACAAACAAGTCATACCCTATATACATAAGTACCTTAATTTTTTTCACTAAGTAGTTTTTATTTTTTCTTGCTATAATGCATGACGCTAATGCACCTCTAAATATAAGATGAAAAATAGATTGTACATTTAAAAAATACATAACACTAGTTATTTCTGTTAATATGAATTCCCTTAAATTTAGCTTACCTCATATATAAACTAGAATGTAGACAAGTATAAATATTTAAATATCTGCGAAATTCTAGCTTTCAAAAAACGCATTAATTGGGCACAAAATAAGATCAAAATTAACTATAACCAACAAGAAACTTTCATGTCAAAATATATTAAATTTTATGTAAATTGATGAAATATTGCATGCGAGATTAACTCAGATGTGACTTAGAACACTAACAAGTACTAGCATGGATTGTACTGGACAACTATGTACTTTGATATGATCATCTTAACTTGTCACATTGGTTCTAGTGGTTGATAATCAATCACTCGACTAAAGGAAAAGAGACATGTGAATCTTATATAAGACTTTAAGAGGAGAAGCCTTAACAAGGGATATAAATAAAGCTAAAATAATTGAAATTCAAAGATCAAAATCTTTATACTACTTGAGAGCCAAGAAATATGTTTAGATCACAAACAAACAACCATCACATAACATAGACTAAAGAAAAATATACATCTAAAAACCTACACTTAATAACCTAAGGGTTTATTTCAAACTTGGTCTTAAACCTCAAAAAAATGTTGTTATATAGCCACTCATAAATATCCATGCAATAGAATGTGCAAAAGTGGAGAGCAAATAACAAATCATTTTTGGAGTGAGGAAGATAAACTTTTGTGAGACATTTTTATTTAAAAAGAGATAATAGGAAGTCTAATGCAAATTGAGAACATATAAAAAGTTTTGAAATAAGGATTGAACTATAGAAACCACATCTTAAGAGAAAAGCTTTATCCACAAAACGATCTTTTTTGAGTTAGCATTAATGACCAAAGTATTTGGATCACTAAGTCTGTATCAAATCAGGTGGAACTTACATATCGACATCATTAACAAATAATGTTGTTCTTCCTCAAAAACTGCAAGGCCCATCTCAAAAATAGGAAATTTAACAACCTGCTACTCCACGGAAGGCCTATACTAAAAATATAACTGAAAGGTTTACACTAAAAAATTGCTTCTCTAATTCAACTGTTCCAGCTATACAAAAGATCACATGACCTTTCATCCTGATAGAAACAGCCTATCATATTTAAATAATTTCTGAGAATTCTAAGGAAAATCTTGCAGCTACTGTTTTATCTAGAAAAAGATCCTCGATGGGTGCCTCATTATTTTTGTCTTTCTTTTGGCTAAGAATCAGATTTATTTACTGGACGATGTACATAGCTTTTGGATTGAAACTGAATAATAAATTCCCATAGAACAAGAAACGCACAATCTTAACCCAGTCAATTAAATTTTACGTTCAACAGTTGAGTCGTACACACCCATGAGAGGTTGATGTTATTTTCAGAAAACAGCCAGACGTTATTCCCACTGAACTTCGCGATAAAGCTGGCACGTGTCCTTAAACCCCATTATTCTTCCAAATAATAGCTAACTCTATGAAAGTTACTGAAACGGATGCGTGATTGAATACAAGAAAAGGAGACAAAAGAGACACTGCAGTATGCAAGGGAAGACTCTGATTGTGACTTTTGTAATGTAGCGAACTGGGCTTTTGAGAACATGACCCTTGGCAACACATGGGCTTCTTCTACTGTATGTTAAATCCTTTTTCTCCAATATATTCTACTCTGTTTTTTCTTTTTTGGAGTAGCGGAGCGGAGCTGACTTACAGAAGCATATTGATTTATTCATATTTATTCTTGTGTTGTGTGAATACCGTACAAGTACGGAGCTGTGGTGGTGAGGCACGATGACCTCCCATGCAGAGGCTCAAGCAGCTGTACAATCGTTAGCCTCTCTATGTAGAGTACTCTATCTACTGGTATATGTATTAGGGTTCTAGGAAAATTCATGTCAGTAATTCATCATTGGAAAATTCACTGTCAAAAATTCACCATCATGATTCATCTTAAGGGAAATTCACCATCAGCATTTCACTGTCGTGGAAAATTCATTGCATTAAAATTTGCAATTAATTTTCATGGTGGTGAATTGCTCGATGTGATTTGTCTAATGTCATCTATTATGTAGTTTGTTCACTAGTAAACCGACATGTAAATTATATTAACTGAAAAATATTACATATAATAATTATTATTTTAATTTAATTATTAGCATCGTAATGGTCAAATATATTTTCTATTGTTAATTTTGTTTTGTGTTTAATTTGAAATAATGTGAACTAATAAGATTTGCAGTTTTAATTATTATATGTTGAGTTTAATGGCATATTCACATCAATTTATTCTTTTATTTTTCATAATATACACTCAATGTTTTAGTATAGTGTGAATATAATAATTCTGATAAACATTTTTTATTAAATATCAGAAGTCATATGTTATTAAATATATATAATTTCAATAGATCATCTCAATCAAAACTTATTTTTCTAAGGGGGAATTTTTTGTCAAATTTTTAAATAGATTATATGTTTTTTATGTGAAGAAAAACAATCTCAACATTTGGTGTTGATGACTACTTGTCATGAATATTAAAATATAAATAATAATGTGAATTAATTAAAATATAATAAAAATTACAATTTTAGAATCTACATGTTTAGGGGAAAAGTCCCAACTACCACCCATGTTTTTGTTGGACATATGTTGTTATTGATGTCAAACAAAGTAATGTTCTCAATATCAAAGGTGTAATGTCAGTTGAATAGTGAGAATTAAATGAAGTTGTAGTTGTATATCAGTTTATTTTGAGTACAATGAAGAAGACTGATTGTAGTATACTTCCAATATCATTCTTCTATATATTCATGGTGAAAGAAGTAATCTAGAAATCTGTTCTGGAATGTTTTAAGTTAGTTACTTAGGGTAGAGAGATTTCTCTAGCAAGATATTCATGGTCTATATTTCTTCTTGAAGGTGAGTTTTAGTCTATGATTTGAATGGACAATATGTCTACACATATTTTATCATATTCAATAGTTTCTAGAAGTTATGTTTAGCGTACAAAATAATTGAAGTGTGTAACATCTAGAGATAGCATGGGATGTTTATTTAGGTCTAGGATAAGGACCTTATGAAAGTGCACACCACCATATTCAATGGATGATGATAAATTTTATTTAGGACCTACCCCTTACATGTTTAATGTAATTTGAATTTAGGTCCATCTAATGTCATCTTGATTAATTATGGATCCTTGGATGACATGAATTAATGTTATTGTAATGTCTCTTATATAATTTAGATCCCACTTCACATGAACTGTGGCTGCCAATGTCAAAAATTAAGTGAGTGTGAGAGAAGTTGTGCGAGAAAGCATTATTTAATGTGACTTGCATCTCAAACAATGTGTGCCATCATCAAAAGATAATAAGGAGTGTAGGAGAGTGTGTGAAGAAATATCAAATTTTGCATAAGTTATGTAATCAACATTAAAGCTATGCAAGCTTTATCTTTGTAATTCAGTAGTATAGATGTTCTACTTGTTGAGTTGGTGCTTAGATCTTTGTATTGGGGATCAATGTCTCCAATAGGTTGGTGCCTAAAAACAGAACAAGGGATTGGTGTCTCTAGTAGGGTGGTTCCTACTTCATGACTCTAAATCAATCCTTATTTTGTGAGTCTAGATTTGGACAGTAGCTCAAAGGAACTATTCTCATTGTGTTTATTTGCATTCTAGGTTTCCACATATATATAGTGTTCACTATGTGAATGTGTGTGAACCGTAAAAGAAAATATGGGGTTGAGTTGCCCCTATTTTTCCTTTGTTCATTCAATAATGTCCTAGGATCCCAAATTGGATTGACTATCAACCCAAAGGGTGAGTCAATTCTCAATAGAGAAGTCCTAGGAGGGGATTTTTTAAACATAGAGGGGTTCACCACCAAGAAAAAGATTGGAAAAGACAATTTAACATTCAGCTCACAAAACCTGGCAATGCAAGCCAAATGATTAGTGAAAATGATGAAATTATGCAATAAGAAGTTAGGGTATGTGTACTTGGGAATTTTGGAGATGTAATGACGATTCTCGAAATACAAAGGCATTGTCAAAATATGCCAGGGAGGACAAATATGCCCTTACTATTGTCCTAGTCTCGTTGTTGTTTTTCAGGGCTAATGTAGAACCTTCAGATGCCAGAACCATATCTGAAAGAATCTCTGGAAAGTACCCACAAGACAACTAAGACACCCTACATGGTGACTTAGTCTCATTTAGAATATTTGAAATCTCTGACTGTGATCATAAGATCCAATTTCTAGACTTCCTTCTTCTCGGATCTTAGGTTTTGAAATCTCCAGATTTGGCCTATAGCTGATTTTCCATGGAGATAACAACTTTGTAATGCAACTTCGCAAGTTTTCACCTCAAATGATCTTGAATTCTTCAACCCAAATCTGCAAACTCAAACATGCAAGAGAGTAAAAACTTGTTGATTATTAGTAAATGATATTTTTCCTTGGTCAAATTCCTTGTTGGTAATTAAACCTTATAATCAAACGAAATAACAGAGAGAAATGATGAATGGAAAAAGTGCTATTTCACAACTCACAAAACCCTTGTAAAATCTGCAAACTTGTGTGAGGTGGCTAGCTTCAATTTAGATCATGAATCTAATTAATGCTTGAAAGATATTGACTTGAATTTCTTTCTTGAATCAAAACCCTACATCACAAATTGTAGCTCAAAAATACACATGATGCAAGAATATCATTGATATGATTCTTGAATATTAATGATGGCACCAAATTCTTGAAGAATTTCTCTTGATCTCATAAATTTTCCATAGGAATAAATACTCAAGTTGCTATGTGAGAAATGAGAGAATGAACATTGTATTTATACTTATCCATTCTTAATATCTTGAAATTACACCACAACAAGATGAGATATGAATTCATTAATTAAAGGAGACTAAATCCCAACAAGATTTGAAATTAAATCTTGGAAGTACCTTAAGGACGAATAAGATGCCTTAGGTGGCGTCTTAGTCCCAAGTCCTGTCACTTGGGGCACAAAATCCAAAGAGGGGCCCATTTAAGGTCTATTCGAAATCAGGGTCCCAAGACCTTTAGGGGATAAAGACACCCTAGGTGGTGTCTTATTCCCGACCCAAATACCAGGGACACATCTAGAAACATTAAATTATCATTTATACTTTCATGTTTGTTGGGATTAGCCATAAAAGATGTAGTTTATTATCCTTGTGAGTGTAAAATAGGATCAATTAAGATATAAATAAAGATAAAAAAGCAAGGCAAGCCCAAATCTAAGTGTGAAAATGTAAGGGTATGCTTTTTCTTACACTACATTTAGCTCCCACTTGAGTATTAGGATGAAGTTGCTTCAAACTCACGCTAAATTAGCCAATCACACAAAAAAGAGGGGTTAAATGTACAAATGCTAGTAAGATAGGATGGCAATAACCAAGAGGGTGGCCAAGCCCCTAGAATAAAGATTCTATGATAGAAAAAAATAGGCACAAAAGAACACACATGTAGATGATAGATGAAGCCATAACCAAATTGCAAGCATACACCATCAAAGATAAGAAAAAGGGAAAAGGAAAAAGAAAATGAAATGGATCAAGATTTGATTGGTTGTCCAACACATTGTGGACTAGGTCTAGGTTGTTTATCCAAAGAGGTTTATAAGTGGAACATGTTGTCCACTATGGAAACAAAAACACATGCTCAAAAGGGTTAGTGAAGCTAGTTGCTCACTAGGTGAGCCCCAAGAGGTCCATATCAAAGTCATACCCCCATGACTATGATGAGGACAAAAATTCTTGTTTACAAGTGCTAGTGAAGCTAGTTGTTCACTAGGTCAGCCCCAAGAAACCATATCAAACCCATACCTCCATGACTTTAATAAGGTACAATAATGCTTCACAACAAGAAAGTAGAATATTTGAAGGGATTTTTCTTAGTTCGCACAAGGTCTCCTCTTAGGGAGCATTGGGCCTAATGTCTTCAAGAGAGTACAAGTGCAAGGAAATATCACACTATGAAAGGAAATCAAACCCAATGACACCACCAAGAAATGAACACATCACAAGAAGAAAGAAAATCACATAATGAAACATGAGTGTCAATGTATGCCCAGACTTTGAAGCAGTTGCTAACACCATTTCTATGAGTAATTTCTTTAAAGTAGATGAATTCATGAGAGCTTATTCATAAATACTTATGTGAATTCATATGTTTGTGATAAGTTGCACATCATGAGAAGGGAAGAATTTTCCCCCAAAATGCATAACTTAGTACGTCACATGTGAGCCAGCTTAAGGCATGTCATCTAAATCCCAAGCTCACTCTTATATGTACATGAAAATTGGTCAACTAGCCAAAAGAGACAACGACAAGTGACATATGATGAGAAGGCCACCTAGCCCCTTGCCCCCACTTAGTGTAGGACAAGGGTGAGTCAAATTGGATGGAATTAAGTAATAGCTAGAGGAACTAGGTGCTTCAACATAAGGAAGATCACAACATTCCCTAAGATGTTGAATTTTATAAGGGTGTTGCCACAATAATGGGTTACACTTTTTGGGACATCCTGATTTTTGCTGAAATCACATATTTTTAGAAAATATAATGATTTAAGCCTTAAAAGGGTTCCATTTAAAGTATTTTAATTTAAAAGGGTCTTATCAAACCCACTTATATCAATCCCCATTGGATATAAACTTGCTAGTTTTAAACCATGCCTATAATGGAGTCTCCTCTAAACATATCAAAATGTTGATAAAAAACCACTTTTGATTTACCTTTTAGGGGATCAAATTAATTCATTTAAAATTTATCTTTTGTAAACATGTAATACTTATTCTAAGCTTCCTAAAAATTATAATTTTAAATATGTTTAATTTTATTATTATATTTATTTTTTATTTCTTTTGAATGTAGGTTTTTCAATGAACATCGAGGTCTTTGTTTCACACATATGGAAAAATAGGAAATGAGAGAAGAAAAATTATAAAAAATACATGTACACTAGATATTGATGTCCTTATTCCAACAAAAAAATAATAAGTTAATTTAAATGCATACAAAAAAATCTATGCAGCTGAAAGTATAATATATTGAAATTATAATTAATCTGACTTAGAAAATTAATTAAAAATATATATATGCAACAAAAAATTATGAAAAAATATCCATCCACTAGATATTGGTGTGAAAAAAAATTATTTAAAAAATTAGAATTGTATCCTTTCTATAAAAAAAGTTATGGAGCTGAAAGTAAACATCACTTTTTGAAAATGATGTTTAGCACAAAAAATAAGTTAATAAAAACTACATAAAAGGATTCATAATTTATTTTTTAATTAAAAAATATATATAATTATAATCTACACAAAAAATATAAAAAATCCCTAGTTTTATTCATCTTCAAATTCTTAATGGTTTAGCTTTTATAGGTGTAAGAAAGTGAAAATCTGGTGAAAAATATTGACTTCAATGTCAAGTTTGGCCAAAAAGTGTAACCCATTATTGTGGGAGCACCCATTAGTCAAATATTTAAATTAATTAGTAGAATTACCATGAACTCTATGATATGTTAAAATGAAATCTTTTAGTATAATTTCTTTCTTGTTCTTGGAGGGAGAGAGATCAGACAATCTTGGAGGAGTCTCGCCAAGATATTCTCTTGATTAAAAGTAGAGGATGTTTCATTATCTTGCAGTTAAGATTTCTCTTGCTTTGTATTAGTTGTCATACCTACACAAGACTCTCTAGATTGCAATATTTTGTACTCTTCTTTAAAGGAGGGTGTAAAATCTAACAAACTCAAGTAATTGTTGTTTTTCATGATGAAATAGACATTAAGCACATATTTCTTTGTTTGTTTCATTTTTTGTAAAGGATAACAATCAAAACCACTAGTGTCTATCAATTAAGGATGCACTCCTTTTAAAGTTGGATTAGAAGGATGTTCTATAAAAGTGTTGGTATCAAGTGAAGGTTTGTCTATTTATATAAAAGGAAAATAACCAAGAGCATGAGTCTTTCTTGCATAACCTGAAAACACTTATTCTTACTTCCATTATAACTTAGTGAAGGGGAGTTTAATGTTACTTCATCATCTTCATCTACAAAATTACTACTCCCAATGTTCTCATTTTCCTCCACCAGTATATCTTCCCTAATAGGAGGGTTTTTAAGAGAACTACAAACCAAATGTTCTTGACATTTAAGGGTTAGTTCTTCCAAGATGACTTCATCGCATGTAAGGGAGTTATCAATGGTTTAATTTTATTGTTCATTAATATTTGGGATATTAGGAGAAGTTCTATTTTATTGTTATAATTGGTCATGACTTTATAATTTTTATGCAAGGTGTCATTCTCTTGTGCTATACCATCTACCGTAGTAGGATAAATTGTAAGATATTAATCACATTCCATGATAAAAATTTGTAAAATATCTTCATCACAAGTAGGGGAGAAATCAAGAGAAGGACAACTATGGGTATGTGCAGGATCATGATGGGCCAAATAGTGGCGATATGTAAGCGATATGATGGCTCATGTGGCTGATGACTTTTTTTTTACCCAAAGTTGATGAAACAAAAAGGGTTTTTAAAGGAGTTTCTCATATTTCCACCAATATAGATTATGTTTTAATTTAAATGTAATAAATAACTATTATTAATTTTCTATTTGAACTATGACTAAAGTCCTGATTGATATCCTAGTTGAAAAACATCTAGAGCTTTCAAACGGTATCACATTTTTTGAATCTGAAACATGCATCACATTTTATGCTTCTCATACAATAGGATTAAAAAATAAATGAATTTCATTAATTTTTTACCAAGTTAAGGTGGTTATACATACGAGGTTTTATATCTTTTATAATTTGTAATAAAAAAAATATAATTAATTATTTACTTGGAAAAAACTTACAAAAAAATATGCATCACATCTGGAAATAGACTTTATTGTGGTTAGGGTGGTCAAACAAACACCTACTTCTTATTTTTTCCTTGATATTTTATGTAATACTACATTGAAATTTCAAATTTTTACGAAATAGATTTAAAAAAAAAAAAACCTAGTAGTTTAGAAACTACATTCAATTTTCTACGTATACTATTCTTACATTTTTTTAAATAATATAAATAAATTATTCAAATGTTTACATCAAGTTGCCTAACTTTGATTTTCTGAATTTTTATCAGCACTTAAGCACATTTTTTTTCCATTATGATCCTTCACATACCCACTGGTTTTCATTCTTACCAAATAGATCTTTCGAAATGGTAGGAGCATTAGGGAAGGGAGGGTAAAGATTCTCATTACTCTTAATAGGTTCTTCTTATAACGCCAACATATTGTCTTTGCATCGAGGAGGTATATTAGGAGAAGGGAAATTTTGATTGTCCTAACTACCTATGATATTAGCCTCGTTCGCTAAAATATTATCACAAGCAAGGGATGAATAGAAACTAAGTAAGGTGATGTTCAGAATATTTTATATGATCTCATCTTCTTGTTTTCTAATATCTTACAAAGGGGGAAGAGGAGAGAGAAAATCAAGATTCTCAATGCTTGTATCTTCTTTCACCAAGATACCTTTGTCACTAATAGGAGAGGTATCGGGAGAAGAACAAGTATGATTGTTATGATTGTCTACACTTGCATCTCTCTTCTATCATACCATTCTCACCAATAAGCAATGCAATATTAAGGATTATGCCAATGGCTTCATCTGCTTTCTCTAAGATGTTCTCATAACTATGAAAGATAGTAGAAGGATGACTAACATGTTTCTTAATGACCTCATTGTTGTACTCTAAATTAAACTTGCAAAAGGGGATGTTGTACTTATGCAATCCATTTTTAACCATATCAAAGCCACATCTCTGGAAAGAAAACATGCTATCATAGAAAATTAAATTTAATAAGGTAATTTATTGATTTCACTATGCAATGATCTAAAAATTTAATGTTGTAAATGAAAATTTAAAATTAAGCAATGCATTAAATGAACCATTTTAAGCTAGATTTAGTAAAATGCATGAAAAAGAAAGTCAACCCACTCATACAGATAACCAATGGCAGAAAACAAAAGCATAAAATTTCACTATTTAACATAAAATATTACAATATTAAACTCCTTAGGGACTAAGATGCTAGCAAGGGCGTCTTGGTCCTACTAAAGGAATTATGAGGTTCCAGGGACTGGAACAGGGGGCTAACAACTCAGATAGGGTTTTGAGAAAATAACCCCTAGAGGGAGTAAGATGCCAGTAAGTATGTTTTAGTCCCAATAAAGGTTTTTTATAGAAAAACAATAGAATCTAGGTTGTTAATAGTTTTCCGAAGTTCCCTACCCAGGGGCTTGATGTTTAGAAATAGAAAAGTATGCCAATAAATGCAACAAAAAATAAATAATGAAAAGCAATTGAATGGATTTTTTCACTTTTAAATGAAATAAATTTTTTCCTAAATTCAATTACGATGATTTAAAATGAACTTTTCATTTTTCAATGAAGGGTATGTGCATGATCATCATGAAAAAAATAGGCCCTTAAGTGGCAATAAAATTTAGAAAATCAGAGTTAGGAAACTTGACATAAAAATTTCAATAAGTTATCTATATTATTTCATAAATATGTAAGAATAGAATATGTATAAAATTGAATGTATTTTCTAAACTACTAGTTTTATTTTATTTTTATTAAATCTATTTGGGGAAATTTTGAAATTTCAATGCAATAGTACTTAAATTTCAGGGAAAAAATAAGAAGTAGGTGTTTGTCTGACCACCCTCACCACAATAAAATGATAATATTTTTTTATAATATTTTATATATAAGTAGGGGACTCATGTCTTGATGTGATGCATATTTTTTTATAATTTTTTTCCAAGTAAATAATTAATTATTATTTTTTTATTACAAATTTTAGAAAATATATAAACTTGTATGTCTAACCAGCTTAACTTAGTCAAAACTTCATGAAAATAAATTCCTTTTTTTTTAATCCTATAGTATATGAATCGTATAATGTGACGCATGTTTTTTATTCAAAAAATATTATACCGTTTGAAAGCTATAGATTTTTTACAATCAACCTGTCAATCAAGACTTTAGTCATAATTCAAATAGAAAATGAATAATAATTATTTATTAAATTCAAAGTAAAGAATAATTTATATTGGTGGAAAGCTAAGAATCTCCTTTAAAAACCCTTTTCATTTAAACATTTTTTGGTAAAAAAAAAGTCGTCAGCCCATCATATCACTTAAATATCACCACTTTTTGGTCCATCATGATCTTGCACATACCTTGAAATAAGATAATGAAAAAAAGAAAAAAATGCAGCCTATGAGTCTTCACTAATACAAATATGAGAAACCCTAGATGAACTTTCACTAATGCAAGATGCAATGCAAGAATGAATAAAACCTAGATTTAGAACTTTAATGAACTCCAAATTAGAAAATGAATGGTCTAAAAGGTCAAGTTCAACAAAATGAACAGTAAAGAAAAAGGGGGGTTGAGATGCCCCTATTTTTCCTTAGGACATTCAATAATATCCTACTATCCTAAGTTGGATTGACTATCAACCTAAAGGGTGAGTCAATTCTCAATAGGGAAGACCTAGGAGGGGTAGAGGGGTTCACCACCAAGCAAAAGCTTGGAAAAGAAAATTTGACATTCAACTCACAAAACCTAGTAATGCAAGCTAAATGATGAGTGAAAATGATGAAATTATTCAACAAGAAGTTAGGATATGTGTACTTGGTAAGTTTGGAGATGTAATGAGGATTCTAGAAATGCACAAAAGTTGTCAAAATATACTAGGGTGGACTAAGACGCATTTACTACTGTCTTAGTCTTGTTGCTATTTTTCGAGGCTAATGTGGAATCTTCATATGCCATAATTGGATCTAAAATAATCTCTATAAAATACCCTCAGGAGGGCTAATATTCCCTAGGTGGTGACTTAGTCCAATTTTGAATTTCTAAAATATCTAAATGTGATCATGAGGTCCAATGTTTCTACTTCATTCTTCTCAGATCTCGGGTCCTGAAACCTTAAGATATAACTTGTAGGCGAGTTTTAATCGAGATAACAAATTTGTAATATAACTTTTCAACTTCACAACTTTACAACTAAAATGATCTTCAAGTATTCAAACTAAATCTGCAAACAAAAGCATGCAGGAGAGGAAAAACTTGTTGATTGTTAGTAAGTGGTGCTTTTCCTTGGTTAAACCCCTTGTTGATAATTAAACCTTCAAATGAAATTAAATAAAGGATTTAAATGATGAATGAAAAAAGTGCTATGTTGCAACTCACCAGAACCTTGTTGTAAAATCTATAAAATTGTGTGAGGTGGCTAGCTTGAATGCAAATCTTGAGTCGAATGAATGCTTGATAGATCTTGAATTTAATTGCTTGCTTGAATCAAAACCCTACAACATAAATGTTAGCTCAAAAACACACATGATGCAAGAATATCCTTAATATGATGCTTGAATTTCTCTTGATCTCATAAACTTTCCTTAGGAATGAATAGTCAAGTTTCTACGTGAGAAATGAGAATGAAAATTTTATTTATAGTTATCCATGATTAATATATTTAAATTAGACCACAACAAGTAAACATATGAATTTTTTAAATAAAAGAGGCTAGATCCTACCAAGATTTGAAATTAAATCCCAAAAATACCTTAATGGGGGCTAAGATGCCCTAGGTGGTGTCTTAGTCTCAATTCCTAAAACTTGGTGTGTATTCTCCAAAGAGGGGCCCATTTAAGGTCCATTTAATATCAAGGTCCCAAGACCTTTGGGGTAGAAATATGCCCTAGGTGTTATCTTAGTATTGACCCAACCAAAATTATTAAATTATCATTTATTTGTTGATGTTTGTCTAGATTAACGATAAAAAGATGTAGTTTATTAGGCTTGTGGATGAGAAATAGGACCAATCAAGATATAAATAATGATAAACAAAGCATGGAGGGCCCAAAGAAGTTTTAAAATGCAAGGGTATGCATTTTCCTGCACTATAATCTTCCTCTATGCTTTCTTCACTGGTAGTAGTTTTTTTGGTTCATGTTTCATGTTTCGATATACATGTGTTAAGATTTTTAAATAGATGTGATCTCTTGATTCACATCCCCTCTTAGTAGATTATGTTCCTATCAATTGGTATGAGAGCTAAGTTCCTTTGAAGTAGCTTAACAACTTGAGGTAGATTCAAGATGGAACACACAATGGATCAAGAAGGATTGTCTATAAATAATCCACCACTCTTTGAAATCATAGAGAGGTTCCAAAAAGTATAAAGGTAAGCTACATTTCAAACATTTTAATTTCAATGAAGTAGGAAATGTCATGGCCAAGTGTCCTTACAAATACTCTATTAAAGTTGAGAAAGAGCATGGAAAGAATTAATTTTCAAAGGGAATATTGTTCAAAGGAAAAAAAAATGACTTTCTTCATCAATGAGGAAGGTTATTCAATTGATGATGAGGATGAATCCATCTCTAAAAGTGATGGAGGAAATGATGTATTCATTGATATGGAAACTACTAAAGATGATGCAAAGATGAATTCTAGAAATGATGATGATGAACTATATCTTATGGAAGAAATTGTTTGGGTTGGTAAGGATAATAGGATACTGAACATGAAAATTGTTGAGGGAGTGAAAGATAAGGAAAATTTATCCCAAAATCTTGAGAAAGAAGAGAAGATTATCAGTGACATAAATATTCAAGGAGAATAGATAAAGAGGGTTGAATATGTTCTAACAAAAATATTGCTATCAAGGGACAAGGACTATGAAAATAATGAGGTAGAGACTGTGTCACTAAGAAAGGATATTGAAAGGGTAAATCATCAAGTAAAATTTAATTTTGTGAAGATAACTAAAACCTTGGATTATATATTAGAAATTCAGAGATCACTACACATCAAAACTAGTCTTGTATTTTTTGATATATTGAATAATAAGGTGACTGAGAAACCTCTAAAGTCCTCTAGTAAGAATCTAGAAGAGAATGGTTTTGGAAGTTCAATTTTTGAGAAATTCGCAGAAAGAAATGAAAGCAAGGCATAAAATGATGGTTTCATTGAAGTGTAGAGGCAAAAAAGAAGATTTGAAAGATAATTTTCAAGAGGGCATGGATAAAATACAAGGTTCAATTCTTCTTTCCTAGTTACTTATTTAATTTTGGTAATTTTGGTCATAAGCTTGTGAATTGTAGAAATAATCTAGTAAGACGAAATAACATTTTTAGGAATAACACATTTGAACTTTTGTATGACTTCAATATTATTTGCCACAAATACAAGAATTTTGGATATATTTCTAAGAAATATAGAAGCAATTTTGTGATTCCTCCTATATCAAAAACAAAAACAAATGGTTTATATTATAAGAATAATCAATTAGATAGAGTTTAGAAGAAGAAACCGAAGAAGAAAATATCAAAGAAATTCATGGTAGCTCAAATTGAACTACATGCTCAAAAGGAGAAGAATTTATGGATCATTGACAGGAAATGTTCAAGTCACACAATTGGAGAAAAAAGTAAGTTCATGAATTTCAAAAAATTTAATGGATGATCTATAAATCTTGCTAGAAATATAGTTGTTAAGATTTATTCTAAGGGTATTTTGAGTTTTTATGATGGAAAAAGAAAAAAATTGTGATTTTTAGTATGTAGAAGATTTGAAAAATAATCTTCTAAGTGTAAGTAAAATTTGTGATAAATGGTAGAAGCTCAAATTCAATGCTCAAGGTTGTGGAATTAGGAAATACGGTACTAGTGAGTTAATTGTGCAAAGACGCTCAAATGATAGTGATATATACAATCTCAGTGAGTTGAATGGAGAAAACAATATATCTATACAAAGAGATGAGAGTTATATCTCGCACAAAAAACTGGGACACATCAATTTTGGTGATATTGTAAAGATAAATTCAAAAGGAATTGTTAGAGAGAAACAGAAGATCGAGAAGCCTTAGTCTACTAGTTTTTAAAATTATGTTATGCTGAAAAAAATATAAGGACCAAATTTTGGCTACAAAGGAATATTTTTAATAGAGACATTGGATTTGATCCATACACATCTATGCAAACCAATGAGGACAAAAACTATATAAGGTGAAAGGTAATTTATCATTCTTATTGATAATTACCCTAGAATGACATGGATTACTTTTTTATAAGAAAAATCAAAAGCCTTTGAGAAGATTAAGCATTTAAGGCAATGGTTGAGAATGCAAATGAAAGAACAATAAAGTGATTGAGATCAGAAAAGGGAGAAGAATTCACTTCTGACAAGTATGGTGAATATTTTGAGGAGCATGGAATCCATAGATAATTTTTTTCTCCTAGGATTCCACAGTAAAATGGATTTGTAGAAAGAAAGAATCAAATAGTACAAGAGAGGGCTAGAAAAATATTGAGTCTAGAAAGTTTATAATATATTATTAGAGAGAATAAATTAAAGCTACAATATATATTTTGAAAAGATCTCAAATCAGACCCAAGACTAATAAAACACCATATGAATTATGGAGAGGAAGACTAGATTTATTTAACATATCAAGATATTTGGAAGAAACTGTAACATTAAAAAGGATGAAGAACATCTGGGTAATTTTTATTCTAGATTTGATTATGGAAATTTTCTTGATTATTCTACAAAAAAAAACGGATATAGATTTATAAAAAAAGGTTGAAAAGGATTGTGCAAACTGTCAATGTAAGAGTTGATTAAACAATATCGTTTACTAATATTTTGGAAGTGGAAGATAGTGTACAAAGACTCTAGCTAGGTACAATGTAATCATTCTAAATATTATAATAAATGAGATAAGGACAATGGGCTTAGACTAGGAGAAGAATTCAAAAAGAAAATATTGAACCAAGTTATTATACAAACGAAAGAAAAGAGAAAGGATTGATAGATGCTATAGAAGAAGAGATAACTCAAACAAAGAAAAATGAAACTTAGGAATTTGTTCCAATACCTAAAGAAAATAATGCTATTGGTATTGAATGGTTCTTTAGAAACAAGTTGAATGACTATGAAGAAGTGATGCGAAACAAGGAAAGACTTTTATATAAGTGATATGATTGGGTTGAAGGAATTCATTTTGAAGACATATTTGCTTTGGTCGAAAGATTGGAAGAAATCATTTTTTTTGGGAGTGATCGACATTCAATAATTTCAAAGTGTATTAGGTGGATGGGAAGTCTACATTCCTGAATGAACTATTGGAAGAAGTATATATTAAGCAACTAAAATGCTCTTAATGCTCAAAGAATCTACATTTTATGTGTAGATTAAAGAAGGCTTTCTATAGAGTTAAATAGGCTCCTAGAGTTTGGTATTCTAGATTGGATAGGTATCTACAACAACAAAAGTTCAGAAGTTGTAGTGTAACTAGTAATTTTTTATATAAAAATTCAATATTATCAATTGTTGATTATAATTGTGTATGTTTTTTGCATTGTCTTTTGTGGAAGTAGTGATGATATGTTCATAGAGCATCTAAATGCAATAAAAAGTGAGTTTAAAATGTCAATGCCTGTTGAATTGTGTTTCCTTCTTCATTTAAAAATTTCTCAATTAGAGAAAGGCATATTCATTTCTCTTAACAAGTACAAATAAGGAATGTTACTTGCAATTTTAACATGGAAGAGTGCAAACTAGTGAATACACCTATGGTTATAGGATAAAAATTGAGTAAGGACAATGAATCTTCTCTAAAAGACTAGACTTTTTATAGAGCAATGATTGGTAGTATATTGTGTTGAGATTATTAATGCACAAGAATTCTATTGAAGTTGGAAAAACATCACAAGATCTTAACCAAAAATAGCTCCATCCCCATGAACAAGAAAGTGTTGCAACTTAAGCATGCAAAGAGATTCTATTATGAGAAAAATTATATGATACAATGTATAGATTCCCTAAATATATATGCATATGAGTGATATAAAAGATGAATTATGATTTTTCCATGTGTCTTGATCTAACATGTGACAACATGTAAACCATAACTAACTACCTAGGGAATGATGAACCAGATGAGATAAGTTCTAGATGCTATTCTAGAAGAAATATTATCTCCTAAATACATGGAAAGGGGGATGACCCCATTATTAATGATTCCTCTAACAATACAAACTAGGACTTAATTCATTAACTAAAAATCCTAAGTTAAAAATATTCTAGTGTAATTAAATAACTAATTACACCAACACCCCCCATAAGTTAAACTTAGGGATGAAATGAAAATTCAATTATTATGCAATGATGATGGGTCTCGGCTAGATGATGGAAATTTAGGTACCCATTTACAAATGAGAATAAAATGAAAATAATCTCCCACAAATAGGGTAAAGGGGAAAACCTAGTGGGAAAAAAACCCCTCTCCAAAAAGGAGATGAAATGTAGATAAGTGAGGAAGGATGAAGGACTCCATCTATCACATGAATGAAATATAATCAAAAACACCCCCATAGGAGGGGAAGAGAGAGAGTATGTTACCCCCCCAAAATATGTGATCACCTGCAAAAATGGTAAGTGTCTATAGAAAAACATGATCCATTGTTGATAAACAACTTCTCTCCCTTTGGGAAGAAACAAAACCAAGTAGAAATGCAAGGATGCTTCCCATTCTAGATATGAATTGAAGAAAGGATGAATATGGATGATGTTGGTGTCTCTAAAAATTTCTCCTATGCCTCTTTTCCCACAGAGGATGAAGATGCAATAATCAAAATAGGTACATGCCCAATCAATGAAGAAGGTGACAAACTAGCACTATACAGAAACTGATGATGACCAAGATCCAAAGACTACAATACAATGATCCTTCCATTGAAGGAATATATGGAGACTAGATTTCCCCACAAGAATGAAGTGTCCTCAAAACCATCAAGAGAAGACTCAATCCAATCCAATAGTATATTCCAAAGAAACTATGACTCCATAATGAAATGGAAGGGAAGAAGTCTCATACTTGAAATCTGTGAAGAGAAAACAGGTGCCTCTAAGATAGTCTTTGGCTCCCCAATCAAGGTCGAGACAAAGTAATTTGGAGACTCAAGAGAACCTTCCAATGTAGGATCTAAATTAAGGAGTGATATCCCCTCAAGAATTTCATCCAAACCTATAGAAGTAGCCAAGTCTGCAATAACTGAAAAAAATCCATCTAGTGATGCCAAGCCTAGAAAACTAAATGTGTCATGATGAATAGGAATGATGGAAGCCTCAATCAATGGCTTTAGAAAAGGAATCATTGAAGGTGAATTTATATTAATTATCTATGATGGAGAAGAAGGAACATATGAAGAAACCTTTTCAACCACTTTGGAAGATTCAAGGCATTCCAAAAAATTAACGTCCTATACAAAAATATCATCATGGGGCACCTGATCTGAAGAATGAAGAGGCAAATGACACTATAAAAAATGATCATTAGGGAATGGTAGAGTATCAAGATCTCCATATAGCTCCCTAAACTTAATATAATGAATTTTAGCATAGTCCCAATGATCAATAGATTTTAAAATTTCACAAGCAACATGCATTCCTATAACTCCTACAACATCATAGCTTCAAAAATTCCAAGAAATGTTCTGGATATAATTATCAGGAGGGGGACCACACCATACAAAAGTGGGAAAAAATGAAGTGATTGAAGATGGTTGATTATGTAATATCTCCATTTCCTATAGTTTCCCTTTCCCAATATTATCAATGAAGGATGACTTGAAAACCCCATAACAAATTATGACATGTATCTAATATAACATAGAAAATGACCTTGAATATCAAATAGAAACTTCCAAATATGATGTTCAACTAAAATAATGTCCCTCAATGAAAAAAAACCTTTCTCTGATCTTCAAGATATCCAAGTAATGATGAAAATGATCAATATGGAAAAACACCAATGCAAATCACCTAGAGATGAAACTAAACAAAAGGAAAGGATTGACAAAAAAAGCACTGCAATACCTTCTTGATGCTCTTTAAATCACCAATTTTTGACAATCTGATGAGAAGATATTGAATTTTTAGTCCATAATGGATGGTTGACTTTAGTTGAATTTCATTTTCACTGATAATAAAATTCTACATAATAGATTTCACCATTGGATAGTGCAATGAATTACCTTTTGGACAGTATCTTGTTTGTTTATTTTTGATACCCTTGTGAATAGTTATTGTGATTTGAAAAATATGTCGTCTGAGGGCCTCCAGGTTAAATAGGTGCAAAAAATAAGCACCTAGGTGAAAATAAATCTAGACCTTGGTCGTTGATATGACTACAAGCTATATAGGCCAAGAAAAAAAGGTTTTGCTGTCGAGCAAAGCGGCGACCTGGGGGTGCAGAGGTGATGGCCGAGGGATGCCACTAAGATAGGTGGAGCCTTTGGATTCTTATGTCCCTATGACCAAGGGCTTTGAGAAAGTGCTTGTATTGGATGAGTCAATGAAGATATTAACTAGCAAGGTAGTGAAAAGTGGTCAACGACCAACTTCGGTAGAGTAGTCAACGAGAACTTGCTGACAAAGAGGCTAAGAGGATTCCGGTGAAGGATGGTGGATGGAAGTGATTGCAATACAAATTATGAAAGAAAATGTAGGTGGTATGAGCCAGCAAAGTCTACAAGCCAGAGTCAATTAAAATCTCTACCAAAAGGCCTCCCTGACAATTGATGTATGTCAAAATATGTTCACAAAAAAATATTTTTTTTGCAGATTTTTAAATATTGCTCATGGCAACTTAAAATTCAAAAAACTTTATTATATATGTTGAACCACTAATATAAGCCAACCAAAAAATAAACCATAGAGAATGAAATATCAAACCCTTTATAATATGCCAAAAAATTAATATACCAACCATATAAAATATTGATTTCATATAAAAAAATGAAACCCTATTATCAAATCCATGAAAAATTAAACCCAAAAAATATTTAAGGCTGAACTATTGAATAACTTATAGAAATATTTCTTCTAACTATAGAATAGATTTTATGATCTCGATTAATGAATTTTTTTATAAAATAGCCTACAATTACATTTTTTTTGCCTAAGATGATGACTAAAGAGATGTACTCCATAGTCTATACAGATTGTACATCTCCTCCAAATTTCTCTTATGGCCTTTGGGAAAAGATCTTTGATTTTGATTATTTGGTAGTTGATCCTTAGGTTTTTATTCCTTCTAAAGATAATGGCAAGATTAGATTGGAGTCAATCTACTTCAAAAATCAGTTTCTCCTCGGAAGTAGACATCTAGCGTTAAATGAAAACCTATCTTGCATTGTTGATGATCTCCACAACCCAACTTTCTGAAGAGAGATGGATTCTCCTATGGCCTTTTACTTTGATACCATGTTTATAATATGAATGCACATGAATTCTAATGAAGTTTCCCAAACTTCACAAGATCTTAACCAGGAAGAGATCAATCCACACGAACAAGAAAGTGTTGTGACTGAGGCATGCAAAGATATTCTATTATGATAAAATTGGTGATATAAAATGTACAAATGCCTTGAATATATATGCATGAGTGAGATAAAAGATGCATTATGATTTTTCCATGTGTCTTGATCTAACAACATGTGACACCATGTAAACCCTAACTAACTACCTAGGGAATGATGAAGTGATTGAGATAAGTTCTAGATGAGAAAAACCATCATGGGTTTTGATCCATGCTTCTGGTTTATCATATTTATCTCGAGTAATTTCATGCACGTATAAGAGTTATTCTAGATGAGCACATTCTCTCCACAGATGGGATCAATTAAAATCCCAAGAGTGGGCTTATTATTGGCTTTGTCGGCTATGTAAAGAGAACCATTAGGTGCATGTTTAATTATTTCTTCTAAAGAGAAAGTAATGTCAATGGTCTATTGTTTACAAAACCCAATGTTAACCACTCCTATTATTGTATCAATAGGACTTTGTTCATCAGTATCCATAGGATTTTGTTCATGATTTCTCATATGTTCATCATTTGTGTCAAGATTCATCACATCAGGCTTAGTTTTTCTATCTTTAACAAAAGAAATATTATGGTTTGGCATGGGATTGGAAAATATTTCCATGTTTTGGTTGAGAGGAACTAAAAACTTATTACCTTTGTCATTAACACCTCCAATTAGGATATGATTGGAATCAATGAGGTCTTGCACAAGATGTTTGAGATACTTGCAATGTTCCATGTCATGCCCTTTTTGTTGGTGATACACACATTAGGCATTGTATCTAAAGCTTGGAGGTAATGGTTTGCTAGGGTCAAGAGGTCAGATGAGAGGTAAGGTAACTGTGTTTTTGGCTAAGAGTTGGGTCATGATGTTGTGAAGGGTTTCAGGTAAAGGAGTAAATTATCTTTGTGGATCCCCAAATATATAATGATTACTCTTCTTGATAGCGGCTATTTGGGTATCAATGGCTTGGGTAGGTTGAGAGTTGCAATTTAGATGACGAAAATTCTCATGTTTCATTTTGAAAGGTTTGTAGGAGTTTTGGTTTGAAGTTTCAAGATTTTCAAGACAAGCAAGGGTAGTTTTTTTGCTCACTAGAACCAGTTAGCAGAGAATCGCAAATAGAACTAAAGTAAATTGATAGGAAATGTTTGAATAGAATATCCTAAGGCCATAACACAAAACATGAGAGAATAAAACATGATCAGAATTCCAGTACCATATCCCAACGTATGGAGTCAAAAGAGAAAACTGAACTATAAGAAAAATTTCATCTTAAGCACCTATGATCTATATAAATCGCATTACAATCCATAGATCTATATAAACTTTTGTGGGACATTTCTAATTTGAAAGAGATAATAGGAAGTCTAATGCAAATTGAGAACATAGAAAATGTTTTGAAATAAGGATTGAATTATAGAAACCACAACTTAAGACAAAAGCTTTATCCACATGGATTACTGAAACGATCTTTTTTGAGTTAGCATTAATGACCAAAGTATTTGGATCACTAAGTCTGTGGCAAATCAGGTGGAACTTACATATGAACATCATTAATAAATAGTGCTGTTCATCCTCAAAAAGTGCAAGGTCCATCTAAAAGATAGGGCATTTAACAACCTACTACTCCACGGAAGGCCTACACTAAAAATATAATTGAAAGGTTTACACTAAAAAATTGCTTCTCTAGTTCAACTGTTGCTATAATACCAAAGATCACATGACCTTTCATCCTTGATGGAAACGGCCTATCATATTTAAATAATTTCTGAGAATTCTAAGGAAAATCTTGCAGCTACTGTTTTATCTAGAAAAAGATCCTCGTTGGGTGCCTCATTTTTCTTTTGTCTTTCTTTTGGCTAACAATCAGATTTATTTACTGGACGGTGTACATAGCTTTTGGATTCGAACTGAATAATAAATTCCCATGGAACAGGAAATGCACAATCTTAACCCAGTCAATTAAATTTCACTTTCAACAGTTGAGTCGTACACACCCATGAGAGGTTGATGTTATTTTCAGAAAACAGCCAGACGTTATTCCCATTGAACATCGCGATAAAGTTGGCACGGGTCATTAAACCCCATTGTTCTTCCAAATAATAGCCAACTCTATGAAAGTGACTGAAACGGATGCGTGATTGAATACAAGAAAAGGAGACAAAACAGACAATGCAGTATGCAAGGGAAGATTCTGATTGTGACGTTTGTAATGTAGCGAACTGGGCTTTTGAGAATATGACCCTTGGTAACGCATGGGCTTCCTCTACTGTATGTTGAATCCTTTTTCTCGAATATATTCTACTCTGTTTTTTTTTCATTGGAGGAGCGGAGCGGAGCTGAGTCACATAAGCATATTGATTGATTCATATTTATTTTTCTGTTGTGTGAATACCGTACAAATACGGAGCTGTGGTGGTGAGGCACGATGACTTCCCATTAGCCTCAGTATTTACAACAAATAGCCTCTCTATGTAGAGTGCTCTATCTACTGATATATGATATATCATGGTTCCAGAAAACTTCATGTCAGCAATTTATTATTGGAAAATTTACTGTCAAAAATTGAAGTTGGGAAAATTCACCACTAGCAATTCACCGCCTTCAAAAATTCATCGCATAAAAGTTTGCCGTTAATTTTCATGGTGGTGAATTACTGACGGTGAATTTTGTGTCAAGGGAAATTCACCACCAGCAATTCACCCCTTGGAATATTCATTGGTGATTTGCCTAATGTCATCTATTATGTAGTTTGTTCACTTGTAAAACAGCTTGTAAATTATATTAACTGAAAAATATTACATGTAATAATTATTATTTTAATTTAATTAGTAGTATCGTAATGGTCAAATATATTTTCTATTGTTAATTTTGTTTTGTGTTAAATTTCAAATAATGTTAACCAATAAGATTTGCAGTTTTTAATGTTAAAAGTTTAGTTTATTATCATTTTTTAAATTACTATATGTTGAATTTAATGATATATTTACATCAATTTATTCTTTTATTTTTCATATTATAAACTCAATGTTTTAGTATAGTGTGAATATAATAATTCTTATAAACATTTTTTATTAACTATCAGAAGTTATATGTTATAAAATATATAAAATTTCAATAGATCATCTCAACCAAAAGTTATTTTTCTACTAGGGTGAACTTATTTTTCTACTGGGGTGAACTTTTTCAAAATTTTAAATAGATTATATGTTTTTTATGTGAAGAAAATCAGTCTCAACTTTTGGTGTTGATGACTACTTGTCATGAATATTAAAATATAAATAGTATTGTGAATTAATGAAAATATAATAAAAACTGCATTTTTAGAATATGCATGTTTAGGGGAAAAGTGCCAACTACCACCCATGTTTTTGTTGGACATATGCTGTTATTGATGTCAAACAAAGTAATGTTCTCAATATCAAAGGTGTAATGTGAGTTGAATAGTGAGAATTAAATGAAGTCATAGTTGTCTATCAATTTATTTTGAGTACAATGAAGAAGATAGATTGTAGTATAATTCAAATATCATTCTTATAGCTATTCATGGTGAAAGAAGTAATCTGGAAATCTGATTCAGCATGTTTTAAGTTAGTTACTTAGGGTAGAGAGATTTCTTTGGCAACATGTTCATGGTCTATATTTCTTATTTAAAGTGCTTTTTAGTCTATGATTTGAATGGACAATATGTCTACACATATTTTATCATATTCTATAGTTTCTAGAAGTTATGTTTAGCATGCAAAATAATTGAAGTGATAGAGGTGTCATTGTGCTTATGAGTTAACTAGTTAAGGTTTTGGAACTGTGCAACAACAAGCAGTAGCGTGTAACATCTAGAGATAGAATGGGATGTTAAAATAGTTATAGTTTAAGGACCCTATGAAAGTGCACACCACCATATTCATTTGATGACGATAAATTTGATCTAGGACCTACCCATTACATGTTTCATTTAAGGGGAATTGAGGTCCATCTTATGTCATCTTGATTAATTATGGATGCTTGGACGACATGAATTAATGTTAATGTAATGTCTTTTATATAATTTAGATCCCACTTCACATGAAGTGTGAGTGTCTATGTCAAAAAATAAGCGAGTGTGAGTGAAGCTATGTGAGAAAGTGCTATTTAATGTGACTTGCATCTCAACCAATGTGTGCCATCATCAAAAGATAATAAGGAGTGTAGGAGAGTGTGTGAAGAAATATCAAATTTCGCATAAGTTATGTAATCAACATTGAAGCTATGCAAGCTTTATCTTTGTAATTCGGTAGTATAGATGTTCTACTTGTTGAGTTGGTGCTAAGATATTTGTATTAGGGATCAGTGTCTCCAATAGGTTGGTGCCTACAAAAACCACAAGGGATTGGTGTCTATAGTAGGGTGGTTCCTACTTCATGACTCTAACTTAATCATTATTTTATGAGGCTAGATTTGGATAGTAGCTCCAAGGAACTATTCTCATCGTGGTTTTTGGCATTCCAGGTTTTCACATATATCTAGTGTTCACTATGTGAATGTGTGTGAACCGTAAAAGAAAATAGGGGGTTGACATGTCCCTATTTTTCCTTTTGTCATTCAATAATGTCTTAGGATCCCATATTGGTCTAACTATCAACCCAAAGGGTGAGTCAATTCTCAATAGGGTAGACCTAGGAGGGGATTTTTTAAACATAGAGGGTTTCACCCCCAAGCAAAAGCTTGGAAAATACAATTTAACATTCAACTCACAAAACCTAGCAATGCAAGCTAAATGATGAAATTATGCGATAGGAAGTTAGGGTATGTGTACCTGGGAAGTTTGTAAATGTAATCAGGATTCTAGAAATGCAAAGAATCAATCAAAATATGCCAGAGAGGACCAAGATTCCCTTACCATTGTCTTAGTCTCTTTGTTGTTTTTCGAGGCTAATGCAGAATCTTCAAATGCCATAACCATATCTGAAAGAATCTCTTGAACGTACCCTCAAGATGACTAAGATGCCCTAGGTGCCAACTTAGTCTCATCTGAAATATTTGAAATCTCAGAATGTGGTCCGAAGATCCAATTTCTACACTTCCTTCTTCTTGGCTCTTAGGTCCTGAAATTTCCAGATTTGGCCTATAGGTGAATTCCCATGAAGATAACAAATTTCTTATGCAACTTTTCAAGTTTTCACTTCAAATGATCTTCAAGTCTTCAACCCGAATCTGCAAACACAAACATGCAAGAGAGTAAAAAAATTTTGATTATTAGTAAATGATGGTTTTCCTTGGTCAAATGCCTTGTTGGTAATTAAACCTTGGAATCAAATGAAATAACAAAGAGAAATGATGAATGAAAAAAGTGTTATTTTCCAACTCACAAAAACCTTGTAAAATCTGCAAACTTGTGTGAGACCTTGGGTAGCTTGAATTTAGATCTTAAATCTAATGAATTCTTGATAGATATTGACTTGAATTTATTTTTTGAATCAAAACCCTCCATCAAAAATTGTAGCTCAAAAACACACATGATGCAAGAATATCCTTGATATGATTCTTGAATCTTGATGTTGGCACCAAATGCTTGAAGAATTGATCTTGATCTCATAAAATTTCCATAGGAATGAATACTCAAGTTGCTAGGTGAGAAATGAGTGAATGAACATTGTATTTATACTTATCCATTCTTAATATCTTGAAATTACACCACAACAAGATGGGATATGAATTCATTAATTAAAGGAGACTAAATTCTGCCAAGATTTGAAATTAATTCTTGAAAGTGCCTTAAGGGCGAATAAGATGCCTTAGGTGGTGTCTTAGTCCCAAGTCCTAAAACTTGTTGCACATACTGCAAAGAGTGGCCCATTTAAGGTCCATTTGAAATGAGTGTCCCAAGACCTTTAGGGGACAAAGACACCCTAGGTGTTCTCTTAGTCCTAACCCAAATATCAGTGACACATCTAGAATAATTAAATTATCATTTATGCTTTCATGTTTATTGGGATTAGCCATAAAAGATGTAGTTTATTAGCCTTGTGAGTGTAAAATAGGACCAATTAAGACATAAATAAAGAAAAACAAAGCAAGGCAAGCCCAAATCTAAGTGTAAAAATGTAAGGGTATGCATTTTCTTACACTACATTTAGCCCTTACTTGAGTATGAGGATGAACTTGCTTCAAATATCACGCTAAATTAGCCAACCACACAAACAAGAGGGGTTCAAATGTACAAATTCTAGTAAGATAGGATGACAATAACCAAGAGGGTGACCAATACCCTGGAATCAAGATTCTATGATAGATAAAAGTAGGCACAAATTAACACACATGTAGATGATAGATGAAGCAATAACCAAATCACAAGCATACACCATCAAAGATAAGAAAAAGGGAAAATGAAAAATAAATAGAAAATGAAATGGATCAATATTTGACTACTTGTCCAACATTCTTTGGAATGGGTCTAGGTTGTTTATCCAAAGAGGTTTATAAGTGTAACATTTTGTCCATTATGAAAACAAAAACACATGCTCAAAAGCGCTAGTGAAGCTAGTTGTTCACTAGGTGAGCCCAAAGAGGTCCATATCAAAGGCATACCCCCATGACTATGATGATGACAAAAAATATTGTTCACAATGGCTAGTGAAGCTAGTTTTTCACTAGGTCAGCCCCAAGAAACCATATCAAACCTATACCTCCATGACTTTAATAAGGTACAAAAATGATTCACAACAAGAAAGGTGAATATTTGAAGGCGTTTTTCTTATTTCGCGCAAGGTCTCTTCCTAGGGAGAATTTTGCCTAATGTATTTAATAGAGTACAAGTGCAAGGAAATATAACACTCTCAAAGGAAATCAAACCCAATGACACCACCAAGAAAGGAAAACATCACAAGAAGAAAGAAAATCGCACAATGAAACATGGGTGTTGATTTATCCTTCAAGAGAGTACAAGTGCAAGGAAATATCACACTCTCAAAGGAAATAAAACCCAATGAAACCACCAAGAAAGGAAAACATCACAAGAAGAAATGGAATCGCATAATGAAACATGAGTGTCGATTTATCACTTTAAAGTAGTTGCTAACACCATTTCTATGAGTAATTTATTTAAAGTAGAAGAATTCATGAGAGCTTATTTAGAAAGCCTTATGTGAAGTCATATGTTTGTGATAATTTTTATGTCATGGGAAGCGAAGGGGTTGCCCCCAAAATGCATAACTTAGTACATCACATGCAATACAACTTAAGGCATGCCATCTAAATCCCAAGCTTTCTCTTATATGTACATGAAAAGTGGTCAACTAGCCAAAATAGACAATGAAAAGTGACATATGAGGATAAGGCTACCTAACCCCTTGCTCCCACTTAGTGCAGGACAAGGGTGAGCCAAGTAGGATGAAAATAAGTACTAGCTAGAGGAAGTAGGTGCTTCGACACAAGGAAGATCACAACATTCCCTAAGATTTTGAATTTTATTGGTCAAATTTTTAATTTCATTAGTAGCATGACCATGAACTCCGTGATATGTGAAAATTAACTCTTCAAGTAGAATTTATTTCATGTTCTTGGAGGGAGATAGATCAGACGATCTTGGAGGAGTCTCACAAAGATATTCTCCTGATTAAAAGTAGAGTATGTTTCATTATTTTGTGGTTAATATATCTCTTTATTAGTATTAGTTGTCATACCTATACAAGACTCTCTAGATTGCAAGATTTTGTACTCTTCTTTAAAGGACTGTGTAAAATCTAACAAACTCAAATAATTAGTGTTTTGCATGATGAAATAGACATTAAACAAATATTTCTATGTTTGTTTCATTTTTTGCAAAGGATAACAATCAAGACCACTAGTGTCTATCAATTAAGGATGCACTGCTTTTAAAGTTGGCTTAGAAGGATGTTTTGTAAAAGTGTTGGTATCATGTGAAGGTTTCTCTATTTATATCAAAGGAAAATAACCAAGACCATGAGTCTTTCTTACATCTTAGGATCTATAGGGACACATGTACCTTATTCTCTACCACCACACCCTTTTCCACTATATCCCAATTGATTCATAAGCTCATAGCCTCTTCTATAAATCTTTTTCATTTCTATACAATTTGGTGGTTTTTGATAGTTTATCTCATTCAAATTTATCCTATAATTTTCTTCTTCTTCTAAACTAGTTGAGGAGGATGCTTTCCAAGGGTCATCTAAATTTTGTGTTGATATTACCGCTTTTTATTTTACCTTTTCAAAATATTTTGTTGTGATCTTTTATTATCCCATGAATGTAGGTGTGAAATCTAAGGAACCCCAATCATCTTCTAATAGCTTCATGACTTCTTCAATTTATTTTTCTTTGTATCTCTATTACATGGATTCCACTTGTGTAGTTGGTGTTAATGTTTCTAAGGGGTTCTCCTTATTTTTCTCAATGTTTAAAAAACTATTTGGGTGAGGGTAAGCTTTGAGTGCGTACCCTTTCTTGTTGTAGACATACTTCATTTTACGATGAAGAGTGGAAGGTACCCCATTCATTGCATGAATCCATGATCTGACTAAAATAATATTATATGAAAGATCATCAAGCATAACATGGATTAGTGTTTATAATGTGGACTTTCCATATTTAATAGGTAAATTGATTACACCAAATGGCTATTTATCCACGTTACCAAAGCCATTAATAGATAAAGATGTGGGTATGATTTTTGATTTATCAATACCAAGGTTATCCAAAAGGGTCACACTACACATATTAAGGGTTGAGCCATTGTCAACAAGGGTTCATTTTATCCCTATACTATTGTATTGAGCTATTATCATGAAAGCATCATTTTTTTTTCACTTCCAAAGGAGTGATCTCACTTTTGTGGAAAACAATATAACATTTGTTCCTTCAATCATGGCTACTATGTCATTCGGTTGCACATTAGAAGGCATAGGAACTTGTTGTAAGGCACTTTGAAGTATAGTGTAATAGTTAAGTTAATTTTGAATCAATTCCAAGAGGGATATCTTTGAAGGAGTATTCTTAAGTTGTTCAACAAGATCATACTCCTTTCCACTTTGTGAAGGAAAATGAGGGGGAACTAGTAAGATAGGATTAGGAAATGGGAGGGATGTTGAAGGTGGTTTTATTGGTTGTGGATTGTTCCTAGTGTTGTATGTATGAGCAACAGTATTATAACTTGGTTGCTGCAAAAAAATGTTCTTAAGTGGTTCAAGGCTAAGGACAGGTTTGTTTTGAACTTGTGGTTTTTGAGAGGGTGGAGAAATGATAGGTTTATGCTCAGGATAGTACTCCAAGGGGTATCTAATGTACATAACCTCAGAAGACTTATCCTTCATTCCATTATCACTTAGTGAAGGGAGTTCAATGTTACTTCATCATCTTCATCTAGGGAATTGCTATTTTCAATGTTCTATTGTCTTCCACCATTATATCTTCCCTAATAGGAGGGTTTTTAAGAGAACTACAAACCAAATTTTTTCTTGAAATTTAAAGGTTGGTTCTTCCAAGATGACTTCATCTCATGTAAGGGAGTTATCAATAGTTGAATTCTCTTGTTCATCAATATTTGGGATATTACGAGAAGTTCTATTTTATTTTTATGATTGGTCATGAATTTATCCTTTTTCTCTAAGGTCTCATTCTCTTGTGCTATGCCATCTACTGTAGTAGGAGAAATTGTAAGATGTTAATCACATTTCATGCTAATATTTTGTAAAATAGCTTCATCACAAGTAGGGGAGGAATCAAGAGGACAAATATGGGTATGTGTAGGATCATGATGGGCCAAAAAGTGGTGATATGTAAGTGATATGATGGCCCATGTCGCTAATGAATTTTTTTTTTACCCAAAATTGATGAAACGAAAAGGGTTTTTAAAGGATATTCTTAGCTTTCCACCAATATAAATTATTCTTTACTTTAAATTTAATAAATAATTATTATTCATTTTCTATTTGAATTATGACTAAAGTCTTGATTGATATCTTGATCAAAAAACATCTATAGCTTTCAAACCTATCACATTTTTTGAATCTGAAACATGCATCACGTTCTATGCATCTCACAGTATAGGATTAAAAAAAAATGAATTTCATGAATTTTTGACCAAGTTAAGGTGGTTAGAGATACGAGTTTTTATATCTTTTAAAATTTGTAAAAAAAAATCATAATTAATTATTTACTATATTTAAAATCACATCAGGACATGAGTCCTCTACTTATATATAAAATATTATAAAAAAATATTATCATTTTATTGTGGTTAGGGTGGTCAAACAAACACAGACTTCTTATTTTTACCCTGAAATTTAAGTACGACTACATTGAAATTTCAAATTTTCACCAAAAAGATTTAAAAAAAAAAAACCTAGTCACATTCAATTTTCTACAGATTATATTCTTACACATTTTTGAAATAATATAGATAACTTATTTTTATTTTTACATCAACTTGCCTAAATCTAGTTTTTTGAATTTTTAGTGCCACTTAAGGGACTTATTTTTCCATGATGATCTTGCACATACCCACTAATTTTCATTCTTACCAAATAGATCTTTCGAAATGGTAGGACCATTAGGGAAGGGAGGACAAATATTCACATTACTCTCAATAGTTGCTTCTTCTAACACCAACCTATTCTCTTTGCATTGAGGATATATATTAGGAGAAGGGAATTTTTTATTGTCACGACTACCTATGAAATCATTCTCTTTCACTAAAATATTCTCACAAGCAAGGGATGAATAGAAACTAGGTAAGGTGATGGTTAGAAATTTTTATATGATCTCATCTTCTTGTTTTCTAATATCTTACAAAGGGGGAAGATGAGAGGGACAATTAAGATTCTCTATGATTGTATCTTCTTTCACCAAGATACCTTTGTCACTAATAGGAGAGGTATCGGGAGAAGAACAATTATGATTGTTATGATTTTGTATAGTTGCATCCTCTTGTATCATACCATTCTCACCAATAGGTAATGTAATATTAAGTATTGTGTCAATGTCTTTATCTGCTTTCTCTAAGATGCTCATAACTATGAAAGATAGTAGAAGGATGACTAAAATGTTTCGTAATGACCTCATTGTTGTACTCTAAATTAAAATTGCAAGAGGGGATGTTGTACTAATGAAATCCATTTTTAAGCATATCAAAGCAAAATCTCTTGAAAGAAAACATGGTATCATAGAAAATTAAATAAAGTGCAATTGAATTACCTAAAGTGAAATACTTAAATGCGATTTTTGGATTTAAAATAAGGTAATTTACTGATTGCATTATGCAATGATCTAAAAATGGAATGTTGTAAATGAAAATTTGAAATTAAGTAGTGCATGAAATGAACCACTTTAAGCTAGATTTAGTAAAATGTGTGAAATAGAAAGTCAACCCACTCATACAGATAACCAATGGAAGCAAACAAAAGCACAAAATTTCACTATTTAACCCTAAAAATTACAATCTTAAACTCCACAGGGACTAAGATGCCAGGAAGGGTGTCATGGTCATACTAAAGGAATTATGAGGTTCCAGGGACTAGAATAGGTGGCTAAAAACTCAGATAGGGTTTTGAGAAAATAACCCCAAGAGGGACTAAGATTCCAAAAAGGACGTTTTAGTCCCAATAAAGGTTTTTTATAGAAAAACAATAGATTATGGGTTGTTAATAGTGTTCCTAAGTTCCCTACCTAGGGTCTTAATGTTTAGAAATAGAAAAGTATGCCAATGAATGCAAGAAAAGTAAATAATTACAAGCAATTGAATGGATTTTTTCAATTTTAAATGAAATAACAATGTTCCTAAATGCAATTAGGATGCTTGATAATACAGTTTTCATTTTTCAATGAAATAGGATAATGAAAAATAAGAAAAAAATGCATCCTATATGAGTCTTCACTAATAAAAATATGAAAAACCCTAGATTCACTTTCACTAATGAAAAATTCAATGCAAGAATGAATAGAAGCTAGATCTAGGACTTTAATGAACTCCAAATTAGAAAATAAATGGTCTAAAAAGTTAGTTTCAAAAAAATGAACTGTAAAGAAAAAAGGGGGTTGAGATGCCCCTATTTTTCCTTAGGTCACTCAATAATTTCCTAGGATCCCAAATTGGATTGACTATAAACCTAAAGGGTGAGTGAATTCTCAATAGGGAAGACCTAGGAGGGGGTTTCTTAAACATACAGGTGTTCACCACCAAGCAAAAGCTTGGAAAAGACAATTTGACATTCAACTCACAAAACCTAGTAATGCAAGCTAAATGATGATTGGAAATGATGAAATTATGCAGCAAGAAGTTAGGGTATGCGTACCTGGGAAGTTTGGAGATCTAATGAGGATTCTGGAAATTTACAGAAGTTGTCAAAATATGCTAGGGTGGACTAAGACACCTTTAATGTTGTCTTAGTCTTGTTACTATTTTTTGAGGCTGATGTGGAATCCTCGGATGCCAGAACTAGATCTAAAATATTCTCTAGAAAACACCCTCAGGAGGATTAAGATTCCCTAGGTAGTGACTTAGTCCTATTTGGAATTTCTAAAATCTCTAAATGTGATCTTGACGTCCAATCCTTGTACTTCATTCTTCTCGGATCTCGGGTCCTAAAACCTTAAGATATAGCCTATAGGTGAGTTTCCATGGAGATAAAAAATTTGTAATGTAAATTTTCAACTTTCAAAATTTACACTTCAAATGATCTTCAAGTATTCAACATAAATTTGCAAACACAAACATGCAAGAGAGGGAAAACTTGTTGATTGTTAATAAATGGGGGTTTTCCTTGGTTGAACCCCTTGTTGGTAATTAAACCTTCAAATGAAAGGATGAATGAATAAATTTTGATGTTGCAACTCACCAAAACCTAGTTTTAAAATCTGTAAAATTGTGTGAGGTTGCTAGCTTGAATGTATATCTTGAGTCCAATGAATGCTTGATAGATCTTCACTTGAATTTCTTTCTTGAATCAAAATCCTACAACATAATTGTTATCTCAAAAACACACATGATGCAAGAATATCCTTGATATGATTCTTGAATCTCTATGATGGTTTCAAATGCTTGAATAATTGCTCTTGATCTTATAAACTTTCCTTAGGAATGAATACTCAAGTTTCTAGTTGAGAAATGAGTGAATGAACCTTGCATTTCTACTTATCCATGATTAATATATCAAAATTACACCACAACAAGTCAACATATGAATTTTTTAAATAACGAAGGCTAAATCCTACCAAGAATTGAAATTAAATCCCAAAAATACCTTAATGGGTATTGAGATGCCCTAGGTGGCATGTTAGTCTCAAGTCATAAAACTTGGTGCGTAGAATCCAAAGAGGGGCCCATTTAAGTTCCATTTAAAATAAAGCTCCCAAGACCTTTGGGGGAGAAATAAATTCCCTACCGTGTAATCCTAGTCTCGACCCAACCATAGTCATTAAATTCTCATTTATTCATTGATGTTTGTCTAGGTTAATGATAAAAAGATGGAGTTTATTAGGCTTGTGGATGAAAAATCGGACCGATTAAGATATAAATAAAGATAAACAAAGGATGGTGGGCACAAACAAACTTATTAAAATGCAAGGGTATGCATTTTCCTACACTATAATGTTCTTCTATGATTTCTTCACTGGTAGTAATTTTTTTGGTTCAGGTTTCATGTTTTGATATACATGTTGTGTTAATATTTTTAAATAGATGTGATCTCTTAAGTCAAACCCACTATGGGTAGATTATGTGCCTATTAATTGGTATCAGAGCTAAGTTCCTTTTAAGTAGCTTAACAACTTGAGGTAGATTCAGGATGGAACACTCAATGGCTCAAGAAGGATTGTCTACAATGAAGCCACCACTCTTTGATGGATCCAATTATGCATTTTATAAAGTAGTGATGTAACCATATTTCATGGACCTATGGTTTGAAGTTTGGCAATCACTTGTGGATGAATATGAGATCCTTGAAATTTATCCAAGAGCTTAAGCCAAGAAGAAGGATTTTCAAAATAATGCTAAGGCAATGAATACTATTTTATGCGATTTATCAAACTCTAAGTTTCTGAGGATCATGCATTGCAAGACATAAAAGGAAGTATGGAATAAATTGAACAATATCTATGAAGTTGATGATAATGTAAAAGAACTAATTCTTTAAACTCATCGAGGTCCGTTTGAAATTCTGAAAATGGAGGAAGAAGAAAAAATTGTGCATTCTTACTTTGGGTTGATGTAGATTTCAAATCTATCAAAGTTCTTGTTGAAGATATAAAAGAAGGTATGGTTGTGAAAAATGTACTTAGATCACTTCCTTAAACGTTTGATGAATTTTTTTATAATATTGAAGAAGCTAAGAACTTTAATACACTAACTATGAATGAGTTACATGAAATCTTGACTATCTATAAAATGAGGATTGATACTGAGAATTATACAAGGAAAAAAGAAGGTTTCAAAGAATCTAAGAAGAAATTTAATCGAAATTTTGATGTTGGATTAGATCCAAAGGAAGAAAAAATTATTAGAAATCATAGAGAGGTTCCAAAATGTATAAAGGTGAGTTACCTTTCAAACATTTTAATTTCAATGAAGTAGGACATTTCATGGCCAAGTGTCCTTACAAATACTCTATTAAAGTTGAGAAAGAGCATGGAAAGAAGTCATTTTCGAATGGAATAATGTTTAGAGGAAACAAAGGAATTTCTTCATCAGTGAGGAAGGCTATTCAATTGATGATGAGGATGAAGCCATCTCTAGAGATGATGGAGAAAATGATGTATTCATTGATATGGAAACTGCTAAAGATGATGTAGAGATGAATTTTAGAAATGATGATGATTACCTATATCTTGTGGAAATTTTTCTTTAGGTTGGTAAGGATATTAAGATACTGAAGAAGAGAATTGTTAAGGAAGTGAAAGATAAAGAAAATTTATCCCAAAATCTTGAGAAAGAAGAGAAGATGATAAGTGACCTAAATATTCAAGGAGAATAGATAAAGAGGGTTGAATACGTTCTAACAAAAAAGTTACTATCAAGGGAAAAGGACTGTTAAAAACATGAGGTAGAGATTACGTCACTAAGAAAGGAAATTGAAAGGGTAAATCATCAAGTAAAATTGAATTTTATGAAGATAACTAAAACCTTGGATTATATATTAGAAATTAAGAGATCACTACACATCAAAATTGGTCTTGTCTTTTCTGATGCATTGAAGAATAAGGTGACTGAGCAACCTATGAAGTCCTCTAATAATAATCTAGAAGAGAATAGTTTTGGAAGTTCAAATTTTGAGAAAGTTGCATCAAGAAACGAAAGAAAGGCACAAAATGATGGTTTCATTGAAGTGTAGAGGCAAAAAAGAAGATTTGTAAAACAATCTTCAAGAGGACATGGATAGAATACAAGGTTCAATTATTCTTTCCTAGTTACTAATTTAATTTTGATAATTATGGTCATAAGCCTATGAATTGTAGAGAGGCTCTAGTAAGAAGAAATAACTTTGTTAGGAGTAACACATTTGGACCTTCGTATGATTTCAATATTATTTGCAACAAATACAAGAATTTTTTATATATGTATACGAAATATAGAAGCAATTTTGTGAGTCCTCCTCTATCAAAAACAAAAATAAATGGTTTAGAATATAAGAATAATTAATTAGATAGAGTTTAGAAGAAAAAAATGAAGAAGAAAATATCAAATAAATTAATGGTAGCTCAAATTGAACTACATTCTCAAAAGGAGAAGAATTTATGGATCATTGACAACAAATGTTCAAGTCACATGACTAGATAAAAAATTAAGTTCATGCATTTAAAAAAAATTAATGGAGGATCTATAACTTGTGCTAGGAATATAGTTTCTAAGATTTATTGTAAGGGTATTTTGAGTTTTTATGGTGGATAAAGAAGAAAATCATGATGTTTTGTATGTAGAAGGTTTGAAGCATAATCTTCTGAGTGTAAGTAAAGTATGTGATAAATGGTAGAAGCTCAAATTCAATGCTAAAGGTTGTGAAATTAGGAAATCTTGTACTAGTGAGTTCATTCTAGAAGGAAGCTAGACTGATACTAATCTATACAATCTCATTGAGTTGAATGGAAAAAAATGTATTTCTATACAAAGAGATGAGAGTTAGATCTTGCAAAAAATATTGGGACACATAAATTTTGGTGATATTGTAAATATCAGTTCAAAAGGAATTTTTAGAGACCAACATAAGATCAAGAAGCCTTAGTCTACTAGTTTTTTAAACCATGTTATGTAGAAAAAAAAATAACTACAAAATTCTGACTACAAAGGAATATTTATAATAGAGACATTGGATTTGATCCATACACATCTATGCAAACCAATGAAGACAAATATTCTATAAGGTGAAAGGTAATTTATCATTATTATTGATGATTACTCTAGAATGACATGGATTACTTTTTTATAATAAAAATCAAAAGCTTTTGAGAATATTAAGCATTTAAGGCAATGTTTGAGAATGAAAATGGAAGAACAATAAAGTGATTGAGATCAGAAAAAGTAGGAGAATTCACTTTTGACATGTATGGTGAATTTTTTGAGGAGCATGGAATCCATAGTAAAATGGATTTGTAGAAAGAAAGAATCAAACAGTACAAGAGAGGGTTAGAAAAATATTGAGTCTAGCAAGTTTATAATATATTATTAGAGAGAAGAAATTAAAGCTACAATATATATTTTGAAAATATCTCAAATCAAACCTAACACTAATGAAACACCATATGAATTATGGAGATGAAGACTTGCTTTATTTAACATATCAAGATATTTGGAAGAAATTGCTACACTAAAAAGGATGAAGAACATCAGGGTAATTTTAATTCTAGATTTGATTAAGGCATTTTGCTTGATTATTATACAACAAGAAAGGGATATAGATATTATAACAAAAGGTTGAAAAGGACTGTGCAAACTGTCAATGTAAAAGTTGATTAAACAATATGGTTTACTAATATTTTGGAAGTGGAAGATAGTGTACATCCAATCCATAACAATGATCAAAACTCAAAAGTTGAGTTTGAGAATATAGCTACAAAAACTCTAGCTAGGTACAATGGAATCATTCCAAATATTATATTAAATGAGATAAGGACAATGGATTTAGACTTGGAGAAGAATTGAGAAAGAAAATATTGAGCCAAGTTATTATACAAAGGAAAGCAAAGAGAAAGCATTGATAGATGCTATAGAAGAAGAGATAACTCAGACAAAGAAAAATGAAACTTAGGAATTTGTTCCAATACCTAAAGAAAATAATGCTATTGGTACTGAATGGTTCTTTAGAAACAAGTTGAAGGAATATGATCAGGTTGAAGGAATTGATTTTGAAGAGACATTTTCTCCAATCGCAAGATTGGAAGAAATTAATTTTTCTAGGAGTGATCAATATTCAATAATTAATAAGTGTATTAGGTGGATGGGAAGTCTTCATTCCTGAATGAACTATTAGAAAAAGTATATATTGAGAAACTAAAAGGCTCTTAATGCTCAAAGAATCTAGATTTTATGTGTAGATTGAAGAAGGCTTTCTATGGATTTAAATAGGCTCCTAGAATTTGGTATTCTAGATTAGATAGGTATCTACAACAACAAAAGTTTAGAATTTACAGTGTAAATAGTAATTTTTTATATAAAAATACAATATTATCAATTGCTGATTATTATTGTGTATGTTTTTTGCATTGTCTTTTGTGGTAGTAGTGATGATATGTGCATAGAGTATCAAAATGCAATACAAAGTGATTTTCAAATTCCAATGCTTGGTGAATTGTGTTTCCTTCTTGGTTTAAAAATTTCTCAATTAGAGAAATTTAGCCATGTTCATTTCTCTTAACAAGTACAAATAAGAAATGTTAAGTTGTTTTAACATGGAAGAATTCAAACTAGTGAATACACCTATGGTTATAGGATACAAATTGAGTAAGGACATTGAATCTACTCTAAAAGACTAGACTTTTTATAGACCAATGATTGGTAGTATATTGTGTTGAGATTATGAATGCATAGGAATTCTATTGAAATTGGAAATTTTTTACATGATCTTAACCAAAAAGAGTTCCATCCACACGAACAAGAAAGTGTTGCAACTTAGGCATGCAAAGAGATTCTATTATGAGAAAAATTATATGATACAATGTAAAAATGCCCTAAATATATATGAATATGAATGATATACAAGATGCATTATGATGTTTCCATGTCTCTTGATCTAACAACATGTGAAAAAATGTAAACCATAACTAACTACCTAGGGAATGATGAACAAGATGTGATAAGTTCTAGATGGTATTCTAGAAAAAATATTATCTGCTAAATACATGGAAAGGGGGATGACCCCATTATTAATGATTCTCCCAATAATACAAACTAGGGCTTAATTTATTAAATAAAAAGCCTAAGTTAAAAATATTCTAGTGTAATTAAATAACTAATTACACCAACACCCCCGATAAGGGTAACTTAGGGAGGAAATGAAAATTCAATTATCATGCAATCATGATGGGTCTCGGCTACATGATTGTCATTTTAGGTACCCATTTACAAATGAGAATGAAATGAAACTAATCTCCCACAAATAGGGAAAATGGAAAAACCTAGTGGGAAGAATACCCCTCTCCAAAAAGTAGATGAAATGTAGATAAGCGAGGAAGGATGGAGGACTCCATGATACTCGTCAAGAACACCATCTATCACATGAATGGAATATAATCAACACCCCAATAGGAGGGAAAGAGAGAGAGTGTGATACCCCCCCACAATATGTGATCACATACAAAAATGGTAAGTGTCTATATAAAAACATGATCCATTGTTGATAAAAAAATTCTCTCCCTTTAGGAAGAAACAAAATGAAGTAGAAATGTAAGGATGCTTCCCATTCTAGATAGGAATTGAAGGAAGGATGAATATGGATGATGTTGGTGTCTCTAAAAACTTCTCTTGTGTCTCTTTTCCTACAAAGGATGAAGATTCCATAATAAAAATAGGTACATGCCCATTCAATGAAGAAGGTGAAAAAAAAGCACTATACATAAACTAATGATGAAAATGATCTAAAGATTATGATACAATGATCCTTCCATTGAAGGATTAGATGGAGACTAGATTTCCCCCAAGAATGAAGTTTCCTCAAAACCATCGAGAGAATAGTGAAGCCAATCCAAATGTATATTCTAAAGTTCCCTGACTCTATAATGAAATGGAAGGGAAGAAGTCTCATACATGAAATATTTGAAGAGAAAACAAGCTCCTCAAAGATAGTTTATGGCTGCCCAATAAAGGTCGAGACAAAGTAATTTGGAGACTCAAAAGAACCTTCCAAAGTAGGATCTAAATGGAGGATTAATATCCCCTCAAGAACATCCTCCAATCTTGTAGAATTAGTCAATTATGCAATAATTGAAAGAAATAAATCTAGTGATGCCAAGCCTAGAAAACTAAATATGTCATGATGAATAGGAATGATGGAAGCCTCAATCAATGACTTTGGACAAGGAATCACTAAAGGTGAAGTTATATCAATTATCTCTAATGGAGAAGAAGGAACATATCTAGAAACCTTGTGAACCACTTTGGAAGATTCAAGGCATTCCAAAAAATCAACCTCTTGCACAACAATATCATCATGGGACCATACCCAGTCTAAAGAATGAAGAGGCATATGACATTCCGAAACATGATGATTAGGGAATGGTAGAGTATCAGGATATCCATATAGCTCCTAAATATTAATCTAAAGAATGTGAGCATAGTCACAATCATCAATAGATTTTAAAATGTCATCAACAACATGCATTGCAATAACTCCTAGAACATCATAACTTCAAAAATACCAACAATTTTTTGGGATATAATTTTTAGGAGGGGGTACCAAACCATACAAAAGTGGAAAAAAATGAAGTGATTGAAGATGGTTGATTATTTAATATCTCCATTTCCTATAGCTTCCCTTTCCTAGTATTATCAGTTAAGGATGACTTGAAAAACCCATAGAAAATTATGGCATATCTCCAATATAACAAAGAAAATGACCTTCAAAATGAATTAGAAACTTCCAAATATGATGTGCAACTAAAATAATGTCCATCAATGCAAAAAAACCTTTCTCTGATCTTCAAGATATCCAAGTAATGATGAAAATGCTTAATATGGAAAAACACCAATGCAAATCACCTAGAGATGAAACTAAACAAAAGGAAAGGGCTTACAAAAAAAGAACTACAATACCTTCTTAATGTTGTTTGAAACACTAAGTTTTGACAATATAATGAGAAGATATTGAATTTTGAGTCGATAATTGAGGGTTTAATTTAGTTGACTTTCATTCACTCATAATAAAATTCTACATAATAGATTGCACCATTGGATAGTGTAATGAATTACCTTTTAAACAGTATCTTGTTTGTCTATTTTTGATACCCTTGTGAATAGTTATTGTGATTTGAAAAAAAAATCCCTATGAGGGCCTATAGGTTAAATAGGTGCAAAAAACAAGCACTCAGGTGAAAATAAATTCAGCCCTTTGTCGTTGATGTGACAACAAGCTATATAGGCCAAGAAAAAAAGGTTTTGCTGTCGAGCAGAGCGGCGACCTGGGGGCACGGAGGTGATGGTCGGGGGATGCCACTAAGATAGGTGGAGACTTTGGGTTCTTATGTACCTATGACCAAGGTCTTCAAGCAAGTTCTTGTATTCGATGAATCAATGAAGATATTAACTGGCAAGGTAGTGAATAGTGGTCAATGACCAACGTCAGTAGAGTGGTCAATGAGAACTTTTCGACAAAGAGGCTAATAGGATTTCAGTGAAGGATGGTGAATGGAAGTGACTGAAATACAAATGGTGAAAGAAAATGTAGGTGGTATGAGCCAACAAATTCTACATGCCAAATTAAATTAAAATCCCTACCAAAAGGCCTCCCTCATAATAAAAGCCAACAAGAAATTAATCCATAGAGAATGAAATATCAAACCCTTTATAAAATGCCAAAAAATTAATATGCCAATCATATAAAATATTGATGTCATATAAAAAATGAAACCCTATTATCAAATCCATGAAAAATTAAACCCAAAAAATATTTAATGCTGACCTATAGAAAAACTTATAGAAATATTTCTTCTCACTATAGAATAAATTTTATGATCTTGATTAATGAATTTTTTGATAAAATAGCCTACGATTACATTTTTTTTGCCTAAGATGATGACTAAAGAGGTGTATTGCATAGTCTGTACAAATTGTACATCTCCTCCAAATTTCTCTTATGGCCTTCGAGAAAAGATCTCTGATTTTTATTATTTTGAAGTTGATCCTTAGTTTTTGATTCCTTCTAAAGATAGTGGGAAGATCAGATTTGACTCAATCTACTTCAAAAATCAGTTTCTCCCCAGAAGTAGACATCTAGCCTTAAATGAAAACCTATCCTGCCTTGTTGGTGATCTCCACAACCCAACTTTCTAAACAGATATGGATTATCCTATGGCCTATTACTTGGATACCATGTTGATAATATGAATGCACATGAATTCTAATGAAGTTGTCCAAAATTCACAAGATCTTAACTAGGAAGAGCTCAAGCCACATGAAAAAGAAAGTGTTGCAGCTTAGGCATGCAAAGACATTTTATTATGATAAAACTGATATTATACAGTGTACAAATGCCTTGAATATATCGGCGTGAGATACAAGATGCATTATGATGTTGCCATGTGTTTTGATCTAACAACATGTGACACCATGTAAACCCTAACTAACTACCTAGGGAATGATGAAGTGATTGAGATAAGTTCTAGATGATATTGTAGAAGGAATATTATCTTCTAAATACATGGAAAGGGGGATGAACCCATTAAGTATGATTTTCCTAATAATACTCCTAGGACTTAATTAATTGAATAAAATCCTAAATTAAACTAATTCTAGTGTAATTAAATAATTAACTACACCAACATATTGTATGTGAATGCATTGAAACTGGATATAATGCAAGTTTTTGCGATGGTAGCTAGCTAGATTTGAAGAAGGTCCTAAGTAAACTCATGTCAAATTTGTAAAGAGGATATTCATATATATCCTAAGGCTATAACGGATTTTAGTTTGTGGTATCCTAACAGTAAGAATTTCACTCTAATTGCATATACAAATGCATATTAGGTAGGAAGCATAGATGAACAAAATATTATAAGTGGTGGATATTTCTTTCTTGGTGAAAGTCTTCTATCCTAGATAAGCAATAAATGAGATTCGATTTCTTTATCTACAATAAGAATGAATTAAATTGTAGCAAATTTTGTTGGAAAATGGTCAACGCTCCCCTTGAGATTCATGACATGGACTAACCACCTCTCGTGGATCCGTTAATTATGGCAGTTGTATCGAGCATTAACAGGTTGATATTTTGTTGCAATGATATTTGTGGGGCAAACAATTGGTATTAGAGCCAAATGTGTTAGGTTTGAATGCCCTTGGGTAATGCTGAGGGGGATTTTTTTGGTAGATGGTCATCGCTCCCCTCGAAATTCATGGCATTGACAAACTGCCTCTTGTGGATTTGTTAGCTCTGATAGTTGTATCAGGCATTAACAGGTCAATCTTATGGTGCAATAGTAGCTATGGGGCCAACAACTTCATTTTGCACTAAGGTATTATGGATGAAGTAGAACTTGAAGGAGATTAAGATTGAGTTTGATGAACCTATTTCAGTTCTTTGTGACAATACCAATTCTATAAACATCTCTAAGAATTTGGTAATGCTCTCAAGGGAAAAGAACATTACAATCAAGTATCATTTTTTGAGAGAGAAAGTTGTAGATAAATAGGTACAGTAGGAGTATGTTCAAACCAAGGATAAAGTAGCATACATTTTCAAAAAACCACTTCCTAAGGAGATTTTTGAGTTTATATGGTAGTAATTGGGATTTGTTTTTCCCTCCTCTTGAATCAAGACGAAGAACAGGTTGAGGGGGAGATTTGTCTCAATGGCACAAGAAATCTTGGTGGTCTTACATAGTGTTTTTAGAAGTAGTGTGGTATAGAATAAGGGGGAGTCTATTTAGGAAATAGCTTTATAGATGGTTTATAAATCAATTAACCTTTGCATTGATGTCAAAATGTGAGAAATGAAACTCAAAATGATAAATTTTCTAAGAAGGATAAATTGAACTAAAACAATAGATCATTTAAGGCGAGAAAGTGGAAATCAATGTGAGGTGGTCTCTTGATCTATACATATTAGGTGTGTCTTTTTATGTTGGTAGCATTTTTTTGTTTGCCATCAATGAAAAAGGGGGAGATTGTTGGACATATATTGTCATGATGTCAAAGGAAGTACTATTCTTAATATTGAAGGAGTAATTTCAGTAGAATAGTGAGAATTAAATGAAGTTTTATGTGTATATCAGTGCATTTTGAGTACAATGAAGAAGATTGACTATGGTATAAATTTGTAATATCATATTTTTATCTATACATGGTGATTGAAGTAACAAGGAAGTCTAATCCAAAATATTTGAGTTCAATTAGTCAAGGTAGGGGGATTTTGTGGAAACATGCTCATGGTGTGTATTTATTCCAATCTCACCTCCATCCTACCAATTTCCTTGATTTGAAGGGATTTTGGCAGTTGTAATGTAGGGAACTCCATGTAGATAGGTAAAACTACATCCTTCCCCTATACCGATTCATATGGAAAATCCTTTAAAATCTTCTTTGGACTGATATGGTAAGCTCATAATGCTATCCATAAGTACTTGTGTTAGTCCTTTGATGATTTATACCAATCCTTTTTATTAGCCAGATTAGGTTTTTATTAGTGGAATCTATGATTCCATTTCCTTGTGGGTAATAGTTAGATGAAGTCATGATATCTAATTCATGCCTCAATGTGAACTCTAACATTTTTAACACTACAAAAACCCATTCATTATCAGAGATCAAGGTTTTAGGGGAGCCAAACCTTGATACCAACTCCTCAAGAAAATACAATGTCCTCCTCAATAGCATTCTTCAATGGGGATACCTTTATGCACCTGGTGAAATAGTTTGTGTCCATTAGGATCCACTTATGCCTACAACTAGAAATAGGGTTGATCATGCTAATAAAATCAAGGCCCCATTATGAAAATGGATTATCAACCACAATAGGGCACAAAGGCATAGCCAAAAATGTTCACCTGCCAACAAAGAATGGCATTGTGAATATTTTTTCACTAGGTTGTGGAATTCTAAAAATAACGGAGGCCAGTAGTGCCCAACCAAAATTATTTTTAATGCACTAGTTTTGGTAGAGAAATTCCAACCTACATGACTATTGTGGAATTCATCGAAGACCCATTTTTTGATGCTTATCCACACAGTGAAGGAGGATACCATCAAAATTTCTCTTGAAAATAACTCTGATTATGATGCATCTGACACCTTGCAACCTATAAAGGGACATTTTTTGGGTACCTACTAGTCTACATGAATTTTACTCTATCGATGACCCACGATTCCTCTAATTTAGATTGATTTAATAGAACCTTTTCTAAGGAAGTTCCTATTTGTCATAGGTCTTTAGTTCGCTAGCTAGATACTCACATATTCCTCTTCCTTTGATCACCCTTGTGGGTCGGACTTTGATGTCATATTCTAGGATCTTTTTCATCCAATTTTCCCTTTTATATGTAATTTATCCCTCCATTATATACTCCCTTACATGGGGATGTGCTACAAGGACCATGGTCTTGCTTTTTGATACTAGGTGTCTAAATTTTTTTAAACCTTTTACACTAGAAAACACTTACTTTTTGACAAATTTGTACTTGGTCTCATATCATTTGAGAGTCCTTGAATAGGAACCAATAGGTTTCTCTCCTTTCTCTTCATCTTTATTTTGTTTGAGCACCGTTGTAATGTTGTGCTCTCTACCATAAACATACATAGTGAAGTCTCTGGAAAAATATGGGTTGACTTAAACCAAAGCTTAAAAAATAGCTTTAAATTTTTTGAAAGAAATTATGCCTTCTAAGATCCATTTGAAAACTTGATCTTTCTTTAACATGAGTGTAGTGGGCCTTCCGAGCCCAACGAAGTCAGAAATGAACCTACTGATAAAATTAATTTTTCACAATCCTTGAGTGATTGGACCCCATTCTTATTCATCAATAATGAAAATTATTTTGTGTATTTTATGCATTTGGGGTCAATAGAGATCCCCTCCTTGAAGAACACATATCCAACTAACTTTCCTTGTCGGACTTCAAACACACACTTTTTAGGATTTAATGAAATCCCAAACTCTTGACATCTCTTGAAGACCTTTGTTAGATGATTAAAGTGATCATCCTTTGATTAGAAAATAATTATCAAGTCATCTAGATAAACACGGATTATTTTATTGATTGAATCCTTAAAGGTGACGTCCATCACACATTGGAAGTTGGCCCCTACATTAGATAGGTTGAATTTCACATTCACATAAGAAAACATTCTACACTTGGTGGTGAACTTTTGTTTTTGTTGATCTTCATCCATAACATTAAGTTGATTTTAGCCCGAGAAACCATCAAGGAGAGAGAACATCTCTAATCCTACCAATGTTTATATAATCTGCACCATTGATGGAAGAGGATAATTATCCTTTAGGGATGCTCTATTTAAATCCTTGAAATATACATAGAGTTGAATATCACCATTCCTCTTTGGATTGGTACTAGGTTAAACAACTGGATGGAATGCTAGATAGAGTCTATGATTTTGGATTCAGTCATCTTCTTTAATTCTTGTGCCATAAGGGATTCTACCTTGGGATTGATTAGCCTCTATTTTTTTTGGATCGACTTTTCTCCATCGACTAGGTGAATGGTGTGCTAGATTATACTAGGGTCACAATTTTTTAGATTGTCATAGGTCCCACCCATGGCCCTATAATATTTAGAACATAAGGATCTCAACCTCTCCTTATCTCCCACTTTGAGCTTTTGGTTGCCTCCAACGTCAAGGTCTAAATCGTATCCTTTATTTTGAAAAATCTCCACTTACTATTCCTTGCTACATCACAATTAAAGAGAATTTCCAAGGTGATTAGTCCTTTCAAAATCTTTTTTTTTTTTAGATGAAATATTTGTTTCTCATAGACCTCTTCAATCTTTGGTTGTAATTTTTTTGCAAACTCTGTTGATAATTGAATGAATGTGGCAATTTGAACATCACTTTAAAAAACCTATGAATTATAGTCATGTTTAGGGATAGTAGGCTAGACCATACCTGCACTACATGTTGATTGGCCATTAGATTGGACACTATCTTAAATTGAGAGTGGTTTGAGGATATTGTATATACCATAGTATTTTGTGACATTGGGACCACTTGGATGTTTAAAGCATTATATTTCTGAATTAGGTCCCATAATTTGTGATGGTAACACAGGATTCACACATTTTTTATAGCTGTGTCTTATGATTTTTTGACTACTAGCTCTGAATCACTGAATAGTTGTAACCTTTTAATAATTATGCACTCTGCTGGATTTAAGCTATGCATCGAGCTCTCATACTCCACCTCATTGTTTGTGCATAGTAATTGGAAACAAAAATCTCTTAGAGTCTTCATTCTGAAAGGGGATTTCATGTGAATTCCTTCTCATAATCTAGCCTTGGATCTTGCACCATGAAAGTGTAACACCCATAAGCCTTCTTCATGGTTTAGGCCTTCATCTTGGGCCTTTTGATTTTTTATCACTTACCAGATGACCTAATCTAAATCATTTATTACATATGTTCATAAACTAGTGCCATGGAAGTTGCCAAAAGGTTAGCCTCCATGAATTGATTTAGTGGCATATTTTCTTCATCTCTCTAATGACTAGTAGTTTCTTCATCCTTTATCATTTACACACCATACATCTTACTCTTATAAATGGATGTATGTGTAGCTTCAAATCTCTTGAAAACATCCTCTCCAATGTGTTTTGCATGTAGCGGTGTATTGTAGGAAAAATTATCCCTTTTTCACACTTAATTAGGGAAATAATAAAAATAATAAGACTAAATTATGCCTTAATTTAGTTTTGTAATATTCATTTTACATATTCACATTAAGTTTAGGGCCTTATTATTTAAAATGGACTTAATTGTGCATTATTTATGGTTTTGCAAAGTGTATCTTTACACTTTCACACTCATCTAGGGATTTATTAATGAATTGAAGTTAATTTTCCTTTATTGGCCCCTTTAATTCAAATCCAAGCCTAATTAAGTATTATTTTCAAAGGGTAAAACATGGAATTCATTAGTTCCATAACATAAAATTTAACCTTGGAGAATCTGTCTCCTAAGTAAGTGACATAGGACCCACTTTCAAAAGGGTGAATGGATCCTCACTTAGGCCTAGGACCTAAATTTCAAATATGTTTTTGGTCGTATTTCAATTATTTCAAATGTATATTGACATGTTGGCTTGTGTTACTTTAATTTTGGGAATTAATGTTAAGATATGCATAAATAAGAAGTCATTTCACTATGTTTCATCCTATAAATTTTTCATGAGCACCTATAGAATTCAAATGATCATTATCGAGAGTATTTTAAGGCATTCAAGAGTTGATTTATTGAATACTATTATAACAATCAAGATCTAATTATCATGTCAAATTCATGCATGTTATTTGAGTTAGTATGGTGATTTAGTATTCAAGATCCATTCAAGCATTCAAGGAATTGTCTCAAATCAAGTTTCATGATCAGGATCCACATCCATTGAATCAATTTTATGCAATTTGTAGATCTACATTCTAAGGTTCAAACAAGGGTTCGGTGAGTTGTGGCATAGTCTTGTTCATTCATCATTATTTTCATGCTATTTCATTTCATTACAAGGTTTAATTACCAAAACATAGTTTGACCAGGGTAAACCCCCATTCACTAACAAAAAAATATTTTTTCCCTCTTGATGTGTGTAGATTTTAGGTTGAAGATCTAATGAAGAGAAAAATTGAAAAGTTGTCAAAGTTGTCATCATTCTTTCATTTTCATAGGAAATGACCTATAGGATTTATTTATGGCTTTTCAACTATGAGATTTGGGAATCTAGGAATGTAGACACAAGAGAAAATAACCCATAAAGCATTTTTTAGGATCCCTAACCAGGATCCATTCGACATAGGGTGAATGAGTGCTTAGTATGCTTTGAAAAAGAACCTTTGGTGATTGGTACACATCACTTTCCCATTCTGAGATCTCCAGTTTGTTTTTTTTTTTTATCAAAATTGAGCATAATCTTTTAGATGCATTTTATAGCTTGCATTTTGGAGTTTTTTTTCTATTTTTATTCTTTCTCCCCAAAGTTCTATTTGATAGGGACCCCCGTCCTTGCATAAAAGGAAAATTTGTAGATTCACACCTTGATTGGACTGACCTTATGGTTGATAGTCATTTCATTATTTGGATCTCATTTCCTTAATGAGGTAGTGGAGAATAGGTCTATTTACTACCATTTTGGTGAACCCTCCTTTTCTTTCAATCAAACCCCAAACCTATTTTCCACCACATTTCAAGGGGTTCAAATAGTATCTTCATTTTTACATTATGTTTAATCCTTAATATTAAAGTGGAAGGGAGAGGATACACACACATAAATATGGGATTTAACACAATGTGCAAGTGCACAAGACATGGAAACTACTTGTTCTTTTTAAGAACCAATTCATAATATTCCCAATTTAAAAATTGAAAACATATAATGAGCCCTGCACAAAATTGCACTAGTAGCTTAGATCAATAGGTCTTTTCGCAATGATTGCTACAAGTTGAAGATCATATATCAGTAACAAAAAAAACCTCTTCCCTTAGGATTACAACATGTAGAAAAATGAAATTCTCAAATTTATACCCTATTTTACTATGATAGTCAGTTATGATGCATAACAACTCAAATGTGTCACAATAATGTAGTGTATGAATAAAAAATTGTGGTGAAGAGGACTATAACTGTGAAAACCTGAAACGAGACTCTGAAACATTGCTAAACTATTGCGGCATTTGGTATGATGATTATGGTGTTACACTTGTAACTATAGAAACACCTAGATCTGACAAAAAAGCAACAAAAAAATAATGATGCAAATGACATAGGAAAATTGTTAGAATGTCAGAATGATAACCAGTAACTATGAAAAAATAATTTGAAATGATAATGCTAGAAGAAAATTATTATTTTGAAAATGATAGTCAAATACGTCATTCTAGGAGATGAATACAAATCTGTAATAAAAAGTTGCATCATTGCATAGATCAACTCTGACACACTTTTAAATATCAAAATATCTTAAATTTTTTAAAAATTCTAGCTCAATTCATGCCAGGTTCACCAAATGTAGATAGGCAAAAATTCATTGAATAAGCATTAATCAATAAGAGCAACCACAAAAATATCCAATTCAAGCAATAAAGACCCTAATCCAACAATTAAGCACAAATAACAATGAAAATCACAATAATAATGCAATAATACCTAATCTCTAAGCCATACTTGATTCATCTACATCGATATTCTCTATTTTGCTTTATTTTTTCTCAGAATAACATGCAATGTATTTGCAATAAGTTTGATGTAGTAATAGTAGCAAGATCTCAAGATAGAAAAAACTACAAAGATTATGTTTAACCTTAAAATAAATTGAAGGGTTTCTTTTATAGAAATCCAATTTCAATGGACATTTAGGATTGAGAAATGATGTAAGGTGATCAATGGATGAGGTTAATTGAGATAAGGATAGATATGGATGGACCAAAAAACAAGAAATTAGTTGAGATTTAGGACTTGGCTAAGAAGAAATTCAAATTAAATAATTATAACAATTATTTAATTTAAAGAAGGGAAAATGAATAATTAAATAATAAAAAATAATTATTTAATAAAAGCTAGAGGGAAATGATAAATAATTAACTAATTAAACATAATCATTTAATTGGAGAAAAGAAAGTGATAAATAATTAAATAAATATGAATTTATTAATTATAGAGAGAAAAGGTTAATGAATAATTAAATAATTGAACTAATTAATTAATTATAAAGAAAAATAGAAATAAATAATAAATGGAATGAGTGATGTAATTTTTAAAAAAAAAATATTTATTTAAATAAATAAAACAAAGAAAAATATTTATGATGTAATTAAAATAATTAAAATGATTATTTAATTATGGATAGGAAAAGACAAATTATTGATGTAATTTAAATAAAACTGATATTTATTTGAATTAATAAAAAAAAGATAAACCGAGTTAATTATTTAATTAATAGAAGAAGTATGAAATTAGGAGATAATTAAATGCTAAAAAGGTGAATTAATTAGAAATCATTTTTATAATATTTTATTTTTATTTTTTATATTTAAACAATATTGAAAATATATTTAGCTGATATGCTATATGTTTGAAATTTCTGTCATGATTTTGAGTACCCTAGCCGTGAATAGAGTTTCTAGGCGCCAGAAAATTCCTTATCGATGGAATGTTCCTCAGGATTGTTTATGATGACATGGAGTTTTCTAATTACGTGGGTTGGCGGTGGTGGAGTTCATTGCCTTGATACATAGAAGCAAAATAGTAAGTGTTTTCTCATGTGAGGGTTAATGCACCCTAGCATTCTTGTATGATGGCATGGGACGAAGTAAATTCAATATTGAATGTTGCAGTGTGGGAAAGTATACTCTGAAATGTGTGAGAAAATATATTGATTAAGATGCATTATTGAAAGATCCATTGTGGTGTTCCTATGATAGAAAATTCTAAAAATTGTCACCTTTTGCTCCGTGGTTGGTTTGATAGCAAACTATTCAAAAAATCATTGCCTTTGGCTCCATTTTATAGTAGGTTGGAGGGTTTTGAAATTGTTGTTCTCTAGAATTTCTAAGTTGTTTTACATGGGAATTTTGCATAAATGATTAATTTATTGTTCATGTCTTCTTATTATATTTTTGTATCTTTAGCGTTATACCCATTTTGGAGACTTCAAAGAGATTATGGCTCTGTATGAATTGAGAAACTATAGTTAAATATTCTTTCTTTCATCAAAAAATATGGTTAGAGCTAGTAATTCTTTCACCCTTCATTTATTTTTTGTAGTTATCTCTATGCATGATTTGTATTATAACCATTACCATATGAGCAATTACAATTCAATCTTCTTTCTTTCATCAAAAAATATGGTTAGAGTTAGTAAAATTTTCACCCTTTTTTTTATTGTTTTTAGTTATCTCTCTGCATCTTTGGCATTATACCCATTAACATAGGAGCAATTGTATATTAACATAGGAGTAATTGCATATATATATATAGACACAGAGAGAGAGGGTTAGTATGAAAGCATAAAGATATTCAAGATCAAATTAGTTTAGTGGTTGTTAAGTTTTATTCTAATAGCTCTTTTACAATTTCTCTATTTGTCTATAATATTTAGTGCCAAGTAATGTAGCTCAAATTTTCAATTAAGTTTGTGGCATATACCTGTTGGCTTTACGAGTTTTATTTAATGTGGGTTTGCTACAAAATAACGTAGCTCAAATTTTGAATTGACAAGCGAAATCATACATAGACTTGTTGTCTTGTATAAATATGTTTAATGTCAGTTTTTGATCATTTGTCATTTACCTGTGATTCTTAAGTGTTTCTCTAATAGTTCTTTTACAATTTATGTATTTTGTCTACAATATTCAGTGCCAAATAATGTAAATTGAATTTTCAATTGACAAGCCAACTATTACATAGATTGATTAAGTTGTATCAATATGTTTTATGATATTATTTTTTCCAATTTTGCAAAGGAAAATGTTCATTATCGTAGTTTTCATCTTCTATTCTCCATATTTTAGTAAAAATGTTTATAGAATTGACAAGCCAACTATTACATAGTGGATAGTTTGCTTTGTGAAACCATTCTTCTTCCTCATATCGATGCAACCAACTCCACCACCGCCAACCCATGTAATTAGCAAGCTCCACCACTTTTATAAATAGCCCTGGGTAGTTTATTGCAAGGAGCTTCAAGTAGATGAGGAAAAAAAGAATATCATGAAACATATTGATAAAAGATTCAAGCTATGTTCTTTGGTAATAAATATTGAAGACAAATAGAGAAATTGTATAAGAGGTGTTAGAATAACACTTAGTTGCTAGTAAATATTATTGAGAAAAGAGGAAATTGTATTGAATTCCCTGAAACATAGACAAATACACACACACACACACACACACACACACACACACATATATATATGTATGTATTGAATTCCCCATTTCATATTTAAAAATCTACATATAGGTAGAAATATATATCAATATATATAGACCAGGACCATTGTGGCTTGTTTGAAAATGCAACAATAATTTATATATACACGTGTATGTAAGAAGATGTGTATTCTATCTTTATTTGTATTTATGTATAGTTTGATTGAAAAAGAGTTAAAACTAGAATATATAAGTATTATTTAACTTCTAAGAAAATCACTACAATATAGTCATAGCATTCAATGATAGAGAATTGAGATATTGTTAATAATAGAGCATTTAATGGTGCAGTATGTGTAACATGTTCATAAAAAAATTGTAAATATTTTTGAACTTTTTCCAATGCAATGTGCCTATCAAAACTGAATATATTGAAAAAAATGAAAAATAGTGCACAAAAATATAGTTCAAGCCAACAACAAATGTAATTTTTTTAGGCTACAAACATTGAATATTGCATTTTCTTGCCCCCACCATCTTCATTTCCATTGTTGAGAACCGTGATCAACCATTTACCATTCGGATTTTATGCTCGAAGGTGGCCAAGAGCCCCTTGTTGCATATATAGGCATTTCAATGACTACATAGCTAGGAATAAATATAGTATAAACATTTATTTAGATATAGTAGTGTTATATAAATAGATATATGCATGTGTACATATGGATATATATCTAATTATATGTGTGTTTTTTAAATGTGCAGACAAAGTGGAAATTCAATACATATATGTACTTAATCATTTTTATTCTTATTGTTGTATATCCTATTGTTTGGATAAGAAAGGATGAAGGGACCAACTAGCAACATGTAAAAATATTTGAATATAGGTATATGTAGAAATATAGTAAAAATAACATGCATATATATATACAAGAAACCTCAAAGATGAATAGATACATATAGGGATATATGCATTTGGATTTATAATCTTTATTCTTGTTTTTGTATCTTCTGTTGTTTCAAAAATATTAAAAGTGGAATGGTTCCACCCATTTTCATCTAATCAAATTAGTAAAATGGTTGACAAATTATCGATATTTCTAGGTTGTCTACCAATTGCACATTAACATAGGAGAGATTGCATATATATATGCAGAGGATTAGCATGAAAACATAAAGGTATTGAAGATAAAATAAGTGTTTTAGTTGTGAAGGTATAATCAGTTTTGCATTTTGTGTGAATAGAACATGTTATATGTTCTTTGTGAACAATGTGTTTACAGATTATCATAGTTCACCTCTTCTATTGTCCATATTTTAAAATTATGTGGGTTTTAGATCATCTGTCATTTTCTTGTGATTCTTAAGTGTTTTTCTAATAGCTCTTTTACAATTCCCCAATTTGTCTATAATATTACACCACGAGCAACCATTTATCAGTCTGGTTTTGTGTTCAAAGGTGGCCAAAAGCCCCTTGCTACATATGTAGGCATGCCAATGACTACATAGTCAGGAATAAATATAGTATACACATCTATTTAGATATAGCAGTGTATATATAAATAGATATATACATGCATACATATGGATATATATCTAGTTACTTGTGTGTTTTTTAAATGTGGAAACAAAGAGGAGATTTAATGCATATATGTACTTAATCATTTTTATTCTTATTGGTGTATATCCTATTGTTAGGATAATAAAGGATGAAGGGACCAGCTAGCAACATATACAAATATTTTCATATAGATATATTTATAAATATAGTAAAAATTGCATGCATACATATATAAACAACCTCAAAGATAAAAAAATACATATAGGGATATATACATTTGCATTTATCATTTTTATTCTTTTTTTTGTATCTCCTACTATTTTGATGGTATTAAAATTGGAATGGTTATACCCATTTTCATTTAGTCAAATTAGTAAAATGGTTGAAATATTATCGATATTTCTAAGTTTTCTACCAGTTTCCATTGGTCGTTGTAATGCATTAATCTCTTATTTTTATTCTGAAATAGATTTCTCAATTACTTAACTCAAATTGCAACATTTTATCCCAATAAAAGTTCCCACAACTATGTCTATGGAATTGGGCTTTGTGGATGGGTCTCCAAAGGCCCTCAAGAATTGTTTGTTGACATCTCCCACAGGTTCTGCTATGGAGTTTGGATCTGATGGTCCCAACTGCCAACTTGAAGATCTCAATTCTGTAACTTTATATTTCCTTTTCTTATACTTGTTACAAATTTTTTTTTATTGTTTCCTTCCTCTTTTTTGTTCAACCTGAACATTTCCTTTTAGTTCCTTTAATTTTATGATTATCAAATACAAAAATGCACTCCACATACCCTTTCCTATTTATGTTTCCATTTTTCTTGGATTTTATGTGTATATACACATTGTTGACCCTGGTAAATTAGATAGACGTGGAAGTAGATACACATTGATATTTTCCAACACATGAAAAAATTCCTTTGCAACCTTTGTTTTCCTTACTCCTTTTATCCATTTGGTGTGATCAAGTATATTTTCCTTGATTGAACTTGTCTTTGTAGGCTGCAAAGAAATAACCAACTTTGAATTCATAGCATTCTACAACATTGCAATAAAATGTTGTCAATAAGAAAGCATTTACCAATATACTATATGGAACATGTTCATAAAAAATCTGTACAATTTTCTATACTTTACAATTACAATCTGTGTATCATAACTCAAAACATTGAAAAATACCAAAAATAGTGCATAGCACTATTTCAAACAATTAGTTATCATATCTACACATCTTTGGCATTATGTTGATCAGACCCAAAAATAATGAAAAACAACCCAATAGACTTGAACTATAGTATTCAATGGTATAGCATTTAGATGTTAATAACAAAGCATTTTATAATGCACTATGTGCAACATGTTCATAGCAAAGTTGAAAAGTTGTTTGGACTATGCTAGTACAATGTGTCTATTGAAAATAAATACATTGAAAAAAACCCTAAACAATGCACAAAACTATTGAAAGAGCTTCAAAGAACATGATCATAATTTAATAAAATCATTTAATAGTATCCTTCCTATTATATTGGTAATTACAATAAAACAATGAATGTATTATTTTATGTATGCAACCGTTAGATCCTGTGTTTTTGTGTGTGTGTGTATGTATGTATATATATGTATATATGTATATATATGTATGTATATGCATGTTTGTATATATATATGTATATATATATATATGTAGTGTGCAAAACTATGGTAAGAGCTTCGAAGAACATGATCATAATTTAAGGAAACCATTCCATAATATCCTTCCTATTATGTTGGTAATTACAATGAAACAATGAAAGTAATAGTTTATGTATGCAATAGTTACATCTTATGTTTGTGTGTGTGTATGTATATATATATATATATGTATATATGTATATATGTATGTATATATATATATATATGTATGTATATATATATATATATATACACAAAAATGATGTGTATGCCACTGTTGATTTCATCTACATATGCATAAATTTCTAGTAGCTTCAACTATATATTTAGAATATTGGATGTGTTTAGATGTCATATACACAAACAACAAACCAACCAAAATTTTGAAAGGCAGTCCTGTAGATTAACATTGTTGTGTTAATATTTCCATGGTGAATTTAAAATAAATTATATTTTCTAAGAATAGATAACCCAACAAGCAATAAAACAATTGTATTCCATGTCTAAAGTTGAGAAGGATGCAAAGAAAAAAAACAACTTCAATGTTGCACCTAATTCAAGCTACATTATTTGATACTAAATATTATAGACAAATTGGGAAATTGTAAAAGAGCTATTAGAAAAAAATTTAAGAATCAGAGGAAAATGACAGATGATCGAAAACCCACATTAAATATAACTTTAAAATATAGAGAATAGAAGAGGTGAACTATGCTAATCTGAAAACACATTGTTCACAAAGAATATATAACATGTTCTATTCACAAAAAACACAAAACTAAACATACCTTCAGAGATGTGACACTAATTTTATCTTCAATACCTTTATGTTTTCATACTAACCCTTTGCATATATATATGCAATTTCTTCTATGTTAATGTGCATTTAAAAAATATACATATGTACGGGAAATTGTATGTGTTTGTTTATGTAGTATAATATGCGAAAGAATACACTATTCATAAAATGCATATAACATGTCCCATCCACACAAAATGAAAAACTGAACATACCTAAGTTACAACTACTAAATTAATTTTATTTTTAATATATTTATGCTTTTATACTGACCTTCTGCATATATATATGCAACTGCTCCTATTGACAAGTATTGAAACAAGAAAATAATTGTACATAACATTTTCCTTGTCAATTAAAAATTCAATCTACATTATTTGCTACTAAATATTATAGACAAATAGTGAAATTGTATAAAAGGTATAATTACTCCAGTTATGTTCATTGCCATGGTGCAACAACGTAAGCAAGCATTTTCCAGTCTACTTCCACCTATCTAGGAAACCTAGCCCTCCAACACCACCATCCCATGTGCTCAACAAACTCCACCTGCATGGACTATCATGGTGAATAATCCTGGGAAACTCATTTCCAACCTTCCAAACAAATTCATTTCTAGTGAAGAGGAATGTTTTGCATGATTGGGCTAATGAAAATCCTATTGGGAAACTAGGAATAGATAGGCCAAAGATAATTTGATGGGTAAGGAAAACTTAGGGTATATAGGCACAAAAAAAATGCAAAGCACAACATAGCTGCATAATTTTGGTTTGGTTGTGTGCATCCAATATTGTATTCTTCTAAATATGACATATAACAATAGTGAAATAGTGAAAATGGTTAACACACGAATCTATAGAGTACTTGTATATATGATTTTATATATTCCAATGTTCAAACCATGTTATTCCTCTTGTGATCATCCATGGATATATATTTATATACACATGCATACACATATGTTTTGTTATATGTTTATGTGTAATTAGTACTTTAAATGTATTTATGGTTTTACATGTATATTCATGTATGCTAATATGGTTGAGCTTGTATGTATATTCCTAGGCCATCCGAATACATTCAAGTTCACCAATCCAATTAATTATTGAATTAAAAAAGGCTAAAAAATAGCAACAACCATTTGTACTATAGCTAGCATAAAAATAAAATTTGTGCAAAATACCATACAAAATACTTGAAACAAAGGCTAACTATAGAAAGCACACTTGAAACTTTGCTTGCTATCAATCTTCCCTTATAGCCCCCATTGGTAATGGTCAATCCTACTTCTTTTACCTCAGATTGTCTTCTTCACCAAGGTTGCCAAAGTGTGCATGGTAGTTTGGATAGAAACATATTGATATAAACATCAAAAGATATGTTCAATATACAATCTCAGCTCAATCTCCCCACCACACTAGCACAACAACAACACCTCAAAGGAATTTTCAATGATTGCTACGTTCCTTTGGTGAAACGGTTTCTTCACTACATAGATGCATTCTTGAACCTTTTTGTTTGTTAGATATGCAAAAAAAGCTACATTGGGATGTGCACTAGTGTATCTGGTTCAACAACCATGTGTGCTAGATGTTATTCTAAAAAAGGCACCCACTGTTTTAGCTCTACAAATGGCATGGACCTAGGCCCACAACCATTATTGCTAAATAAGATAACACAGGTTGAATAAATGCTTATTGCTAGGGTGGCTCTAGTTTTACAAGTGTCCCACGCTATAGGAGGCCACTTTAAATACAGTGGTCACATGATAAACTTTCCTCAAGATATATTGAGCATTGTAAAACTTTTTCCACACTAATTACAAGACCTTGAGGTTGTGATCATATGGCAGACCACCATTGAAGGTGTAAACTATTACTGCTATGTTAATAAACATCATGTCATGGATGTATTGAAATATAAAATTCAATATGACAAATACAACAATGATGTTGAGATTGGTGTTGAGGCTCTTAATATGTAACCTGATATTGTTGTTGATGTCTCCAATTTCTTGTATACAATAGATAAATTTTCTGATGAAGATTTGATGCCATCAACCATCTCAACGAATGTTGTTGAACATGAAAATGGTTCTTCAAAATTTTTATCATTTATCCATTTTTTTCCAAATGCTACACGAGAGCTCCAAGCAATCAAACAGGTATTGCAAATTGAAAAAAAGGAGCAGAATATCTTGTCCTGGCCTGAAATTATCTCTTTTCCTATTAATGAATACAATACTGAAGGTTTATTTACAATGGATTTTCCAACATTGCTCCCCACTGGAGTAGAACTTCCCCTCCAAAAAAGGAATATTCAAATTCAATTGCATCAATACTCCCTCCATTTAATGAGATATTTTGACCATAGATTTGGAAAACATGTCAGGTTTAGGTATTTCCTCTAGAAATTGATAATGAAACATCACAGTCAACAAATTGTTTTTGTCTTCATCTGAGCGGATTTGGAAGACAAAATCCTGAAGTATTTGTTTGCATTGGATGAATGACTTCAATTTTCTCCTGATGACCAAATAGAAGAGAAACATATGTCTTTTGCTTCACCATTGCATGGGACATGCTCTTTTTGGAACTCTTGTCGATCCTAGCTATCTATAATGATTGAAGAACTTGGGATACCTGCCCTTTTTTAGCTTTGAGTTGTGTAGACACAAAATAGTCTGATCTACAAAAAAAATTCTCTTCAGTGGCTCGTTTGGAGATGGAGCCTTCAACGAAGACCTTGATAGTCTTATTCAAAATCGACATATAACATCTTTATATTTGCATCATAGATTCTCAATTTTCAATGAAGGAGATTTAAAATATTTTACATGCAGAATATTATTGATATAGATATGAATGACAACATTATGGCTCTGCACATGTGCATGATTTTTTACCGCTTCCAAAAGCCCTAAACATGGGCACTCTTGATTGGTCCAATCACTATGTTGTTACAATGAAAAGGAACTTTTTTGATACATATGTTTAAGCTTGGAATCCATGTTTCCCTACAAAAAGATTGCTCAGAATGTATCACTATTCTAAAGAAAATTCGTGCTTACTTTCCATGACCCACATTATTTCCAATGATCCAATCATAGATTATCAAGAGTTGCTAAATATAATTCAAAGGTACACAAAATTATTTGAATATACTTGTTTAAGGAAAAAAGGATAGCAATTACAATGGCGTTATAAAACACCTTGGCAACAACTTACATCTACATTGACATCTAATGTTAAGTCTAACAAATCCTACAAGACAACAATAAATGATGATCACCTATATATTCATAGCCCACCCAAGCTTGAAATTTGGCATGCCAATGTTGACTACCAACCAGTTCTTTCTAGGAAAACTGTATTAAATTATATCTCCACATATGGAGCTAAATCTGAGAAGAAATTAGGAAATTAGCTTGATATGTTGAAAATACTAGGAAATACAAATATAGTTGAGTATTGAGCACTTCTATCATATCAAAAATTCATGATGAACATTCTTGTGGAGCGTGACATCTCTGCATAGGACATGTGCCATATGTTACCAAAATTACCCCTTATCATGTCAAGTCGATAATATATTCACTTGAATGTTAGAAAAAGCAATGGTTTCATATAAGTAAATCTGATGTTGATGAAGTCCTACCAAAAATTTATATTCATTGTTATGTTCAAAGGCCTCCAAAGTTGGGTGTTGTATCCCTAATCATCTCGGTCCACTTATATACACATTCAAACCATTGCAAAAACGAAAAATGGAAATCATGACACCAGCATGCAATTTTTCTTGTGTAGCCCTTATTCAAAGTTGTTCCCCTTGAAGATACAAAAATATTTGAGACATTTTTCTGGACTAAACTTATTTTATAAAAACCTTTTTGAAATATAAGCACAAATATAGGTTTTTCCAAGCAAGACATAATACAGAATTAGAATGTTTCTTAAATAGTTGGTTATCATCCTTGGCATGTTAATAGAATTCTAGTTGCATTCATAATTGAAGAACAACATAGTAGTGATAGTGATGATTTGAACCATCAAAATTATATGGATGGATATGAATGGGAAGTTTTCTCTCGGCTTGGTGCTATTACTAACTTTAGTATAAATTAGCTGCAGTTGTTGGGTAGGTGATACTTTGATATGAACCATTCATGGAATACAAACCATGTGCCTGAAAAAATTCATAATATTTATTTTTAGTTCATTCCATCGGCCAAGGCACAACATGAGAAATCTACAATACAATCCTTGCATGTAAATACATCAACATATTAGCTTTCACCAAAAGAACAACCAACTCTTCAAATCATCCAATCCCATCACATTAAGCCTTCCCCCAAAGGATGTCTCCACGTGATCATTTAGGGAACAATTGGAACTGGTAAATCCTTTTTGATAAATTATATAAGACAACAAATAAATTCCTCTACTACTGGATGCAATAGCTTGTTGCTCACATTGGCCCCTACAGGTGTTGATTCCTAAAAAATATGCACCTCCACAATCCATACAACCCTCCTCATTCCCATAAAGGATATGAATCCTTTGGAAGGCCGACCATTGACATTATTCCAAGAACAATTTAAATATATTTAGTATATTTTGTTAGATGAAATGATTTTTCTAGGCCTAAAGTTGCTGCTCAAAATAGATAGTTGGTTGTGCCAAGAATTCCCCAATAACCAAAGGCAACCATTTGGTGGTCTTTCTATCATCCTTGTTGGTGATCTTTCCCAGTTGCTTCCAGACATGGATAATCCTATTTATGCTTCACACTCATTGGTTGTAGCCTTATGACATACTTTCATAGTCTCAATAAAATTGGATGCTATTTTTTGCCAACAAGGGGAGAGTCCTAACCAACAAAATTTTCAGGGAATCCTTCTCCATATAAGAAATTATGAGGCTCTCCATGATGATTGGGAAGATTTTATGAAACAAACAAATAAAATATTTATTTCAATAGAAAGAGAACAATTTGATGTTGCAACACATTTTTTTGCCAAAAATGACTTAGTCGCATTCCATAATATTAAAATGATGAAAAAATTAAACCTACCTATAGCCATTATTATTACTTGAGTAGCACAACGAAAGACATCTCATTATGGAGATGATGGCCAAGTTCTCCTAGAATTTTTGCTTTGTGTTGGTGAACAAGTGATGCAAACAAAAAATTTTTGGTTTCAAGCTAGCCTAGTCAGTGGATCCATTGGTCTTGTTACAACTATTGTGTACAATGTGCATTGCAAACTGCTAGATCCACCTAACTATGTTGTTGTATGTTTCAAAAATCACATTTTCCCACAATGGGACCTACAAAACCCAAGAGACATCCCCATCCCAGCTATAAGCCGAGGCATTCATAAATAAATTCCACTCACCATGGCATGGGAAATCACAATATATAAAGCACAAGGATTAACATTAGATAGATCAACAATAAACATAGACAACAAAGAAAGGTAGGTGCAAAATTTTATAGCCATCTCTTGTGTTAAATTGATTGAAACACTCTATTGATCCAACATTCTCATTTGAGAGATAATATAGACTAAGTAACAACAAATACACTGATTGGTGTCGCAACGAAGAGGCCCAATTGGAACAGCTCCAACCCCCACCAAATTCTTATGTCCCTACCTCATGTTTTGAATTATGAAATTTTTTTTCAAAATATTTCTTTTCACATTATCTTCACACCATATACCATCCTCTTTTGAAGGATTTTAAGTTAAAATTTGCATCAAAATACCAACTATTAACCTCTGCAAAATGGGTATAATGCTAAAGATGCACAAAGATACCAAGGAACAATAATTAGAGAAAAATCTTGTACAAGTCAGTGACATGTTTTGATCATTCCAGTATATTAAAATATATATTCAACTATTATAGAAACATTTTCAGGAATATTGTGTTGTATTTGATAGATTACTTTTAAATTATGCACCTATGCTCTATTTTCCATTTTTTGTGCCTATATACTCTAAGTTTTCCTACCACGTTAAGTTACCCCTCTTTATTTAATGCTTTCCATCCTCTCAAACCTTGAACATTAAAGATAATTTTCTCATTGTTTATTGTCTTTTGTATGTTCAGTAATAGAATTTCTATTAAATTCAATATACAGATATGCACCCATAAATATTAATCTGCTCACTTCTCCTTTCAACATTTCACTACTTCATAATTTTTGTATATGACATTCAAAAGAATACACTATTCACAGTATGGGACATCATATATGAAAACACCAAATTTTCCCCAACTTTGAGGAAAAAAAGCACTACAATATGAAAGATCATATAACGGTTGTCAACACGCTAGGCGGCATACTATGGGCTCGCAGGCCTGCATACGCAGGTACCTGCGGGTACCCCAGTACCAGGGCCAGCATGCCCTTAAACTGGCTTTGATTTTTTTTTTTTTTGATAAAAAACAAATGTTTACAAAATTTTTTGCGAATTTTAAAAAAAAAAATCTAAAAAAAATGACAATATTTTTCTGAAAAATAAAATGACGGAAATTTTTTTGTTTTACCAGCAAATGGATGGCCGTACGGCCGAATTGTAAAAAAAATTTCGCCTCAGATTTCGACTTTGTCCAAAATGGATGAATGAATAGTCAATTTAGGGGTTTTGGACCGCTGCAGACATAATGGCAATGATTGTTTGAACTGAAAATGCTTCAAAAATGCAGGTGTGCCCTAGATCAAGAAAACAATCCCCAAACCCTTGAAGCTCCAAAAATCTTCAAAACAAGAACAGGAAGCAGTAGGTGTGGAGCTCTGATACCATGTTGGAGTTGAGAAGATACAACACCACAGAAGCCCAAAAGATCTTTGCAAGCAAATAACTTGTTACAAGGAGAAACAAAGAGAAGCAACAAAGGAAATCCTCAAGAATGTGGAGCCATGAATTCACACAAAATGTAAAATGAATTAAGATACAAAAGATAGTTTTCAACTACATATAGATGAAAACCTTAAAAAAGGAAAACCCTAGGCTTGCACAATAATAATTAATAAAGTAATTAATTATTATGTACCTAATGTTAGCTTAAGTGAAAAAGAGTTAAAAGGAAACTTTACATAATTAAACAAATATTGTTTAATTAATAAAGTAAATGTCCAATTACTCTAACACCCCCCCTTAAGATAAACATAGGGAGAAGCTAAAACCTAGAAGAAGCTACTGAAAGCAAAAGCAATGGGTCCCGACAACAAGGCCAGATCAGGTACCCAAGTACAAAATCAATGCAAACTAAATGAAATGGGGTAAAGGAGAAAATCGAGTGGGAACAAAACTCCTCCCCAAAATAGAATGCAAGGAAGGAATGCAATGCACTAATGAAAGAAGGATAGGAGGTGGATAACATGATACCCACCATAGACAACTTCTATCATATAAGTACATGTACAATGGTCTCCATAGGAGAGATAGAAACAGAGAAGAAGGCCCCCCCACAATGAAGAAACTCCTGTCACAATGGTAGATGCCTGATGTAGAATCCAAAAAAAGATCCTGAAATGACAAATGATATTCCTCCCCTTGGGAAGAAACGGATCCATGGACCTGTACTGAAGAAACCCTGTGAAGAAGGAAGAACCAATCTATCTCAAATGATAGGATGCTAAAGAGTCTCATTGTCTGAATGGAAACAAATAATGTCAAATCCAAACTGATGTGGAGAATACTGAAATGCAACCTCTAAATGCATAGATAATGGTGGGCGAACAGTGATAACCTGACTGTCAAGGTAGAGGAGATGAATGTCCTCAAAATAATCCTCCAAATCTATAATATAGGACTCCACAAACAAGAAAGATATGTTTGCAACATAAGAGTCCAAAGTAGCTATGTCTGGAAGATGTATGATTCTCTGCTGCACTGAATCAAGAACAACAAGAGATGCTAATGAAGTCTCAGTCTGAAGAGTAGGAACTGTGAGACAAACCTCTGATCCATCGGAATATGTAAGGGTGTCTAAATACTCAAGCTCCTCTAAAGTATCATGATCAAATGGTGTATTCTCTCGCCAATCAATGGGTATGAGACAATCTAAAGCACGATCCGTTGGGAATGGCAATAGAATAGGGTCTCCATAGATCTCCCAAAGACGTGTCCAAAGTGGGTGAGGACAATTAATGTCCGATATAACCAACACAGTGTCATGATCAACACTAGACAATATAACTCCTGCAATGTGATTTCTAATAATATCCCATGCTAATCTGCCCTCTAAAGTTGTTGGTTTAGGTATGAGATCATACAAATAAGGCAAAATATTAAGCCACCTACAATATGTAAGTATACCCTTTGCCCATGACTCATAATTACCCCGTTCCAGAAGAACAATTGAAGGGTGAGTAGAGAAACCCATGATAACTCTTCAAATGAAAAAACAAACTAAGAAATCTGACCTTACAACATTTAGATCAAATTAATATAACCCATTCCACGCAAACAAAACCCATGAAGGAGCCAGAATGACCAAGTAATTGAGCAAAGTGTAAAAACACACAAAGCTAAATAAAAAATACCTGGTAAATATTCTGATAAAATAGACTATAGATCTGGAAAGAGCACTGTAACACCTTTCCAACGTCTATTCGTTTGTGCAAAACGGACACCATGGCCAAAAGTTATGAATTTTTCAAAAACTGAATTTAGCTTGCATGAAACGAATTTTCTAGCAAAAAATATTTATTTCTAACTAGATTTCTAGAAAATCTACTTATTGTTTGTAGACAAAAATAAAAACCCATAAATATTTTGATGCTAGAAAACAAACCCATAAATCGTTTCTTGATCCAACAAGTAGAATACGAGAAAATGATTTTTTTTTTTACTTTCAACCAAGAGAAAAATGACACGCACCATTTTTTCAACAGTGATTTTCTCTAGATCTATACAAAATATGCAAAATTTAAAAGATACCCAGTTCATATTTCAATGCTGGCTACAAAACCCATAAATCGTTTTTCCTGTAAATAAGTGAAAACTGAATTTTTGAAGCAAAAATGATGATAGCTCCAATAAAAAACGGCTTGCAACAAACCCTTGTAGCTCCAAAAATCTTCAAAATAAGAACAAGCAGCTACAGATCTAAAGCTCTAATACCATGTAGGAGTTGAGAAAATACAACACCACAAACCCCAAAGATCACCTGCATGCAAATAACCTGTCACAAAAGAAGAGATGGAGACAAACAAGCAAGGGTTCTCTGAAAACTGAAAATGTATATGTCAGAGAGAATGAGAGAATGAATTGATATGAAATACAATGGGATCAATCCTTATAAAAAGGAGATCATGCAAACCCTAATAAAACCCTAATAGGAAAAACCCTAATAGAAGCCCTAATAGGATAACATTTAATAATTATATTAATTATTAAATGTCACTATATGCAAACTAACGCAAAATCTTAAGAAGGGAATAAAGGTAACTTAATCAATATAATTAAGTTAAAACCTTTACTCTAACAGATTTTTCCCAACTTTTTAATTGTGTGGTATATGATGAGACTCCATGAAATTACTCATCGTAATTTCATAAATTTATTTCTTGGGGGTTTGGCTAAAGCACACAAGGCTTCATAATGCCAATATGGTAGGTAGGAGAATGAGCGTGGGTTTTGTGCTTTTGACTATTATGCCAAATATTTCTTGTGGGATAGATAAATATGTAAACAAATCCTTCCATAAAGTTGGCTTCCAGAAACATACTTTGCTTTGACCATTTCATTTCTCCATGTATGTACATCTATTCTTTCAGCTTATTTGATTGATTATTTATAAAGAGTTCTTTACCAGGATACCAATTTCCCCTAAAATTATCACAACATTTTCATTATGTTATTCTAAATATATTTGTATAGAATACACCATTGCAATCGAAGGATATATATATTAATATCATCATTTTTTTGCAATTTTAACACTGTATGATATATATAATACTCCATCAAATTCACCATTAGCCTTTTCTACTTTTCTTGCTTGGTGTTTCTAATTAAGCCCATGAGTCTTCATGATTTTCACATAGGGTTCACATTGCATACAATTCTCTTTCAACTGAGTTTAACATGCATTATTCTAAACATATAGTTGCAACTATTACAAATTGATACATATGCACATACAAACCACATTAAGTGTTAAAGATGCACAAAGATACCAACCAACAGTAAGTAGAGGCTGAAATTTCTATAAGTTAGTAACATATTTTGAAAATTTATATATGTTAAACTATATATGCACATACTCTAGAAACATTTTCAAAAAATATTGTGTAGCATTTGGCTAATAATTTTAAAATTTTGCAACTATGTTCAGTTTTCCATTTTTTGTGCCTATATACTCTGATTTTTGTGATTTGTCCATCATGCTTTTCTTACACATATTCTTATGTGTTCTTGCTAGCTTTTCAATTAGTTTTATTTGATTTGAATAGTTGGAAAATTTTGACCTACAAAATTCTCTTTTGAGCATTTCATTGTTTCACTCTTCATATATATTACATTCATAAATATATAGTCTTGTCTACATTGCATTTTTGTCTAATATATGATAATCCTTGATGTAATTTTTGAATGGTTGGTCAAACCTGTTTATAATGACCATGGAGTTTATTGACCACATGGGTTGGTAGTGGTGTATTTGGCTGCATCGATCAATGGAAACAAAATGGTAAGTATTTGCTCACATGAGGGTTAATGCATCCTGGTGCTATTGCATGATGGCATGGGGGGGAGTAAATGCAATATTCATTTTTGTAGTGTGAGGATGCATATTTTTTTCGTTGCATTGTGAAATGAGTCACTTTCATGTTTCTTTGATAACAGACTATTGAAAAATATTGCCATCCACCTATGTTAGATAGTAGATTAGAGGGTTTTACAAGTATTATTCTTTGTAATCTACAAAATATAGCCTCTTGTTGTTGTTATAAGTTGTTTTGCAATGGTTTTTTGGCATTCCATACACATCTAATCAGAGACATATATTTTGATATATTCAAATAAATTGTTTCTTTGCAATAATATCATGGTGGGCTCAATGCAAGCATAGATGGACAAGGAGATACAAAGCCCATCTATGGGGCAATTGGTATCTAAAAGATGACCATAGCTATAAGAATAAACAAGGTTTGTTTTATAAATTTATATTTTACTAAGTTATCCATTCAACCCTTTTCTTCGTACATGGCTAGATAGACTCCATATATTTGTTGCTATATCTATACATGCATGCACAAATTATTAAATGCACTTGAATAAAATAAAAATAGTTAATTGTACACATTACGTTTGTCCATGTTCCAAGGGTTATCTTTTTAGCTTATAAAAAAAAAATTTATAGGTTGCTCTTTATCAACATACCTATCTTTTTAAAGTTGTTAGAGAAAAAAAAATATTGCAATATAAGAAATCACATATGAAAACACCTAAATTTTCCCTACTTTGCCATTGTATGATATATGATATGATTCCATTAAATTTCTAATGGGTCTTCCATACTTTTCTTTCTTGGGGATTTGGCTAGAGCCCATGAGGCTTCATGATGCCAAAATGGTGGGGAGGAGAACAAGCATGGGTTTTGTGGTTTTTCTTTGTACCATCATAGATTGACTGCTAAAAATACACAATATATTATATTTTGTCAACTACATTTCTCCATGCTTATACAACTATCTTTTTAGCTTGGAAAATCAATTATTTAAACCCAGTTATTTATGACTATACCTATTTTATTTAGGTTATGACAATAATTATATGATGTGATCCTAAATGTTTTTATGTAAAAAAAACCTTGCCCATTTTTTTAAACTTACAAACAGATAGAAAAATTTGAAACATATTCATACAAGATTCACACTACATTATTTGCTAGTAAATATTGAAGACAAATAGAGAAATTGTGTAAGAGGTATTAAAATAACACTTATTTTCTACTAAATATTATAGACAAAAGCAACATTAAATAGAACTTTAAAATATGGAGTATAGATGAGGAAAACTATGATAATGAATAGCTTGTTATTGGGAATTGAGAAAAAGAATATCATGAAGAATAGTTTGTTATCAAGAACTTGAAATAGATGAGAAAAAAATAAAATCATGAAACATATTGATACAAGACATATAGCATGTTCCATCAAAACAAAATAACCATGACAATTTATAGTTTGTTATAAGGAGCTTCAAACAAATGAGGAAAAAAGAATATCATGAAACATATTGGTACAAGACAAGAAGTCTACGTAACATTTGTAAGAGGTTTTAGACTAACACTTAAGAATCACAGGTAAATGACAAATGAGAAGAAAGCTTTGGTCTAGTTTAAATTTTATGCTTTTTCTATGTTTTCCTACCTCTCTTAAAGTTCTATTTAATGTGGGTTTTTGATCATCTATCACTTACCTATGATTTTGAAGTGTTTTTCTAACAACTCTACAATTTCTCAAATGATAGATGATCAAAAACCAATTTTAAATATAACTTTAACATATGGGGAATAGAAGGTGTAAACTATGGCTATGAACACTTTTTTATATAGAGCTTCTATTGTACAAAATATGTATAGCACTAGAAAGATGCACATAGATAACAAGGGACAATAACTAAAGCCTAAAAAGCATACATAGACCAAAAAAAAAATAGTATTCCAAAGGTGTACGTCAATACCATGTTTATAGTTTATACCAATCTACAAAAATTTAGAATTTTGAAAGTTAAAAACAAGTCTTGTCACAAGTACAATAGAATAAGAAACTCCTAAAGTGTGATGGCATGCAAAAAAATACATTGGGGCAAAAATATTTAACTAGCTTAAGATATCACGAACACAACAACTAAACTATCGCAATGAACAACTTGTTAGAGAGAGCTTCAAATAAATGAGAGAAAGAGAATATCATAAAACATATTTCTTTCAATGAACAATGCATTTTTTTTAATGTTATACTACATAAACATACAGTGTCACCAAAAAGTGTAGCCTTGACACTTTCCCACTCAATTGGGACTTTAACCTTGGATTTTGGCCTTGTTTTGCCTTGATCTGGCCTTTAATGCTTGCAAATCAACAACAATCTAATGGTTTTTTACAAAGGTTTTGTGAAGTGTTGTAACACAGCTTCCCAGTTTTCTAAGACCCTTTCAAAACAATTCACCTAAACAACCCCTTTTTACCCCTTTTCAATCCTTGTGCCAAAGTATTGTAAATTTTTGTAATGTATTTTCACACTTTCCTAATATTGTCATCGACAAATTAACACTTTCTTATGTTAACTTGGTCCCTTAATGTAATTTTAGGCTTCACTTAAGTGTGTTTTGGGAGGCAAACCTAATAATCATCATTTAACACCATTTAATTCACGACCACCACTTGAATTTTTCCAAGTGGACTAGGTCACCACCTTGGGCAACCTAGTCCCTTTTGGTATAAAATTGAAAATTAAAACAAAAACGTAATGAGAATTTGCCTCCAAAACCCTAAGGTTGGCCTATCACGTGTCATTTTTTCAAAATTAGGGTATATCTTGTATAAATAAGGGTTTTCACCTTCATTTCACCCCACCCTAAGATAATTTTTTATCTTCACAAGTAATCTTGCACTCAAGCTTCTCAAGAAAGCATTCAAGCATAAGGCACTTCAAGAAACCTCCATTGGAGCTAGTTCTTGCATGTTGCAGATTTCAACAACAAAGGATTTGGTGAGTGTTTGTATTTGCTTTGTCATTCAATTATCTCTTCCTTCCATTTTATTTCATTTGGGTTTGATTACCATCAATGGGATTTGACTAAGGACAACCCCTATTCTCTAACCCTAACATTTTCCTTATCTTTGCATGTGTGTTTTGTAGGTTGTATGAAAATTTGGCAAAGAATAAAGTGTTGAAAAGGGTACCATCATTCCATCTAAGTCAACTCAATTCATCAAACCCTAGAGAGATAAAAAGCATAACTTGCAAGTCATTTTTTGAAGATTTAGACACGAGTATCTGTCAGAAAGGGGAGTGTAAGTGGTGGCCTACAGATTCAGACCTTGAAAATCCTAAAAGTACAAGGAGGACTAGATCACCATCATTAGTGACCTTGTCATTCTACCAAGCCTGAAAAAGGGGTTTAAAATTTAAGGATACCCTTTTATCAAAAACCCACTCTCATAGATTTTCTTAGGAGAAGGACTAGGTCACCCATTTTCACATAAGTGTCCCTGTGTAGATTTTTAGAAGATTCCAGAACATTCAGTAGATCCTATTCTATCACTTTCCATTCCTAGGTGCACTATCTCCGTACTTTCCGATTTCTTCTCAGATTGCATACATTTAGGTCATTTAGTTTACTTTTCATATAGTTCACATTTTCTTTTATTTACATTTCATAGTTAACTTAGTTTCATTACATTTCCAACATTTAGCCACACTTCATCATACACAACATAGCCCTATTCATCCCATACCCTTTGAATGCAATCACCAAAAAGCATATCATTAAGTGGAAAGAGAGTCATTTCTCAATCAAGAGCTCCTAGGTGAGAAACCCTAGGGGCCTAATTGGGGGAATCCTCTCTCCCTAATAGACCAAAATATCCTTTTGGTGGTTCACATACACATACAATTTCCCCTACATATGTATATTTTTTAGGCACACATTAACATAGGAGCAATTGCATATATATATATATCCAGAGGGTTAGTATGAAAATATAAAGGTATTAAAGATTAAAATAGTGTAGTAGTTGCAAAGGTATGCTCAATTTTGCATTTTGTGTGAATACGACATGTTATATTTTCTTTGTGAACAATGTGTTTATAGATTATCATAGTTTACCTCTTCTATTCTCCCCACATTAAATAGAACAAGTAATCTACAATAATGAACATTTTTTTATGGGGAAGTGGATATTTCAATACAACACAAGCAATCTATGTAGCAGTTGGCTTCTCAATTCAAAATTCAAGCTATATTATTTTCCCACTAAATATAATAGATAAAATAGAGAAATTTTAAAAGAACTATTAGAAAAACACTTAACAATCATAGGTAAATGAAAGATAATTGAAAACCCACATTAAACATATCGATACAAGACAAGCAGTCTATATAAGAGTTGGCTTGTCAATTCAAAATTTGAGATACGTTCTTTGGCAAAAAACCCACATTAAATAGAACTTGTAAAGCCAATGGGAAGCAATAACCTATGCAAAATGGCTATAACGCCATAGAACTAATTTAAAATTTCAGCTACATTACTTGACACTAAGTATTATAGACAAATAAAGAAATTCTAAAAGAGTTATTAGAATAACACTTAACAACCACTAAACTAATTTTATCTTGAATATATTTATGGTTTCATACCAACCCTCTGCATATATATATATATATCTATATATATGCAATTAATCCTATGTTAATCTACAATTTCTCCTATGTTAATGCATATAATGCCAAAGATGTAGAAAGATAACTAGAAACAATAAATGAAGAGAAAAAAATTACTAACCCTAACCATATGTTTTGATGAAAGAAATATTTAACTACAATTTATCTAGCCATACAAAGCCATAATCTCTTTGAAGTCTCCAAAATGTGTATAACGCCAAAGATACAAACATATAACAAGGAATAATAAGTAGAGAGAGAAATAAATGAACTGTAATAAATTAATCATTCTAACACCTCTTATAAAATTTCTCTACTTGTCTTCAATATTTATTACTGGGGTAGCTTGAATCTTGTATCAATATGTTTCATGATATTCTTTTTTTCTTATTTATTTGGACTGCAAACCCATCCCCAAAATTGTCATCTTGATAAACAATTGTATGTAAATAATATTTTAGATAGGCTAAAAAGATAAACTGTACACACATGCAAAAATGCAATGGGTAGACTAGAATAATTTTTTGAAGTCAAATGTATGATTGTTTTCCCACAAAAAAAATCCCGTTTAAGATTTCCCATTTTATAGCTATTGGAGATTGTGGTTTATGTGATTATGGAGGGAAACTAAACACCGTTTCCATGTGCTTTTGAAAGGGAAAACAATTTGTTGATTGCATCACATTTTCTATCCCCAAAAGCCCATGACAATGGTGTATGTTGCTCCATTCGACTAAACCATTTACAATGTCATGGTTGGCCTAGTTTTAATTCTCTAAATGACTACATTTTTTTCCTTTCTAGTTATTGGCTATTATATGTGCCCATGTTTCACAAACACATTTTTGCATATACATCATAGCCATGCAATGCAAATATAAGCACTTTCAAAACAAATCGATATCGATATATATGTTTGTGAAGCTAGATGCACCTTTTTAGTTATTATACACTTCAATATATTCTATCTATCCATGTTTCTCCAAACATCTTCAAATCCCATGATGCTAATTCTTTCTCAAGATACCTATTTTTGCGAAGTTGTCATAGCAAAAAAAAGACTATAATATAAGAGATCTTGTTTGATAACACTCATTTCTCTCCAACTTTATTATTGTGTGATATATGATAAGAGTCCATGAGATTTCCCATGGACCTTACCTTCCTTTATTGCTCGGGGGTTTGACTAGAGCCCACAAGGCTTCATGATGCCAATATGGTAGGGAGGAGGATGAGCGTGGGTTTAGTGCTTTTACCTTTAGTTTTCATATATTTTTATTACTTATATGCATGGACACACAAATCTCACATGCACTTGTCTACCAAAAAAGCACTCTATTCTATCTATCGCATTTGTCATTGTTTCCACAACTCTCTTTTCAACTTCTACAATAGATTACTTATACAAAATTCTTTACTAGGATGCCATGTATTCAAGATATTCCATTTTATCTCTTTTTGTTTACAACAGATAATGCGAACCTCTTTTATTGTATATTTGTATTATTTTCTTTATAATGTTGCATAGATATGATCTACATTCGAGAAAATTAGTGCATTGTAAATTTCCCATTTCAAATTATTTCATGGTCAAACAACTTGATCCAATGCTGCTCACTCTTGTTAAACACCATCAACAGTGCATCCAAGTACACAACTTTTCCATATTGATAAATAGATTCGGTGAACTAATTGTAAATATTATAAATTATTTTTAGTTTCACATTGTCTATATTGATTTTACACATATAATTACTCACTTTTGATGCTTCCTTTTTTATTTTTCTTGCCCTTCCACTAACACACCCTTGTCTTCTATTAGCAGGAACTAGGCTAAAGCAGGCAAAGGCATTCGAAAATCAGGATACGTATTTTTTAAAAGTTACCACGGCAAAGAAAACACCATATTTCCCCCAAATTTGTTGTTGTTTGATGTATGATGGAGCTCCATGAAATTTCTCATGGGCGTTTCATACTTTTCTTGCTCGAGGGTTTGTCTAGAGTCCACGAGGCTCCATGATGCCAATATAGTAGGGAGGATAATGAGCATGGGTTTTGTGCTTTTTTTTTTAATTCCATATATTTGTTGTTGCATACACATGTGTACACAAATCCTTGTATACACTTGGCTTCTCAAAAAATAATCTATAATAACACGTTCCTCATGTCATAAAAAATCGTGGGGAAGCACTTGAGACTTTGGCCACATCACCTCAAAATAAGGCATACCTTTTAACTCGATTATTCTAACAATGAAAAATATATGTATCGTGTCATCACATTCTTCTTTTGGTGAGGTATGCTTATTTTTTTTGGATCAAAGATGATGTCAGTGAGTCTTCGATTGGACTATGAACACCTTTACTCTCTAGGTGATATTTTCCCCTATATAATCCTTTTTGTGTTGATCAAATAGTATAACATTTATCAATATAATATTTTTTCTTTCTTCCTAAAAAAATGCATTTACACATTTTTTTTATATTTGGATAACAATTCAAGTTGTCATTCTATTCGGTCATCCATTAATTATTTTGTTTTATGTAAGTCCTTTTAATTTTTTTCTCAAGTAATAAATTTTGATGTGGAAATGCAAAGATCAATTTTTTGTTTTATCAAATTGGTTCTTAATCTTGCATGCATTGTGTGTGAGATAAGAATAGACAACTGGACTATAACATGAGGTTTAAAATGTTTTACAATGCTCAAATTAAATGAAGAGATATAAAATAATCTCTATGCCAAAATTAAGTGATTTATAATATGTTCAAGTTAGGTGATACAAATTGATATCTTTAAATGCACACATAGGTTGCCTTTAACTTTAATACATATGTATCAATCTCTTTGATCTATCCATCTAATTATCCATAATAATATATAAATTGATTTTCCAACATCTCTCTTCATTATGGTCTACTCCACCTATTTTATCCTAGGTAAACTCCAAAATCATAAGCTTCACCTCCTACTATGAACAAGCCTCATGATATTTCATATTGGCTTATTAACACTCTTTCTTTTTTTCAACTCAATCAAACAATTGCAAATATTACTGATTATTTATATTTCACACTCCATCCCCCAAAAAATTTGCTTCTTACTTTCCATTGAATAGCCATTTACGATGAACCCCTATCGACTGATTGTTGTGTGCCTGTACATGCAACTGCTAATTTATTAATAAATCAAATTATGATAATACCCTCAGCCATTCCCCTATAATAACTAGATTGAAGAGGGGTTACTGCACTGTGCATTGCCATGGAGAGCCAGCTGGAATCAGGAGGAGGGCACACCCTCCATCACGCTCTCTTCCAAGACCATCCTTGCTTAAGTTGGGCAGCGCGGTACAAGATCGCCCTCGATATGGCTAGCTCTCTGGCTTCTAACGAAGTTTTCATCCATGCCCATGGTGAGCTTAAACCTTCGGATATTTTATTGCGTTCACAGGAAAGAGAGATGTGCCACGTTACAAAGGGGAAATGTGTTGGGGGCTTTGGAAAGGTCCTCTATGCGCTCATCTCTGGCAAGGAAAACTCCACCACGCCGCCATGGACTGTTCTCGGGGACCGTCGTCGGTTAGGAAGGGAGGAGTACATGGCGTTTCAGGCGGCACTGTGGTTGCGGCGTCATACGATTCCACCGTTACCGTTGCCGTGCCCGTTGCGTAGATATTATATATTTAATGAGGCAGAGGTTGACAGAAGGGTGACGAATGAGATAATGGCGTCGGGCAGAGCAATTGTGCAGCTGGCGACAGCTATTCAGGTCGTAGCCCAGTGCACGCAGGATGACCCCGCTTTGAGGCCCACCATGGCGAAGGTTTACAGTAGTCTAGCAGCTGCAAACAGCTGTGAAATTCCATGGGCTCTCACAGCCGCTGTCTCCATTGGGTTTCCACTGTATCGCTCCTTGGCTGCGTTGGTGTACGTGTTGGTCTTCTTATACATGGGAATTTATAAGTCGTTTGGGCTACGTGTGTATTACTTTCCCTATGCTTGTGCTACGTACAATTCTCCCGCTATTTATGATCCCTTGGACGCTCTCACCCTGCTCTTCTGGCTCTTCGTGCTCAAGTGGATCATGTTGGGGACTTTACAGCATGAATAGACTGGATGACGTGTTGTATTTGGAATGACAGTGATGATCTAAATTGACCAATCGTTGTTCTGGTCTGGCTTTTATTTCTTTCCGTTCCAGATTGTAATTGCAATTCAGTGGAGCACGTTGGTCAGTAAATTTGCCCCTGTGTGTACGTCGAGGCATTTTAGTAGTTAATTATTTATTTAATGTTCACGTTGTTTTCTTAATGAAACTAATAATAATTTTTGTGTTGTGAAGATGATAAATTTGATGTATGATTTGACATGCCTATTTGATATAAAACTCTAGATCTGAAAATATAATTTAATGAACAGACGAAAACATAAAATTATAAACTTGGCGTGGATCAAATAAGTGATAATAGTGAGGAGTTTGTGTTTAAATATGGGCTTGAACTAGCTAGTCTATGGTTCCCTACGCCTTAGACTAGACTCCTTCTTAGTCATATAAAATTTTTGAGACGTGGATGGAGGTGCACACTCTATTTCTTGTGATTGTCACTTGTTGAAACCTCCAGATCTGACTTGCACACAGGAAAATAGGGGAACAATTGTGTTGTATAGGGGCTTTCCTAAGTCAAAGCCCATTTTGGTATTCCTACATCCACAACAATTATTGATGACGATCAAGACGATATACCTTAGGTTAGGAAGAGGCCAAAACAATAGTAATTGATTGAAATGATGAGTAATAAATGAAAATATTACCTTGATTTGAAAACCCTTGACAAAGTGATGTCACACAAGCTACCACAATAGTTGATTGATGGATGTTCTGAATGCTTCATAGACCTACAAAATTTCCGCTCATAAACATAATGGATTGTTGCAACTAGAATGTAGAGGATGACTCGATACATCTTCTTGATTTGGCATGATTGATCATGATAGCTCCTTGCACATAAATTCCTTCGCTCTTCTTGATGTTTTATAAACTTGAATTTGGTTGATGAAAGTATTGTAATAATGCTTCCAATCTTTCCCCTAACTACATTTGACTGATTATAAGATCTTCAATTTTCTCAATATATTTTATAAGTGTTCTTCTAGGATTTCAAATAATAAAATTGCTAGTATTTTTATGCAATTACTCCAATTCTTGAAAATTGAACATCAATGGCTGAAAAATGAAATTAGAAATATAAATAATAAATTATCGTCATAGACATATTCAAGTTTGGATCCAAAAGTGTTGGTCTAGGGCATGGGGTGCCTTAGACCAGATTCCTTTTTTTTGAGATCAAAAGTGTCAAGGGAAAAATATTAAACTCATACTTTCATTTCTCATGATTGATTTTCAAAATGTGTTTAGAAAATGGGTAATTAAATTTATAGTTAGGTCTGGATTTGGCGCAGAATATATCCGGCCCACTACCTTCTCTTGGGCAAACTGCGCATCCAGCATAGATACAGGGACTCATGCAAGCTTTGTAGCATCAAACACCCTTTCTAAATCTAGTACCACAACTACCGATGGTCCCGCATCCTGGGTAGCCAATGAATCAGGCATACCCAATACCTAACTACCTGCTGCCCCAGTAGCAATAGATGCATCCACAAAAATCCCAGGTGCCCTCATACCTTCAAGTAGTAGAATTCCTACCTGCTCACCAAAATCAGTCGGTGACACAACCCGTGTTCTTTCAAAACACCACACTACAACCAAACAGCACCGAAAATGATAGAATCGATGAGCTCATAGAGATGATTAAGAAAATGTCAATCGAGATGATGCACTTAAGAAATCAGAATAACCAACTGCAGATGTCACAAAAGAGCATCCAGGCCAACCTTAATAGGGAAAATCGAGATCACCATGAAAATCGGGACAATCGAGATGCTAGCGCATCAACGGGGCAAAATTATGACAGGAATCAGAATTCGGGTCAGAACTTCGACAGAAGACCCTTTCGAAGACAAAACCGAACATGGAATACATGCCCCAACAATGGTGGCATTCCCACACCTCTTGATCAGCCTAATAGCAACAGTAATGAGAATCGTGCGAGCGAAGTTTACTTGATAGAGGCTGCTTTGTCGGATTGGTGCCACATTTACAAGATGAGTCCCCATTCCAAACTAGATTGTCCAGAATTTCAAACTACAGCTGAGATTTTCCACGTGGAAGTTCAGAATCTAGTCAACAATTCAAGATGCAGGGACATTGTCCCATCCGATCTGTATGATTCTTTGGTGATGGTGTTAAACCAGGACCCTTTCCCAAAGGTGGAATGCAACACCCCCAAACTGGAGAATGCCGATTCAAGCAATCACGATGGAGCAAGAGAGGTAAGTTCTGAAAGCCCTTTATCCCATCTTTTTGATTCAGTAGATAATGGTCCGAAAGATGACAAGGAGGAGGCTAGAGAGGACGAAGTTCAAATGTTTCACCAGCAGACTACCCCTTACAACCGTAGAAATAGACAAGTTGGAGGCAATGCTGGAGGTCCCTTCACAACATCCACCCCACCAAACAATTTCATCACCCCTCCCAATCCGAATGCAAACAATAATCTAGGTTTTCCACATACACCCACACGATATCTTAGCAGAAGTAAATAGCAAAAAATTAACCAAAACCAAGTCGCCAACTCCTCTCAAAATGTTTCCCATGATCAAGAGATTGAATAGTTGGGGCAATATATTGCCGAAGAATTCAAGAAGGTAAAGTTGAGCGTGTCAAATTTTGGACTCCTGAAGGTGCCTGCTGTCCGGAATGCCTTTTTTAGGATGATAAATGGCACTCCATCACAAGAGTCAGCTCAGGAGATTCCGGTGAAGAGGGTCTCCTTTAACGATCAGCCAAGTGAACCAGTGGTTAGGCAAATCTTTAACAGTAATGTTGACCCTTCAGTAGGTCAGTAGACAAACAAGAAGCCCAATAAGGCAGTTAATCATACACCAATCCACAACAAGGGCAGTGAAAAGGATAGAGGCCAAGTCGCTCAGGTGGATGTTTCTGGAGGGTTGTTTCAAAGTAAATTCAAGACTCCTCCCTTTCTGATCACCATCCGTGTCTTCAAAAAGAACCTCCACAATTGCTTGCTCGATTCATGAGCCTCGACTAATGTCATGCCCCTGAGTGTGTGCAAGACACTCGGGATAACGTTAACTCCCTCCTGTCAAAAGGTAACACAAATTGATAAAACTGAAATGAGCATTGTGGGGGAGATTAACAAGATACCCATGCAGGGTGCTGCCAATCCTCGGATTCAACAAACCATTCACATACAGGTGGCCGATATGCTGGATACATATGGTATAATCCTAGGAAGGGATTTCATGAGGGCACTGAACGAATACACCGTGACTGACTACTTACACATGTGGCTGCCATGGAAGGGAATGCCCAATCAAATCCGGATTGACAAAGAACCCGAGATGAAGTTTATGATTACTAACTACAACAGCACAAACGAGGTATTATATGTTGAAACAGGTCTGCAAAACTATTCACCCGTGGCGTATCGGAATGAACAGGAATACCTTGAAGACGAGGGAATGAGTGAGGTTTTCCTCGTACTGTGTAGCCCACCTACTAATTTGGCCAATATTTCTCAGAGCATCGAGATGCTCATCGAATCTGATGATGAGGAGCCGGGAGAGGATGATGGTCTAGGCCTGCTTGATGGTTTCTAGAATTTCATGGAGAAATATGCGCACAACCAGCTCAGTTTGGGAACTCAAATGAACTTCCAGGAGCTCTTTCTCCCTAGTTGGTGCAGGGTACACAATGCTGCTCACTCAGAATTTGACTGCTACTTGTGCCAAACATCAATTGAACATGTTAAAAAATAGGCTACTTCAAAGGATAAAATAGGGTCAACGGTGCGCGAACAAATATGTCCCGTCCTTGTGGTTCCTAAGGCAGACGTTGAAATGAAACCCCCGTTGAAGGTGAAAGTCGGATCCATCAGCCTTGCACTCAAGGATTCTCCTGGATTCTAGATGTTGCACTTTGATGGTTCTAAATCCAAGCACAAAGCTGGGGCATATTTCGAATTGGTTAGTCCCAAAGGTAAATTGTACTTTTCTACTCATAGATTGCAGTTTTATTATACTAACAATGTGGCAGAATACTAAGCTTTGGTCTTGGGCCTCTTAATGGCATTAAGAAAGGATGTCAAGATGCTCCAAGTGTATGGAGAATCAGAGTTAGTCATAAAACAGGTCAGGAGGATTTATTCTTGCTATGATCAAAGACTCACTAACTACAGACATTGCATATGGGATCTACTAGAAGAGTTAGATGCATTCAACATTTAGTTGATTCCACACACTCAGAATCACACTGCCAATGCCCTGGTGTAGGTTGCCAGCACATTACAACCATTGACTGTATTTGCCCTCAAAAGATTTATAGTGGAACTCACTTCCATCCCGTCAGTGCCAGATAATGTGGCCAATTTATAGGTATTCGATGACAACAAGCATAGTTTGGAGTTCATCACTAGCTCAAACGTGTTTGCTACCCAGATAATTGATGAGGTTGAGCCTCAAGAAGCTGACTTGGACATAGAAGGGGTCATCAACCTAAATACCAACACCATCCCCGGGGGAATGGTTCAATTAGAGCGAATCTTCGACGTTGATCAGATCAGAGATCAAGATCAACAAGCTAAAAGGGATACTATCTACGGTCAATGTGACACTCACAACCTAGGAATGGCGGGAAATGCCAAGAATGTGTTCATAGGTAAGGTATGTGGTCCTGAAGAAAGAAAGGGGATTATTGAAGCGCTACGAAAATATCATGATGTCATCACTTAGAGCTATGATGACCTCAAAACATATGACATGTCGATTATCACGCACACTATCCCTCTCAGGCCAAATGCAAAACCATTTTGATAGCGACATCGCCCTGTCAACTCTTTACTAGAGCCAACAATATACAAGGAAGTATAGAAGTTGTTGTCAGCCAGGATCATCTTTTCGATCAGACACTCTACATGGGTAGTGAATTTGGGTCATGTCAGAAAGAAAAACAAAGAAATCAAATTGTGCGTTGATTTCTGCAATCTGAATCGAGCATTAGAGAAAGACAACTATCACATACCCTTGTTGGACGTGGTGTTGCAAGTAGTAAATAGTTCCTTGATGATGTCCTTCCTGGATGGATATTCAGGATATAACTAGGTCATGGTGCAGTATGAGGATCGACACAAGACGATGTTCACCACCAAGTGGGGGACGTTCACATACAAGAGAATTTTGTTTCAACTCATCAATACTTGTGCCACTTTCTAGTGCACCATGGATATTGCATTCAAAGACTTGATTGGTAAGTGCATCATCATCTATATGGATGATTTAGCAATATTCTCAAAGCAGTGGGGTAATCGTGTCGCTGATTTATACAAGGTCTTTGAGAGGTGCCACTCATTTGGGGTTTCCCTTAACCCAAAGAAGTGCATCTTTAGGGTCACTGAGGGGAAGCTCTTGGGACATGTCTTGTCAAAGCGGTGAATTTCTATCGACCCCAAACATATCCAATCCATCATGAAAATCTAGCTACCAAATAGCAAGAAAGAATTAAAATCTTTCTTCAGAAAGATTGACTTTGTCCACAAATTCATCACCGGCTTTGTGGAAATAGTTAAACCACTCAATGTCATGCTGAAACAAGACGCCAAGGTCGAGTGGACCCCCAAAGCGAAACATGCCTTTGGGGAAATCAAGAAAGCAATTGCTGATGCCCTTGTGCAGGTCAGCCCCAACTACCTGAAGCCCTTCTACATTTACTCCTTTTCCTTAGATCATTCTTCTGCCAGTATCTTGACGCAGAAGCATGACGAGGGAAGTGAGCATCCAATTGCTTTCATGAGTTCCCCCTTGAAGGATGCTGAACTATGCTATCATAACGTTGAAAAATAGGCTTATGCCCTTGTTAAAGGAGTAAAGAAGTTTTGACACTATATCTTATGTAGCAAGGTCTTTGCCATAGTTCCCAACCCCGCAGTGAAAAAATTACTTATGCAAAATGAGTTAGGGGAGCGAAGGGCAAAGTGGATTGTGGTGCTGTAGGAGTACGACATGGAAATCCAGCTGATGAAGCCGGTACAAGGGCAGGCACTCACTCGAACAATGGAGAAGGTAGTTATCGACGCTGAACCTAAACTCACGGTACAATAGTACTAGCTGGAGGATGTCTCCCTAGGAGAATGGTATGATGACATAGTGTACTACCTACTAAACCATAAATGCCTGCCTCACTTGTAGGGAGTCCGAACGTGAGCCCTTAGGCTGAAAAGTAGCAGCTATATGTTGCAAGGTGCCATATTATACAAAAAGAATCATGAAGGTATCTACTTGAGATGCTTGGGTAAGGACGAGGTCGATGACGTTCTTAAGGAATTCAATGACAAGTTCGAAACTAGCCATGGCTCAGGTCTATCAAGCACACATCAGATATTGAGAGCTGTGTATTACTGGCCCACTATTTTCAAGGATGCCCATGGCCACATTCGTACTTGCCATGTGTTCCAAACTGCTGCCTCCAGAGAAAGGAACGTGGTTGTCCCACTACAACCTATTCTGGAGGTAAGGCCTTTCATGCAATGGGGTCTCGACTTCATTGGTCCAGTAAGCCTTCCATTGTCTACGGGACATAGCTCCATTCTAACTGCCTATGCTTATTGTAGTAGATGGATGGAAGTAATAACTTGTAGACAATGCACATGTGAAGAAGTAACCAATTTCTTAGAAAGTTTCATTTTGAATCATTTTGGTTGCCCATATGCTCTAGTATGTGATAATGGTCATGTGTTTGCCTCATTAAAATTCACAAGTTGGGCCTTTGGTTATGGCATTGCCCTCAAATTCTCACCTAACTATTACCCTCAAGGCAATGGCCTTGCTGAGTCCACCAAAAATAACTTGATCACTGTGATCAAGAACCTCCTGGACACGAATCCCAAGGATTGGTATACCTAACTCCATTTCACCCTGTGGGAGGACCGCACCCATCACAAGGCTGCCCTAGGGGATTCCCCATACCATTTGGTCTATGGCTTAGAGCTCGTCTTTCCCATACATTTGAAAATCCCAACTCTCGAGTTTATTAATGAATTTTATGGAGGAGATCACAAAGAAGCTTGCCTCATCAAGCTACTACACCTTGAAGAAATACGAGACTGCGCAATCAAAATTTTTGTCAAACATTAGGGCATATTCAAGAGATGGTTCGATCGTTGAAGCAAAGTGAAGGCCTTCCGCATTTTCTATCTAGTCCTTTACTCGGACAAGGCCCACAAAAAGAAAGGTGGACACGTTCAATTTGACAAGCTCTGGCTTGGCCCCTTTCAGATTGCAGAAATCCTTGGAGATAATACCTTTCATCTAAAGACTCTCACTTGTGAAGACGTCTCGTTGCTTTTCAATGGGCAACACCTTAAGCATCACTTCCAGGCTTGAGCTCTTGGGATCTGTCTGTGTAAATACCTATACATAGGTTAGGATAGGTTTCCTACTTTGCCCTTTGTTTTTTTGCTCGTTGTACCGACTATTTTGTCCTGATTTTGGGAAGAGTCTCCCTATTCTATTGTGGTGGTCATGCTTGGCCCAACAAATGGTTTTCCTTGCTATCCACTTTCATGCTATTCTCCAGATAAGCCCTCATTCCCTAGTGCTACCCTCTAAAAGCTCCTAAGCATCGATTTTCAACTTTCAAACTTTGCACTAACCTAGGATGGCTATCTGCTTGAATCTCTGCTCTTATTATGTAACACACAAAACACATTTTAAATAATTCCAATGAATGTTGGGGTGACTACTAGGAAGTGGGGATAAGTGAAAAATCTAAATTTTGTTCCAGTGACCACTACGATTCTCAAGCCCACTATGAACTTCGTTGTTCGCGCAGTTGAACGAAAGAAAAGAGAAATGAAATATCTAGCACAAGCAATAAATAAATGAAAAATAACAACCATATGGGTGTGCGAATATCTCTACCAGGGCTATGGATGTGTGGCTGGCAGTACAGCTATGTTCATGAGGTCATAGCGACAACTCCATCGGGTCTGCAAACTCCTGACTGGTAGTGAAGCAATGTCTAGCTTACTTTTGGGGTTAGATGAACTACGTATTTTATCTCCCCCGACCAGTGGTTACTTGTGCTCTCTCTGAGGAAAGGAAATGAACTCACCATGCACACACCTCCATGATGATATTGCAGTTCGATTCAATCCTACCTTCCTTAATCTATTCTTAGTTTAGCTTTGAAAGTTAGCTTTGGTTTACAAAACCAGAGATCATGGATTCAAAATGAATATTTATCTCTATAACATCGGGAGTGTTCTCCCAATGGAATCTCCATTTGTTGTGCCTATTACACACACACCCCTTTCAGAATGGGGACCCTCTCTTTCCTCTTTTTCAATTTTTAGGTCTTTTTTTTGGCCTCATTTTGTGTGCCCCATTTTGTGTCGTAAAAGGTCAGCGCATTCCTCAAAGTCATGTTTAAACTTAACCAAAATTGCCCCCTTTTGAAATTGTTAAATCTAAGGTTGATTCTGGTTTCCCTTGTTACACTACCTTTCTGGCATCCGCTACATGCTCCAAGCCCGAACATTCGGGTTTCCCCTTTTGGATTTCCATCTGGGTTCTCCCCTTTGAAATGGCATCGGCTTGACGTCCTTTTGGACCCTGGAATGCGAATCCCGGATTTCCCTTTTTCGAATTCCATTTGAGTTTCGCTGTTTCCAATGGCTGTGGTTGGACAGCTTCCCGACCGCCAGACTCTAGGTCTCCTGGCGTCGTTTGTGATTCAAACCCACCAACTTTCGGGTCACCGTACAATTGCATTTAATGGATGCATTGATGGCGGTTTTAGCTATTTACAATAATTTTCTGGTTATCATTATCAATAGTCTAAGTGATAGAAAATTTTGAAGAGCTCTCGGCATCCCGAAATTTTCCGCCCAATAGTGCGAGTGCTTTTTTGACGTTTCTTGTGCATCCGACAGTTTGTTCTTCAGGATTTTGAGACAGGTTTCTCGTCTGTGTGCCCTATATTTTCTTTTGTGAAATTCCATATTTTAATGCATGAAAATATAAAGCTGGGTTTGAAACTAGGTAAATAGCTACCCTCCCCTAAAAACCCATGTTTTAGAATACTGAAAATCGATCGTTTAGGGCCCTCAAACTCAATACGAGACCTAACCTTGCTACGGCCGTTCTCCGAAACAGTCGTCAGTGCCTCTCGGGCCTAGTCTTCCTGCAATTGTCTGTAAAACTCTAAAGCTGAACATTGAAATTCATGCGACAAAGTTCCTTCCAGACCTTGGCCTCCGGATTTCCCCTCACGAGTTTTCGTGTCACATTCATCGTTCCAAACGGCCGTCCTGGGACGCCTTCCCAAACTTCGGACCTCAGCTACACAACGTTCGCATCGAACTCAAAATAACAAAAAAAATTGAACTATCCTCAGGATTAGACACCTGAAATTCCTTTCCCAAGATTCCTAAGCAACTGCGCCCTTCCGAACGGCCTATCCCGAGCATCCTCCCGGACCTCGGACCCCGACCACGTGAGGTCAGTTCCCAAATTCGAGAAGAAACCAACCTTCAAAGTCGAGCCAGAACTCCCCTCCCGAGATTCTATCTTTAGGATTTCGTCTTAAATTCATCATCCATAACGACAATGGTTTGATAGCTTCTTGGATCCCAGATCCCGATGCTTCATCCTCTGTCCCAAACACCTAAATGATCCAGCATCCGAGTGATTTCCAGATTCCAACCTCTGGAATTCCGTGTCGCATTCGCCGTTCCAAATGGCCATCTTCCCGACTCTTGGACCCCGATCCGCTACCTGCCAAAACCAAATTTCAAGTGAACTCTTGGGCCCGAGTTCTTTCCAGATTCTGACCACCAGAATTCCCCTCACCTGATTCTGTTCCACTGGCACCATTCTAACGGTCAATTCGGGACAACTTCCTGACCTTTGGGTCTCGATCCTCTGTTTGCCACCTGAACATCCCGAGTCCTCTGACCTTCTCCGGAGACTGCGTTCTGGATTTCCTTCCTCGGATTGCTGCCCCCATATTGCTGTTTCCAACGGCTGTCCTGCATCTGATGCTCAAACTCCCAAATGAAGGATCAAATGACCTCAAAATCCAAAATAGATTTCGACCCACTTTTTAAAATTAGGCCCTCCTTCACACCAACCTTCAATTGACCAAATCCAACATTAGGAAATGCCTTTGGGAGTTGCATCCTCAATTTTCCCTTTCAAATGACATTTTGCTAAGGGAATTCTGACCCTAGGAACCCGGATTTCCTACCTTGCTTTCTAATGATGAAATATCAAGTTTTGCATGCTTATTGAATATGAATGATGATTGTAGAGCTAATATTAACATGCAGGGACTTGTCCGTAGCTATTTTGTCATGTTTATGGTTATTGATTCATGTCTTTTGTGCAGGATTTATGGAATCTAGTCCAGAGACTTATGGTGCCTCCAAGTAGAAAGGGAAAGGAATAGACAAGACACCTCGAGGCAAGGAGGACAAGCACTTGATAAAGTACAAATTCCAAGGGGTCCCCATACAGTCCAGAGATACCTATCTCTAGAGAGATGTCACAGATACCAAAATCAGCCAGGTCGATGTTGACAAATTCATATAGAGCGTCAGGATGAACCCCAAGACCGAGAACGCAAAATTGATAAAGAGCAGCAAAATTGCTAAGGGTGCAGGTTTCCTACCGGCCTTATTGGCCCCGAAACTGGTAATGGCATGCATGGATGCATATCAAGAGGAGACCTAAACTATAGTGGACAGGGATAGAAATATCCTAGCAGACATGTCCTCGTCAGGTATAACAACAAATTTCCACATTCCTACCTTCAAAACCATGGAGACCCCCGTGATAGAGGAATGCAAGGAACTATAGGAGTAGGATCCACTAGGGTGCAAGAAGCTAATCAACCAGTATTGGTTAAAGGACAAGCAGGGTAGTGCTGGTAAGCTGCCTCAGGAGATTTTCCACAGCGATTTCTTTGAGGATTACCATGACCTCATAACTCTGCTAAGCCGAATAATGGCCCTTCCAGCTACGATCTTCTTCCAGGAATGGATGTTCTACTTCATAGAGCCGATTCTCCACGGCGATGGTGTCACCTTCTATTGGGGAGAGATAATCACTGACTGCTTCCACGAGTAGTTTACGACCGTGAAGAAGACCTCCTAGTTCTTCATGACCTCCTACTTGGTGTATTCCCTTACTGATCGATGGCATTATCAGGGATTGATGGTGGCACCTAGTGACCCACCGGCGGTAGAGCTCAAACCTTATGATAAATACCCTCAGCTGCAATTCTAAAACATCAAGAGGGATTACTGTCAAGTGAATGATGCGTTCATCGCCCACATCATCTGATCCCTAGTAAGCGACTTTCAAAGGAGATTTTCTCATAGTGCCAAATCCCTCCTCAGGCAATATGCATTCCTCTACATTCAATTCCCAAAGTTCACCTACATGCGGGCTCAAGGATTTATGGAAATGCCAAACAAGCTGCCCGGGTACCCCAACAACTGGATTATTCTATTGGAGTTGACCCGACAACTACGACATATTCATAGCATCCTGAGCGATAAATATTTGGCAGGCCTATCCTATCCCATTGGGGTTGGCCAAGGAATATACAACATTCATGTGTGGGATATTCAGAGAGGGAGTTGGCCAAGTAAAACTTTCATCAATACATAGCTCAACCTCGAATGGACCTATATGGAGACATCTAGAAGGCACTAGGATGAGAGTATGCCCACCTCCACAACATTGAAGAATTTTGGGCCAACTGCAAGGATGATCTTGAGGTGTGGTTGAGGCAGTACATGTGCATGACTACCATTTATGTGCAAAGGATAAACTTGTGTCCAGTCCTTGACCAGCTTGAGGAGGATGAGGACACGGTGATCGATCCAGGCTACAATGCAATCACCAATTTTATGTTGCCTACGATTGATTGGAGTGAACCAGAGCTTGATGACATCAGCATACTCACTCAGCTTGTTGAGATTCGAACAAGGCCATGGATCAACCGCAAGGTAGCCCAGTTGAAGTAGTAGGGAGTCACCTTAACATTCAAGGAATTAGAAAGTGAACCGATTGGCTCTGATGGAGAGGCAGCTACCACTGCAACTGAGGAAACATCTAACATGCCACCGTCGATCAAGACCAGAAAGAGAAAGGAGGCCAATGAATAGTTGCAAAAACCAAAGGTCTATGCTCACAAGGCTTTTGAACCTGAGCCTTCCAAGAAAAAGAGAAAAACAATAGGGAGCATGGTGATGACTGCAATGCCCAAGGCTCCACCATGCATAGTAGGGGGAGAAGGATCTAAATTTTTGAGGTCTCCTCCTACTATGGTCACTGCTGCTACTGCTGCTATCCCCGCCCCACTTACTTCGCTTGTAGTTTGCGCTTCCTCCCCACCTGCGAAGGACATCTCTGTCCACCTTGCTTCCACTCCACCAATCTTGTAATTTATTCTTACGGATTCATCATTTGCCACGATGATAGGGAAGGGTTGGATGGAACACTCACTGTTCCATGCTCTGGATCCCTATTTACAAGATCTCCTTGGTGTCTTTCTTCACCAACTGAACCTTTAGGATCTTCCTCATATCTAACTACCCATGGTTCTCCTAGCCAACCCCACTATCATGACAATTCAACTTCCCAAGTCAAACTTAGTGCACTAGCACCTATTCTTCCCTTAGCCCTTAATCTTCCCTAAAGGCCAATTGCTCCCAACTCTCATTTTTTTCTTTGCAGGGGTGTAGAGATGTTTCTCCTAGCTTCACACTATCCTCCTAGAGTTTTTGAAAGTTCACCAAACCCTCATCCAGGGTTAAAAAGGCTACTAGCCTTTGAGCCCAATTAGGCCTCCAACTCTAAAAAATCCAGTTGGTTCTCCAAACTTTCCCAAAGCACCTTGAATCTTTTCTATGGAATCATGGTCCTAATACCCATCCCTCAAATAGTCTGGAGGTCTTAATTCTCACCTGACCGTACATAGGCCGAACCTTCCAATTTAGCAAAATTTAGGTCTTTTTGAACTGTGTTTTCAAACTGTGAAAGGTTTTATCTCATCAAATAGGTTGGTGAGGCTTCCTCCTTCTCAATTAGCCTTGGCAAGGCATTAACCTACCCTCTCCACAGTGTGCTCTGCCTAGAGATTGTCACCCCTGCACGTTGAGTGCCTTTTCTACTTTGTCTTCCCTAGCCAGGCATTGTCAAGCTTGCTTAGGACAAGACCTTCTTCATGCCTCCGGGATTCCTATCAACACCTAAACCTAATCTATTTACAACCATGGAGTCTGGCCTCATTCCCCAAAATCCTGTACACTAGGTACACTGGGAAAGAGAACTAGAACCCTATTCTTGATAGATTGCCAGTCAAATCAGCAATTCAAAAGAACACAAAACAACTACCAAACACACCCACAAATTGAGCACACACCCTAAATACTACCACATAAGCTTAGATAATAGTACACACCACAACTTACAACATTTGATAGAGCCATGATTGCTCTTGACCACTGAAATTAAAGAAAACACAAAAAATTAAGCAATTCTTCTCACTGTCCACACTTAGCAAACATGAATTTTCAAAAATTACAGAGCTTCCAACCTTTCACATAGAACGAGGCATTCCCTATATAGGTCAAAAAAGTAATACAATTTCCCCTTGGTCAGACACGTTGGTTACAAAGTGGTAAAGGTGTAAAATGTTCCATTTTGCCAATTTTTGCAAAGAAAACTAGGAAAAGTGAGTTTCCAAAATCATTAAACCTTTCCCCTCCTTAACTTACTGATCACTCCTGAACAAGGCATATTATTAAACCTCTAACTCCATTCCAATGGTCAACATGACCTTCATGGAAATACAATAAAACAAAATGCATCCTAGACTTCTTCCTAATGCCTAGTGTTTCCTAAGTGCTCCTGCACCATTTTCCCCCTCTACACAAACTGTAAGTAATGTGAGGAGAGAGTAGAGAGACATCTATGCTATTCTTCTTGCACTGAGCTTCATCCACCCATGTAGGCTCAGATTCATGCTTGTTCTTCCACTTGACAAGATGCTCCATGTACACTTTGTGTCTTGTAGATTTCTTTACCCTTGACTCCAAGATCTTTTCTGCCTGAAGCTTGTCTTGAATAGGTAAGGGTATGTTTATTACATCTTTGAAGATCTCATTATTGGTCTGATCCAAGTCAGTGGCTGATCCCTTGTATCTAATCAAATCAGCTATATTGAAAACTGGTGAAATTCCCAAATCATCAGGTAACTCCACCTTGTATGGATTCTTCCCATACTTGGCTAATATCTTGCATGGTCCCACCCTTTTCATCTATAATTTGGTTGATATACCCTTCTGCAACCTTGATTTTTTAAGATGAACCATGACCTAATCTCCTACTGCAAATTGCAAATCCCTTCTTGACATATCTACCTTGTCTTTCAACTTTTATGTAGCCTCGGTGACTGCCCTCTTTACCTGCTCTTGAATCTATTTCATGGTTTGAGTGAAGTCTTCTGCATGACCACTCCTATTCTCCATAGCTCCTAGATCCTTGAGCTCACATATACCCCTTGGGTGCATTCCATACACAACCTCAAAAGTACTCTTCCCTCTGGTCCAATTTACACTATCATTATAGGCATACTCAACTTGTGAGATTACCATATCCCAAGTCTATCCATATTCTTTGGTTAGATACCTTAGTAGGTTACCTAGCACTCTATTAACCACCTCTATTTGACCATCGGTCTGAGGATGGTGTAGACATGCAAAACTAACATCATGCATCCAATTCTGCTATTAATCAATTAAAGCAATATATTGATTAATTTCCTAAGGTTCATTAAATAAATCAAATTATTTAATCCTTATGTTCTTTTCATTTGATTTAATAAATCAAACTGATTTAATCAAATGTCAAATCCCTAAAATGCCCTAAGTTAATTAATCTAAATTAATTAACTTCTAATCATGATTATCATTCTCTAGCTTTTGGCTCAACTAGAGTCAAATCCAAACTCCTAACTAACCCACCCACTTGCACCAATAAATCATTTATTTGATTTATTATTTCCTCTAATTACATTCAAAATAGAATCAAAATGGAATATTCTTCCAATTTGAATCTTCCCCCCAAAAGGGACTTGTCCCTTCCAACAAGGTTTTAAATGCTATTTGTACAAGTCAAACATGGCATTTATTGCACCTTTCATCCCCCCTAAACATGTCATTTCATTCAAATTTGAATTTGAAATTGGCACATTGGCCAAAAATTGCACATTCCTCACCCTCTCACACTTTGACAAGTGGCATCTTGTCATTGGATCATTAATGATCCCACATTCATCCAAATCTATCACTCTTCCTAATCTTGAATCTATAAAATGCAAAGCATTTCAACATAAATCATCTACAACACAACAACATATTTTCATGCAAGGTCATTCTCTTCACTTGAGAATCAATCTTGTTCTTCATTATCTACACACATTTTGAAAGCATCTACATTATAGGCAACTTGAGTTCAAGCATCTCATTGTCTATATCATCATCTTGGCAATCTAAGCTTATCAAGGATTGCGAAAGGGCAGCTTCCTACACAACTAAGTTGCACCAATCCACTATGGGATAGGAATGATTCATATTTTTTCATTGTTCTTATTAGTTGCATTGTTTAACATGATTCTATATTTCATAGGGATGTTTAAGTTTGCTGATTTAAACTAACTTTTATGCTAACAACATGAAATTGTTTAAGTCTAAATATGCAGATTTTGGCATCAACACCTCTTGAAGAAGAACTACAATCTGATATCTCACAAGATCAAGCTAAAGATATCAATCAAGCATTCATCCCACATATGGAGGATCCTATCACTTATGAAGTTGGATCACTTACCTTTCTTAGAGCAAGCTATCTCGTCAATAAAGAAGCTGACACTTTTGAAGGTCCATGATAAAGCAGAGAAGGAGCAACACCTTGTTTCCAAGGGGAATCATATCCTATGGCAAATAAATTTTTTCAACAGATGAATTATCAAGGCAAAGGATTAGGCCTACATGAATAGGGTATCCTAGAACCAGTGCAGATTTTTGGAAATCCTAAATGTCAAGGCCTTGGTTATTCAACAATCAAGGGATCTCAACATATCAGTAATACTATCACCAAACTGGGGGAAACTTCATCTCGAGCAAACGTCAACATAGGTAGCACAAAGAATCCTTATGATAAAACCAATGCCAATACTACAACCCGCCATATCATGAATCTTCATCCACCCATCACCCCATCCATGAGTTGGGACCAACATCAAAAGAAAGACTTGAATCGAAGCATGAATAATGCTATCAAAGAAAAAGAAGCTAAGAAGCATATTGGACAAATCAAATACATATGGATACCAAAAAATACAAAGAAAAATTATCCCTATCAAACTCCATCAGTCAAAGAAACTATGGGGAAAAATAAAAAAGGGGCAAGTATCCATCCAAGATGTCCACAAAGGAAAAAGCAGGCTTCTCAAGCAACATACAAAGTGTATCAAGAGGTTGGTCCTAATCCCACATACACTTCCGTATCCACCCATTATTGCTCATCTTCCCAAGTTTGGAGAGTCAAAGGTTCCAAACCATCAACCAATCCATATTTTATCCCTAAACACACTCCATCCATGCCTCCACGCATAATATCCAATTCTCACATTGACCATGTATTGGTAGTGACCCTTCATCATAAGGATTCAAAAGGCACTCTATTGAGATGTGTGCACAAAGACAAAGTTAACTTGGGTATCAGCAAAGTAGAACAAATTTCTCAAAAGTTACATTCAAGTGCACATATCTTGGCAAGACAACTTCTACAAGTAGGATATCGATGTCACGTTATGACAGGAGAATCAACATCAGCACCACCAAGTGGTTCAACATCAGCTTAAAATCTCTCAAAAAATACAAAAAAATTAGAAAAAGTCCGGAAAAAATGGTTACCTTGATGAAAACCTAGCAAAAAAGCATCTTGGTGACAACAAAAAAATAAAAATAATACAAAAAATCCAAAAAAATCAAAAAAAGGATTGAAAATAGTAAAGAAACAAAATCGTCCTCCAGCGAAAACCATTTCGGTGGCACTTTGGACAGGTACCATGATGAAAACCTGGCAAATAGGCATCATGTGTAGAATCGAGCATCTACGTGCGCCAGTTCAGGAGAAAGAATCTTATCGCATCCATAATGAAGCCAACGTTCCATCCATATCATTCGTTCATCCATGAACCATTTATCCAATCCATTTTCCATCTGCATCCATTCTCCAAGTTATCTTGATCTTGGAAAATTTTGGTGCATGCTTTACACTTGTTAATGGTAAACATCTTGACATGGGTCATTTTCATTGATCCCATCCTATCCAACATTATCTGAGCCTTGAAGCATTATCTGAGTGAGCATTCCTTTGTTCGAACACCCTTATCTTATCGCCAGATAATCCATATCCATTCGTCCAAGAATCCACCCATGGTCGTTCAAACATTGCTAGACACTGGGGGAAAATATTTACATCTTGCTTCGAGAATAAATCTTGATGTATATCATCCAACTTATGTGGTGATCCGAACATTGGTAAACAAGAAATCAAATTGGTTAAAGAATTTGTGAGCACGAATCCAGATCACTAGCCCATGGCATATTTTGACAGGAAGACATTCCTTATCAAGCTTTATCTATCGCCGAACATCAATTTGAACAATCCATATCAGTTGCATCTATTGTGTACTTCAATGTCACATCAAAATCATCAAAGCTATTTTATTCCAAATCAAGCTTCATCAATCTTGATCAATCGAACCCAATCAATCATCACCTTGTTTGACCTAACACACTTAGTCAAACTATCATCTTGTGCACGAGTTTACTCTAGGATAACACAACTTCCTTGGGTTTACAAGTTCATTATCATCACTCTATTTGACTTAACACACTTAGCCAAATTATCAAATCCATAATCACCTTGTTTGGCTTAGCACACCTAGCCAAATTATCCTTTTTGTACGAGTTTACTCTGGGATAACACAACTTCATGGAACTTACGAGTGCATTATCACTTTTATTTGACTTAACACACTTAGTCAAACTATCAATCCATCAATTTGATTGATCAACATTAAGCTTGGTTTTCAACGAAATCCAAAATAGAGCACTTATATCATCACGTATCCATATCCAAATTGTCAAAATCATGCGAAAATTCAAAAACATTCAAAACTCATCAAAAATCCAAAAACATTCAAAAAACTCATTCAAAAATCCAAAAACATCCAAATCATTTAAAAAATCCAAAAACATGTCGAAATATTGGAAAATCTTCAAAATTCATCATTTAGTCTTGTCTGTCTTTCACCTTGTCGAACTACGTCATCTCTAAGCTTGAACATAGGTAAGGTTGATCTTTGATCATCCCCCGAGATGGTTAGGTTAGTCCTTTATGCGTCCGCCGCATTGGCATCCGTTTGCCCATCGTTTAGGCATCCATCGCAATGGCATTTGTTTGCTTATCTTTTTTACATTTAAGTAATTCTTTATGCGTCCATCGCATTGGCATCCATTTGCCCATCCTTTAGGCGTCCATCACAATGGCATTCGTTTACTTATCTTTTTTACATTTAGGTCATTCTTTATGCGTCCGTCGCATTGGCATCCGTTTGCCCATCCTCTAGGCGTTCATCGCAATGGCATTCATTTGCTTATCTTTGTTACATTTAGGTTAGTCTTTCAGGCATCCATCACATTGTCAATCTGTTTGCCCATCTATCTTTTCATTGAGTCAGGTTTGTCATCCGAACTATGTCGTCTCTGAGCTTAAACATAGGCAAGGCCATCCTTGATCGGCCCCCAAGACACAAAATGCCAAAAACATTCATAAAATCTTGAAAATACCAAAAACACTGAAAAATCTTTAAAATACCAAAAATAGCCTCAAAACATTTAAAAAAACCAAAATGGTGCATCCATTTCATCTCGCTTTCACCCGTAATTGTCATCACTCATAATAAAGTCAATCATCGCTTTCACCCTTTGGTGAGTTAGTCAGAAGCAAGTTTAGCAGGTTCCAAAGTGAACGCCTTATCGTCAAAGTCTTAAGTCTAGAGCAGTAAGCAAGCAAGTTGGTCAACTCAGAGTATCAATAGCTTATCACCCAAATCAGTCTCACCAAAACCCTGATCACTACATGTCCTAGGATGAAGCTTTCCGGCGATGGACATAAGCATCAGGTACCCCACAGTCGTTTAGCCTTGGCTAGTGGTATGAAGAACATTAGCTTGTTTGTTTACATTATTTTGGTCTTTTTAGACTTATCTTATTTTGTGCTCATTCCAAGGACCTCTCGATGATGCCTAAACAAAACTGGTTTAGAGAGAAAGGAATGGGGCAATGATCATTATCTTTTTATCTGTTGTGCTTGTTGGATGTTCTTGTAAAATAACTTGGTGAATACTTTCTTTGTTGAGTCCATCCTAGCAAGGTTTTCGTATGTCAAGTGTGAACAAGATCACTCCTATCCGATTGCCGAGTCAAAGTCCATCACACTAGGCGCAACGCCATCCTGGTTCTTAATACCTTGATGCATCACACCTATGTGTGTTATCAAACATAAAGAAAGTTACGCTCTTTATCTCCCATTCCTGGATAAGCAATACATCATCATCTTTCATCATCATCTCTAATAAAGTTGGCTTGTTGAAATTCTGCATCTTCTTGGATTCAAGGGTTGATCCCTCTCATTCTTCTACCTTCTTTCACGCTAACATAATCATGCCACATTCATCTCACATGCATTGCATGTTTAAAATAATATAGATTTGTTTATTTTAAGCATCTTCCAGACATCTCATTTTCATCATCATTATCATATAGATCATATAGTCTCGCAACCCATACATCCATTTTGAACCTCTTTGTCACAAGATCCACCTCAAATTGAATCTTTTTGCTCGATCTCTCGGGGGGCCAATGTACTAATGCACTTATTTTCGCTGGGGCATTTGAAAAAATCAGAAACTCTTTAAATTTCGATGTCGGCAGCATCATTCTTTAAACCAATGCAACGAGTACATTGCTTCAAAGAGGGGCAAAATGTAGACATGCAAAACTAACATCATGCATCCAATTCTGCTATTAATCAATTAAAGCAATATATTGATTAATTTCCTAAGGTTCATTAAATAAATCAAATTATTTAATCCTTATGTTCTTCTCATTTGATTTAATAAATCAAACTGATTTAATCAAATGTCAAATCCCTAAAATCCCCTAAGTTAATTAATCTAAATTAATTAACTTCTAATCATGATTATCATTCTCTAGCTTTTGACTCAACTAGAGTCAAATCCAAACTCCTAACTAACCCACCCACTTGCACCAATAAATCATTTATTTGATTTATTATTTCCTCTAATTACATTCAAAATAGAATCAAAATGGAATATTCTTCCAATTTGAATCTTCCCCCCAAAAGGGACTTGTCCCTTCCAACAAGATTTTAAATGCTATTTGCACAAGTCAAACATGGCATTTATTGCACCTTTCATCCCCCCTAAACATGTCATTTCATTCAAATTTGAATTTAAAATTGGCACATTGGCCAAGACTTGCACATTCCTCACCCTCTCACACTTTGACAAGTGGCATCTTGTCATTGGCTCATGAATGATCCCACATTCATCCAAATCTATCACTCTTCCTAATCTTGAATCTATAAAATGCAAAGCATTTCAACATAAATCATCTACAACACAACAACATATTTTCATGCAAGGTCATTCTCTTCACTTGAGAATCAATCTTGTTCCTCATTATCTACACACATTTTGAAAGCATCTACATTATAGGCAACTTGAGTTCAAGCATCTCATTGTCTATATCATCATCTTGGCAATCTAAGCTTATCAAGGATTGGGAAAGGGCAGCTTCCTACACAACTAAGTTGCACCAATCCACTATGGGATAGGAATGATTCATGTTTTTGCATTGTTCTTATTAGTTGCATTGTTTAACATGATTCTATATTTCATAGGGATGTTTAAGTTTGCTGATTTAAACTAACTTTTATGCTAACAACATGAAACTGTTTAAGTCTACATATGCAGATTTTGAAATCCTACAGATGGTAAGCTGATCCAAAAGATAGGTTAGTGCCTAATCTACTCCATAGAGTCTTCCAAAAGTGACTCATGAATTTTACATCCCTATCTAAAACAATACTTAAAGGAAATCCATGGATCCTTACAACTTCGTTAAAGAAAAGGTGAGCTATATAGCTAGCATCATGAGTGGTTTTGCAAGGAATAAAGTGACTCATCTTGCTGAATCTATCCACCATAACATACACACTATCAAAGCCAGTCCTGGTCTTAGGGAGTCCTACCACAAAATCCATGCTCACACACTCCCATGGTCTGTTAGAAATGGGTAAGGGTTGATATAGGCCAACATTACTAGCTCCTCCCTTAGCTTTCATACACACAACACATTTCTCCACATACCTCCTGACATCTCTTGGCAACTTAGGCCAATAGTAGAACCTTTGCACTAGTTCTAATGTCTTATTGATGCCAAAATGTCCACTAAGACTACCATTATGCTTTTCCTGAATGAGGTTTTCTCTCATTGACCCTTTTGGAACACATAACTGATTCCCTTTAAACAACAATCCACTTTGCAAAGTATACTTTGAGTATTGGCTATGAAAATGATTCTCAAAGTTAGAACATACCTTGTAGGCCTCTGAGAAATGTTCATCCTCCCCATAGAGATCCTTGAAGTTCTCTATTCCAATGCTCTTGATCTGTATCTCTTGGACTGTGATGGAACTTCAATTTTTTGAGAAAATTAAGCTAGGGTCTTAGGGTTTCAAATGGTAATCTTAACTATGGATCGGTTAAAACCCTCTTGTTATGTTTTTTTGCAGTGACCTGCTACCATGAAGAAATGGTCACTTAAGTGAGGTTTCATCCCTCTCAGGTCGTGCTTTACCGGCCCTATTTCACCTGATTCGCCGGTATTTTTGGTGTAATGGCCTATGTACTACACCACCGAGAATTTCAATGCGGGCCCCACTTGGATGTTCTATCTGAGGGCTGATGAACCGTCCGATCACAAGATTGGATCTTGACCGCTTCTCGCAGACCTCACATGTTTTTTTGCTTGCGTCATCAAAGTGGTGCGAGGTTTATGAGATGTCGCCACATGGCATGAATGGATGAATGGGTTTTCTTCCCAAGGTGTTGGATATGACATGGGGCCATCGTTTCATTGATAATAGCCATTAATAGCAGGGTAATTATGGTTTGTTGCACACCTTGCACGAGTGGAGTAAATATCTGGAAGGGTGTTGCGAGGTCTACGAGGGAGTGGCACGTGGATTTTCTTTTCTTGCCAGTGGGATTATATGGGTCCCACTATGTGGTTCGGGTCTATTTTTCTGCAGGTTTTGATTGGATATGTTTTCTGAAGGCATTGATGTGGATCGTCAATATCCATTGACTTGATCTCAACCTTCTATTTGATAGAGTGTCTCCCGAATCGACGGTTCATTTACAAGGAAGGGGTGTGTGAGTTATCCATGTGGCATGTATTACTTGGCTCTTACTCATGTCATTAATGATATAGGTTTTTCTTTTCCTGAGGATCTTTACCTGATTTCCTCCTACGTGTGAATAGTGCCATCCTACTGAGGGAATTCATGGTTATCTAGATCATTAACTGTGTGAGTGCTTGAATTTCCTTCAATTAATTGTACCATTCATACTGGCTTATTCTATAAATGTTGACTAAATGGTGCAATCAACATCACATTCTCTTGTGTCTGTGTAGTAAGGTTCTTCTTTTGTTTGTTGTTGCACTATGTTTCTATCATGAATAAATCAGTTAAGCGAAGGAGTGTGAGGCTGGCTTCACAGTCATGAAGAATTTTGATTCTCCCATGTCTCACAAGGATATTATTGGAAACACTGGGAAGAGGCTAGTACATTGTTCGTCCCCGATAATCATCTTGGATTTTGATGAATTTGAGATTGATTCTGATTATCGGTACTACTTGGCTTCCTTGGTCGACCTTATGGGAGTGGACGAGGAGGTTCTGGTAATTGAGCCAGTATCTGCATTGACATTGGGTCTAGTTGTTTGGGGATGTGCTCACAAGGTTGGTAAGGAGGAGGTGGTGCCATCGCTGTCGTAGGCTCAAACTCGGAGCGGTTGCTTGTACCAAGGCCGTGTTGCTTCTTGATGATTACTATCGGTGGGTCTGTTGGACATGTCTTCTCTTGTTGTTTTATCATGTGGATGTGGACATGCGTGTGCTTTGCATGAAATTTTGTTTCTCGACTGGTTATTTCATAACCATTTTTGATTCCTTTGTTCATGCATGGTATCATTATGACAAGGAATGTAAATTTGAATTTCATTTTAGTGTTGAATTGCAATTTTGTGTCACAAGGTAGCCTAATTCTTGTTGCTCTCCTATTCTATAAAGGATATTTCATGACTCATTGTGAAGGGTCAAAAAAATTTTGCAGTCCAAAGTCTGGAAGTTATACAGTCCTTTTTATAGTTAAAATGTTATGAACATTTTGTTTAGGAAATTATCCTGGGTTGGGTTTACATACAGATTAGTGTGATATGCTTTTAAATTACTAATATTGAAACAAATCTATAAAATTAAGATGGTTTGCTCTCCTGTGTGTGTACCATGGATTATGAATAGATTAATCAAGGGTTTATCTATTTAGTTTCAATAGTTAATTCAAAATGTAATTAGTTTTCTTGCCTTAGCTCAAAGAGTTAATCAAACGCTTGAAGAGTCGATTACATGTTTGTGGTTGTATATGCCCAGTATGCTTGAAGAAGTACCATCTTAGTATGCTAAATTGTCTCATGATAGTAATGTTATATGAGATAGGTTCATCGTATCAGAATTTTGTTTTGTATGACTCTATTGCCGAATGGATAAAGCCCTGGATAATGTTTGTGTCATTTTATTAATTCAAGACTGTAAGTTCTAAGCAGGGATATCCAAATACTAAACATAAAACACTTGAATACAACCTTTTTCTCCTTTGGGAGGTATTGTAACAAGTAAGTGGGTCAATTCTATTACTCTTTAGCACTGGTAGTCATTCTCAGGTCTACCGAAACCGTGAAATGATCATTATCCCTTTGAATATGTAGTTATTGTAATATGTATATAGGAAGTGTTCTTCCCAGTCATGACACATTCATGTGAACATGTTTAGGTTTACCCACCTTGGTCCTATAGAGCCAAAAGTGCAAGAGAAGTCAGTCCTTTACTGACTCTCATTAGTTGGCCATTAGTGGTTGTAGTTGTCCTTGATAGGGGTTGGCTACCTCTTAGATACCTGCAACCTCTACATGGATTGTATTTTAAACACCAATAGACTGTCAGCAATCTTCTACTCAATGCATCTTCTACCTTGTTCATTTGTCCCTTCTTGTGCTTGATGGTGAAAGTAAAAGCTTGGATGTACTCCATCCACTTCAAGTGTCTATTGCTCAACTTCTCTTGGGTGTTGATATAACTAAGTGTGTGATTGTCAGTAAAGACTACAAAAGGTAGTGCCTCCACTTCCTAAGTGACTAAACCAAAGCATAAGGTTCTAGATCATAGGTAGAATACTTCTTCTTGGCTTCATTGAGCTTTTCACTAAAGAAAGCTATGGACCTGCCCTCTTGACTAAGCACTCCTCCTATTGCAACTCCACTAGCATCACACTCCATAGTAAATAATTTCTCAAAGCTTGGAAATAAGAGAATAGGTTGAGTTACCACTTCTTGTTTCAGTTTCTCAAACCCTTTCTCAGCCTCTTGAGTCCACACAAACTTAGTTTTCAAACCACCCTTAATTGTCTCTAGGACTGGTGCACATATGCCACTAAATTTTCTTATGAATTTCCTATAAAATTGAGCCAATCCATGGAAACTTCTTACCTCAGTCCATGTGGTTGGTGTAGGCTAGTTTAGGATAGATTCCACCTTGCTTGGATCCATTTTCAATGATCCTTGGGACACTACAAAACCAAAATATACAAGTTCTTGTTTGAAAAACTCACACTTTTCTAGGTTGATGGCTAGCTTCTCCTCTTGTAATCTTCTAAGAACGAACTCCACATGCTTTAGGTGTTCTTCTGATGGCTTGCTAAAGATGAGTATATCATCAAGATATACCACCACAAATAACCGTGTAAAGTCCATGAGCACTTTTTTACGAGCCTCATGAATGTACTAGGGGCATTAGAGAGGCCAAATCGCATAACTCTCCACTCATACAACCTATATGTTGTCTTAAATGTTGTTTTCCACTCATCTGCATCCTTGATTTTGATCTGATGGTATCCAATTTTGAGATCCAACTTGGTGAAGTACTGAGCTCCTCTAAGATAATCCATCAAGTCTTCAATTCTAGGAATAGAGAACTTATACCTGATTGTGATCCTATTTATTACTCTAGATTTAGTGCATAATCTCAACTTGCCTCCTTTCTTGGTTGCTAAGACCACCAGTACTACACATGGGCTGATGCTCTTCCTAATCAAGCCTTGATCCAACAACTCCTGCACTTGTCTAGCTACCTCTAGATTTTGATCTAGTGTAAGCTTATAAGCTGCTTTGTTAGGCAATGATGCTCTAGGTATGAAGTCAATTTGATGACTAGTGGCCCTTTTAGGAGGTAAAGTTGCAGTTGCACCATCACTTACTATGTCCTTATACTTCTCAAGCAAATTCTGGACTGCTCCGGGTATGAGTGTTTTTTCAGCCTTGTCTTCTTCTTTGGAATGCAACATGATCACATAACCTTCACCCCCTTGATGTAGGTTGTTAAGGAACTCCTTGCCACTACTTAGCAAAACACTTGCTATCTTTGACTGACCTTCATCTTCTTCTGACAGTGACTACAACTTAAAAGTCTTCCCATCCTTTTTAAAATATATAGTATTCTCCTTCCCATCATACATGGCACTTCCATCATACTGCCATAGTCTACCCAATAGTATATGGCATGCATCCATGGGTAATACATCACAAATTATCTTATCCTTGTACTCTCCAATAGAAAACTCTGCCGTTACTTGCTCATTAACAAGAACACTCTACCCTTTCTTTAACCATGTCACTTTGTAGGGGTTAGTGTGGGGTACCTTCTCCAATTTGAGCTTCTTTACTACCTCTTCTAAGATGATGTTGTCTGTTGAACCTGAATCTACAATGACCTTGCATACTTTTCCAAGTATCTTGCATCTCACTCTAAATAGAGCTATTCTTTATTTTGGTTCTTCCTTGACCGGTTGCCTAATCAAAACTCTCCTGAACATCAAATTCTCTCCCATTTGAGATTCAATATGAGTGATCTCTAGTGATTTAGTGCTCATGGTGTCGTCTTGTGCATATGTCGCCCTCTTCTCAGCATTTGATAATGATTCTTTCTCTAGGCACCTATAAGCTGGGTGTCCTACTTGCCCATGATGATAACATTTCATAGTAGAAAAATATGAATTGCTCCTGCCTACTCCTCTTCCTCTTCCATAACCTCCTCTAGAAGGTGTTTCACCTCCATGCTCTGTGAGTTTAGATTCACCTTGGTTTCCTTGTTCATTTCCTCTACCTTGGTAGCCACCTCTATGTCCTCGTTGATCTCTTTTATCTTTGCCTTTGCCTCTACTCTTAGAAGCCTGGTCATGTTTCCTCTTGCTTCTTTCCTCAATCTTGATAGCTAATTGATAGCATTGATGTATTATCTTAGGACTTAGAAGAGTAATCTCTTCTTGGATGTTCCACTTCAAGCCATTATGATACCTAGCCACTTTGAGACTTTCATCTTCTAAAACATTGGACCTCATACAAAGTTTTTGAAACTCCTTAGTGTAAGTGTTGACATCTTGGTCTCTTTGCCTCAAGCTTTGCCTCTTCTTGTGTAACTAAATCTCATAATCATCTGGTATGTATGCTTCTCTCACTTTTGCCACCATACCTTTCCCAGTTAAAATAGGCCTCTTGCCTTCCTTTTCCCTCTTTGTTTGAATGAATTTCCACCATGTCAAGGTAGATCCTCTCAATATAGACTTGGCCACCTTCACCTTCTATGCTTCAGTGAATCCATCACATTCAAAATGGTTCCTCATGCCTTCTATCCAATCCAGGACTAGGTCAGCTTCCAATTTCCCACTAAATGGTGGTATACCTTCAAGTGCCTTCCCACTCAAAGCTTTCAATGCCTTTAAGAAATCCTCCTATTGCAGAATAGGGTTAGGTTCTGGGGTCTTCTCTTCCTCTACAACCTATTCACTCTTTGGTACCCTGCCCTCCAATCTATCATTGACCTCATCATCCCTTATTTGCACATTGTTCAATGCTTGCTCCAGTTGAGCTAGTCTTTCTCTCAACTTCCTATTATCTTACTCTTGATCTTAGACCCTCTTTTCTAGCTCAATGTTTGTCACCATGGTTGTGGAACCAATGGATTCAAGGTCTAAAATACAAGTTCTAACCGAAATCTTTAACTTTCTTTGATACCAATCTGATAGGGAAGGGTTGGATGGAACACTCACTGTTCCACGCTCTGGATCCTTGTTTGCAAGATCTCCTTGGTGTCTTTCTTCACCAAATGAACCTTTAGGACCTTACTCATATCTAGGTGCCCCTGGCTCTCTTGGCCAACCCCACTATCATGACAATTCAGCTTCCCAGGTCAAACTTAGTGCACTACCACCTATTCCTCCCTTAGCCCTTAGTCTTCCCTAAAGGCCAATTGCTCCCAATTCTCAATTTGTTCTTTGTAGGGGTGTAGAGATGTTTCTCCTTGATCCAAACCATCCTCCTAGGGTTTTTGAAAGTTCACCAAACTCCTTTCTTCCATTGCTCTCACCAAACCCTCATCTAGGGTTAAAAAGGCTACTAGCCTTTGAGCCTAATTAGGCCTCCAACTCTGAGAAAATTGGTATGTTCTCCAAAATTTCCCAAAGGACCCTAAATATTTTCTATGGAATCATGATCCTAATACCCATTCCTCAAAGATTCTAGAGGTCTTAATTCTCACTTGACTGTACACAGGCCTAACCTTCCAATTTAGCAAAATTTAGGTCTTTTTGGACTGTGTTTTCAGACTGTCAAAGGTTTTCTCTCATCAAATAGGTTGATTGGGATTCCTCCATCTTAGTAATCCTTGGAAGGGCATTCACCTACCCTCTCCACATCGTGCTCTACCTTGATATTTCCACCCCTGCACGTTGAGTGCCTTTTCCACTCTATCTTCCCTAGTCGGGCACTATCAAGCTCGCCTAGGAGAAGACCTTCTTCATCCCTTCGGGAATCCTATCCACACCTAAACCTAATATATTTACAACCATGGAGTCTAGCCTCATTCCCAAAAATCCCATACACTACGTACAGTGGGAAAGTGAACTAAAACCCCATTCTTGACAGATTGCCAGTCAGATCAACAATTCAAAAGGAAACAAAACAACTACCAAACACACCTGCAAATTGAAAAAACACCCTAAACACTACCACACAAGCTTAGAGGACAATGCACACCACAAACTACAACATTTTACAAAGTCATGATCGCTCCTGAGCACTAAAATTAAAGCAAACATAGAAAATCAAGCAATTCTTCTCACTGTCCACACTTAGCATTCATGAATTTTCAAAAATTACAAAGCTTCCAACCTTTCAAACAGGTCGAGGCATTCCCTATATAGTTCCAAAAAGTATTTAACTCTCCCCTTGGTCAGACATGTAGGTTACAAAGTGGTAAAGGTGTAAAATTTTCCATTTTGCTACTTTTTCCTATGCAAAGAAAACTAGGAAAAGTGAGTTTCCAAACTCATTAAACCTTTCCCCTCCTCAACCTACTGATCACTCCTGACCAGGGAATATTATTAAACCTCTAACTCCATTCCAGTGGTCAACATGACCTTCATGGAAATACAATAAAACAAAATGCATCCTAGACTTCTTCCTAATGCCTAGTGTTTCCTAGGTGCTCCTGCACCACATGACCTTGCCAATCTCCTCCTCCTCTTTGTCTCTTTCCCTTCCCTCTACTTCCATTGATACGATGCCTACTCTCAGCCTCCTGGAGTCCTTTGTGAAGTACATGCAAAACGTACCATCTGAGCTTTCGGGAATGCTTACTAATTCGATGCTACCCTCTATGGAATCACCAAAAATGGAGGCAATAATGCAAATATCAGACGAGCTTGAGTGAGAGTAGCTAGAGGCTGCAACAAGGCCAGAGGATGAGGAATTTGACTACCACAAACATCCATTATTCGAGCACTAGGAAATAGATGAGATATCCTATGAGTCCTCCAGTGAAGGCATGAGGAGCTAGATGCTGAATTTGTAAGAGAATCAAACGACCCCAAGCTCAATGCAGAGTAGGGCAAGCAACTCAAAGAGATAGAAGATAAAGAAGCCGAGAAACGACTTGCACAAGAAGAGGAGATTGCTGCTCAAGAGACTGAGCGTAGCAAGTCTCCAACTAAGGGGCATGACCAGACCTTAGAGCATGACAAGGAAGCATCCCTCCATGAGGACGAACAAGAGGAGAACCTCAAAGAGCATGCATATAATCAAAATGAAGAAGAGGGGGATGCTGAAAAGAAAGATCTTCCAAAAGAGCAGTTTCACATTGTGTCCCCCACTAGACATGAAACACTCGAATAAGACTCCGATGAGGAGGAAGAAGATACTGGGACTAAAGAGAAGGCTCTTGTCATCAGAGCCACTAAGCTCAAAAAAAGGGACAATGGAAGTCAAAATAAACCACCTAGGGAGGAGCCCTGACTGGCTACAGAGATAGCTAAAGCAAAAGACTCCCACCTTAAAGGACCCCAAGGCAAGGCTGGAAGCCATTATGGCCAGAGCACAAATAAACACCAAGAAGAAAGGGAAGAAGCCAAAGATCAAATCAAAGGTAACCATGCATGCCTCCGGGTGTAGGGCAGTACAGATAGCAACACCAATGGTTGGAGAACAAGGTATAACTTATAACATCTCCACCATCGACTTGGGGGTGGCCATGAGGGAGAAAAAGGTTGATCACCTCCAAGATTCAGTCGCCACAGTGGTACACCTTCTCCAACAGGGTAAGAATTCAAAGAAGGAGCTCAAGCAATAGGTGGCTGATCTAATGGCCTATATTCAGTAGTGGTCATCCCTGGATGAGCAACCCATGACATCATTTGCCTCACCTCAGTTGATATCTCAAGAACAGATGAACCAGCTAGAAAAGAGAAGAAACCTAGAGAAGACTACGAAAAATTGGTTTTGGCAGGTCTTGGACATGGGAAACATAGGCATCAATTTGCCTGTTAGGATAAATAATAAGTTCCTCAAAGTACAAAGGACCCTTGAGGGTACAAGGCAAATCTCCGAGGAGTTCACAAGAAAGTATGAGGCTACCTATCCAAAGATTGAGGCCATACTCGCATTACCAAGCAAGGTTTGGGAGAAGGACCTTGCCTTCAAGGATGACGACCAGTGGTTATTGGATGTTTGGAAGTGAGATTTCAATCACAGAAGGAAAAGGTTGTAGCAGATCATTGAGTGGATAGCATCGAACATTGAATGGGCTAGGGATTCTAAAGAAGAATGCTCTCGGTACATCAAATTGATGATGGGGTATGAGTCACCCATAGTCGAGATCAATCCGGAGAACATAAAGCCCCACTTCCTAAAAACCATGGAAGATGGGATGTCAGTTGAAGTCACCACTAACTTCATGAGTTTTCTAGCCTGTGATTTCGCACAGTCAGAGCTTTTCAGGGATAGTGCAGCCAAGTATGAAGAGGACTGGAAGAAAATTGTCAGCAATTCCTAGGAATGGAGCTACCAAGTGTTGCAGTCATACATCATGGAGATGGATAATCTCCAGCCGCTGATCCTTAGCTTCATAGAGTATGCAGTGTTGAAGAAGCATGAAGGCAACCCTGCCATCGATAAAGAATTCCTTAGAGAATAGCTGTAGCAAAGGGAAAATAAGCTAAAGGATGAAATTGCTATAGTGCTGCCACTAGAGGACGAAACAGGGAAAGGACAAAAATGAATTTATAAATGTAACATATTTGGGGGTAGGTGAAACCCTATTATAAAGTGAATCTTCGCCATGAAATAGAATCGAATCTTTTCCACTCATTTTGTTTTCTGGAAACTATAAATAGGGCTCTCCTTTTCTCATTTTAAGAGAGTTGAGTTGTTGTAAAGGCATGCTGTAGAAATTATAATAGAAAATACAATCATTTTCTTGTGTATTTCGGGGTTTCTCCACATGTTTCATGATTCTTCTCCATTTAGTTAGAACTTTACTTCAAGTTACTTTTCTATTTTAGTCTTCTTAGATTAGCTTTGGTAGGTTTAGTATGTTGTCTTTGGTTTTGAAGATTACTGTTGTGTGTATGCTTTCCTTGTCCATACTTTTGGTCATTTGCTGCTGGTAGATGACTATGTAAAGTTAGCCTAGACTTTAATTTCATTGCTTGTCATTAAACTTTATCTTTATTCACATTTCCATGGTGAATGAATGATGAATATCTACAATCCTTAGAAGATAGCATAGATTTCATGATATTGTGAGAATTCAGATTAAGTGAAATTTTATTTAAGGAAACTGTCCATTGCAGGAACCTCCATGATCACTATTCATCGGTAGTTGCAAGTCCAGGAACAATCCTTCTTCCTCGCCCCTTTTCCCTTTTTTTTAGAAACAACTTATGTTAAGGTTCATTATACATTGTTAACCCAAATCTGACAAAGTAATGGAGTCTGAGACTGTTGCTTGAACCTGCAGCAAGGTGCAACAATTCCATATCCACGAAACTCCATTCATCAACCGAATTCTCCTACAGCTTTGACCACATAAGACCGCCTTGTGATTCCAGCAAAATCACATCAAACAACTGATTTATCCCAAGCATCATCATAACCTAACATTCGAGAGACCTTGGGATAGTGTTATGCAATTGGATTGTGGAAGATTGTCTTTCAAGAGAGGTAATGCACCTATGTATTACCTATGTTGTGAAGTGCATTAAAACACCATCAACAAGAATAATGTATTGCAACATCTAAGTCATAATACTATTGCTCATACATACAACACTAGAAATAATTCATAACCACAACAACCAATCATGACATATTTACCTTTTCCCAATCCTATTTTTCCTAGTGCTCCTCATTTAATTTTACATAGTGGAAAGGAGTATAATCTTGTTGAACAACTTAAGAGTAATCCTACAAAGATATCTCTATGGGATTTAATTCAGAATTCACCAAACTATCACAACATGCTTCAAACAACCTTATAACAAGTAGTGGTTCCTCCTAGAAAAAATGCAAATGATGTGGAAGCTCTCATACAATGAATGAATATAGTTAACATAGAAATAATATTTCACTAGCATGAGCTGCCCCCTTTGGTATTAAGGAAAAAAAATGAGGCCTTTATGATAATTAGTCATTTTAATAGAATGGGCATAAAAAGGACCATGGTTGATAATGGCTCATCCCTTAAAGTTTGTAGTGTGAAAATCTTAGATAGGCTATGAGTAGATAAATTAATGATGCAACTTGACTCTTTGTCAATTTGAGGATTTGACAATGTATGAAGGAAACCACTTAGTGTGATTAATTTACCTATTATAGTTAGAAAGGTTACCTTACAAACTCCTATTCATGTCATGCCTCATGAAATTTCATACAATCTTCTTTTGGGAAGACCATGGATTCATGAGATGCATGTGGTGCCTTCAACTCTTCATTTCATCATGAAATATGTCTATGACAACAAGGTATACCAAGTTGAAATGCACCCCGAGCCTAAAATTTTCCTACAAGTTGAAAAAGAAATAGCAATTACCTTGAGTACATTGATTCCAACATCCAAAATAGAACATTTAAAAGAATGCATGCAAAAAGTGGAAATAGTGTCATAATTGATAGATGATGATTGGGGATCTTTCGAGTTCACACTCTCATTTATGGGAGAATTCATATTCACAAGAAAAGAAGATGATAAACAAAAACAACCAATGGTTATGTCAACTCAAGACTTGGAAGACCACTCACAAAAATCTAACTCATCTATTCTTCAAGAGGATACAAGCTATACAAAAAAAATTGATGAGATGTACTACCAACAATCACCCAACCGAAAAGAAATGGAAAAAATTTATGGGAGATGTTTTGAGCTTGTGAAATAATTGGGTTACAATGGTAAAAGATACAAAAAGAAAGAACAAGGCATTCAAGTCCCTATAGATCCTAACACACAAGAGACAAAGATTGATTTAGGATATTGTTCTTCTAATATTACCCAAGCAACGAAGAGACCATCTTTAAACCTCAATACTATCATGTCCAATCCAAAAATCAACCTCACTATGAAGCATCCTAAATTTCTTGACCTAGATTCACCACCATCATGGGAGTGTTTTGAAGATAATGAAGCCTTACAAAAAATGCTAGGGGTTTGTGATACATTATCTACTCCTGATAAGAAAAATTTTACATGTCCTATGATCAATACTAAGCAATAATGTGTAGAAGGTGAAATTCAAGAAAATGATATATAAATGTAGAATAATATAATCCTTTTTTCCAAAGTCAAATTCACTTCCTTTAGGGGATACAATTGATATACCAATGGATATAAATAATAAAGAGAAAGTCATTAAGATAGGGAAATGCCTCGATGATGAAGAACAAGAGGATACTGCAACCTTGCTCCCTTGCTCCATGACATTCCTAAACTCTTTTCTTGGAAATATTTAGATATGCTAGGAATCAATCCAAATATAGTGACACACAACATTTTCCTCATTGATAATGCCAATCCCATATGATAAAAGATACGAAAGGTGAATCCTAAGATAGATTTTCTTGTTAAGGGTGAAATTGAAAAGCTACACGAGTTTCATATGACATATAGATTATTCTCCATGGATATCAAACATTCTTGCAGTTGCAAAACCTAACAATCATATTAGGATGTGTACAAATTTTTTTAATCTAAATAAAGCATCTCTAAAATATGACCCCCCCCTTCCTAATATAAATATGATAGAGTAGACTCGACTATTGGACATGCTTTGTTGTCATTCATGGATGAATTTTCTAGATACAATCAAATTTTTCATCAACCCTCAAGATCAATACAAAACAACATTTACAACTATTTGTGGAACATTTTTTTGGACTATGATGCCTTTTAGATTAAATAATGCAAGCACAAAATATCAACAAGCTATGACACTGATATTCTAGGATTACATACACCAAATTTTGGAAGATTATGTTGATGACATTCTATTGAAATCATCAACAAGAAAATATAACGTGAATTCCCTTCGAAAAATATTTGAGCGAATGCGAAAATACAACATGAGGTTGAATCCAAAAAAATCTATCTTTGCTGTAGATAGTTTGAAACTTCTAATTTTTATCATATCTGATAGAGGCATAAAGGTGGATACAGATAAAATTGATTCTATTGTTAACATGCCACCTCCTAGAAGAAATTCATTATGCATGTTATAAGGAAAAATTTAAACCATTTTTCGTTTTGTTGCATATTTAGTTGATTGAACGTTACCATTTACACATCTCCTTAAAAAGGATGTCCACTTTAATTGGAATGACAATTGTAAACAATATTTTGAATTTTTGAAGGAATAACTTGCAACACCACATGTTTTACAACCTGCTATGCAAAATAAGCCATTCTTAAACCATCTAAAAGATGGTACTGTTCTCCAACCCACAACAAAGAACATAAGATGTTGCTTATGAAAACTAGCAACCAAGTACATCATCCTTTTTGAAATATTATTTAGAAGGTCCTTTAACGATATTTTTCTCAGAGGTCTTAACGAATCAAAAATCCCCATAGCACTTGAAGAGGTGCATGCAAGTGCCTATGGAGGTAATTTTGGGGAAAGAACCTTAGTGCAAAAAATCATTCATATGCAATATTATTGGAGGAATATGGAAAAATATTGCTTTGTGTATGTTAATAGATGTCACAAATGTCAAAAACATAGAATTTTGATTCATGCGCATCCTTCTGAGTTCCATGCCCAAATTCCTATTTGGCCATTCTTAGTATGGGGATTGGATCTAATTGGAAAAATATCCCCACCTTTATCTACTGGACATATGTTTATAATCACAACAACAAATTATCTTACAAAATGGTTAGAAACTATTCCTCTTCTGTCCAAGACAACTGTTTTAGTATGTCATTTCATATTGGAAGACATTATTGCTCACTTTGGACTTCCTTATGCGATGGTTTCAGATAATAGAATACCATTCAAAAATAAATTCCTTGATACATTTATATTCAACATCACTTTTCAACACCTTACTACCTGCAATCTAATCGACAAGCTGAAGCAACTAATAAGACCTTCGAACAAATCCTTAGAAAAATAGTAAATAAACATAACAAGGATTCACATATGCAATTGATGTATTCATTATGGGCTTACCATACTAGCATTATAGCATCCACTAGAACAACTCCCTATAACCTTGTCTATGGTCTTGGGGCAGTTATGTCCTTGGAGTTAGAAATCCTTGTGCTAAGGATTTCTCTTCAAGGACTTATTGATGATGACACTTAAAAATAATAAAGATTACATCAACTTGAGATTCTTGATGAATATCACATTCATTATCTTGAGCACCGCCAAGCTTATGCTAAGAAGTTGCAACATAGTTATAGTGATCATGTCATTTGTTGCATATTTATTAAAGGTGACTTAGTCTTGTATGAAAATCAATGAAACATCAATGTCGACCCAAGTGAAGAAGGAAAATTTAGTCCTAATTGGTTAGGACACTACATAATTAACAAAAGATATAGGCTTGGTGCATATACATTAACAAAAATTAATTCTCAACCCCTCAAAGGCCCTATCAATTATGTGCATACACCCTAGTATTACTTCTAATCCCCTTCAATAGTATGAATGATAAGAAGTTTTGTTAGAGTTACTGGATTGTAGTCCATGAGCTTTCACATTGCTTCATTCTTGAAACATAGTTATTTGTGTCTCTCAAACACTTAAGTGGTTATTTTAATTCATTTTTAAGTAATTACTTTGGTTTTCATGCTATTAAATATTATCTCATGTGTTGTGTTAGATTAGATCCTTACAAGAATTTAATTCTCTTTAGTTAGATCATAGGTGCATTTAATTTAGCATAACATACCTAATCACAATGTTGCATTAAAGAGAAATTGCAATATGTTTTTGTTAGATCACATAAAGCATGTTAAATCATGAAAGGATTCATTAAATAATTAATCACATTTCCATTTATCACCCAAATACATAAGAACAAATAAAACATAAAGTGCTCATATATATATATATATATATATAACTTTTTTGTACATGTCATCAAATATACAATTATCGAGGCCTATGACTACTAGATCCCCTGAGACCTGGTGGTCACATTTGTCTAGTAGTAATTTTTTGGGAAATTATGGTGTGCAATCATGATCATGACCCACTAAGTCTACCAAGAGAAAACTCTAAGCCTCTTATCTTTCCAAGGGCCTCCCAATCTGCTCCTTCTATCTAATCCATCTCTAATTATAGCTTAGCTACCTCTTCCTCTAGTTTCTCAAACATTATTGGGGTCTACGATGACTATGCCTCAAGGGTAGCATTGGCTTGGTGAGCGTGCCTACTCAAGCTCTCATACGCTGCACAGAACTTACCGAATGACCTAAATGAATCTGGGTCCTAATCCAATATGGGTGGGGGAACATAGCCTGTCTTTGTGACCTCCTTGTTGACTAAGTGGGGCACTATCTCTACAGCCATATATCGATAGAGATCTCAAAAATATCTCTTAGATCCTACAAGATTGAAACAATAAATAATTAGTACACATCATGATACATATAAAAATTCTAAGCACAAGAATAAATTATAATGATAAAAAAATATCATCACCTATATCCTCTGTATTCTATGTAAAATCAGCCTCAGCATGTGCAAAGGGTATGGAGGATGTGCTATCCTCTCAATGAATGTGGATATCGGTGCCTACGAATGTGGATATCGGTGCCTGCTATAGCAGTTGCTCATGATCTAGTCATACGAATGGAAGAGGGATCTCCCCACTCGTGCCTATTGGATCCTTATCTTCTACTTCATCATCCTTGCTCATGGATTGCTCCTCCTCCTCCTCATCTCCTCTATCCTAGATGCCATAGTCAAGATCTGCCTCCTCATTGTACTCCTTATCTATGAAATCTGTAATATGTCTACAAGTCTAGAGTGTGTCTCCTCAGCTCTATCCTCTACCTCATCTCCCTCATTCGGGAGTGGTATTGCATCACCTATCAAATTCTCCATAGGAAACACGAGGGTTGTTCATGATGCTATCCACCACTCCCCATAGTCCTCTATGGCACCAATTTTATTTGTTTCAAAGACAGGAGGCATGTTGTGGTATGAGAAATTAGAGTCACTAAAGATAGCATCATCTATAGTGAAATGTATGGTATCAGTAGGTCTTTGGGAACTCCACAGTGATCACCTAAAGAAGGGTCATGCCTTGGTTTCTATTTGAATATGTTCAAACTATCACATGACCTAATCATAGTAGATTGGATGTACTATGTAATCATGTATGCTAATAAAAAATTTGTGAAGCTATAATCTCCTCACCTTCTATGTGTGATCTGGCCACTAAAGCAAAAGATGATAAGGTATCCAAATAATCTCATCCTCCTCCAATTGGTAAAATTGCACTGTTCATGTAAGCATAAATCACCATAGTGCTAGAATAGTCATAGAAGATAGTTGAAGGCCCGAGGATACCCCAAGGCTATCAAACATGGGAAGCTAGTAGGTCTGATAAAAGTGATATGCTCTAGGAACCAAACCTGTAGAAGTGTATAGTGTACCATACTATCCACCTCCTGAAAGGCAAACCATTCAAGATCATAATAAAGGTGCAATAGGATATAACACCCCTAGGCATATACTATCCAATGCTCCACCGTCCCTTGTATTAGGTGTAGTAGTCCTCCCTCCAAGTATGCTCCCCACATTTCTAGGATGAGTAATATTGCAACTATTAGTATCATAATTTTTCTAACCACTAGGGTTCATCAATATAGCAGCGTTGACAGATCAATCTATACCCTCACCCTCTCATGATGTAATGGTCTGCAAAGGAAAAAATGCATGTCATATTTCATCTCATGGAAGGTCCTCTCTAATCAAAAGTATACTCACTCACCATGAATAAGATCTTAGAGTATGTGATGCATGTCCTCTAGTGTGATCTTCATCTCGCCAGTGGGAAGATGGAAAGTACATGTATTGGCATCCCAACGTTCTGCTAGCACCATCAACATAGCATCATGGTACCTCATGGGGGCATGAGGTTTTCCAAATATACTCCAAATGTTTGTAGAAACTCTGTTTCCTCCACTAAAAGAGTGGGGGATGATGAGGCCTAGTAAAGACCTCATAGTCATTAAGTTTTTTACCTTTTTAATACTTTATAATTTGGCTTTAAAACTCATAATATTTTCCTTTATGTATGCATTTATGAACTTAATGAGGTATTAAGACTTAGATTATGAATGGTCAATATTAATGCTTATTTATGTTAAATGCATGACTAAGATTATGATTAATCCTTGAATTCTTTATGATATGTGCACCTTTATTATGCAACTAGAGTTGATATTTATTTCATGGCTCAAAAGTTAACTATTTATATTTTCAAAGTGATGAATGGCTTAGTGATTGTGACTCATCTTCAAATGAGTTATTATCCGTTGATCTCCCTTTTGACTTATCATGCTAAATGAAGACTCTGCCAATGACAATACAAGTTCCAACCAAGCACGATCAGTTGAAAAATATGGGAATGAATGCAACTAAAAGAAGCTACGAGGGTCTCCACCACATATGTTCCTGCGTGCTAGGATATCTTTCTAGACTAGGATTAGATTAAGTTTCATCCTTATCTTTTTTGTTTTAAATAAAGATATTTATATCCAACCCCAACATAGTTGGATGTTAGATTATATCAAGTGTTTTATCCTTCACATGTAATTTATGTTTTTTGTTTTAAGTTAGAATTTTTTTCTTTGTACTCGATCCCTATCTGGGAAAATTATCTGGAAATAAGAAAAAAGGAAGAAGTCATTCTCAAATCTGTGTTGGATTGTTTTCAATACATTTTCTGAGTGAGGTGATTATGTTAGTTGTTCAGTTCATTTTCCACTGCTATGTTTTAATTTCCGCATTATTAAAAGTTAGAATTATTCCATTTATTATGTATTAGAATTAATCTTAGAACAAAGTTTATTTCACTGTCTATCTTTTCCATGATTTATTTCATAGTTAAGAATCATTTACAGATCTGAGATATTATTAAGTATCATTTTAATGGAGTCTATCCAAAAAGCAATAGTTACTTTTTAATTTAGTGAAGTGTGGAATGGAATAGTTTACTTCTAAAGGGCAATTAGTTCAATTTTAATTACATCTTAGAAATTAGCAAAGTAGATAAGACTTATCTTCCATTCTCTCATAATTTGAGTTAACTAGTAACAAACCCTCTTTGTTTTACTTTCATTTGAAAGGTTATTTATAATAATTCATGGAATAGTAGAATAAAATAGAATTGCTTTTGATTAAATAGGTATAGTACAAAAAATACTCCCAATTGAGCAAAAATCACTTTGAAATGCTCCTAATCAAGCCAAAACCAACAAAGCCCCCCAAGAATTGATCCAAATCTTTACACAAATAGCTTCAAACAACCCTGGGTTGACATTTAGTAAGATCAAATGAGTAGGAATTTTGATAACAATGACTTCGCGCCATCATTTTTGGCACTATTGCTAGGGAGAATTCGGCTTCAGAATAAAATATAGAGCCTTAATTGTCGGTAAGAATTTATTTATTAGCTAATGAATGGGTATAGAGACCAATTTGGAAGACATGTAAGAGGATATTTGGAGGTATACTTGGAGGGATCCCATTATAGTACTATGAGTTCACTTAGGACATGATCTACCCAGTTAGAAAATATGGGAAACCGAGATCAGGAGGAGGTGGAGGTTCTTAACATAAGTATTTCCTTTCCCATTGCCATAAATTGCCAAGAAAATGAACCACTAATAAAAAATATATCACCATCTATTTTTCCTACATTTCATGGGAAATTTTTTGAATATCCTAATTAGTTTTTATTCGAGTCAAAGTATTATGTCACACTTATGATTATACATTTGGTAATAAAAGATTGAAATTATTCCCATCCAATCTTAAAGATGCAAAATCAATAAACACTTGGCATGAAATGGAGACATTATTTCTACATAAATATTAGGATTATTGTAGAGTTCATGATAGAAAGGAAGAACTATTTAAAATGAGGCATTTGGGAGACGAGAGCTTAGAGGAATATGTAGACATGTATCAATTTGTTTAGTAGAGGTGTGGAAATGATTTAGATCTAGAAATTAGTAAATATATATTTCTAAAAAGAATTGATGATGATTGTAAAGAAGCTCTGAATTTGATAGGAAAAGGAGATATTAATAAACAAGAACTTTGAGAAAATTATTGAAATTTGTAGGAATTACTCTAGAACAAGACTAGGTTATAGGAAAAGAAACAAAGTTTCCATTGGTGATGTCTCCAAAGTTATGGAATAAATTGAAAATATAAAAGTGGATATCCTCCTTCATCTTAGTTCTTAGCCAGATAAAAGAACAATTGAACCTTTATCTATTTATTGTCTTAAATGTAGGGATAAGCATCCACTAAGAGAATGTCCTCTTAATTAGGTAGATCTATGTGAGATATGTGAAAAGAAACATTCGATTAGAAAATGTAGTTTTCTTCTAGAAATTATGAACCATTTGAAGAAGCCAACACTAGTAGAAGGATAATTTAATTTTCTAGGAAAAAGACATTTTAACCCTACCTTTGGTCAGCCTAGAAATAATTCTAATTAGGGTTCAAATTAGTGGAATAGCCAATGGAATTCTCCTGGCCAATGGAATTCCTAACCGCAGTGGAACCCTTAGCAAATGCAAAATCCACCTCCACCTATGACAAACCCTTGGGTATCACCATGGGGGAAACCTAAATATCCACAATGGAGCCAACCTCAGTGGTAGCCAAACCAACCTCAATGGGAATAAAATCTGACCCAATGATAGGCTAATCAATGGAAAATTCAAGGGAAAATGAAATCATGGAATCAGAATCAGACAACTAGACAAAACCAACCTTCAATTTTTGAACCAGTCAATAAGACTTAGATACCTTCTTAGGCAGTTCCCAATCCTAAGAATGTTAAACCTCAAAAACCTGCCTACAATGCTGATTTGAACACATCTAACTTGAATAACATTGAAATAAAGGATATTCATTTAAGGAATAGAGCTATACCATAAAAAATGGATGAAACTAAGGAAGATCAATAGAAAAATTTGGTGAAAGAAATTGAAAAAGAAACTGAGAAAGATTTTGCTAAACAAGCACCATTTCCTTCACGATTTCATCATAAATGAGTAGTTAAACAAGATGATAAAAATAATTATCTAGTTGATCCTCAGATTATTGATGAGCTTAAGAAAATTAAAATTGGAACTCACCTTTTAAGAGCTATCTCTAACATACCATAGATCAATAAGATGGTTATAAATATATGTGTTAAGACACCAGGAAGGAAAAATAAATTACCCCCTACAATTCAAGTTGGAGGGAAGATATCTATTGTATTATCAGGGAAGTTAATTCCATAGAAGTATGGTGATCCAAGAAGTACGATAGTTACTATTTGCATTACTGGTGTTGAAATTCATAACTTTCTTGTTTACTTAGGAGCTTCCATTAATGTTATCACTACTGAAACAACAAAAAGATAGGAATTATGAATGTCAAACCAGCAACTAGAGTTCTGCAATTAGTTGATCAATCAATTATAAAATGTGAAGGGATTCTTGAGGATGCCATTATCAACAATGACACCTAGGATTATTCTCTTGATCTCCTTGTTTTACAAACTAAGCAGAGAAATTCGTGTTATCCTATGATTTTAGGGAGACCTTGGTTAGAAAAAAATTCTACACTAATTGATTGTAGATCTTGTAGTATGACTATTTGTAATGGGATAAGAAAGAAGGAATTAACTCTGTATCCACGAGAAAAACCTTATTTAACATCTAATAATCAAATGTGGATTGATGATCCTAATTCTAAGGATGAAGAAATAAGGGGCCTTGCCATGATGACCTTGGCAGAGAATGTTGAAGAATAGCAAGAATCAATGGATATAAAAGAGAAAGACGTACAAATTTGTTGTGATATAGAAACTCTACCATGTTGTCCTTTTTTCTAGAAACATAAAATGTGATGAGAGTTAGTTAGTTCATCAATTGCTACCGAATCCTTGTGCTTTGAAAAATTTAATTGGTGATCCCCTAAATCTTCAGGAAAAGAAAAAAAAAACCTTAATTCAAGTTGAAAAACCTCTACTACTCAATAGTTCTTTAACAAAAAAACAACAGGAAGTTTTAAAGGGAAGTTTGGAGAAAAATATAGAATCCTTCACTTGGGATTATAAGCATATGAGAGGGATCCATATAGAAATATGTGCACACCACATCTATATTGAGGATGAAAAATCCATAAGACAACCTCATAGAAGAATCAACCTTGTGTTTAGAGATTTTGTGAAGTTGGATATAGAGAAATTATTCCAGGTAGGATTCATTTATCCTATTTATGATAGCAAATGGGTTTCTCCATTAGTCATTTTACCTAATAAAAAAAAGAAATGGAGGGTGTGTGTGGACTATAGAGAATTAAAAAAAGCTAAAAAAGATGGATTACTTTCCATTACCCTTTATAGATCAGGTATTGGACAATTTTCCTAGAATTAGTTATTTTTCCTTTCCTGATAGGTTTAGTGGCTACAACAAGATTTAGGTATCTCTAGAGGATCAAGATAAAATTAAATTTACATGCTCGTGGGGTACCTTTTCTCTGGATTATGTAATGCTCCTGCAACCTTTGAATGTGTTGTTCTTCCCATTTTTGCAAAGGTCACATGTGTAGAAGTTTATATGGATGATTTCACAGTCCATGGGGAGGCCTATGAAGAATCTTTGGAAAGTCTGGACAAAGTCCTAAGTAGATGTAAAGAATATAGGATGTCCTTAAATCATGAGAAGAGTTTTCTAATGATGAAAAAGGAATTTCCTTAGGTCATCATGTGTCAAAAGAAGGAATTAAAGTAGACCCAGAGAAAGTTGAAATAATTTTACAAATACCTATACGTTAGAGTCAAACAGATGTAAGGAGTTTCTTAGGGCACTTTGGTTATTACAGAGGTTTATTGAGGGATTTAGTAAAATTGCAGGTCCACTATTTACTTTGTTGAATAAAGACTCTATTTTTTCTTGGACTTCATCATGTCAAGAGTCATTTGAACAAATCAAACAAGCTTTAACAACTTCACCTATTATTGTTGGTCTAGTTTGGGGTGAACCATTTCTTATCAATATAGATGCCTCTAACTTTGCAATCAGATTAGTTTTGGGACAAAAGGGTGAATCTATCACAATGCATGCTATATATTATGTAAGAAAACACCCCAATCTAGCAAAATTAAAATACACTACTACCCAGAATGAATTCTTAGTGATTGTGTTTGCTATAAATAAATTATGACATTATATCACTAGATATAAAACTTTTGTGGATACAGACCATGCAACTATATGTTATCTTATGAATAATTTTTTTGTAGGTGGACCTATAATTAGATGGTTGTTAATACTACAAGAGTTTGGTATAACCATCGTTGATAAACAAGGTAGAGATAATTTTGTAGCTCAATTTTTATCACAACACAGTTTTGCAAGGTAATAATGAACTTGCAGAAGATACATTTCTTGAATGAACATCTATTTGCAATATCTATTCAATCACCATGGTTTGCTGACATTGCAAATTACTTAGTAATTGGGAAATTTCTGTCTTGTTTTTAGCAAAATAGAAAAAAAGATTGATTAGGGAAAGCGTCTGATTTGAATGGATTAATGGTTATTTGTTTAAAATATTCCCAAATAATGTGATGCAAAGATGTGTGTACAAACTTGAAGTATATGATATATTAAGAGCATGTCATAATGAACCAGGAGCAGGACATTGCTCCACAATAATAAAAATACATAAAATCTTGGGAGAAGGCTATTTGTGTCCCACTATGACTAAAGATGCATCTCATTACATCAGACATTGTGATCAGTGTCAAAGAATGGGTAGGCCTACAATATCAAGAGAAATGCCACTACAAACATAAGTGTCACTTGAGCCATTTGAAAAATTGGGTATTGAATTTGTTAGCCCAATAGCTCCACCATCAAAGGGAAATCACTAAATACTTGTATGTACTAATTATGTTACAACATGGGAAGATGTAAAAGAATTTCAAGCTACCAAGGAGGAGAAAGTTGTAGATTTCATATACAAGAAAATTTTACAAAGGTATGGAGCACCTAAAATACTTGTCTCAAATCAAGGGCCACAATCCATGTCCTTGATGCTTCAAGCATTTCTAGCTAGATATCAAGTTCAACATAGAAAATAATCACCCTACCATCCACAAGAAAATGGGCAGGTAGAGGTGACCAATAGAGAACTAGGAAATATTCTAAAAAAAAAAGTCTCATCTAGAAAGAATTATTGGTCTGATAGGTTAACTGAAGTTGTGTAGGCATACCATACAACATGGAATAAAACTACTAGATTCTCACCATACGAGGTAGTTTATGGAAGAACTCCTATATTTCCTATTGAGTTTGAGTTAGAAACACTTAGAACAACTATAAATATAGGTATAGATCTTACTAAAGCACAAAAGAATAGAATAATGCAATTGAATCAGTTGGATGAGATGAGGACTAAAGCTTTGCACTAAAATGAAATCATTCAATGTTAGAGGAAATAGTGGCATGATAAAAATATCTGTTGTAAGTAGTTTACTGTAGGAGATTGAACTTGGTTGTTGGATTCAAGGTTTCAAGAATTTATGGGGAAATTACATACAAGATGGCTTGGGCCATATGATATTACACAAGTATTTGAAAATGAATTTGTTTAGATAGTACCCATAGATGGAGAGAAAAAATAATGTTGGAAAATGGGCACGGGCTCAAGATTTATCACAAACCAACATCGAAGGAGGAATTTACTATAGAGCTTCAAGAAAAAATTGAGCATTTTACTAAGGAAGAATTTTATTCTTTTGGTGAGATGGCTAGTCCTTAGATCCATTTTTTTATGGCCAGTCCTTAGATCCATTTTTTAATGGCCACTAATAAACAAATTAAATTGAAAACCAGAAATGGCGGTTTACTATGGAAAAAAAAGAGGAAGAAAGAAAAAAGAAAAAAAACAAATAGAAAAATCCTTCACTCCTATGAATAAATATAAGTAGTTTTGATAGATCCTAATTTGGTGTAATTAATCATAATGTCTCATGATCATGCTTCATCAAAATGGAAAAAATGGTATTGGTTTTTGATAGTTCAGAAATAGCTCATGATCATTCATGATCAAGAAAGAAATGAAATGATTAAAACAAACACAAAACATTTCTTATCAGGGTTGATCAAAATAAAATTCGAGGAATTAAACCTTATAATAGCTCCTGATCACACTTGATCTGATGACAATTTCAATGGCTGAAAAATTTATAAGAAACTATTAATTTCTCTTGATATCTACAAAACAATTGTTCTTGATGAGTTAGCAACAAGAGAATTTTTCAAATAAAGGTTGTAATAATTCATGATAGTAAGGAGTGCGAAGAATGGTCATGTGCTGATAGAAGTTCTTAGCTTCATTTATTACTATTTTTTTTCTGTAGATGTGCAGGTACAGGGTTAAATGATTTGTTTTGAATTAATGACATAACATGTGGAAATAAGTGGGCTCCTACAAGGGCAGATATCAACGTGTCATGCATTAACTAAATGCTGATTTTACTGAAGATCGAATCTGTTGCAGATTGTAAAATTTAAGTGGGCACACATTATCATTATTTGTCATCAATTGAGTTTCACATCATTGATAGCTAAGCATTTATATTGCCAGAATTGTTTTGCAATCTGAAGTACATTAATTGTAGTTTTTAAAGTTACTTAAAGGGTTAAATTATGATTGTTTGAGAAGACAAATATAATCTATTTTAAAATTTATAAATAGACACATCATTACTTAAATAAGTAATAAATATGATAAGAATGTTTTCAAGGTGAAGTTATGGGAAGTAGGTTGATATGTGCATGACATGTTATTGTCAGTAGCTTAACGATACATAATAGGCATGCAAAGGATATTTTGTTAATACTACATTCACTTATTGTGCCTCATCCTTCATTTAAAAGGGATTAATGCCACTATTTCAAAATAGAAGGACATAGCCATTTTCAGAAATTGGTTGTCGATACTGTTGATGAATTCTTGAGCATCTTGAAATTTCAAAGTCTCTTAAAAAATTTAGGATCTTGTGAAAGTTCAAAATCTCGTGAAAATGGCATACGAAAGGATGGCTGAGGAAAAGGGAATAACCTTAGATGTTGAGTCTAGAAGGTATTTACAACAGGCTAGATGGTTAGATTTCTTCCTTAAATATGAAGACTATGAATGGGATACTATATTGGAGTTCATGAAATACCTCCACATCAATTTCAATGTCATCAGGGGAGAGCCCATTGAGGTATCTATCAGAGTGATAAGTGCTTTATTTGGGATATCGACAGAAGGTGACATTATTCAACCTAGGCTTCCCAAATTGTAGAAATTGCTTAAAATATTTCATGTGCCACTTGAGCCTTTGCTAGTTTTTCACATTCATAAAGGGGATAATAAGGGTGTTGAGTGTGAAAGTTTTCAGGAACCTTGGTCATTCATTGAACTCTGCATTATGAATTTTTTAACTTGCAAAGGTCAGTTTGCAACCATCCTAGGGCCACCACTAAAATTGTTGAATCATGTTAGACACGATGCGACTAAACCTGAAGTATGGGTTAATTTACCTATTTTTCTCTTTTCTCAAACTATTAAAATTGATGTTAAGTGTAAGGAAAAATAAAAGAGAGTGAATCATCATGGTCTAATGCATTGAACATTTAAGCACCATTTCATGCAAAAACCTAATTGGGAAGAGAAATAGTGGAAATTTCTGCTAAATACTAATAGGGAAGAAGGGAAATCTGAAATCTCTAAAATAAAAACATTGAAAATAAAGAAAACTGGGGTTTCAACAAAAAACCTAGATAAACCTATTGGGAGGCCTAGGAAGCAAAAACTAGAGAGTTCTACTCCTGCAAAGAAAAGAAAAATAGAGGTTTTGATAGAAAACCTAGCTCAACCAATAGATAAAACTAGGAGGAAAATATTTTTAAAAAAAATTTCTATAAAGAAGAGGAAAACTAAGGTAAAGAAAACCCCAAAGAGTTCTCATACTAAGAGAAAAATTTCTTAAAAGAAGAAGAAAATTGTAAAATTTGAGAGACCTAAAAGAAAAACCAAGCCAGAAACACAGAGGATGGAACAAAATAAGTTATAGATCAAGAAGACTCATTCCACCATTAATCTTGATGAGTCTAGGGGAGAGGAAATTGAAAAGGGTAAATCTGAGAAAAACGAACATGAAAAAGAGCTAGAGGAGAACGTATGGAAAGAAACAGAGCTTGAAGAAGAAGGGTTAGAAAAAGAAGGAGGGTCACAACCTCCAATGAAGAGTCCATAATGTAATCCTCTAGAGGAGAATTTTTCAACTCATAATTCCCCTTCTTAGGAAGAGCCTTTGTTAGCTCATGATTCCCCTTTTCAGGATGACCATTTGTCAGCTCATGATTCCCCTTCTCAGAATGTTGATGTGTGAAATATGGAAACTGAATATGAAGTTGAAATCCCAAAAGTAGAAATCTTTTAGGAAAGAAGAAATAGTTCAACATAATGAATAGGTATTGATTCACGGGGAAGGGAAGCAACTAATAGAAGAGGAAGTAACATATTCAGATAGTGAAAATTTAGAGGAAAAGGAAGAAGAAAAAAATCAAACTACTCTCAGGATATATAGATTAGAAAAATAATTAGAAGAGTTTAAAATACAAAAAAAAATTATTAGAGGAGAAATTAAGGAAAAGAGATAAAGGGACAACAAAATTTAAAACAAAAACAAATGAGTTGAAAGAACAACTAAATCATTGTACCAATTAATTATAAAAAGACAAATAAAAATAAAAATGTTGTTACATATTATATTATCTCCAATGTATTTTATTTTTAGAGTACTACCTCCATTCAAATAGATTTAGGATGGTATATATAGGTTAAAATAGAAATAAAATAATCCATGTGCATAAGCAAAAGGGTGGTGTTGTATGAATCCATCTATTACTTACTAATCTCAAACTAGTTTGTGATATCCTTAATCTATCAATAAGAAAAAAGTGTCAGATAATAGTGAGTGTTTTCTCTATAGTGATATAGTGTCCAAGGGCATGTAGGATGGTCTTTGAGATCTTGCACCTATTGCACCACTTTTGGGTCCTTGTGTAGATCATCATACTACTAGTCTAAGAAACTCACAAAATGTGAGAAACAACAAAGTCCCTACCTAAGAAATTAGTCAATTGTTTTCACAGTATAAGGAAACATAGGAAAATATGACCCAGATTACCGTTCAAAATGAACAAAAATATAGAGAGATCCAAAGGTTGAAAACATAATTGGAAATAGGGACTAATAGAGAAGAGAAGATACAACTACAAATGCTCGACGGGTTACCTCTACCACCACCTAAGGAAGAGCATAAGGAGCAAACAACATGACCTAGATACCTTTCCTTAACAACTATGAAGTACAAAAAACTTAATAAAGAACTCCAAGAAATTTTGGATGAGGTCACAAAGGAAAAAGGAAGAAGCAAACGAAAGGTTATCAAGACTATAGATATTTCATTTTCCTTAGTTTGCACTAGGAAACCTTGGGGAGTTTATGGGTTGTTTCTTAGAGATCTATTCTTGAAATGGAAGTTGAATCATATTGTGCTAAAAAGACCTACTACCTTTTGGACAAATTATGATTTCACGGATTGTTATTATAATAGTTTCTCAGATATTAAAAATTAAATGTGTTAATTATTCCAACATGGATTCCTCATGGGTACGAATGACGATTCACTACTTAATGTTTTTATTGGTGAACTTCAAATTAGATCATTTTTTCCTTGTTGAAAAAACATGTTGAATGGTCCACAAAAATGGAGTAATACAAAAAAATACAATAGACATATGGATTGCTAATGAGACATGAGTATCCAAAATCAATCAATTACACTAAAAAATTTAGGTCCATTTCAAGATTGAATGAAATCACTCCTCTTTATATCAGTAATCTATTAAATAGAATTGCAATTTTTTAGGATATTGAGGGAACTCTTCCTCCTATAGCTATCCATCCATGTCAGTAAAGATTCTGATCACTTCTAGATCCAATAAAGAGGAGAGAGCCACTATAAAAAAATAATATCAGATGGAGCTTGACACATGTAAGGCATGTAATCAATCGAATTCATGAGAAGCAAGAATTCTGGATTGGTATGAGATTCAAAATTCCTATCATTATCATTCCTGCACCTAAAAGTAATGCACCTTCATAGATACTGGCTGAGGTCCTTAGAGAATGGTATGAAAAGTTGTAAAATAAAATTGGATATGTTGTATCTACAAGAACTATAATGGGATATAGAGGAGGAGTTTTTGATTGTGTTCTTTGGATTGAATCACTGAACAGGAGAATTCATGTTCCACCTAGATAAACCATGAGGGAATGGTTAAGTGGAGGAGGAGGAAAATGATGAGGCCTAGTAAAGACCTCATAATCATTAAGTTTTTACCTTTTTAATACTTAATAGTTTGGATTTAAAGATTATTATATTTTCCTTTTTGTATGCATTTATGAACTTAATGAAGTATTAAGACTTAGATTATGAATGTTCAATATTAATGCTTATCTATGTCAAATGCATGACTAATATTGTGAATAACCCATGAATGATTTATTATGTGTGCACCTTAATTATGTGACTAGAGTTGATATTTATTTCTCGACTAAAAAGATAATTGTTTTTGTTTCAGAAGTGATGAATGATTCATTTATTTTGACTCATCTTCAAATGAGTTATTATCCATTGATCTCCTTTTTGACTTATCTTTCTGAATGAAGACTCTTCCAACTACAACCCAAGTTCCAACCAAGCATGATCAATTCAAAATTGTGGTAATCAATGCAATTGAAAGAAATTACAAGGATCTTCACCAAATATGTTCCTATGCATCAAGGATATCTTTTTAGACTAGTATTAGATTAAGTTTCCCTCTTATCTTTTATTTTTGAAATAAATATGAATATTTATATCTAGTCCCAATATAGTTGGATGTTGGATTGTATCAAGTTTTTGATCCTTCTCATGTAATTTCATTTTTTGTTTTAAGTTTAAATTATTTTTCTTTGTACATCATCCATATCTGGGAAAATTCTCTGGAAATAAAATAAAGGTAGAAGTTGATCTCAAATCTATGTTGGATTTTTTTATCACGTTTTATGAGTGAGGTGATTTTGTTAGATTTTTAGTTCAAATGCCATTGCTATGTTTTATTTTCTGCACTCTTAAAAGTTAGAATCATTGCATTTATTATGTATTAGAGAGAATCTTAGATCAAAGTTTATTTCACTATCTACGTTTTCCATGATTTATTTCTTTGTTAAGAATAATTTCCAAATCTGAGATATTTTAAAGTATCATTTTAATGGAGTCTATGAAAAAATAAATAGTTACTTTTCAATTTAGTAAAGTGTGGAAGGGAATAATTTACTTCTAAAGGGTAATTAGATCTTAGAATTCAGAAAAGTAGATAAGATTAATCTTCTATTCTCTCATAATCTGAGTTGACTAGTAACAAACCCTCTTTGTTTTACTTTTGTTTGAAAGGTTATTTATAATAAGTCACGAAAGAAGACAATTGAATAGATCCACTTTTGGGGTGATCCCACAATAGTGGTTTACTATTTTTTGCCAAACTAGATACTGAAATTATTATTTTTAACTAAACCTTCACATTCGGGCACCTACAGCCGCTAAATCGTGAGTAATTTGAAGATGATGCAAACTAGAGCCTCATCACATTTTGTATGTAGATTCTAAAATTATTTTTTCCAAAATTTATGAAATCAGATTTCACTTCTTTTTCCATCTGCCACAAAAATTTGTTTTTTCAGAAAACAACAATTTAAAAAAGTGGCGCACACCGTATAAGGCATAAATTTTCTTCCATGAAAGATAAAATTCTATTTCTTGCAAATTTAGATTCATAGCTCTGAAATCTACTACTTCCACTTGGTTAGATATTTTTTTATTGAATATTTTTTATTTAATCAAGTTTCAAAGTCAAACCAATTACAATTTAGATATAGTGTGACCGCATAACACAAAACTTTTTTTTGTATATTGAAATTCAATTTTCTTTTTTGTTGGATCAAAGACTTCAATATCCGGTACACTCATATTTTTTAAATTTTTGTTTTGATAATCTGTTATTTTTCCACATGTGGAGAACAAAGACCTTCATTTTTGATGAAAAACCTATGTTTAATAAAACTAAAAAAACAAATACATAATAAAACTAAAACATATTAAAATTATATTCATTGGATAGCTCATTCCAAGGAATAGCATAATCATTTCAAATAAATTTTAAATGAATTCATCTGATCCCCAAAAAGGTAAATCAAAAGTGATTTTTTATCAGCATTTTGATAGGTGTAAAGGAGACTCACTTATAGGTATTGTTTAAAAAAAGCGAGGTTCTATCCAAGGGGGTTTGATCTAAGGTGGTTTGATGAAACCTTCTTCAAATGGAATCCTTAAAATGGAACTTTTAAAGGCTTAAATCATTATATTTCCTAAAAATATGTGATTTCAGCAAATATTAGTTCCTCTCAGAAATTGTAAATGAGCTTTGTTGGATCACCCTTTGATTAAATAGGTATAGTACACAAACTCTCTCGATTGAGTTAAAATCACTCTAAAATGCTCCTAATTGAGCCAAAACAAACAAAACCCCCAAAGAGCCAATCCAACTCTTATCGCAAATAGCTTTAGACACTCCTAGGTTGACATTCAATAAGATTAAATGAGTAGGAATTGTGACAAAAATGACTTCCTACCATCAAGCGATAAATCTCTAAGCAAACTAATATGTCTAGCACCTAGATGTTGTAGTGAATTATTTGGAACCTAATATAAAGAGGAAAAAATATGCCCTATAAGTAGTCTAATCTCTTCAATTTTTACATGAATAATCATAAAAGTGTACTAAGGTTGTTCTAATGTGATTTCCTAAAGGCCCTAAACATGTTAGAACCATTTTGGGACACTTCACAAAGAAATGAGTCACTTTGTGAAAATGTGGGACACTTTTTGAACAAAAGGGAAACTATGCTAAAAAATGGGGCACTTCGTGAAAAAGGGGATGCTTTATAGGCTATTTTTCCAAGACCCTAAATCAACCTAAAAATGCATTAAAATCATAAAATACTACGTAAGGACAAAGAAAATTTTGTAGAATCAACTTACCTCATGATGACGCTTGTCATGTGCCACCTAGTCTTGCAACATATATAATCTTGTAGGCATGTATTATTATTTGATCAACATCTTTCACTCTTATTCAATCAATTTCAAGCTAAAAAAGGAAAATAACAAAGTAAGTTAGAATTAACTTAACTTTTTTCTCTTATGTAAGTTAAAACTAGGGTTTTTACTACATTAGGGTTAAAAGTGCATTTCAATAAAATGAACCTAACAGGTGATGGAGAGCTCCATTTTTTATACAGTTTGTTGTGTTGAAATTAGGATTTTTGTCCTGACATCATCAATTGTCTATCATGATGTGGCATGGTACTTGGAAAATCCCTATGGTTTGACTTACCCCATTCAACATGGCTAGATTGCTACCTTGATTCCACCTTCGTAGGGCAAAAATCTACCCTCAAATGTGACTTCTAGTTAGAGGTTTGATAAAAGGATTTTTATGGGACAACTAACTGATTCATGTTGTAGAATGTGGTTCCTACTATTGTGATTTTACAAATGATCATAATGGGGGCTTCATTCTTCCATATCATAATTTAATTTATATGTGTATCCTTTCATGAAATAAAATTCATCATTGGATTATTTTATCTTACACATGCACATAGATTCATATGGGTGCTAAAGTGGGAGCTAAATGTATTGTAGAAAATTGTTTTCTTGAAGAAAGAGGCAATTTCACACTTAATTTGGACCTATTTTTGCACCCTTTCATTAATTACCCCTTTAAAATCACCATTTATAGGCCCCTAATATTGGTACGTGGTAACTGATCATGCTATATTGTACACTCTTTAGTAATGTACACTCTTCATGTCACTAGAAAGGAAAAAATGCCAACATTGTAAACCCTAATTTTTGGAAGCTTCTAAGAGCTTGTTATAAGTGGTTTGAATGGGGAGTTGTAGTATGGCATGATTCATGATATTTTAATATGTTTTGTAGTGGATAATAAAATCATTTGGCTACAGATTTATGGATGTAGCCCAAATTGGGTGAAGCACATTAAATGATCTATGTTGTGTTTTGTGTGTGTTTTATTACTCTATTTTACTGTTCAAATTTGCATTTAGCTTGTTAGATATCTACCTTCTACCCCTAAAAATTTGTATCAGAGTAGGTTATGTTTGATTATCATCTATAGGAAGGTCTTGTGGTTGAGTGGGAGTCTCACGATTAAGTAGGAGCAATGGCAGACGAGGGTAAGTTGAAGGTTGAGAAGTTCAATGGGACAAACTATTAGTTATGAAAGATGCAGATGGAGGAATACCTCTATCAGAAGGATTTGTGGTGGCCATTGGAAGGGAAAACCAAGAAAGCCTCAACAATACTAGATGAGGATTGGGATATTCTGGATAGAAAGGCACTTGGCAGTATTTGTTTATGCCTAGCACAATTGGTGGCGTTTAATATTACAACAACAAAGACAACTCAAGAGTTGATGGAAACCCTAGCAAAGTTATATGAAAATCCTTCCTCTTCGAATAAGATATTTCTTATGAAGGGTTTATTTAATATGAAAATGGTAGAAGGTGGGTTAGTTGTTGATCATTAAAATCAGTTTAATATGGTTACTAGTCAATTAATTTTTGTAAAAGTAAACTTTGATGAGGGTGTTATGGCTCTTTTGATTCTATGTTCTTTACCTGAAAGCTGGAATAGCTTGGTAATGGTTGTTAACGTTTTTGTTTCTAGTTCAAATACATTGAAGTTTCATGATAATGTTGGTGTAATTTTGAGTGAGGAAATTCATAGGAAAATTTCAAGTGGAACATCCACATCTGGCAATGTTTTGAATGTAGAAAGCAGGGGTAGAACGAAGGAGAGAGGAAAAAAATCTGGAAGTCATCGGAAGTGATGAGGAAAATCAAAGGACAAAAGGTCATAATCTAGACATAAGAGGGATTGCTGGTACTGTGGTAAACCAGGTCATTTAAAGAAATATTGTTAGTCTCAAAAAAATAAAGGAGAGAAAAAAGAAGGAAATAAAGAGGCAAATATGGTAAGTAATAAATCTAATGAAGATTCTTTGATTCTTTCCCTTGAAAATGGTGATGATTCTTGGGTGTTAGATTCAGGGGCTTGTTTTCATGCTACGCCCCATAGAAATTATTTTCTTGACTATGTCAAAGGGGATTTTGGGTTGGTTTATTTGGGAGATAACGAACCCTATCAGATTGTTGGAAAGGGAAGAATCAAGATTAAGTTATAGAATGGGAATCACTGGCTACTACATGAGGTAAGGCACGTTCCAAAGTTAAAAATAAATTTAATTTCTATAGGGCAACTAGATGATGAAGGTTGTGTTGTTACATTTGGGTAAGTGCACCAAAATCGTTCCCAAAAATGGGACTTAAGTCGATAGTTTTTTTCTGAAATTAGGAATTATTCACCTTGGATGTGAAATTGAGGATAGTTATAATAATTTTTTTGAGATGGAACAAATACAAGGATCTAAGTGCTCTGAGTCTACTTTCTAAACTACTAATTTATTTTTAAAATGGTTGATATTAAGGGGTTCAAAAAAGGGACGTACACAAATTGGTGTTATTCTTTCAAGGAAAATGTAACAAAGCAACTCTTGTATGAACCTCATATGGTGAACTATTTTTTAGTATTTTTAAAATTACAACAGTCAAAAATTAGCTAACAGTATGTAGTTGATGCACAATTTCTCTGATAATTTTTTAATGAATATTTGAATTTTTACTAATTTTCGAAGTGGACATTTCTTGAAAAACATAATTATGGCCGTGCTACCCCTAAAAATTTTGGAAACTAATTGATTTTTTTTTTTTAATTTTTAGAATGGAGTCTAGTTTCCAAAAATGTAATTTATTTGAAAATTAGATGAGTGGTTAATTTAAATTGAAAAAAATACCAAACACTGCTTTTTGGACAAAAAAACAATATACAAAAAAAAAAAAATTATGGATGAAAGGCTTAACATTTTTAGAAAGTGAAAAAGATTACATCATTGGATAGCTAAGAGAGAACCCAACCTTACCCATGTGTTCGATTTTTTTGATATTGAACCATGTACAATCTTGATGATGAGCACAAACTTGATCATGTGAAATAAGGTAGAATTTTTAAAAACATGTCTCTCATTGTTGGGAATCCCTTCCAAGCCTTTGGGTTGGTATTCCAAGGAAAATACCAAGCCTAAGGCTTGGGAATTCCCAAACAAATATATAACGCGGTTGCATTATATTTTTGCTTTGACATTGGTTTTTCTTCTGTGAGAAACATGTCAACTAAGACATAATGTGAGCAAGTAATAACACACTCACGTTATTTCATCCTTTATGTTAAATTCCAATATATTGAATGTATGCTGATATATTTGTATATTTGTATGTTATGTATGAATGCTTGTATGTATGTACGTATGCATGTATGTATCAATGCATATATATTCTATGTATGTATGTAAGATTGTATCTACACATCTATGTATGTATGCTTGTATGGATGTAGGATTATATGTACATATGTATTATGCTTGTGGGTATGTGCAGGATCATGATTGGCCAAAAAGTGGCGATATGATGGGTATGTGGCTGATGACCTTTTTTTAACCCAAAATTGATGAAATGAAAAGGGTTTTTAAAGGATATTTTTAGCTTTCCACCAATATATATTATTTTTTACTTTGAATTTATCTAATAATTATTATTCATTTTCTATTTCAATTATGAATAAAGTCCTAATTGATAGGCTGATTGAAAAAAATCTATAATTTTTAAACAGTATCAGATTTTTTGAATCCAAAACATGCTTCACATACTATAGGATTAAAAAAAAAATGAATTTCATGAAGTTTTCACCAAGTTAGGGTGGTCAAACATACAAGTTTTTTTTATTTTTTAAAATTTGTAATAAAAAAATCATAATTACTTATTTACTTGGAAAAAAATTACAAAAAATATGCATCACATTTGTAAATGAGTCCTCTACTTATATCTAAAATATTATAAAAAAACAGTATCATTTTATTGTGGTTAGGGTGGTCAGACAGACACCCACTTCTTATTTTTTCCCTGAAATTTAAGTACTACTGCGTTGAAATTTAAAAATAAACCTAGTAGTTTAGAAACTAAATTTAATTTTATATAGATTCTATTGTTACATATTTTTGAAATAATATAGATAACTTATTTAAATTTTTATGTCAAGTTGCCTTACTCTGCTTTCTCTGATTTTTTTGCCACTTAAGGGCTCGTTTTTTCCATGATGATCCTTGACATACCCTTTTATGTATATATTTACGTATGTCTTTAAAGTTAGGGAGAATTTAGATAGAGATAGATTCTAGAGAGATGGAGAGGGGGTGGAAGTGAGAGTTAAAGAGAGAGGGAGTGAGAGAGAAGAGGTTGGAGTGAGAGGGACTTAGCTAGGTAGGGTGGGAGTGATAGATGGAGGGAGAGAGAGAGGATGGGTGGGAGAGAGATAATTGAGAGAGATGGAGAGAGAGGGGGGGAGAGAGAGACAAAGAGAAAAAGAGAGTTAGGTAGGTAGGGTTCCAAATGGAGAGACTTGAGAGTGTGAGAGGGGTGTGATGGAGAGGCTTGAGAGATAGGTAGCGAGAGGGAGTGTGAAAGACAGGGATTGTGAGAGAGAGGGAGTGGGAGAGAGAGGGAGTGAGAGTGAGAGACCTCAGAGAGGGAGAGGGTGTGGGAGGGACTAACCTGATAGAGGTAGAGAAAGAGGGGGATTGAGTGAGAAGGAATTATCTAGGTAGGGTGGAATGGATAGAGAGAGAGCTACCTAGGTAGGTTTCTAGAGGGAGAGACCCGAGAGAAGGGGTTTGGGAGGGAGAGACATGAGAGAGGGGGAGTGAGAGAGAAGGGGTTGGAGTGAGAGGGAATTAGCTAGGTAGGGTGGGAGTGATAGAGGGAGGGAGAGAGAGAGGGGGGGTGGGAGAGAGAGAGAGGGGGGGAGGAGAGATTGAGAGAAAAAGAGATCTATGTAGGTAGGGTTCCAAAGGGTGATACTAGAGAGTGTGTGGGGGGTGAGAGGGAGAGTCTTGAGAGATAGGTAGTTAGAGGGAGTGTGAAAGAGAGGGAGTGAGAGAGAGAGAGTGGGAGAGAGAGGGAGTGTGAGTGAGAGACCTAAGAGAGGGAGACAATGTGGGAGGGAGTGACCTAATAGAGGTAGAGAAAGAGGGGGGTGGATTGAGAGGGACTTATCTAGGTAGGGTGGAAGGGATAGATAGAGAGGGGGGAGATAGACAAAGAGAGAGTTACCTAGGTAGGTTTTTAGAGGGAGAGACCTAAGAGAGAGGGGGGGTGGGAGGGAGGTACATGAGAGAGAGGGAGTGGGAGAGAATGGGTTGGAGTTAGAAGGACTTAGATGGGTAGGGTGGGAGTGATAGAGGGAGGGAGAGAGAGAGAGGGGTGGGATAGAGATAACTAAGAGAGAGGGAGAGAGGGAGATGAAGAGAAAAAGAGAGTTATGTGGGTAGGGTGCCAAAGGGATGGACATGAGAGTGTGATGGAGGTGAAAGGGAGAGACTTGAGAGATAGGTAGTGAGAGGGAGTGAGAGAGAGAGAGAGGGAGTGGGAGAGAGAGGGAGTATGAGTGAGAGACCTGAGAGAGGTAGAGGGTGTGGGAGGGAGTGACCCAATAGAGGTAGAGAAAGAGAGGGGTGGAGTGAGACAGACTTATATAGGTAGGGTGGAAGCGATGGATAGAGAGAGGGGGGAGAGATATAGAGAGATTTTTACCTAGTTAGGTTTCTAGAGGGAGAGACCTAAGAGTGAGGGGGGGTTGGAGGGAGAGACATGAGAGAGAGGGAGTGGGAGAGAAGGGGTTGGAGTGAGAGGGACTTAGCTAGGTAGGGTGGGATTAATAGATAGAGGGAGAGAGAGAGAGGGGGTAGGAGAGACTGAGAGAAGGGGGAGAGAGAGATAGAGAGAAAAAGGGAGTTATGTAGATAGGGTGCCAAAGGGAGAGACTTGAGAGTATGAGGGGGGTGAGAGGGAGATACTTTAGAGATAGGTAGTGAGAGGGAGTGTATGAGAGAGATGGATTGGGAGAAAGAGGGAGTGTGAGTGAGAGACCTGAGAGAGGGAGAGGGTGTGGGAGGGAGTGACCTGATAGAGGTAGAGAAAGAGGGGGATGGAGTGAGAGGGACTTATCTAGGTAGGGTGCAAGGGATAGGTAGAGAGAGGGGAGAGAGATGGAGATAGAGTTACCTAGGTGGGTTACTAGAGGGAGAGACTTGAGAGAGAGGGGGGTGGGAGGGAGAGACATGAGAGAGGGAGTGGGAGAGAAGGGGTTGGAGTAAGAGACACTTAGCTAGGTACGGTGGGATTGATAGAGGGAGGGAGAGAGAGAGGGGGGTGAGAGAGAGAGAATTGAGAGAGAGGGAGAGAGAGAGGGGAGAGAGAGAGATAAAGAGAAAAAGAGAGTTATGTAGGTATGGTGCCAGAGGGAGAGACTTGAGAGATAGATAGTGAGAGGGAGTGTGAAAGAGAGGGAGTGTGAGAGAGACGGAGTGGGATAGAGACAGAGTGTGAGTGAGAGACCTGAGAGAGGGAGAGGGTGTGGGAGGGTGTGGGAGGGAGTGACCTAATAGAGGTAGAGAAAAAGGGGGGTGGAGTGAGAGTGACTTACCTAGGTAGGGTTGAAGGATTAGGTCTATGGTCCAATGTAAGGTGTAGAGGGTATAGGGGTAGAGGGTTTAGGGTTTAAGGATTGAGGGTTGAGAGATTAATGGTTGAGGGTTGAGAATTGAGGGTTGAGGTTTTAATTTATATGGTAGAGGGTAGAGGGTAGAGGGTTTAAATTTTGGGGGTTTAAGGGTTGAGGGTTAAAGATAGAGGGTTTAAGGATGAGGGTTGAGGGTTGAGGGTATGGGGTATAGGGTTGAGGGTCCAATATATAGGGTAGATGTTATAGGGGTTGAGAGATTAAGGGTTTATGGTTTAGGGATTAGGGTAGAGTTTTCTTGGATTTAACGGTGTAAGGGTTGATGGATTAGGGTCTAGGGTAGAGAGTATTGGGCTTAGGGTAGAGGATAGAGCGTGGATGGTTTAAGAGTTTAGGGTTTAAGGGTTGAGGGTTGATTGTCAAGGGTTTAGGGTTGAGTATTTAAGGGTTTAAGCGTTGAGGGTTTAAGGGTGAAGAAGGTTGAGTGATTAGTGTAGAGAGGTTACTAATTGGCTTTAAGGGTTGGGGGATTAGGGTTGAGGGTAGAGGGTAGAGAATTGATGGTAGAGGGTAGAGGGGTTATGGGTTAGGGTTTAAGGTTTAAGGGTTTAGGGTTGAGGGATTAAGATGTTATATAGTAGAGGGTATAGGGGTTGAGGGATTAAGACTTTATAGAGTAGAGGCTATAGGGGTTGAGGGATTAGGATTTAAGGACTCATGGTTGAGGGTTGATGGATTAGGATTTAAGGTTTGAGGGCTGAGGGTTGAGGAATTAAGAGGGCATAGAGGTTGAGGGATTAGGGTTGAAGGGTTGAGGGTTGAGGGATAAGGTTTGAGGGTTGAGGAATTAGGAAGGTATAGGGGTTGAGGGATTAGGGTTTAAAGTTTGAAGGTTGATGGTTGATGGATTAAGAGGGTATAGGGGTTGAAGGATTAGGGTTTAAGGGTTGAGGGTTGAGGGATTAAGAGGATATAGGGGTTGAGGGTTGAGGGATTGAGATTTAAGGGTTGAAGGTTGAGTGATTAAGAGGGTATAGGCATATCCATATCTCCCACTATCTCCATATACCCTCTATCTCTTAACCATTTAAACCCTTAAGCTTTAAACCCTTAACTCTTAACCCTCTACCCTCTATATATGACTCAGTTCCTCTCTCCCTTCCTCTATATTTCCATCTATCCCACTATCTCTTTCTCCCCCTCTCCCTCTCCATCGCCCTCTCCCTTTCTCTCCCACTTTATCTCCCACTCTCTCTTTCTCCAACTCTCATACTCTCTCCCTCCAACTCTATATTTCTCCCACTCTCCCCTTCTTCCACTCTCCCACTCTCTCCCACTATGTTTTTCTCCCACTCTCCCCCTCCCTCTCTGGATCTCTATCTGCATCTCTCCCACTATCTCTTTCTCCCCCTCCCCCTCTCCCTCTCCATCTCCCTCTCCCTTTTCCTCCCTCTCTCCTTCTTTCTCTCCCACTCCCACTCCCTCTCCATTCCTCTCTCCCTCTTTCTATCCCACTCTCTCTTTCTCCTACTCTCCCTCTCTCTTCCTCCATCTCTCTCTCTCTCCCACTCCCTCTCACTCCCTCTCTCCCAATTTCTCTCCCAGTCTCTGTTTCTCCCACTATCCCCCTCTCTCCCTCCCACTCTCCCCTTCTCTCACTCTCTCCCACTCTCTCTTTCTCCCATGCTCTCTAACTATCTCTTTCTAACCCTCTCGCTCTCCCACCCTCCTTGTCTCCTCCATCCCTCTCCCCTTTTCTCTCCCACTCTCTCTTTCTCTCTTACTCTCCCTCTCTCCCTCTCCCTCCCTTCCTCCCTCCCTCATTCCCTCCCTCCCTCTCTCTCCTAGTCTCTCTCACACACACACTCACCTCTATCTCCTCTACTATAAGGGTGTAGGGGAGAGATGTAGAATTAGGATAGAGGGTATAGACAAAGAGGGAGAAAATAAATATATTAAGAAAAACATATTTCATATAACATGTGCACTTTGTGAAGAAGTAGAGATTTTATTGTTTTAGGAAGAAATAACATGAGCGTATTTTTTATTCCACTAAAAATGGTAAAAAAATTCAATATACCCGTGATGTCAAAGCTCGGAGTTTGCATATTGTCCTGGTTCGGCACGTGCTCTAACAAAAAGTAGCTTTTTGATGATTTTGTGAAGTGTGAAAGAATATTTTTCACATTCCATCACCTTTTCCATGATCTTTCTACCACCTTTGCATGAAATAGAAGAGTTTCCACATTGAAAGACATATACTATCAATTGAAGTTTGAATTCCATTGAAAACTCATATACAATTGATGTTTGGAGGGGAACAAGATTTTGAACAAGTCAAATTGTTGTGGAGTTTGAAGAAAGAAGAAGCTAAGCCTACATAACTGGGTTGAAATCCTCCATTTGAAAGTCTGGTTTTTTAGGTATGTGAAGTCTTTAAACATTTAATTTCATTCTATTACGTCTTACTTTCATTTTTATTTGTCATTATAACCTTACATTGTCAATGCACATTTTAAATTACACAATTATATACACTTGCCGATTTCCATTTTAAACTTGATGTAGAGAATCTACCAAGATCCACAAGTAATCAAGGGTACTTCTGACCCTAACTTAAATTGAAGAAGATCAATGAACAAAACTCAATCATGTTTTCATCAAAATCCTTCAATTTCACATGATTTCATATTTCCACAAAATATTGTAACTTGATTTCAACTCTTTGTCAAACTAAAGAAAAAAGATTAACCATCATAAATTTAATTGTAACATAGCATACATCTGATTATAAACTCAGAACCATTCAATTCGTTCATGATTCACTAATTCAAGAACTCAATGTTGCAACTTACATGGAAAAATAACAACAAATCATGGAAGGTAACTACCAACCTTTATCTAGACATCCAAGACACTATAATCAAAATGTTATTGATTGAAACAAACCAAATACACATTCCAAATATCTCACCAAAATTCATCCTTTGAGAAAATTCTTCCCCTTTTAGTATTTGAAACCCATGGTGCAGGGGCACCTACAACCATGTTTCAAAATATGCTTTGCGGACAATATGTCTTAAGGTCTTTGGGTGAGTGCAAGAAAAGAGTCTATAAGTTGTATTAGGTATGAAATAAAGGTGGTTGACTTAGAGTCTATAATTTTTAAATGGAAGTGGAAGACAAGAGTTTAGAAGTGCCTCCAAGTGAAAATAAGCCCATGTGACTTTTCACCTTCCCTATTTCAGAGTTTTTGTAACTTTTCAGAATTTTGTATTTGTGCAACTTTTGCAAATAGTGACAACTTTAAAAAATACACATAGGACTTAAAAATTAAACCTCCTAATGATTTATATAGGTGGAAAAAGAAATTAATGACTGGGCATGTGCAGGATCATCATGGAAAAAATAGGCCCTTAAGTGGTAATAAAATTCAGAAAAATCAAAGTTAGGGAACTTGACATAAAAATTTGAATAAGTTAACTATATTATTTAAAAAATATGTAAGAATAGAATCTGTTGCAAATTGAGTGTAGTTTCTAAACTACTAGGTTTACTTTTATTTAAACAAAATCTATTTGCTGAAAATTTGAAATTTTAATGCAGACTCAAATTTCAGGGAAAAAATAAGTAGGTGTCTGTCTGACTACCCTAACCACAATAAAATGATAGTATTTTTTTATAATGTTTTAGATATAATTAGAAGACTCATGTCTGGATGTGATGCTTATTTTTTTGTAATTTTTTTCCAAGTAAATAATTAAATGTGATTTTTTTATAAAATATAAAAACTCATCCGTCTGACCAACTGAACTTGGTCAAAAATTCATTAAATTCATTTTTTTTTTTTTAATCCTATAGAATGTGACACATGTTTTACATTCAAAAAAATTGATACCCTTTGAAATCTATAGATTTTTTTCAATCAGCTTGTTAATTAGGACTTTACAACAATTCAAATAGAAAATGAATAATAATAATTTATTAAATTTAAAGTAAAGCACAATTTATATTGGTGGAAATATAAGAATATCCTTTAAAAACCATTTTCATTTCATCAATTTTGGGTAAAAATAATATAGTTAGCCACATGGGCCATCATATCACTTACATATCGCCACTTTTAATCCCATCATGATCCTGCACATACCCGACCCTCTTACAACATGGAGATACCCAAAATTGAATGAAATTTCAAAATGGAAGCATAAATTGTCAAGGTGCTCCTGCACCAAAAACTTATCAAACACTCACAATTCCATTACAGTCATTATGATTGTAACTTACATTATATTTATCTTATTTCAATTCAATCTCAACTCCCCCAATGAATCTAACTATTTTTGTAACTTCTTAACTAACTTATCTCTTCACAACTTTTCCAAAAAATGTAATTTTTCGCAAATGTCCATGCTTCCATTATGAGCCTATCTTGCAATCATGGCATGCCACGTTACCACTTTTCTTTAAGGCATTCTAGATTGAAAAAAAGCATGTCACATTTCTCTATACTAGGCTAAATTTTGCACAGGATGATTGTAAGTATTATTCAAATGAAGCCTTGAATAACATATATTTTTCAATTAACTTGAATGGATATAGTTTTTAGGGACTAATATTCATCTCATTAGCATGGTATAGATAAAATTATCGACCATGACAAAGAAAAAGACAAAGACGAAACTAATAGATGAAGAGAATGAAACCTTCAAATAAAAGGAGAGAGTTTGACTGGTGACATATCATGAAAAGAAGAAATTGGAAATGATTGATGAAAACAAGCCAATTGAAGAGGAACCTCAATCGTCAAAAAGGAATGGGAATTGGCAGCACAAAAGGGACGAATGCGAAAGAATCATCATAAGATAGATTCATATATCATAGTTGGAGACACACCCTCTATGAAAATTGAATATGAAGGGAGACCATTAAGAACAAGCGAATATGGAGGGACACCATCTAGAAAAAGTGAATGTGGAAAAACACCATCTACTGCAAGTGAATATGGAGGGACATCATCTACCTCAAGTGAATATTGTTGGACACCATCCAACACATCTCAAGTTGAGAGTACATCATCACTCAGATTTGATGAAGAAGGCATTCCATCATCCCCATGTGAACCTCATGGTATGTCTTCTTCTCCACCCTTGATTGAAGGTACAATATCTATCCCATCGCAATTAAATATTGATGAAATTTCTAATGTTGAGATGTATGTACCTAGGAGAACACCACCTAGAATTTTGCATAGAAAGCCAAAGTATTTGATTAATATTGATGATGAGATTTTGTAGCACATGGAAGGTAATATTTCAACATGCGCTTGTAGAAGATATGTTGATAAGATTTGGGAACAATTCTTTGAAAGGCTAAATGAGACTGCATGCTGTCAGCTATTTCTTGAAATGATGCAGGGTGTAAACTATAGGAACATCATGAAGACTCTTGGGTTGAGAACATCGAATGCATCGAGTGAAGACACTATTGTGAAGAATCTAATGGATGATTTTGAGAGTGTGGGTAAGACGTCACCCTCAAAGGATAGTAATGTCACCCGACGTGTCATTACATCAACTTTGGTAAGATGTCAAAAAAATAGAGCTCATCTCATTAAAAAGACAAGTGAACACATGGGAATTAGTAGAAAAAAATTATCAAGATCCATTTAAAGGTGGAAAATAACTGAGGGAAATGATTCAAATGAATTATGGGAATTCTTGGGGAGACTTTCATGAAAAGATAAATAAGTTCTTGAAGCCTTGAGAAAACTAATTGAATATTATTGGAAGAATAAAACAAGGCCATCTCTAAATCATAGGGATGTGGCAAGAAGGAGAATCGATAGTCAGAATTGTGAGATGCATCCAAAGTATTTTTTGGATATGACTCAAACCTAATTTTTTCAAAAATTTAAAAATGATTATCTTCAAATTAGTATTTCTCAAAGATTTTTTGAAATGCTTAAACCTTTTTATTTCAAGATAAATCACACATGCACTAATTATTTTTGTAGACTACATATTAAATTTTCTAACCATTATGATGTTTATCATTCTATATGTGTAGATTTGCATAGTAACGATGTTTTGCAGGATTGTGGCATAGAAGCCCCACACAAATCTTCAAGAGAGTTATTATCAAAAGAAATATTTGAAATAGAGGATGGCCAGATATTCTTCAGGACAACATGCCTGGATGGTTCATGCGAGCATTATGGTGGCTTCAAACATATGGAAAGCACAAATGAGGTGGGACAAAAACTAATAGAGTTCAGGAAGTATAAAATAGTGGCATATGCTACAAAAGATGGATCTCAAGAAAAAAGGTCTGATTTGGTTATTGAGAAGATTCCAGTGTACCAACTTATATCGATGTTTTGTGACAATATATTGTCTCAGTATGCAATGCATACCCATAGATCCCAATGGTTAGACAAAAAATTCAAGCTATGCAAGGAAACCTTTCAAGTTGGAAGCATAGTAACAGTGGTTGACTTTGCGGAGAACTACACTCTACAACCACAAAATGAGGTGTAGTCATAGTATTACAACTCCACACAAGTTTTGATATTTGTTCGCATAGAATTCATTCATGCATCTAATAGTATAGATGACCAAAGGAAGGTATTGATGGAGTACCACTTTTAAATTAGTGATGATCACACACATTCTCCATAGTTTGTGAAAGGTTGATTCCAAATGTTCTACAGTGGTTTGGCTTAGAGGGGCATAAAATACAACCAAAATATAATATGGTCTAATAATTGTGCAACATAGTTCAAGAACTCACACATGTTCTACTGGTTGTGCAAGATGCATGTAATTAGTGGTGTTCACCATATGTGGAACTTTTTTGAGGATGGACATGGAAAGGGGGAGCATTATGGTGCACGAGAAGGATTAAAGTATAAAACAATGCAAAGTTGATAGATGCAAAATCAATCATCGAGTGGTTTAATTATTTGATGGGTCCAGGTAATGAAGGCACATCTTCAGTTCATATATTCTTTTTGTTGATGGATGATACTAACATTGCATCATATGAGGATTGTTGTATACTAACATGATTGAGTGAGGTACACTCTTTCCTTAGCTCAAATGCATGTTCAAGGAGTATCAATACACGAAAGATGCCATGCTTTTGTTCTTTATGTATAGTGCAAGCCTGGAATGATTGTGAGTCAAGGGAGTGGGTTGACAAATGGTTGACAAGTTATCTTAGCCCATTTCACACATATCGCCCTCCGACAGAATTGTAACTGACACAGATGGAATCTTCGATCGACTTTGACCACATATCAGATCTAGTTCAACTAGGTGATATATCTACTTGCTTAGTTGTTGAAATTCCATATTTTTATCTTACTTTGTACTATATTTGTAACATTGACAAATTTCAAGATATTTTTTGTACATATCAATGTAGGGCATGTTTCTACAGTTATTGTAGATGAAGACAATGAAGAGGGAACCAAATATTACTTGTGTCATTATGTTGAGGCCAAAAATAAATTAGAGGCCCCAATTATAGGTAGAGAAAAAATTGAATACCCTACAGGCTCAATTGTGGTTACTGGAGCGTGGCTTAGAAGGTACCGACATTTGAGTGTTAAAAATTGGTTGTTTAAGGACTTTCACTTGTATCATAAGATTCTTCATTACTCAAACCTTGTCATGGCATTCAATGTTTTTTTGACCAAATATGGGGGTAGACCTTTGAAGAAGACCTTGTGGAAGGTTCATGAGTCTGAACATGAGGCAATATTTGACACAATACATAGTAGAGGAGACCTAGATGGTTCGTTGGATTAATTTGTAAGTATATGCACATTGGTTATTATTTTATACTTGTATGCACATTAATTTGTTTGATTCCAATGCTATTATCTTCTTTTACTTTGTGTATTTGTAAGTAACATACTAAAAAATGATTGGTGTCCCCTTGCAAAAAATGTAGATATATGAGCCATCCAAGAGAATGTTAGCCAAAAAAGTAATGCAACATCCTTATTTTGATGATCTTGACAAATCTCAATCATGATTTTAAGCCATTAGAAAAGTGTGTGCAAATCTTGGTGAGGGAATTTCAGGTTATTCATTTGATGTTAACCTTATCATGAGCATCTGAAATTTCAACATACTCTATTCATGAGAGGTATTGTGTGCAATAGGTATGTTGGAATTCCCAGTGAAGATGTATGATGAGGAGTGACTAATTTGTGAGACCTGCATGCGTATCTGTAAGTGCCTTCTATCTATTTTTATTTCATTTCCATTTGGATGTTGTTTCTTTTTCTCTTTTACTTTTCATATTTGTAAGTAAACTACTAAAAATTTATTGATCTTTTGTTGTAGAAAATACTAATTATGAGCCATCAAAGAGAATCTCAACCAAAAAATAAAAACAACATCCTTATTTTGATGATCTTGATGAATATCAATTTTGATTTCAAGCCATTATAAAAGAGTTTGTGAAGCTTAGCAATGGAATTTGAAGTTACTCAATTGAATTTAACCTCATAATGAGCACGTATGATGTAGACATTTAAAGAGAATCTTGAATATATGAGTGAAATTTAAAAATATCTGTAAGAATGAAGTACCTAAGGCATTGTAATGATATTTACTCAAATATTGTAATTTTGGAGTTCATGTTTGGTGTAGTAGCACCTTGTTCTGTAAATGCCTTCAATAGGAAAATTTGCAAAGTTTGAAATTTGAAAATTAAACAATGTGAAAAAGCTCATGTAAAGGTCATATGTAATCTATTCAAAGTCTCAAAGAGGTCATTAGGTGATTATAGAAGTGATATAAAACATGTAAGGTCGAATTAGGATGTTTTAGGTGTGTGTGTGTGTGTTTATTTGTGTAGGGGAATTCAAGAAACAAAGGAACATACCTTTAAACATTCAAGAACCCCCTTAAATTTTTGGGGCAGAAATTATCATGTATATAAACCCTCAGATCCGCAATTTTTCTCTAGACAAACTCACTCCACCATGCGAAACCAAAACCCTTATTTTATCCTAGTATAAGGAGGGTTTATTGAGAGGAATGGTTCCACACCTTACCAAAAAATTCCATCACCTCATACCTTCTTAAAATCACCTGCACAAACTCAAAAGACAATCAACCAACCTCTACATGCAATATTTTATTAGACCCTAGGGTTAAACCTCATTTTTCATGCTCTTTTCCAGCAAAATCTATAGGGGCAGCAACAAAAACCTCATAAAACTTATTTCATTTCACTTAGATATTTCTTGTCTAATATAATAGGATCATTTTGGGCCCCTCTATAAAAATGTCTCTGGGTATTGGCTATCTTGAAGTGGTTTTCTCGTGGCAGGGGATTTTCAGTTGATGGAAAAAGTGTCAAATTCAAGTTGTGCAAAGTTACAAAGTGGTGCAAATTTCTCTCTACAAATCGTCTAACCTAGTGGACTATTCCAACACATCCGAATAGGTATATTTACTCTAGGCATGGTCCTCTTTTGCACCGAAACATGTGGAATCGTTCTGAGCTATGTTCCACCAAAGCAATGTCTTAAGGGTCCAAAGTAAAAAATGGCTGCAAACTTTAGCATGCTATTACTGAGATACCATGATGCTTAGAAATTTATCATTTGATCCAAAAATATTGTGTTAGGCCCCTCTACAAAAACCTCTCGGTTCTGGCTATCTTAGACTGGTTTTCCCATGGTGATGAATTTTCACTTGATGGAAAAAACATCAAATGGAAGCAATGCAAAGTTGCAAAGTGGTGCAAATTTCGTTCTACAACTTGTGTTACCAAGCGGACTATTCCAACATGTCCAAATAGGTATTTTTACACTTTATATGGTCCTTTTTTTACTGAAACATTTGGAATCGCTCTGAGCTATGTTCCACCAAATGGATCCCTTAAGGGTCCAAAGTAAAAATGGATGAATGCTTCATCATTCTATTACTCAGATACTGTGATCCTTAGAAATTCCTCTTTTGATCCTACAAGATCATGTTGGGCCCCTCTACAAAAACCTCTCTCGGTTTTGGCTCTCTTGGAGTGGTTTTCCCATGGCGGCGGATTTTCACTTCATGGAAAAATTGTCAAATTCAAGTTGTGCAAAGTTGAAAAGTGGTTTAACTTTTGTTGTGTAACTCGCATGACCAAGAGGACTATTCCAACACATCTGAATAGGTATTTAAATTGTAGGCATAGTCTTCTTTCACACTGAAACATGTGGAATCGCTCTGAGCTATGTTCAACTAGATCGATCCCTTAAGTGTCCAAAGTGCAAAATGACTGGAAACTTCAGCATGCTATTACTCAAACACCATTATGCTTAGAAAATTATCATCTGATCCTAAAAGATTGTGTTGGGAAAAGTTGCAAAGTGGCACAAATTTTATTTTGCAATTCGTGTGACCAAATTAAGTGCTCCAATGTGTTTGAATAGGTAGGTTTACCCTAGGCATGGTCCTCTTTCACACCCAAACACATGGAATCGATCCAACTTGAATTCAATTGGATTCATCCCTTATGATTGCATGGAAAACATTGGAAAAGAGAAAAATACAAGTGACGGTTGAGAATTTTGAGTATTCTTCACAAAAATTGTATGATCATTGGTGCAGAGCACCTTGTTCCTCCATTTGATGAAGAAGGTCTAGCTCAGTGGTTTTAGTGATTATCTAATGGTGAATAATTTTTTGAATAGGTTTTTGTGGGTATTTTGAGCATGATTTGTCTTGAATAAGGTCACTTAAGACCATTAGGTATGTTTTCGGGTGACTTTTGGGTCTAGTGATAAAAAATTTGAAAATTTCAATCTTGCACTAGAAGTTGTCTTTGTAGCCTTTGAAGGAAATTTTATGAATTTGTATATGATTGTGAAAGAATAGAGTTTTTTCGATTTAATAAGGCTATTTTTGCACCATTTGTGTGCGTTTAGAGGTCATTAGATGTACTCATTAGGTTGGAGGAGTCTAAAGTTGTGAATTTATAAGTTGCTTAAAGCAACAAATTTGAAATGCAACAGTTACTTGTTTCGAAAGTTGGTTTTTAGTTAGTTGAGGGCGTGGATCAGTTAGAGAAGGGTGTAAAACACTATGTAAATCCTTGAGAGGATTCAATGGAGGTTTTTGATGAACTTTTGGAGAAGATTTAATAATAATTATTCACACCATTCTCTATTTTTTAGATTTTTTATACGAACTTGTTGATCCCCTACTTGGTACGACCTCTAGCTTTCCTGTACGGTCCCAAGACTGACATGGATTGAAAGAGGGCGGAGTTGGATTTCTTTTGGTGGTGGTTTGGTGCAAAACCATAAAGGAATAGGAGAGTTCTTATCATTGAGTCAAGTGAATGTTTGAGTCTTAGTGGGCATATTTGAGAGAACCTGTGTCAAATCACAACTTGGTTGAGCCACTCTACATCACCAATGGTGTTTTGCAATTCGAGATGTGATTGAGAGCATGTTGCTTTGTTAAATATACCTATTTGGGGTTTGAGGAGAATGTTGAGTCCATTTCTTATTTTTATTATAAATTATAGCTTGCTTTCTCCCGAGTCCATTTTGTATACAAGAAATAATATTGCAAAAATTTGACTTATAAATCTTTCGATAGTGACACATCAATAAAATATTAGAATATTTTTATGAATCATTTCATGGAATTCCAATTGTAAATGTGTGCTTTTCTTTTAGATAAAGTTTTTTAGCATTAATCAATTAATATTCAAGACAAATCATGAAGGACAACAATGATTAATGTTAGTTCTAACCAATTAATAATTATACACATGAATAATTCAAGCATGTACATGTCAATAAGGGAAGCAAAAGTACTCAAAAACACGTAAGCCTCAAAACTTATACACATGAATACATAGTATACACAAATCAATACAAATTATATGCATGAATATAAGGTATACACATGAAAACACGTAAACCATAAAGTATAAATTTGAATTCACATAAGTCACAAATTTTACACATAAGTTGTAAAGTATACACTTGAATACATATAACTCATATCTATTGAACCATCAATTTAGAATGCAAATATGGACAGGCATCGATAAAATATATATGTATTAACAAAATAGCCATGTAGGAATACATCAATATATGTTGGTATAAGTATGAAATATATGTACGAAATAGCCATATAGGCATATAATGTCAAATATGTCCAGTAAAAATATTTACAAAACTGCCATGTAGGCATACAACAAAGGGCATTGGAACCAAAAGTCATTACTCTCCATGCCTTGGAAATAAATTTTTTCCCTTTCCTTTTTCATCGGATGGTGATAGGTCTGTCATTCATTTTTTTTGTGCTCGAGGAGTGCTCCTACTCCTCCTCCTAGGGTTTAGTTCATGGTGAAGTTTTAACTATTACAATAATAAGCAAAGACATCAATATATAGAAATTACATTATAAAAAATGATATATTTGACAAAATAATCACTTACCGCCATCTCATGATCTCTCTCCATGGAGGAAATATTCTCATTCCCATGCTCAGGCATGCTCAAGCCTTGTATAAACAATACAAATAGAAATTAAACTACGTGAATCAATAATGGTTTGATTTTTCACTAACTAACATTTATAGCAACAAATATAAATGTAAATTTACTAATTTGCCTCATACATCTCCTGTCAGAGCCATCAAGGACTGTATATAAAATGACACAGCAATATCCATTTCCCTCATCACATTTGTAGGTGTTTCATCTTTCCTCATCTGAAAATAAAACAATAAATTATTCAACGTAATCAACAATGTGCATATAAACTACACAAATCTTTTAAGTACCTGATTCATTATTTAAAATATTTATTCTATTACCTACATGTAGGCTTCAGTATATCCACTATCACTGGGAAGTGTTCCATCAAAATCGCATATTAAATTACCATTCCTAAAAAAATTCTATTAACATGCAATAAATTTATAATTTTTTACTAGTTACATACCCTAGCAATAGGTGTACTATAGAAATAAGTTGGTGGGGGGAAGTGTATCAAGTCTCAACAATGTGACCCAATAATTTCATTAAAATCATATAATATTTTTAGTTAATCTTGCATTTCAAAATTGAAATTTAAAAAATTAAATTCAATGAACATGCACTAACTTTTACCTAACTATCAATTCCATATGCCTCATGAAAAGTATCAGATGCCCTCTCCATCTCCATAGTTGTATATGGATCCTACATACTAGTCGCCTAAGTGTTTGTGGGGTCATATGAACAAGTAGCTCCGCAAGATTGGCACACATGTTTTCGACAACCACCACTGAAAGACTCCCCTAGATGGCACTGTAGAATAGGGCTAGTATGATGGATGAAACTCTAGGTCAAATTGTTGATCATATGCAATGTCTCTACATTAGAAATTTCCTTCATGATGGAAGGCATAACAACTTGCTCATGCAATGGCCTAGTGAGAGGTCGTTCGTGGTATGTAAGATCCGACTATGTACCCGATCTATCCTGAGCTGACCCCCTTTCTCTCCCCTGGAAATCCCTCATACCAAAATAATTTGGGATTGTTTTCAATATGACCTCACTATATAGATTCCTAAGGAAATATTGTGGGCCCTCACAATTGTTTCATGGTGGGTAATCGAAGACCATGTACCACCTATCATAAAATTGGTCCCTAATTTGTTTTTGGTGGCACCAATGGATAGGAAACCTCTTTGCATTGAGGGTAAGGTTTTGATTTATGTGTGTGGGTCGGTGAATAATGAGCACAAATCACCTTTTGTAATTTTCAGATCCATTACATTTTTGTATGATAGTTTATTTGCATAATAATCTCTAGCCACCTGCCTCCTATCTTGCCATCCAATTGTTTTTTTGCTAATTGAATCTACATTTTTTAACATATCTTTCAATGAATTTCCTAGGGTCATTTTTTATGCAGTTGAACCATTTGGATAACTCAACCTACCGATCAAATCCTCAATTTCACTCACTATATGTTTTTGAGTGCTAGGAGGGCATTGAGTGATTGGTGGAGGACATTGTTGTTGTGGTTGATCTTCAGGATTTGGTTGGTCTTCTGGTTGAGGACCTTGAGGGTTTCCAGGTTGATTTGCATCTCCTAAAAATTCAAACAAATATTTATCAAATTCAACCTAAAACTAACAAATTCAACCTAAATTTAATTAATTCAAACAAAAACCACAAAATACTTACCTCTCACACCTCCTCATCATCATGGCACCATCGTTGCAAAGAAATATAAATTGTTGGTCAATTTTTTTTTTTGAATTGCTCCTCCTAGAATGTGAACACGAATGCATGGGGGTTTTGGCCGCAACTACAAGGAAAAAATAGTCAAAATAACAATGATATTTTTTCACTTTTTTTTTCTTTGAAGAAACAATAAAGCGAGCATGTTATAACGTGCTCACATTATTTATTTTCAAAAGTTTTTTTGAAAGGTATCCAAAAAATTGTTACTCATTTCCATGTGCCTGCCTATTTAGTGATAAAATTTGGAACGTTACAAAAGGTGCCTTAGTGGTATAGAAATATGTGAAATTAGGAACCTTATATCTTTGTACAAGTCATACTGTTCCTTCTACTTTAGCTATTGTAGATACAAATCAATTTTCGAGAACAATTGTTGCAGTTCAACAGGTAGAAAATTAGATAGTTTTTGTTGATTCTGAATCAACATGATGAAAAATAGACTTGGGCATATGACTGCAGAAGGTATGAAAGTACTTCATTCAAAGAATTTTTTACCAGGTCTAAAATGTTCTAATATTAATTTCTATGAAAGTTGTGTGTATGGAATATAATAGAGAGTTAGTTTTCTCAAGGATGGGAAACCTAAGAAAGATGAGAAATTGGAGCTTGTGCATATGGATTTATGGGGACCAACTCAGGTATCTTCTCTCGGTGGCTCTCAGTATTATGTTACATTCATTGATGATGCAATTAGGAGGGTATGGATTTATTTCCTTAGGAAAAAATATGATGTATTTGAAACTTTCCAAAAATGGAGAAGGTTGGTTGAGAATGAGATAGGTAAAAAGCTAAAATTTCTCAGATTTGATAATGGTGGTGATTATTGCAAGAAAGAGTTTGAATACTATTGTTCCTGTAATGGTATTGATAGGAAGAAAATGGTTCCAAGGACTCCATAGGAAAATGGAGTGGTTGAGCACATGAATAGAACAATAATGGAGTGTGCATGAACTATGATATTGCATGTTGGGCTGCCTTTAAGCATGTGGGTAGAGGCTGTAAATTTTTTTATTTATTTAATTAATAGATGTCCCTCTAATCCTTTGGTTTGTGGTATTACAAAGGAGCATGGATAGGTAAGAAGGTGAGTTATTATTTTCTCAAAACTTTCTATTGTGAAACATTTGCACATGTACATTATGAAAATAGAACCAAGATTGTTGCAAAATCAAAGATATGTATATTTGTTGGATATAACATTAATGAATTTGGTTATAGGATTTGGGATTTTGAAAATAAGAAAATTGTGAGAAGTAGGGATGTCATATTCAATGGGACAGTGTTGTACAAAGAACTATTGGAGTAGTATGAGAAGACATAAAATGATTATGAAGTGTTGGATGATATTACAAACAACAATGTTCTAGTGGTTCTTAATACTTCGCAACAATATCAACAACAAGAAACAACACAAAATCTAGTGAATTTTATCTATTTTATTAACTGATGTTGGTGAACCAAAATGTTATCATGAAGCTATGTAGGTGGATACCAAGGTTCAGTGGGAGCATGGAATGGAAGAAAAAATGGACTCCTTGCTGAAAAGTCAGACTTGGGAATTATGTACAAGTTGCCTGTAGGTAAAAAGGCTTAACCAAACAAATGGGTTTATAGGATGAAAGAGGAGGATGGAGGTAAGCAATGATTTAAAGTCAGATTATTTTTAAAGCGATTTGCATAGAAAAAGGGTATTGATTTTGATGAAATATTTTCTACAATTGGTAAAATGACTTCTATTTGTATTATCTTAAGTATTGTGGCTGCTAAAGATTTGCATTTAGGATAGCTTGATGTCAAAGCTACCTTTCGCCATGGTGATTTGGAAGAGGAAATATATATGGAACAACCACAAGGTTTTGAGGTCAAAGGTAAGGAGAAAATAGTGTGCACCTCAAAAATTGTATATTAAATTTGATAGTTTTATGGATGAGAAAGGCTATAATAGGTGTAATTAAGACCATTGTTTTTACTTTAAGAGGTTAGCTGAAGGTAGCTACATTATTCTATGTTTATATTTTGATGATATGCTCGTAGAAGGGTCTAACATGGATCACATAAAGGAGTTAAAACAACCATTAGAAAATTCATTTGATATGAAGGATTTGGGGGAAGAAAAACAAATCCTTGGTATGAAGATTACAAGAGATAGGAAAGACACAAAATTGTTTCTATCTCAGGTTGATTATGTTGAAAAGGTGTTACAGAGATTTCATATGGAAAATGCAAAAGTTGTCAACATACCTTTGCCCAGTCATGTCAAATTGACTAAGGATATGTGTCCAAAGGAACAAGAGGAAGAAGAAATTTTTCCAAGGTACCATATGTGTCATCTGTAGGTAGTTTAATGTATGCCATAGTATGGACAAGACCAAATATTTCCCATTCCATAAGAGTTATTAGTAGGTATATGAGTCATCCTGGAGATGAGCATTGGAATGCGATAAAATGGATTCTTAGGTACTTGAGAGGTACATCAAGTAAACTATTGTTTCGGGGGCTCTAATACTGATTTAAAAGGCTATGTTGAATCAAATTTGGCAACAGATATAGATACGAGGTAGAGTACCACAAGTTATGTATTTACAGTTGGTGCGAAAACAGTGAGTTAGATTTCTCGGTTGCAAAAGGTTGTTTCTTTATCCACCATGGAGGCAGAGTATGATGTTGCAATAGAGGCAACAAAGGATATGATATGGCTGCAATTTTTCCTAGAAGATTTGGGAAAACAACAGGCTAAAAATTACTTATTTACAAAAAACTAGAGTGTTATACATCATGCAAATAATTCTAACTTGCACTCTAAAACCAAACACATACAACTGAGATATCATTTCATTTGTTCAGTGTTGGAAGATGGACAAGTAAAGTTCAAAAAGATAGATACAGATTGAAATCTGACGTATATTTTTACAAGGGAAGTGATAAGGGAGAATATGATATCCTCTTAAACTTCGGTTGGCCTCCAAGGTTTAATTCATGTATAACAGAGTAATAGGGTCCAAGGTGCTTATTTCTAGTGGGAGTTGTAAATGCAATGGTGTCATCCAGGATCACTCTCCAAGTGGGAGATTGTGTTGGTATGGAGCATGATCAATCTCCAAGTGGGAGATTGTTGGTATGTGTTGACTAATCATGCTATACTTTACACTCTTCATGTCACCAAAAAGGAAAAAAAGCCAACATTGTAAACCCTAATTTCTCGAAGCTTCTAAAATCTTGTTATAAGCGGTTGGAATGGGGAGTTGTAGTATGGAATGATTCATGATATTTTAATATGTTTTTCATTGGATAATAAAATCATTAGATGGTTGCAGTTTTGTGGATGTAGCCTAGATTGGGTGAACCACATTAAATTCTCTATGTTCTCTTATGTGTGTGTTTTATTACTCTATTTTATTGTACACCTAAGACCCATTATTTTGGATCTCAAGGTCCATTTAACTCAAAAATCATATAAAATCACTAAAATCCCCGAAAATCTCGAAAACCCACATCAAAAATCTAAGGTGGTGATGGATCCCCTCAAAAAAAAAATTGTTCCATGTTTACACTTGCAATACTTGACTTTGACCCTTGTTTTAGGCTTAGGGTTATGTTCTTCAACATTTTATCAAGATTTGTGATTTTGAAAACCCTTTTAAATTAACCTTTGAGTCTAAAAACCCTTCAATGTTCTATTTCTTTGTTGACGTTCTAATGAAGTTTCCTAGTTATCTAAGTTATGACCCATCCCATTAGAATTGTCATCTTTACCACCCCCTGGGTTTAGATTTTTAGGTAACCAAATGGCTTTTCCACGCTTAAATTTTCCTATGGTTGGGCTTGGATTTCATATTAAACACCTTATGTAATCATCACTAAGGTTTATGTTTCCATCTCCCTAATAGTGGCCCCCTTTTAAGAATAATGTTTGTCACATGTGCAAAAAATTAAGTTCTACATTAACTGTTCAATCATGACAAGCCAATCTCGACCGTTCGTCGCTTATCCACACCATTTCATTCTCTAATAAAATATTTGAATGGGTTGGAGAGTAATTTTGATGTGTCACAACTGATGGTTGTTCCATTTATTCGTATGGGTTGGCAGGTGAGGCTTGCAGAAGGATCAACGAATGGAATCATAACATGTGTCTTCTTCTAGACAATTCCCCATACACTCATCTATTCTACACATTAAGGTGAATTAATCACATGGGTTAGCGGGCATTGGACATGTGTAGCATTTATGTGATAGGCATGATATCATTTTGTGATCAGAAAATGATGTCAAAGGGAGGTTGATCATGGTTGTTGGGTGATGTGGTTTCATCTTGACCACTCCCCACTACCCCGTGCAATTTTATTTGATATTTTTAAAATATCAGAGGCTAGCGAGTAAGGTGACACATGTAACTTTTTGAGGGGACTTGCTAGACTATGGATGAAACATATACTCTAAAAGGATCAAGATCGATAGTTGATGACAGGGATATGGGTCAATCCTAATCGCTCCCCGTCATCCCATGAAGAGGCCACTTATGTCTCCCATTTCTCAACATGTGAACGGGTGACTGCCATGTAGATCTTTTAGAAGGCTTTGATTTTCTTTATTGTGCATAAAGTACTGCTACATTTGGCCAAGATGGCACTAAGCTAAAAATCGTTCCATATTTGAACTATATTTTAGCACGTTTTTGGGATTTCGTCTATCAATCCTATCAGATTGTAGTATATGTGGGAAGGTGAAAATAAACCAAAGTAGGGAATGGGATGATATGTTGAGATTGAATCAAGGCCACAACCCACTATCTTGCTATGATAAAGTCTAAGTGTATTAAATCCCATGGGCAAGCGGGTAAATATTACATGATATGCTTTCTTTGATAATGAGTATTTCGTTAAATATGTAGACATAGTGGGTGTCTATCTACTTGGGATTTTTTGATTAGGAAAAATTATTAATTTCATATAAATATCACATGATAGGCTTTTTTGGATAATAAGTATGTGGTTAAATATGTTGACATAGGGGATGCCTATCCACTTGGGATATTTTGATTAATAAATAGCATTAATTCCATATAATATGTTGAATTAGTTGCTCTGATGACAATTTTATATTGATTTACCTAATGTGTGATCAATGGTTGAGGTTCAAAAAATCAAGAATCCTATTGCAAGATCACTCACACAAGCATGACTCATTGTAATGCGGATCGATGGCCATATTTTTCATTCAAAGGTTGAAAATTAAGTAAGTTTGAGACAAGGTTGGCAACAAATTTCTTTATAGAATGTCGCAGAGGTATTGTGGTAAACCTTTCCCTAGGGTAAGTAGGTATTCGTACTTACTTTTCTCAATTGTGGTTACAACAGTTTGTGGGTTTTAGAATCCTAGTGTGGTGAGGGTTTTTTCTAAAAATTAGTAGTCTTCTTGTTCTTTTTTTGGTTATTATAAAGATGAATAAGTCAAGTGAGCTTGTTAAGCCAATCCAAAGGTCTGAGAGATTAAATTTATTTGAATCCAAGGAAACTTATCCTAAAACTAAATTTGAAACACAAGGAGATCCTAAAACACCAAAGGGGAGAAGGGCATGTAGGAAATTTAAATAATATTATGTAAGGAGTAATTACGACTTGAGGAGCTAGATCATTTCAGAAGAATTGGTCAAGTTTAAAGGGAAGGAGTTGGTTGGGTCTGAAAAGAAGGTAAAGAAGAGGGGCAAGTACTGTAAGGCTTACTTGTGGAGATATAATTCTCCTATTGAATTTTTTGATAGCCCATTAGATGGTGGAGATGAAACTGGTCCTGAATGATGCCATTATACCCTTTCCTTGATGTGTTCTAAGGATTTGATGAGGAAGAAGTGATGGTTCCTCCAATCTCATCAAAAATAAGGATTTAGCGAGCATACTCCTATGTTGATGACTCAGAGTAGGATCCCCAACCGATTTTTCATATTTGATGACATCATTTCCATTGTATCAAGATTTTCCTCTTGAACATGTTTGTGGTTTTGTTTTTTTGTGTTGATGTTGAAATATTTTATGCTAGTGTGCTGGGGAACTACCCAACTTCCTAACTTTGATGGTAGGTATGTTTTTTGTGGTGGTATATAATTTTTTGCTTTGTCTATGAATGGAGAATATTCTTTGTTCAACTGGGACAAGGTTTTGATGCTACTACAAAAAAAATTATGTCTTTTGGAAAGTTGGTTGGTCTTCATCGAAGTAATGTGGATTTTTCTCGTTTACTCTTCTATAATTTGCAATGATTAAATACAACCATGTAAGCGATATCTCAAACTCTCATGAAAATAAAATGAAATGTAAATGTAATTGAGTTGGATGCTTTTCGCTCCCTTGTTCTATAAAAGGGATTTTAGGGCTCATTACAAGCATTCAATTTTTTGGTCTCTTAATATTATAGGTGGAAGCTATGCTCATGAAGGAGCATATTACAGAAAATATCAATGAATAGAACACTAAATTGTCTTGGTTGTGGGTAAGGTATCTAAAAATATGAAATTGGTTTTATATAAACTACAAATATTTAATTAGTTCTTGAACATGTACTCTCCTATGCAATTCTCTTGTAGATTATAAATGAAAATGATCAATGATCTTTTTGTTCATCTGCAATTTTTTTGTTTCACACTGAATAATTAGTTATATCTTAAATAAAATCATAGTTTTGTGAGTGAATAGTATATGATTTGGTAAGAAGTAGTGTTCTAGATGTAGTGAGTTTAATATTACAAATTAGTACGACAATAGTCCATCAATGTATGAATTAAATGGCCAATATATTACTAGTTATTACATATTTGACTCCATTATCCCAATTGATGAAGCACTAGTCTATTTGTTAGCTAATATTATGAGTAAATGAGCTAGTGATGCACCTACTATGGATTTTAAAATGAGGAAATAATCATTAAAAACTTTCAATTACACTTTGTGAGTCTGAAATACCACCTATTTGTAGTAGTAGATGATATTTTGTAGAATAGATTGGCCAAATCTTCAATGAATAGTGTTTATTTTCATATAATAGTAATAAATTTGTGTATAGAAGTGTTCTTACAAAATTCAATATTAGATGGACATGATAAGGAATACCCTCCTAGGTCTCATAGAGCCTAAAGAGTAGGAGTGAAGGTCGCAAATTCCTTTACTCATTTGTTGGCCACTAAATCTAGATATTCTTAAGCATAAGGGATGGCTATCCTTTAGAGGTTTCCAAGGTTCTTCTGGAAATAAAACCAACAAGAATGGTGACTCCATTGAGGAGAATTCTTGAAACATTCGGTTTTAGAGCATAAAATCAAATAGTCATGCGATCTTTTGATCTTATGTGTAATTAGAGACTTATCATTGAGTAGTTTGCTTCACCATCTGAGTCACCAAAAATAATGGTGACTTTGTTGGGGATAAACTTTGGAATTTTTTTGCACATTGCCTTCTCAAAGAGTCATTAAAATATTGAAATATTTTCTAACTAGAGATTGAAAATTGTAGCCTATTATGTGGCCATACGAGTCACCAAAGGAATGGTGACTCCACTAGGGAGAATTGTAGAAATATTTGGTTTTAGACCATTTAGTCAAGGATTCATTGAATCTTTTGATCTTATGTGCAATTAGAGATTTATTATTGAGTAGTTTTCTTCCACATCCAAGTCACACAACCTGTAGATTGGCAACTCTGTTGGGGAATAATTTGAGAAAATTCTAGTAGAATATAATCTTTCCCTAAGAGTCACTTTGGTGAATCTGGACATCTGGTTGAGATATTAATAGGTTTGAAGACTTGGATGTGATTTGTTTGCAACAACTTTCAAAGGGTTTATGGGTGACTCTGCTATTGGAGGAGACCTAGAATGAAATTCATCTTTGAAAGGCTTCATATTGTTTGAATTTTATTCCTCTACGAAGATAGGTGGCAACTCTCTCTAAATAAATTGTTGAAGATGTAAAGAAGAGTTCTACATCTGCAAAAAAAAATTAGTGAAGAAGAAAGGTTAGTAGCTACTACAAGTTTCGAGGTATTCTCATAAATTTAAAGAAAGTATTATAGACACTGAAAATTGGTCTAGGCCTATGAGTATGACTTTCGACCTAATTTTCTAATGTCCATGGTCATGATTAAACAGTGTTAATTATTTAATTACTTTCTAAACACATATTTCTTCTATTAATTAAATAACCTTTTAATTATTTGATTAATTCATTATGACCCTTATTCAACTCTGATTAATTAAATAAATCATATTTATTTAATTATGTCGCTAATTAATTAATTAATTCCCTTTGTGAATTAAATAAATTATTATTTAATTTAGCTCTTATCATATTTCGATTATAATAAAAAAAAAATTCCGAATTATTTAATTATTCAATTAACCTTTTTAGTCAAATAAAATAATTTTTTATTTATTTGATTAAATCATTTGAATTATTGAATGTTGAATTAAATTAACATTTAATTCATAGTTAATTATTTTTGTCTTATTATTCTATTGTCTAGTTAACTATTGATTCACTCACCATCTGACTCGAGATCTATTTAAATCCATCAGTTGTCTTCAGATTTGATAGCTAATCATTTTTGCGAAGAGACACTCTGTCACAACGAGTCAATTAACTAGTTGTAACCCATATGCATGAACATGTTTTTTAATTAAAAATCTTTATTTAATTAATTAATTTATGTGTACATTCAAATGGATCATTCTCCAAGTTCTAACTTTATCCTTTTCATTCAAAGTCTAATTCTTCTATTTTCGAAGACTTTCAACTGAAGATTAAATCATTCATTTAATCTTGATCTCTTGTTCTTAAATATTTTTGAACAGTCTTAACACCAAGTTAAATTATTATTCTAATTTAATCTTTATCCTATAGAATTTCCCAACTCACATTCTCATAGACATAGAACTCACGTCGCATGAAATTCAACAATCTCGATCGTTGATCTCTCTTTCAAATCTGAGTCGATCGTTTGAAAGCCAACTTTCTATAAATTGGTTGATCTTTGCGAGTATTCCTCCTCCCAAAATCAATACTTTTGGAAGAAATTAATCTTCAATTATTTTCATAGAAATAAATCAAGGATATGCTTGCATACATACTAAAAATCTAAGGGCAAGAATACCAAGGCAGAAAAATGGAGAAGAACAATCAAGATAATTCAAGGAAACAAATTGATATTCAGTGAGATTGTTTCATATTATTGATTTATTTAATTTGTTAGTTTATTTATCTCATTCTTTGTTGTTTGATTTAGATTTATGCATTTTATATTAGATTTAACCATCTTACTTTTCAACGCTCATTTTATTTACGTCACATTTGGTGAACCCAATGTGAAGCACACTTCAAAATTCGTGATTCCATTCCACTTTTTTGTTTTTTATTTTGTAGGTATCGTATGGAAAACCACATCTGTCTGATGAAATGACACATCTAACTGAAGAAACAATGCATCTAAGTTCACGAAGCACATCTGACAAATATCGTGATTCATCTAAGAACACAAGTAACATCCAATAACTCCTGCAACACTTCTGATTGTCAACATCGCAATGCATCTTTGAATTGAAATGACGTATCTAGCTGGTAATAATTTTGATTTATCTTTTAACTATCATATTTTTATATTTTGATAATTTTTATTTTTGTTTTATTTTTAGCTAATCTTTTGTTTATAGTTGTGTTTTAGGAGGATAACACTATTTTTGCGGGATGAAGCATAGAAGACTTTGAAAACCAAAACCCCTTCTTTTCTACAAGATGAATGATGAAGATAACCAATAAACTACTAATCAATTGCATGCAGGACCTTTTTTCGAAGGCATTAAATATTTAAAATTAAATTTTGTGTTTGTTAGTTAGATAATTGTAATTTGGCTTAAAATTAACCAGTGTTTTCTTTGTCTAGTGCGAAAGCACGTTTTGTAATAACCCTTACGATTTGGTATATCGAAGTATCCTATCCCCTTATGCATTCATGTGATATTGGGTGTAAGAGAAACGGTTACTAACTCTAGAACTTGGGCCTATCTTGGTGGGAAAAAGTACTCAACCAAAGATGACTCAGATCGGTAGCACGCTTTCACTAGCGACTTCCAACCGATATATAAAAGTTGATTTTTGGGAGAAAACCCAAAAATCACGCTCAATGTTCCAACGAGAAGGGCGTAAATGGTCTCTCATCATACTGTATGGTTCCCCATGAACAAAATGCCATTACTAAAATCCTTTATGTAGTTTTTGACAAAATCCTATCTATTTACTGGTGGAGCAGGTCAGACATATGAAGCCGTCTCATATTCTTATGGTTCATGTGTAGAGAAGAAATGTATGCGATGGGAGTTTCATGGGTACAATAGCTTGGATGCCCTGTATAAGTGACTGTCATGGAGGGGAGCCTGTGGGGTCAAGCTACTAGTGATCTACCTTGAATATGCATAGCTAGAGAAATCCATTTGAGAACTCAGTAAATACTATCCAACACAACCTAGGTTGTACTTGTTTTTTGATTTTAACAGATTCATACACTTGAAACTGAAAACACTTTGTATTTTGTGATTGTTCTTGCTTCATTTTTTGAAACTTTATGATTAAAGTGAGTCATTCAAACATTGTCATAAAAAAACCACAACTATAAACTGATTCACAACTATTATATTTCAAACCGCATGTGTCTTTATAAGTCACAACTGTCATATTTAAAACCACATGTGTTTTTGTGAGTCACAACTGTTAAACAGAAAATTGCATGTGTTTTTCAACAGATTTAGGTTTCACAGAGTTTATATTCTAAGTCGCATATACTTTCTGAGTCGCATTTATCATAGTATAACCCATATTTGTCAAAAAAGGTTGCATTTTTCTGTCAACATTCAAGACCTACTTTAGTCGATTAAACACATCTCAAAATGGAAACACATTTGTCAAATTCATCAATGCAACTAAAACGTGAACCGCAATTGACTGTCAACAATTTTTTTTGAAAAACTGCAAACTTAGTCTGAAAGAATAACTATCCTTTTTGCTTTTGTTTCTTACGATCAACCTTGGACAAAAACTAGAAAAAAATTCTCAAAATCCTTGTATTATTAGGTGTTATTTACATCTTAGTCATTGTCATCATAAGTTGCAAACATTTAGACACCCCATAGGAAGTTGCATATCATAGAATAGAACATCTTTCTATGTCATTGGATATGTTCATGCTCTGAATTTTCTTTATCATTGAACCTAGTCACTATTATCCTATTAGTGAATCTTTCCAGCTCAATAGTCTAGTTTGGGAGATTCACCTTGCTAGTTGTCATTGTCCTACAAATAGGTTCCTTGGTAAGGTTAGATCATTGCTTGGATTTATTCCATAGGTGGTAGGTTATACCCATCTTAGAATAATTTACCGTCATAATGTACTCAAACATTATTCATACTATCCATCCTAGCATACATCATCCTAGTATACATCATTTTAGAAATCCATAATTTTTAGTGACATCCTTTATATTTAGAAAATCATGAAAAAGATAGAAATAGGATATATAAGTTTGTAGACATAGTTTGCATTGCCTCATTTTGAGAAAAAAATCGTGGTTGAAACAAGGACTAATAAGAAACATAGAGAAATGTCTGACCCTAATGAATTTGTCAATCCTTTCAGAAACCAACCAGTGGGGAAAGAGAAACCACACAAAAATTTTCTTGAAAAACACATCACTAGAGACACACATAGACAAATTTATGCTGAAGACATAGATGCCACAACAAGATCCTAAGTTTTTATCCTTTATGGATGAGCGTTTGGAAAATGACACCCAACGATATCTAGAAAAGTTGCTAGTAGAAGGTGCCACACTCACACAAGGATTTTATGTTCACACTTTGAAAACAACATCTACTCAACCAACGCAAACCATAACATCAAGTGTATTTGTTCCTCAAGTTACCGCAACAATACAAATTGGCATACCTTTTCAAAAATCATCAATTGTAAACACAACCCCATTCAACATAGCACAAGGTTTACAATTCACTACAAGAGCACCTTCATCAAACCCCTTTGGCACAAACACTACTAGTAAGAGATACAAAGTTGGAACGAACACATCTATACCGAATCAAAACATTCTGATAGGAAATATTCCTATACCAAATCAAAACATTCAGACATGAAATATTCCTATACCAAATTAGAACATTCTGACAGGAAACATTCCTATACCAGATCAAAACATTCTAATAGGAAATATTGCTATACCAAATCAAAACATTGTAAGAGGATATATCCCTACACAAAATCAAAACATTCTAAGAGGATATATCCCTACACAAAATCAAAACATTCAAACAGGATATATACCATCGCCAAATCACAATCTTCCATAGAACATAGCATTTCAGAACACCTACATTAAACCCAATCATGCAAACATGTCCTTGACACAAGTAGATGTTCTCCAGAATCAAATGCAAATTATTCAATAGATGGAAAACATGTGTATGTTAGCCAAACAAACTATCTCAATGAAAGATTTATGTCCATGTCCTTTTGACAAAGTGCTATACATGAAACCCTTCCCACATGGATACATTATACTGAATCTTCCTAAGTATAATGGGAGGATGAATCATTTAGAACACATTAGATAATTCTTTACAACATGCATGGACATATCATATGACCACACATACTTGATGAGACTATTTTTGTGAACCCTTGTCGAGATAGTACTGGAATGGTTCTCTAAACTACCATATGGCATACAATCATTAGGTGAATTATCTGATAATTTTATCGAATAATTTTCCTTCAACATAGAAAATGAAATAACAATAGCTACCTTATGTCACACCATGCAAGAAGAAGGACAAAATTTCACTCCTTTCTTCCAGAGATGGAGAATTTTAGCTAGCAAATGTCTAGATGAGATACCAAAAAAATAAAAAGTCATGATATTCCTTGAAAATATTCTTCCAAAACTAGTAAGTGACTTAATATTACATTGTTGTACCTCTTTCCTAGACTTGGTGTAAAAGGGAATTATCCTTGAAAAAGGCCTTATTGACAAAGAGAAATTAAAGTACTAGGTAGAGATCCTCTTGTTCAACATCAAAATGCTCCCAACGATAGAAACAAGTTTTGGTCTAGAAACAAAAATGTTACAAATGACGATATTGTTGATGCTAAGACCCTACATGTGATACTTGTCATCACACTTAGAGGTTACGACCCTAATCAAGACATGACAAGTAATCCAAATCAAATGGAAAATTTTGTCCAAAATCCACAACAACAACGACCACAAAGGAGATTTCCTAAACATGATTTTACACCCTTAGGGCAACCAATTGAGGTATTTTTCAAAGAGTTGATGAAAAATAATCTCCTAAAACCTCTAGAACCAAAACAATATGATCCTAGACAATTTAAACCCTGATAGTTTGATGATAACGCCTATTATGAAAACCATCAAACAAAGGTACATAACCTACAACAATGTCGACAACTGAAGAATATCATACAAGACTTTGTTGAAGATGAAAATATAGAGGGAAATGGGAAGAAACATATGAAGAACACTGATCACAAGGTCTCTATAGATCCATTACATGACCATGGGAAAGGAAAGACCTCCAGTTTGGGAACTAAGAATAATACCTTGGCCAATTATAATAGTGCTAAGTATGATTATAAACTAGGTATGATCATAAATCACCTCCAAGTTGCAAATGAAAATATCCATACCATCACCATTAAGAAGAATCCTAAATGTGTTGTAAATACATGAAGAGTTAAGATAACCCTTCCAAGTCCTTCTTCTAAGCCACCTGCATAGTCTTCCAGGTCTAAGTATAATTTTCTTGATCAACTGAGCAACACCCCAACACAAATATCCATCTTGGAACTGTTGACTAAATCAAAAGATCATCAAACCATCCATGAAAAATCCTTACAAAGAAAAAATGTCCCTACCAACCTAGATGTCAATCATTTTGAAGAAATGGTAGGATACTTAACCAATTCCCATCATTCCACATTTTCTCAATAGGATTATTCAATTGAGAAAACTAATCATAATGACCCATTACACCTTGAAGTCCTAGTCCATCAAACCAAATTTAAATGATTCTTGGTAGATGGAGGAGCAGGTTTGAACATTTATACCCTAAAATTGGTTAAGGCATTAGGATTCTTAGAATAATGTGTGGACACCACTAAGAGTATAGTCATTAAGGCTTACAATAATGATGAAAAATCATCCAAATGAGTTATCACACTCCCTATCAAGATTGGCCTTGCAGTTATGGAAACTAGCTTCCAAGTCTTGGATCTCACCCTTCCATATAACCTTTTGTTAGGTAGACCTTGGATACATGCAATGAAAGCCATACCTTCCACATATCACCACTATCTTAAATTCCCATATAATGGCACCGAGATCATGATTGATGGTGATCCAAATCATTTTCAATATTGCACAAGCCTATGTGAAATTACACAATGATAGGTGCTGGTTAATCAAAAATATTCATCATCTAATTTATCCGTGTACATTTATCCATCAACTCTTACCAAGTCCATTTCATCACAACCACCATCATCCACTCCTAAGTTTGAGATCCAAGACTAGGGCTATGGAGAATATCATATAAAGGCATCCTATTGTGTCAGTCAATTGGTTCTAGCTAAAACATATAGTTTACCCACAACAGATAGGAGACAATGAGTAGTCACATTTCATGTTCCTCCTACAATGGCATTGAAAAAATGGGGAGAGTTAAGTGAACAAGTAGTGGACCAAGATGATATTACCTCTCGGTTGTACCAGGAAGACAATGAATACCCCTCACCATCTATTGAAATAGCTAAGGATCAATACGAAAAAGGCTTTATGATAATGAAAATAAAAGGCTATGATGGACATAATGGGTTAGAACTACATCAAAATGGAAAGATTGAACCGATCATTATCTCACCATGACCAAAATGCCTAGAGATAGGGTTTCAACCACTTAGAATTTTATTTTCTAGTACTTTGTCTCCATTTCCAGAGGAAGTAAGTGCTTATGAATACATCAAGATATATTGCAAACCACTAGACCTAGTTTACGATGAATCCCCTGACTCAAGCGACTAGAAATGGGATTCCCTTTCCTCTACCAACACCATGAACCTAGATAGGTTATTTGGGGAACTTGATAGAATGATAAAACTCGTACCACATCCATCTAGTCCCCATCATAAAAATACCTTGTCCAAACAGGAATGGCTTAAGCAATATTATTGGGAAACCCTTGATCCTACATCTTGGGCACCTGACGAACCATCTTCTAATGACTTAGCCCATATATTAGACCCACATCAGAGTTTACCTACCCATAGGAAAAAGAAAAAAAATGAGTTGGTCAAAAAATTTTGTGACCATGTTAACCACTCTATATTCACCTTGTCAACCTCCATATTTGATAAATTTGATGATGACATGCCCCTCATATATCCCCAACTTATCGATTAGGGTCAACAAGGTACACCCATCTTAGACATATTCAAGAACGACAAAGCAATAACTAAGTTCATGGGACTTCGAGAAGGAATACCAAGAGGGGATCATAAAGTTGGCTTTACCATAGAATTGGATGAAAAAGAATATTTTGGGGATTCCATTTACTCTAGTCGCAAAAGTGAAAATAAAAAGTAAAACAATGAAAATGAGGAAAATGACAAGTCCCTAGGTGAAAACCAAAAGGCTCTTTTGGACAAAGAAATAGTAAAATTAAGGACATATCCGTGGGTGAAAACCTCTCTAAGGCACCCAAGGATGGAGGTTTGAAAATTCTCCCAGTTTCTCAGGGAATATCACCAATAATAGTAGAGGAGTCTGTTGAGGTCAAAATAAACATAGAAGAAAACCCTCAGGTATTATACTTTGCAGCCTCTTCGACAGAGAATGAACAAAAAGAGTTTCAAGAATTCTTCATAAAGAGACAAGCAAACTTTGCATGGTCGTATGTTGATATGCCTAGGCTAGATCCAAATCTAATTTTGCACCATCTACCATTAAAACCAAGTATTAAGCCCGTCAAATACAAGCTAAGGAAGATGCATCCACAAATTGATCTACTGGTCAAAGTAGAACTTAAGAAACTATTGGATGTCAGATTCATAAGATCCATAGACTATGGAGACTAGATTTCAAATCTTATGCTAGTGACTAAACCAACTAGGGGCATCCGCATTTGTATAGACTTTAGAGATATCAACAAGGTGTTTCCTAGGGATGACTTCCCTTTGTGAAAAATTGACATGATAGTGGACCTTATAGTAGGATATGGGATGCTATCTCTCATGGATGGTTTCTCTAGGTATAACCACATCAAAATCGTAGTTGAAGACCAACACAAGATAGCTTTCACATGTCTGTGAGGGACATATTGCTGGAATGTTATGCCTTTTGGGCTAAAAAATGTAGGAGCTATGTATCAACATGCAATGATGACTATTTTCCATGAATTTTTACATACTCTCATGGAAGACTGTGTCAACAACATAATAGCTAAATCAATAACAAGGAAAAATAATTTGAAAGTTCTAGACAAGATATTCCAAAGGCTAGAGAATTAAAAAGTCAGATTAAATCCAAAGAAATGTGTCCTTGGAGTGAAATCAAGGAAAATTATAGGATATATCAATTCTAGAAGAGGTAGTGAATTTGACCCAACAAAGGTAAAAGCTATCATAGAAATGCCTCCTCCAGCCAGCCTTGGTCAACTAAGAACACTATAGGGAAGATTACAGTCCATAGGGTACTTCATAGTATAACTAGTAGACAAAATACATCCATTTCAACATTTTCTCAAAGAAGGAGTACCATTTGTGTGGAGACCCAAATGTCAATAATCTTTTGAAAATATTAAGGATTATCTAATTGCTCCACTTGTGTTAATGACACCTATAGATGGAAGACCTTTGATACTATACATTTCAGCAACTCAGTCAGCATTAGGAGCCCTTCTTGCATAAAATGATGATCAAGTTCATGAAAGGGTAGTGTACATCAGTCGTACCTTGGTGGGATATGAAGTAAACTAGAGTAACATAGAATGTGTTGCTCTTGCAGTAGTCTTTTCTACTCAAAACATTTGTCACTATAAGCTAAACCACCAAACCATGTTGCTCACAAAGAATGATCCTCTCAAATATCTCCTAAGTAGAGCAACATTAACATGTTGATTGGCTAAATGGGTGATGATACTTAGTGAGTATGACATCCAATATGTGGAGAGGAAAGCTATAAAAGGGCAAGTAATTGTGTATTAGTTAGCAAATGCACCCCTGAAGGCAGACCATCCTTTGGTGCTAGATTTTACAAATGATTTTATCTTCAAAGTTGACACTAGAACGAAATGTAAATTATACTTTGACAGGTTACATACTAATTGTGGTTCGGAAGAAGGCATACTATTTGTTACACCTCAAGGTAATACTATTCCTAAATCATACAAGATTGCTTTCCCTTGCACTAACAATATAGAAAAATATGAAGCCTTAGTGACAGGACTAAGAATGGCAGCCCAATGAAATATTAAGTCTACATGTTTATGGGGATTCTCAGCTAGTAGTCTAGCAAGTAAATGATGATTATGAAACTACAGATGAGAAAATTTCCACGTATAAGTCCATGGCCGATAGTTTCAAGAAAAAATTTGATTACATCAACTTTCAACAAATACCACGCATTAATAATAGGGCAACAAATGCCATGGAAACAATGGGTTCCTTATTGGAAATTCCTACAAACATGCCTAAATTTGAGTTTTTGGTCGAATAGTTGTTGATCCCTGCCTATGATGTCCCTGATTTTGTGATGGTGTGTATGATTGTTTTTCCTACTCCCCCTTCGTACAAGGACATATACGACTATCTAAATTCCCAAATCTTACCTTTAGACTTATCAAATAACCAACATGGAACCTTTATCCATAAGTCTGCAAAATACACCATCATCGGAGATACCCTATATAAAAATACCTTAGATAACACATTAATGAGATGTCTTGATGCGGAAGAAGCACAAGCAACCTTGTGAGTGGTACATGAGGGTATATGTGGATCCCTTTCTAGTAGTCCTACTTTAGCCACAAGATTATGAGATTAGGTTATTATTGGCCTATAATGGAAAAGGACTCATATATCTTTGTCAAGAAATGTCGACAGTGTCATATACAAAAAGATTTGATATGCGCACCAACACAGGAGCTTCATCTGATTACTTCACCATGGTCCTTTAACTAATGGGGACTTGAACTCATATGTAAGATACACCCTTCATCATCCAATGGCCATAAGTTCATCATAGCCACCACTGAATACTTCACCAAATGGATTGAAGCTATTCGCATGACCAACATAATCAACACACAAATATGCAACTTTATCCTAAACTACATAATTTTTCAGTATGGTGTACCTCAATCCATTATCACAGACAAAGGTCATCCATTCAAAAACCAAGAAGGCCTTCATCTATGTGAATAATTCCATATCAAACATCCTTTTTACACTTCATATTACACACAAGGTAATGGCCAAGCTGAGGCATCTAATAAAACCATTATCCAAATCCTCAAAAACACTATCAATGACATTGGTCATGAGTGGCATTTATAGCTTAATCTTGCCTAATGGGCTTACCACATAAGCATCTATATTCCCACCAATGCCACTCCATACTCTCTAGTATTTGAATCTGAAGCTATCTTACCTATTGAGGTTGAAATTACTTCCCATAGGGTATCCTTGAAAGGTCATATTGACAATGAAGACTACCATGTATCTAGATTGTGTGAGTTAGAATTCTTAGACGAATGAAGAAAAAAGGCACTGGATCATTTGCAAGCATATCAGAATCATATTTGTCACAACTATAATAGGAAATTTCAAAATTGACACTTTGACATTGGGGACCTGATGAATCAAGTTGAATGAGAAAAACCAGGTAAGTTCGAACATAACTAGTTAGGGCCCTATATTGTCACCAAAGATTTTGGATCAGGGGCATATCAACTCTCTACCCTTGTAGGAGAACCAATTTTGTCACCAATCAATAAGCTTCATATGAAGAGGTTCTATGCATAGCTTTTGAGAACTATGTGTTAATCAGAAAAATACCAAAAATATTGTTACCCTGATGAAAACCTTGCAAACAGGCATCTTTTTATAACCAAAAAAATTGAAAAATCAACAAAATAGTAAAGAGAAATAATCTGTCCAATAGTGAAAACCACTTCAGTGGAACTATGGATAAGTACCATGGTGAAAATCTAGAAAACGGGTTCCATGTGTAGTTGACTTCACTCCTTCATTTTCCATCATTCCAATAATACTTTTCACCTTCACACATGATAAATGGTTATCTTATCCATTACTTGGAATGATTGACATCAAATCCAATCCATCTTTTATGTCTTATTCCCAATTGGGGGAAAATACTCATTATGTGTCATGTGGACCTTGTACATAGCAATCCAATGTCATAAAATGTCTTGAAAAAAGATCAAAACATCGTAAAATGTCCTAAAACAATCCAAAAAGACAAAAAAATAAATAACATATCAAAAATCTGAAAAACAAAGTTGGAGTCAGTCGTGTCAAGTGAGTCATAGACATAGTCGAACTATGTTTTCTTTGCAACTGGACATAGGCAAGGCCATCAATCGATGTGCCCCCGAGGCATTAGGTTTGTCTGTCTTGGTTTTTCATGTATCACACACATAAAATCATGACTTTTTCTTTGTATGTATCAAAGTCAGTGGTCGTGTCAAACTATGAGGTCTCTACGTGTACAATGTAGGAAAGGCTATCAATCGATAAGCCCTTGAGGCCACACTAGGTTAGTCTAGTAGGTTTTATCATATTCATTATCATGCATGTTGCATATCATCAATGTAAGTACATATTTTCAGTCAGTTATGTCAATTAAAGTCTGGTCGAACTACGAGGTCTTTGTGTGTAGAACGTAGGAAAGGTTATCAATCGATTAGCCCCCGAGGCTGCGTTAGGTCAGTCCTTTAGGGTATATCATCTCATATCTACAATAAGGGAACACACACACACTTATAATAGTCAAGGAATCAAAAAAAGTCGTGCATCAACAAGGAAACCATCTCAAAACTATCATCAAGTCAAAATAAAACACATTGTCAAAGTGGTCAACTTATGTCTTAGCAAGATATGTCTTTCTTGTCAACGAACATCATCAATTATCATAGCCTCATGTAGATATTTTCATCAATGACATTAGTCTCAACATCTTATACAACACGTGTATTTCTGAAACTAGGCTTTGTCATGCCTTACATAGATAGTCACCAAGTTGAAACCAAAATCAATGTCTTATACAATATGTGTCATCCCTCACATTGAGCTATGTCAAACATAAAAAAATCACCAAAGATCAGGTTTTGGAAAATAATTTTATTGGGCTTTTTGACTTATATCTTAATTTTTCTTATCTTATTATTGATTTGTATTTATGTTCGGTTACTAGCTTTCTCAAGGATTTCCCTTGATGTATTTAGAGAAGAAAGGATGTTTCGAGACTCTTTTTCTTTGACTGATGTCTATCAACTATCTTTTTAACTTTGGATTTTGAGTCATTTTACTAGTTTCCTCAAGGATGTCCCATGAAGAATTTAGAGGAGAAATGATGTCTCATGAGCCATATTTTCTTTGTTTGTTGTCTGTGGTCTGTCTAGACAAAAATACTAGGGCAATCTATCCCTTAGTATGAGTTATGACACTCCTTGTCTATGACTGTTTGTTTTTCTTAGGTGGATGAATTTATACACTATGGTCTATCTCAAATCATGGTGTGTACTATCCATTTGTGTATGTTCTACCCAATGACGATAAAATGCAAAGATTACCATATATATGAAAAAATATCAAAGATCATATGTCCTTTCAATCAACCTTATTTATTTCTTACTAACATTTTGAAATCATCCATCCTAACATTTACCCTATCTGACATAATGATAGAGTCTTGTGACACAACAAGAAAAAAAGATAATCTTCATATGCATACACTCTATAATCATTATGTAAATAGTGTCGTATGTCTATATATAGTACATCATATAATTATGTTGCATTTAAAACAAGTAGGAACATTAGACATCCCCATTGCATATCTAGGAAAATAATGGCATGCATAATAGGAATTCAATCATCATAAGGTACACAATGGAAAAATTACATGTATATAACCATCCGATGTAGATAGCATTGTATAAACATAAAAGTACAAATATCCATCATCAATAGAGTCATCATAACATCATAGATTGCATAAACACATCATAACATATAAAACCATCATAGGAAACATAATCATATAGGAATAAAATGCATCATCATAAATAGAACTACATATTATATGAAAAGCCACCAAAAATCATATATATATATCACTCAAAATAACATGTGTCACAGTACAATTTCACAATGTATCAATAAATAAAAATGAGCTCACAAGCCCTATAACCATTGTGCAATGTCTACAAACATGAAAATTCAATGAGTCCCACTTCCACTACTCCCATGTGCTGAACGTGGAGGAAACTACATTAGAGGTACTCTTTGTGAGGTGGAAGTCCTATCAAAAGGACCTTTCCTTGGTGGTCCTACCACACCCTCTATGATTTTTTTCCTCATCTGACTCTTGCTTTGTGATCTCTGGCTACGTACCTTAGAAAAGATAGGAGCTTGTCTCTTAGCTGGCACCAATGACTCATACAGATCCCTGTAATATGAAGCCCTCTCCACTACTCTTACTACCTCACAAGAAAAACCATCAGATGATGTACCAATGCAGAGATGTCTAATCTACGTAATCTTCTTCTTTGTCTCCTACCTCTGAGATACTACCTAGTCCCTCTTCATAAAAGAACTATCTATCTCCATAAAATCCTTATCTCTCTCCATTTGTAGGGCATCTTGCTCTACAATAACCAATCTCAATCTCTCCTCCAATTAATCCCTAACACTCTCTCTAGGAGCCTCATCATCCCATTTCCCCTCTACAATCATGTCCTACATCTCTCTCTCCTACTCCTCCATAATTATCTCCTCCTCAACATCATCCTATTCATAACTTGCTAGTATACCAAGGGTATCAATGTCCATGTAGTATCTCTCGGCCTCCTACATATCAATATTAACCTCTACATGCTCCTCGGCATCAAGCTTTCCTCCAATCTCCACTCCACCCTCAAGGTCCAACATCGGAATATCCTTGGCTTTAGCCTCTAGGATAACTTATAATCCACCTAACTAACAACCTCTCTATCTTCTCTGACCTCGTTTACCACCTCTACCACCACCAACACCTCTATCATCATCACCACTATCTCAGCCTACAAACTTTCCACCACCTCTGGCTTAGCCTCACCCTCTCAACCCTGTCCCTCATCTCTCAACTAGTGCCGACTGATTGGGATTTGTGTATGGCACATGATTATCTTTTGTCCACCAGGTATCATATGCAATAGTAGTCCTAGGATTTTTTGCTCCATCCCCACTATAATGGCTATAAAACTTGAATATTTTCCCTTTGTTTTATAAACTTTTATTATAGGTCACGACCAAAGAACCTCTCTGGATGATCGAGCAAACTCTGCACATTCGATCAACTCAACCTACATATCACCAAACTATCTTAGCACATGGTCTCACAGATGTATCTCTATGATGGGAACACTTGAAATAGTCCTCCCAATCAGATACTATGTCTATCGACAATAAGGATATTTTTTGTTCTCATCCGACCATCGCTCACAATCCATGAACAGTCTCCATGTGAACTAAAATAATATGTCCAAGGCATGTATCCAATATCTAGTATCTTTCACATGGCTCTATGTAATGTTTCCCGCATAGTGGAAAACATAAGAAGATCTTGCCTCTTGATCAACATTAACTCGTGGAAGAAACACAACAATATGTTCCCATGCCCAAATCATGAGAAGAGCAATCCCACAACTCATCAACTATGCATCCCTATATGCTATATAATGTAAATGGAATTAAATAGTGGCTAATATACAAGAACCCCAAGAATACACAACCTATCTCTCCATCATCCCAACTAGAATCTCCCCCCATCCAGCAAGAAATCCATTACCCCGATGCTGAGGAAGAAATATCCTAACAGGAAAATAACATAATATGCAGTCTATCCACTCATATCTATCTGCTAGCACCTACCATCTAATATTGTAGTGCTCCATACCTAATAACCTCACATCATAGTATACATAGTATCTCGTAATCTTACTATAACACCTCTAGGTATCATACATCACTCTCTCTCCTCTAATGGGTAATCTAAGGATCCTATACACATCCTCTAACATGACAGTTGTGTCTCCACTAGGAAAATGAAATGATGAAGTCTCCAAATACTACCGCTCGCATATGGTAGTGAGCATACCTTTGTTTGCCTGAACAGTTGGCATGTTGCATACATGGCGAATTCCTAGTCTCCATAGCTAGTGTGTATTTGTGCTCACTAATCGATCTCAGAGCTCAAAATTATCCATCTGTGACTCCTGGGTATAGATAGGATCTATTATAATCTACAAAAGGGCATTCAAATAAGATGTCAATGTCAAATCATTCCAATTTTCTATCAGCAAATTTATTCTAAACATTTGACAGTCTAATCCATCGTTTTATAACCATATGCAGTGCACATTTCATAATCGTCATTCCTATTTTCAAATATGGTGCATAATTCGACATGTGTTGAATAAATATGCATATGCATATCACCTTGGAAATGCATCTCAAAACCAGCCAATTCAAAAAACTTGGAAAATGTTTTTAAATGCGCATGTCCAGATCAGCAACATGAAACAACAAAACTATCACTCCCATGAGCCCAGTTAAGGCCACCAAGTAACATTAGTAATCGAAGTTTGTTTTGGACCCATTGCCATCATAATCTAATGAAATCAGAATAGGAGATGCGCAATGCTCCAGCCTTTTGTCAGCTCCTTTAGTTGCAACTTTGGGTGCTCTAGGAGTAGGTTGCTCCCTCTCAAATAATGACCTCCTAGCTCCTACTCTGGCACTCCTGTGCCCCATAGATTTATCCATTGAAGAAATAAATTCATAGAATATAGAAGAAAAGCCACCATTGGCAAAGAAAACAACTGAAGAATGCAATGATAACATCGAGTAACTTTTAGCCAACATTTATAGAGTGAATTGATGTGAGGGATATTAATTTCATTTTTTCAATACAATTATTTGAGCCATAAGTGGTTGACATAGCCACCATAGTTATTTCTATCAGGAGGGCATCATTCATGTGCTAGAGAAAATCAAGAGCATATCCTCTGGAATTAACCATGCCATTAATAAAATAAGTTTCAAAGCATGAAAGCTCATCACATGGGTGATCGGTAACTCTTTGAAACTGCACTGTTGATGTAGAATGGACCTGGCAGGTTGGATGACTCAGATTGAATGAATCAAGCGTTGAAAATCCACATCAATGCCTTGGGAAAACCATAGCCAATCATAACCCACAAAAAAAGGAGGTTGCAACCAAATAGTAGGTCCCACTTAGCCTCGTTGCTTCAAGAAATAGGCCACATGTCGCCTCCTTGTAGACCTTACAAAACTTTAGAGATGTTCACTTTACTTGTGCAAGGTCTGTGAGGGACAATTATTATTAACCCATAATTAAGACCCTTCACTGGTGAAAAGATGACCACTTGTCACTATTGGCACCTCAAAAAAATACCCCACTCCTCTATACATGCCAGATGACAGCATCTCATAGAGCTCACACTACTTTTTGACATTAGTAGGAAAACTTGCGAGGTTTGCGAGAAATGGTCCAGATCAAAATTTATGATTGGACGGTTAACCAAGCTTTGTGTAGAACATGTAGAATATTCAGGTGGGACCAGCTCGTACAACCCTCGGCAGTATAAATGTTTAAGCCCGAGTGGAAAAAGGAAAACTGACAGGCTAGTGAAAGGGGTCAGTGAGAGCATGGAGGAAAGGCTCAATCAACTCACTTAAGTGAGTGGTTTATGTCAGTAGCAAGTCACCATTGAAACATAACATGAGGCTTCCAAAATTTGATAATTCATATTACCATGGGTAATTTTAAACCCTAAAACCCTAACCTTCCTCCTTTGAATTTAACAGTGTCACTAGTGGCTTCGAATGGGGATGTATGCCCCTCATGGGCATAGCAAGAATCTAGAATCTCTAGTTTCACTGACCAGATTAATGAATTACACAAGTGCCATGACAAATATTTTTCCATTTTTTATCAATTGGACTTGTGGATACTAACTTGGTGGCCCCAAGCCATGAGACAAGAGAAATCAGAGTTTACCCCTGTCAAAAACAAAATTCTCTCATACCTGGAGTAAACCTAATCTACAATCATTAAATCTCGATTCTTCAAGATTAATGGGATAATTAATATTCTTGGAAGTATCATAATGTTTATTTATACTGCCCTACACCAATTTAGTCAATGTACTATACCAAAACTTTAAAAGAAACATATGACCATTATAGCATTTCACCTTACTCTTCTCTTGGTCATAACTCATAATATCTTGGCCTGACAGAGATGAGAAGTTGAAATATTCATAACTTATATGGTTTTCCACATCACACATCATGGCATCATCCTCATTATGCACATCTAACTGAAAATTTTCATACAAAACTATGTGCATGCTCTCCATACTTTCATTTCTCAACCAAGATGATACACAACTTGGGGAATCCCCACCATGGAATGTCCCACATTAGTTTGGTTGCCAACACATTAATTTTGTCAATTTCGAATACATCTTGGCATTACAAATGTCAGTAATACTAGCTACATCATTCTCTAGGGAATGTGTAAACACATTCATTTCAGGCCTCTCAATATACATCTTCCCTTGTAATTCTTCATTGATTCTTCAATAAAAACCCTCAAAGACAGAGTCAACTACATCAATTTCAAACTAGTTAAAAGAGAAATAGAAATATGCACTGGCCTAATTATACTCAACAACATCTGTTGTATGTGTTAATTTATAAGTGACAAATTTAGCACAATCTAAAAACTTTTCACCAACATTATCAATGTCAGAAGGTAAAAACACATTCATCTCAACCTCACATAAAAATTTATATAAAGCTATAGTACGAATAATTTCATCAATATATTGGTTGTCTCTAGTACTATTCTTTTGATCACACACTTCATTTTCCTCAAATTCCTCATCATTTATACAATAGGATTGTTTCATTACTAGTATACCTAGAGTATACTGTATATTTTTATCATTTGAAATTTTTTCCTTCACTTGGAAACAAATAAAAACATGAGGTTCTACATCTCCACACAACTCTAGTAAAAATAAATGCTTAGTTTTGTCCTTAGTACTACAATCACTACTTCTAAAATCACAATCATTGGCCTGTAACAAAATCAAAGTTACAGGAGCATTACAATTAGGGTTAGGAAACACATTGGGTGTCTCACACAATTCTACATAATTTTTCCACTTAAATTCCTCTGCGATTATCCAACTTTCTTCAAAAAGGCAAGCATTGTCTTCATTTTGTGTAGATACATTCTTGGTTAATTCTGCAATTTCTATCCATTTAATGACTTGGTCCAAGTTAGTAGGTTTCAGTTCTTCTGGAAAAGCACTTAGCCTTGGTTTGTAATGCTCACAAAATAAATCAATGCATTCATAGTCATTAGGTCTTGACTTTGAGGAATTTTTATTAAGGCCCCTAAAAATCTCAAGAAAAACTCATATGGTGATTCTTTCTCTTGCCTCTTCATGTCATACAATTCTGGTACAAGAGAAGTTTGATCATCATCATTCAAACTAGACTGGATTTCAACTTGGATCTCATTATCATCACACTGCATTGGTGAAGATATAGTTTTCAAAACACCCTTATCATAATTAGTGCTCTAAGTTGCCAACTCTGAAATTTTACTAGTACTAGTTAAGGTAGGGTAATCAATACTTGCATCAAGATATCCCTTCATCATTGAGTATTTCATATTGGTTTCAATTTACATATCCATTTGATATGATTGGTACAAACTTTTAGGTTCTTTATCTCTTAGTAGGTAATCCATCCTTTTTTCAAAAGCACCATGATATACAACTAAGCATTCAACCTCACTTGGTCTTATTTCTTTAGGGATTTCCCTTAAAGCTTTTGGAAACCTGAGATTAAAATATGGGATTAGCTCCTCCTCTATTATGTGAATTCCCATAAAACCTTTTCTTAATATGTTGGGATTGACTCGTTCAAACAAATTGTTCCATAAAAAATATCACCAACAGATTCCATGAGTTAACAAAATAGGAAAGTAAATAGAAAAACTAATCCCTGGAATCACCCTTCAAGGATTACATAAAATGCTTCATGACAACATCATCATGACTAATTTCATAATCCCCCATTATATCTATAAAATGTTATTAATTCTTAGAGGCTAATTCTAAACTTTTCCTTGTTTATTTAGGCAAATACTTCCTAATCTTCTTAGGAATTTGATTAGGGTAACCACTAACATTACTGAACATAAAAGGCATATACCTTTGAGTTACAAAACACCCTGAAAGGCTTAATGCAACAAGTTCTCTTTTCATATTTATGTCTGAGTGTACAGATGGGAAACCACTTATACCCATTTAAAATTTCATCGAGAGCACATATTTATCGAACATATCATTTACCATCTCAACCATGATTTCATTAGTGACTGAACCTAGAATTCCTTACTTTCAGAGATATGATGCAATATAAACATTGTTTCATAAGTTCTTTTACATATTGCATTATTAGAAATATAGCATAAGTAATCATTGTTCCTTTCTTGATTCTAGACATCTAGTTTGGAACCATTTCCATCGTTAATTACAAACATCCATCACAATTAGAATTTAGCATTCAACTTTGAATTTAAACCAATGATTCTGGATAACCTCCTTCAACCCTTGTGGTTCCTCTTTCATCCTTTTCTTTTAAATTTCTCAGAAGTTCTCCCAAATAAAACCACCATTCAACTAATGACTCTAGAACTCTTGAATCATTTTCCAACAAGATACGATAGATCATAGAATTGTCAAGTTCATTTCAACAAACTCTTCCTTTTAGCATTGAGAATATTCACTATGTGAATTCAGAACTGTAATTCGTTGTTATGACTCTATAACCATCTGCAACTAGAGATTCAGAACTTTCCCTAGCAGATTCTCCATTCTGTTGGTGTTTTTTCCCACATAGGATTTACAATTCTCTAAGTGGTAGCCAACCTCCATTATAAAGAACCACAAATTCTAGTGGCCAACTAACAAGATCCAGTGAAAGAATGAAATCTCCTACACTTGTATCTCTGCAAGACCAAGGTGGGGAAACCTAAAATTTTTCCTAAGAATGATCTATAGCTGGTAAGAACACTTCTTCATACAGATTACAATCCCTATACATGCAATAAGATAGTAATTATTCTAGATACTGGTAGACCAAAGAAAAATTATGGGTATCTTAGAGCAACAGGATTGAAGATTCCAATGTAAGATGTGACTCTTAGAGAGAGAAACAGTTTAACAATTTATTTTGTTTGTCTTTCAAACCACCATGTTTAGAGTTACAACCCCATAGTAATGTTGAAGAACAGGCCCGTGTCTTATCCATTGGGCAGGAGTGATACAAAGTGTAATAAGATATTGTGGACATATCATCATAATGCTTTACATTATGTGAATTTTAATATTTGAAATAAAACTCCATAGAAAATTTGAATGTATAAACATAAATTTGTAACCCACGTTCAAGAAATTTCATTAAGTAATTGAGTTAAATCAAGAAGATGAAGAACACATTCAAATATACCATTGACACTAAATGAAGATATCATTAATAAGGTTCATTCACAACTTATGATACACAGTTAGGAGAGAAATTGTTTCAAAATGACTATCATTGATTGATTGAACATTGGTAATTACATTAGCACAATGTGCTTGCTTTATAGATAACTAACCAGAAAAGATGATACCTAAAAACTTCCAAGAAAACTACAATAAAAGGAAATAACTATACATCTATTGAAAAATTTTAGGATCCAAAATCTGACCATAACAATGAGCCATGAAATTTCCTTTATAGGATAGGAAAAAAACAAAGCATTAGGCTCATTGTTAATCACAAAATTGAATTTCATGTAGAATGAAATTCAAAATTCACATTCCGCATCATTGGATTCGCAAAGTGCATGATTTGAGGAACAAAAAAAACTGTTACATAGTAACCAGTCATAGAAACATAAAAAAGCATGTCAAGCACATGCACGTCCACATCAACAAGATGGAACACCATAAATATCACCACCCATGACTAGAAGCCCCAAAACAAGAAAACACTAAGTAGACACACGGCCTCAGTACAAGCGACCGCTTCTGGTTCTTACCTCAGTTAGAGGCAAAACCACCTTATTTTCACTAGCCATATCACCACAACACCTAGGATGCCTAAATAGTGTCATTGCAGTAACTAGTTCTACTTCAAGGACCTCCTCATTCACTCCCATGAGCCTAGATAAGGATGCCAGGTAACATCAATAATCTGAGTCAGTTTCGGACCCATTTCCATTAGAATCTAATGAAATCAAAATAGGAGATGCGCAATGCTTTGACCTTTTGCTAGCTCCTTTAGTTGTAACTTTGGGTGTTCTAGGAGTAGGTTGCTCCATCTCAACTAATGAGCTCCTAGCTCCTACTCTCGCACTCCTGCTCCCCATAGATTTATCCATTGAAGAAATAACTTCATAGAATATAGGAGAAAAGCCACCACCTGCAAACAAAACAATTCAAGAATGCAATGATAACACCCAACATTTATAGAGTGAATTGATGTGAGGGATATTAATTGCATTTTTTCAATACAAGTATTTGATCCATAAGTGGTTGACATAGCCACCATAATTATTTCTATCAAGAGGGCATCATTCGAATGCTAGAGAAAATTAGGAACAAATCCTCTGGAATAACTCGCGCCATTAATAAAATAAGTTTCAAAGTGTGAAAGCTCATCACATGGGTGATCAGTAACTCTTTGAAACTGAAACATTCATGTAGAATGAACCTGTCAGGTCAGATAACTTAGATTGAGTCAATCGAGTGTTGAAAATCCACATCAGCGCCTTGGGAAAACCACAACCAACCATAACACCTAAAAATAGGAGGTTGTGACCGAACAATATGTCCCACTTAGCCCTCTCGCTTCAAGAACTAGGCTACATGTCACCTTGTCGTAGACCTCACAATACTTTAGATACATGCACCTTACTCGTGCAAGGTCTGTGAGGGCCAATTATTATTAACCTACAATTAAGACCTTTCACTGGTGAAAAGATGAACACTTGTAATTGTTGGCACCTTGGGAAAAGACCCCACTCCTCTGTACATGCCAGATGGCATCAGCTCGTAGACCTCACACTACATTATGACATCAGCAGGAAAACCTGCGAGGTTTGTGAGAAATGGTCCCGATCAAAATTTTTGATTGGATAGTTAACAAAACTTTGTGTAGGACGTGTAGAATATTCAAGTGGGACCAGCTAGTACAACCATCGGCAATATAAATGTTTAATTCTAGGTGGGAAACGAAAAACTGATAGGCTGGCGAAAGGGGCTTGGGAGAGCATGAAGGAAAGGATCAACTGAATCACTTAAGTGATCGGTTACCTTTGGTAGAAAGTCACCATTGAAACGTAACATGAGGGTTCCAAAATTTGATAATTCATATCACCATGGGTAACTTTAAACCCTGAAACCCTAGCCTTCCTCTTTTGAATTTAACAGTGCCACCATTATCAAAGAGGGGCAAACTGTAGACACTAAAAATTGGTCTAGGCCTGCGAGTACCACTTTTGACATAATTTTCTAATGTTCATGGTCGTGATTAAATAATGTTAATTATTTAATTAATTTCTAAACACATATTTCTTGTAGTAATTAAATAAACTCTTACTTATTTGATTAATTCATTATGACCCTTATTCAACTCTCATTAAATAAATAAATCATATTTATTTAATTAAGTTTCTAATTAATTAATTCCCTTTCTAAATTAAATAATTTATTATTTAGTCTACCTCTTATCATATTTTGACTATAATTATATTATATTTTCAAATTATTTAATTATTAAATTAACCTTTTCAGTCAATTAAATAAATTGTTATTTATTTGATTAAATCATTTCAATTTTGGAATGTTGAATTAAAGTAACATTTAATTCATAACTAATTATTTTTGTCACATTCTTCTATCGTCCAGTTAACTAATTATTCACTCACCATCTAACTCGAGATCTATTTCAATCCATTAGTTATCTCCAGATTCGATATCTGATTGTCTTTGTGAAGATACTCTCTGTCACGAGCAGTCAATTAACTAGTTCTAACTTATATGTACAAACATATTTATTAATTAAATATATTTATTGAATTAATTAATTCATATGTGCATTCAAAGTCTAATGCTTCTATTTTTTAAGACTTTCAGCTAAAGATTGATTCATTTATTAATCTTGATCTCTTAATCTTAAATAGTTTTGAATAGTCTTAACATGAGATTAAATTATTATTCTAATTTAATTTTTATGCTGCAAAATTTCCCAGCTCATGTTCTAACTGACATATAACTCACGTCACAGGACATTCAACAAGCTCAATCAATGATCTCTCTTTTGAATCTGAGTTGATCTTTTCAAAACCGACTTTCTATAAATTGGTTGAACTTTGCCAATATTCCTCCTCCCAAAATCAATAATTTTGGAAGAACTTAATCTTTGATATTTTTCTTAGACATACATCAAGGCTATGCTTTCATACATACTTAAAATCTGAGGGAAAGAATACCAACATGACAAAATGGAGAAGGACAATCATGATAATTCGAGGAAATGGATTGATAGTCGGTGAGATTGTTTCATATTATTTCTTTATTTATTTATTTCATCTATTTATCCCATTCTTTATTGTTTGATTTAGAATTATGAATGTTAGATTAGATTTAACCATCTTACTGCACAACATTCATTTTATCTACGTCACAAGTATTATTATGTTTGAAAGCAGTTTATTAAAATTCATCAAGTCTTGAAAAAAATTGTTTCCTATTGAGTGAAATAACACTAAGACAGGGAAAGGAAATTAATAATGAATTTGTATACTTCTCTGATAAAGGTTACAATTAGCATTCAGTATAAGTATTCTTAGGCCTACCCATGGTAAGTATACCTTAAACATATTTGAGACTAGAGGTTATACTTTTTAAAGGTTTTAAGGTCATATGTTGTATAAGGAGGCTAGGAACTATGTTCATGATAGTTGCATTACTCTGAAAGTTTCTAAAAAAGTCTATCAAAGTGCATCAACATATGCATCTTTGTATGGTTCCTATTACAACCATGGTTTGTGATCAGCCCCAACTAGGTTTTCAAAGAGGTTTTACCATTGAAATATATAGATCCATCAATTTCAGTGGCATTAATAGTTACCAAAATTATATTCCATTTGACATTAGAGATAAATTACAAAACTTCAGTGGTGAGAAGTCAGAATGAACAAGTGAGAATTTGCAAGAATTCAGTAATTTAATGGATGATTACGAAGTAGATCATGAGGTTGTTTGTCTAGTCTTTGAAAGGAAATGCAAGAGACTGGTTCTAGATTATTTACCAACATGCTTTGTCTATTATTGGATAGAGTTCAAAGCAATGTTCATGGAGAAATTTTGTGAAACAATCAATGCTAGTTATGTGCCAAATAAATTTATGAGTATTGAGAAAGAAGAGGATGAGTTGGTTCCAACATTTAACCTAAGATTTGATAAAACATTAGGAAATATTCCTATGATTTTGACACTAAGTGATTTAATGTGTTTGGTTGTTTATTTGAGAGAATTTTTGATAATGAGATGAGCTATCTATTGAGAGATAAGGAACCTTAAACCTTTCATCAGGCCTATGATACAACCATGAACATTGAAAATAACTAGAAATATGGAATGCACAAGGGTCATTTGTCTATAAGTGTTTTCTTCCATCAACCACCAAATGTTGATTAAAGGTGTAAGTTAGAAGTTTAAAATGAAGGTTAGAGCACTTTCACTCATATTGTTTCATCTTATACATCATTCCATAATGTTGATCACATTGAGCCCCAAACAAATTGTCAAGAAGTTGCATACACTTGTGATCTTGTGGCCTTTGATCATTCACTCTCTCACATAAGGATACGTGAAGGAGAATCATCATATGATCTCTATGCAATATTTATGGATACTTTCGCTACAATTTTAGATTCCCACAAACTTGAAAATTTAGTATGTGTTGATTTATTTTAAGAATCTTATGAACCAGTTTTTAATTATTTACCAAAGGATTTGAAGCCTGTTAGGCTTGACCACACGTATGAATAATTTTCTCTTTTTGAAAATATTGAATATTATCATTAAGAAAATATCATGTTTTCAATTCATGATGATGATGTTTTTGCTGCCCGATATGAGCCAAGTAGTGAGGTATCACATGAGGAAGAAGAGAATACAACAAAGGTTGAAAATTTATACCTCAGTGAAGTAGATGAAATGTATTTTTTCAATTATTTTGAAGATTTAAGCACTTGTTGTCCAATGGAAGACATAATACTAAGCATTCATTCTGAAAATTATGAACATAGCTTTAGTGTTGATGATTCCCCTTGCTATAATAATAATGATGGCATTGAATATGGTTATTCCTCCATTAGTCATGATTATCATCATGAAGAAGAAGTAAAAGCCTTTTCTAGAAATAAGAAATATAATGATAATGATGGAGATACATGTGTGCTTGAGAAGGAACAATTTTATTTTTGTGAATATTTTTAAGAGTGTGAATCAAAGATGTTAACTATTGATGATTTCAATAAAGTTGAGAATATATTTGTATTCTATTCTAGTGATTGTAATGATTCTAAATATAATGATGATATGGAAGATTTGGAACCCCATGAGGAGGAGGTAGAAATATTTGTATTAGAAATGAATGTAATGGAAAACCCCTTATTTGATGAGCCTCCATATTCACCAGAGATGAGAGATGATAATCCTTATTGGCCTAGAGATAATCCACTCTTTTTTGAGAACTATGAGGATGCACCTGACACATGGTTAGAATATGGTTTTGAAAAAAGAGATAAATACATTGATGAAATCCTTGAGAGCATTACATATGATTTTTTTACATTTCATATAGATGTTGAGGAAAAGGTTGAGTTCCATGATGCCAACTACTTAAAAGAGTATAGGCCTTTTTAGTTTCCAATTTATTTGGGAGATATTTTGGTGGAGCATGACAATTAGATGAAGAGCAAGGAATTCTATTTTTAGAATGAACATGTTTCATGTGATACCAAATTTTTTTAGTTTATGCCTGATTAAACAATACAAAATGGTAGAGATTACACTCAAAATGATATGCTTAGATAAATTGTTAGAGATGTTATTAATCAGGTAGATTTTAATGGTAACTATATCTTTCTTCTTAGAAGGTTATACTTGTTTTAGTTGTATTTCGAAGGTAAATGTGGGTTGAGGGAAATCAATTTCTCAACAGATTAGTTTTTGATAGAGGAAAATATCAACCCTAGGTTTAGTGGCCTAGGGCCACAAAATAAAGTTGAAGCCACATTCAACCATAGGTTACATATTGAAAAATCACACCATGGATAAAGGCTTCAAAATAATATTGAGACTAAATCTCTTGTTTTAGGGTTTTGTAAGCTATGTAGATACCATAAATATGTTGGTTGTTTTGGCTTGTTCTTCTTTCCTGGTCTAGGTAGGTCCTAGTTTTATTTCCTATGCCTAGTTGGCTTCACCTATGATTATGGGATCTCACCATGCATGTGAGAGGCATGTATCCCCAATAGGATCCAATGATGGAGCCCCTCAAAAAAGAATTGGTTCCATGTTTACACTTGCAATACTTGGCTTTGACCTAATTTTAGGATTAGGGTTATGTTCTTCATCATTATTTTATGGTTTGTGATTGTCAAAACCCCTCTAAATTAACATTTGAGTATAAATAACCCTTCAAAATTATATTTCATTATTGAACTTCTAATACAATTTCGTAGTTTTCTAAGTTATGACCCATGCCATTGGAATCGTTATCTTTACCAGCCCCCTGGGTTTAGGTTTTTCAGTCACTAAATGCCTTTTTTATGCTTCAATTTTCCTATGGTTCAACTTGGATTTCATTTTAAACACCTTAAGTATTTATCCTTAAGGGTAAATGTTCCATCTTCCTAATAGTGGCCCCATTTTAAGACCAAAATTTATCGCATGTGTAGAAATTAAGTTCTACACTAACCGTTTGATCATGACGATCCAATCTCGATCGTTCCTCATGCGCCCACCACATTTCATTCTCCATTCAAATATTTGAATGGGATGGCAGGTGGTTGCCATGTATCATGATTGATGATGGGGCCATTTATTCCTATCAATTAGAAGGCGAGGCTCAGAGAAGGATCAATGAATGGAATCACAACACATGTATTCATCTAGACCATTCCCCATGCACCTGTCCATTCTATGGATTAAGGTGAATTAATCACACATGATAGTAGACATTGGACATATGTAGCCTTTATGTGGTAGCATTGATATATTTTTTTGATCAAAAAATAATATCAAAGGGAGATTGATGGTGGTTGTTTGGTGAAATGGTTTTATCTCGACCACTCCTTGCTACCTAATGTGATTTTATTTGATACTTTTAAAATGTCACGGGCTAGTGGGCAAGGTGACACTTGATGCTTCATGGAGGGACCTTCCAGATTGTGGATGTGGCATATTCTTTAAAAGGATTGAGAATGACAGTTGAGAGAAGGTGATGTGGGCCAATCCTGATTGCTCTCTATGCTCCCATGAAAGGCCCACTTGTGTCTCTAATTTCTCAATGGGTGAGTGGTAAACTGCCACATGTAAATTTTAAAAGTCTTCGATTGGCTTTAGTGGGGATAAATTACTACTAAAGTTGGCTGAGATGACACTAAGATAAAAATAACATCATTTTTGAACTAATTCTTTTATCATGTGTTTTTGATTTTAACTATGAATACTATGAGATGTTGGTATATGTGGGATGTTGAAAAAAAATAAAATCAAGGTATGAGTCGATATGCTAATATTGAATGAAGATCGTTCCCCGTTGTCTTTTCATGATAATGTACAAGTGTATTAATTCCTACAAGCGAGCGAGTAAATATGACACGATAGGCTTTGTCTGATAATAAGTATGTGGTTAAATATGTCGATGGAGTGGGTGTCTATCCACTTGATATTTTCTAATTAATAAAAATCATTCATTGCATACAATTAATATTTTTCATAATTAGTTACTTTGATGATAGCTATCTATTGATTTACCTTAATGTGTGATTGATGTCTGAGGTTGAAAAAATAAAGAAGCCTATTGTTAGCTTGCTCACACAAGATTTTATTAGGTATTAATGACTGGAACACTTGTATGACTCATTATAGTGAGGATCGATGGCCATATTTTTCATTTAGATTTTTCATTCCTAGGTTCAAAATTAAGTCTTGTTCGAGAGCAGGTTGGCAGGAAATCTCTTTGTAGAAGGTTTTAGAGGTACTGTGGTAAACCTTTCCCTAAGATAAGTAGGTACTCATACTTAATTTTTTCAATTGTGGTTACAACAATTTGTGGGTTTTTAGAATCTTGGGGTGGTGAGGGTTTTTTCTACAAATTATGAGTTTTCTTGTTCTTTTTTTTGGTCATTGTGAAGATCAATAAGTCAGGTGAGCCTGTTAAGCTACTTCGAAGGTCCAAGAGATTAAATTTTTTTGAATCTAAGGACAATGCTCTTGAAAGTAAAGCTGCAACACAAGGAGATCCTAAAACACCAAAGGGGAGAAGGGCACGTAGGAAATTTAACGAATATGGTGTAAGGATTAATTACCATCTAAGGAGCTAAATTGTTTTAGAAGAATTGGTCTAGTTTAAAGGGAAAGAGCTTGTTGAGTCTGAAAATAAGGTAAAGAAGAGGGGAAAGTATCATAAGGTTTACTTAAGGAGATATAATTCTCCCATTAAAGGTTTTGATAGCCCATCAGATGGTGGAGATGACACTGATCTTTAATGAGGGTATTATACCCTTTCCCTAGTGCATTCTAAGGATTCTCACAATAAATCCATGATGGTTCCTCCAATCTCATTGCAAACAAGGAGTTGGCAAGCATACTTTGATGCTCATGAGTCAGAGTAGCATCCCCACCCTATTTTTGTTTTTGATGAAACCATTTTCATTGCATCAAGATTGTCCTCTTCAATATCTTTATATTTTATTTTTTATGATGATGTGGAAATATTTTGGTTGGCATGTTGGAGAAGTACCAAACTTGCTAAATTTGATGGTATTTATGTTTTATTTGAGTGGTATATAATTGTTTTCTTTGGATATAAATGGAGAATCTTCTTTTGTCAGCAGGGACAAGGGTTTAGGGCTACTATAACAATAAACTATGCATTTTGGAAATTTGGTTGGTCTTCATCCAAGTGATGTGGAGTTTGGTTTTTTACTCTTCCATACTCTGCAATGGTTACATATAACTGTCTAAGGAATATCTCAAACTCTAGTGCAAATCAAATGAAATGTAAATGTAATTGAGTTGGATGCTTGTAGATCCCTTTCTATAAAATGGATTTTAGGACTTACTACAAGCATTCAATTTTTGAGTCTCATGATATTATAGGTAGAAGATATGCTTAGGGAGGAGCATATTGTAGAAAATATAAATGAATAGAATAATAAATTATCCTGGTTTTGGGTCATGTATGTAAAAATCTTAAATTAGTTTTATGTAAGCTACATTTTTAAGAGAAAAATTTAGTTCTTGAACATGTACTCTTCTATGAAATTCACTTATAGATTATAAATGCAAATGATCAATGATCTTTTTGTTCGTCTCCAGTTTTCTTAATTGGATGTGTGGATTTTTTTTTCTTCAATTCAAAAAAATGTTTAAATGCTTAAATAAAGTCATAGGTCTATGAGTGAAGAGTACAAAATTTGATAAGAAGTAGTGTTTTAGATGTATGATAATAGTCCATCAATATCTAAATTAAATGATGAATATATTGCTGGTTGTTACATATTTGACTCCATTTTCCCAATTGATGAAGCATTGGTCTATTTGTTAGGTAGTTTTGTGAGTAAATGAGCTAGTGATGTGCCTAGCTATGAATTTTAAATGAGAACCAAATCATTAAAAACTTTCAATTACACTATGTGAGTCTAAAATACCACCTATTCCTAGCAGTAGATGATAATTTGTTAAATAGACCAGCCAAATCTTTAATGAATAGAGTCTATTTGTATATAATAGGAATAAATCTATATATAGAAGTTTTCTTGAAAAATTCAATATCAGATGATCATGATAAGGAATACCCTCCTACATCCCATATATCCTAAAAAGTAGGAGTGAAGGTCTCAAAATCATTTACTTGTTTGTTAGCCACTAAATTTAGATATTCTTGACCATAAGGGGTGGCCACCCTTTAGACATTTCCAAGGTTCTATTGGAAAAAAAACTAATACGTGGGACTCATTCACCACCTTGGGCGAATGAGTCCCCCTAGGTGGGATGCATTTACTAGGTGTGGAAAATGAATCCCGTTTGGGATATTTCTCAAATTTGAGCGAGAATTTATCAATTTAATTCATGTTTTTGGTGGATGTCAGCCTTTGAGATCTAAATAATGGTCAATTAGGTGATAATCCCTATAAAATAGAGCTTCTAAGTCATTTTTATCAATCTCTAAGCATTTTGAGCAAGCATTTTTCAAGCATCAAGCATCAAGAATATTCAAACAATTTTTCTCAAGAGAATTCTAATTCCAAAAGCGAGCAAAATTGAAGCATTGGAGAAGCCTTAAAGTATTTTTTTAGGTCTTGAAGTTCAATTTCAATCAAGATATATCATTTTTAAGGGTTGATAAGGAATGCTTATAGTGAATCATGATGGGTTCTAGGTTGGGAAGATGCAACTAGCCATCAAGCCAATCCTAATTTTTTTTCCTAAGTGATTCCATCTTCCATTGTCACTCTACACTCAGTCTAAGGAAGGTATAAGCATCATTGAAGCTCATTTGGGGTGATTGGATATCACAACAAGTGAGTCATTCATCTCTACATTTCTATTCTTGCATCATATTTTGGCACATTAGAATAGGATTGCATCGTATCTTATATTTCCTAGTCTTTAACACACTTAAGACTAGGGTTTCAATGCATGTTACATCATTTCTATCAAGGTTTAATTACTAAACTAGGTGTTTGACTGAGGAAAAACCCCATTAGAAAACCTATTTAAATTTTATTTCCTAGTTTTTTTTCACACATTCAGACTCATAACTAAGTTTGGAAGGAAAGAGAAAGTAATTGAGTGCATATCAAAAATTTCAATTTTTAGAAAAGTGGAATGGGACCACTTTTCCAAGAGTGGTGAATGAGTCCCACTATAGTTGTTTGTCAGATCTATTTGTTGATTCTAATACCCTTTTTCCTGAAATAGGCTCTCGTGTAGAAACCATTATCTGGGACTGATTCACCCAGATTGGTGAATGGGTCCCAATATCTTAGAAATTCAAGATTTCTAGAATCTCAAATCCATTTTTAGTCTCTTCAAGGTTTATAGCTGCATACTATTTACATTTTTTCCTTTCTATTCTATTTCATTTGAATTTCTAGGGTATTTTCTAGGTCATTTTGCATATCACACTATGTTTCCAACTCATTATCCTTTCCAAGTTTACAATTGGTTGTGAACCCATCATTTTACATCATTTAATTCCAATAGAAATCCCTTTGCTAGATTTCAATATCCTTTGCATTTAAATCTCAAGGGTTTGTCCTTGAGTGAAAGGTAGGAAATGATCTTTCTCCTTTTAGGTCCAAAACCCTAGAAGTGAAAGAAAGCCCCCCCTTTTCTTCATTTTAGAAATATTAGATCTAAATTTTATTATTAATGAGTTATTGAATTGAATGATAAATTTATTGCTATAATGAGAAAGGTTCTTGCAAAGATTTTAAATTTTCTAAACTTGTGTTTATCATATTGAATTCTTTTTCTACATAATTGTGTAGAGGAGGGAGACTGTTCGCTTATGACCCTAGGTCACAAGAGCATCTAGAACGATTAGCTACCCTAATATACCTCACACTAAAGGATTATTCAAATTAAGTTTAATTCTTTAGGAGAGTAAAAAGGAGGGGAATTTGATCTACCACTATCCTTCTATCAACCCAAGAGGTTTTGGGAATTAGGTGAGTGGGTTCTCATGTCGAAACCAAGATGTAGGAAACTTTCTTCTAGAGGACCCCAATGTAGGAGACAAAAAACATTACATCATGTTGGAATATAGGCTAGGCACAAGCATCCATATGGATAGAGAAAACCAAGTATACTTTAAATTAGGAAGAATCCACTAATCTTCTTGATAAATAAAGTTTCAAAAAACAACAAAAAACTAGAAATGGATAAATAGCTAGAGTAACATGAGAAATAATTTAATTAAGAAATGAAATTTGAGGAGAAAAAAGGTGGTAGAAATGGAATTCATGATTGGTCCAACCTTCTACAATATCCGCAAAAATGTGATACCTACACAGAGCATGATAGTAGAACATGTAAAAATGTTGGGGTTGTTTCGAAGCTTGTCATAGTCAAACCCTCATTTAGTGTTCCCACCTCCATGAACAACTAGAATAGCTACGATGTAGAAAATGTGATAAAGAAAGTACGAAAATAAAGTACTATCAAGAAATGGTAACAATGTTATGCTTTGAAATCAAATAAAAATTCTAAGAAAAGGTGATATCACCTCCCAAACAAGGTGCCCTCAAGCATGTGAAGGGAGATGAAAGTTCACAAGCTTGTGAGTGCAACTATTGCTGCAACAAAAAGAGAGGAAAAAAAAAAGAGTAATGTCTTAGAGCATCAAGAATGGAGAATGATATAGAAAGTGGAGTGTGCAGTTGCAAGTAGAGTTCAGGAAACAAGAAAAATATTGAAGAAGATTGAATGAATGAAGAATGAGATGTTTTTAGCATGGATAGAAGCCCAAAAGATTCCTTCAAGGTCAGTCATGGGTGTAGGGGTGTTGATATTCATCACCAATGGAGAAGTGTAATGCCTATGCAAATTATAGTAGCATAAATCATATTAGGATGGAAGTGCACCATGCTAGCATCCCTGGTTAAAAAATTCCCCACTAACACTACAAATAGCTGCCAAGTGGGTAAAAGTGGAATGGATGAAGTGGAAAATAATCATTGGGTATAATTATTCTAAGGTAAAGGGATGTAGATGGGGAATTTTAAAGGGGTGAAAAATCACTCCATTACATTTTCCTCACACTTTAGTGAGCATATGTGCAGCCAAATACGAGGTAAATTAGATTAAAAGAGTTCAAAGAAAGTTTAATTGAACTATCAATGAAGTAGACTGCAATCTAACCTACCTAAAATCACAAGAAGATAAGTTATCAATAGAGGTCCTTGGAACCAAAGAGATTTGAACATACATGCACTATAAATCTGCAAACCTATAGAAGATGATCAAAGACGCTCCATAGGTCTGTAGACTTACAAATTTGAAAAAAAAATCTCTAAAGATGTAAGCACTTCATAGGTCGTCGGACTTGCAAAGGAGGCACCCCTGAGGTGCTTGGTAATGAAGGAAGCCAAATTTTAGAGGCTCCACATAGTCTAGTTGAAGAGTTTCTTCATAGGTCCACCTGCAAAGCAACATGTTAATCTATAGAAAAAACATGTTAGATTTGAAAAACAAGCCATGTAGGTAGTAAAACATATAGTCATGGACATAGTCAAAAATTAAAGGAAAAGATTTCAAGGGGGCCCTTGTGAACTGTTCAAAAGAAAAAGGGTTCAACTCAAGGGACACTTTGTTTGAAAGTGAAATAATATTTTTGAAGGAAACAATATTTTTTACCAAAACTTCTAGCATCAAGGAATCCTTCTGAAAGATATATTTGATTGAGGAATTCAAAATAATTAACGCTACCTCACAAGGGAAAGTACATATGTTATCTTACGAATCCATGATGAATTAAAAATTCATCTAGGGATCTAAGTTGAAAAATTGAGTTTCTAAAAAATATTAGATTTTCAGCGAGGGATTCATTGGCTACAGAATGGAACTTATGAAAATTGAAGCAATATGATAGCCCCCCATATTATGGTGTGTGCTAAACTTAGAGGCATGTGACATCCTAAGGAGAGAAAAGAAAGAATGAAACTGATGTTGTGGCATATGGAACATGGCAAAATATAACTGTGGTAGTTTTTCCGCACACATGAGGGACAAAGCACCATAACATAATAAATCAAGAAAAGAAAAAATAAATGAAAAAAAGAGAAAATAATGAACAAGAGACAAGGGGATCTGATATTTCATGGTCAAAGATGCTCATAAATATATATAGATAGATGTTATGATATATAAATTAATTATCATCAAGCCCCTACTATATCAGGCCATGTAAAGAAAGACTCATGAAAACAAAAAAATAAAATAAAATTGGGTCTACATGGAAGGGAAGCTTAAATTTCCCTAACACTTTGCATGATCCCTAATTTTTGAATATCAGCACATGATAAAGAAAAAAATGATGTGACAAATAGAAGAATTTTTACAACACAAAAAAAATCCTATATCCAATCACCTATGAGAATGACAAAGGTCCTATAGAAACAAATTAAACAAGCATGGGGAAACACAAAACACAAAAAAAATCTAATCTATAGATAAAGAAGAGGTGACCCTCTAGTCCTCATCAACCAACAATTCATCATGCTCCTAATATAGATCACTATAAGGGGTGGGTAGAAGATCGTGCAATGGTAGAATAACAAGGGAGGTACCCTCTTACTCTCCTACAACAAGAGCCAAGGAAGAAGGCCCCTTGAGGTCTTCTCATCTCAATTCTTGCGAGGTAAAAATCAACGATCTCACAAATATTGTTGAAAGATTTCAGACATTATCTATAGAGTTGAGCATGCACTTGATAAGAGCGCCATCTGTTAACTCAATGTGTGATGGTGGAGCCACCCGAGATCCACTTCTAGACTCATTGAAAGAGTCATGATCAATGATAAGTTTTGGTGATGTTGAGGCTGCCTCTGTCACAAATATGACATAAGAAAACATGTAACCAACCTCCATAGAAGTTGAACCTTTCTTCTAACCCATATTGCGAGTAGGGTCATCCTCCATCTTTTGATTCATCAGAGGATGCGAGATCCCTATGGATGAACCATAAGTAAATGATGAAGAGGATAAAATTGTGACACATGCCACTACGGTGTTTGATATCTCCATGAGTTTTGGAAAAGCTGGGATATCTATAAGGGACATTAGAAGAGGAGGCTCAACCAAAGGAGAAATGAATACCTACACCCTTTTCGGGTGAGGATCATTCAGTCTCTTAAGATGAGTCGAAAGCAAGAATGAGGTAGAGGGAACAAAAGAAGAAGAAGTAGAAGATGAGAGCACAAAAAAATATGTTGAAGTAGGAGCTATTGACTCCCCTTCCTTATTCTGAAAGTTGGCATTCTTAGTAGTTATATCCTTCCTTTGATGTTTGCGCTCATCGAAAAGGTGGTTTCTATGGCTTTAGGAGCTAGAGGTTTTAGCTTGAGAAGGAGCGAAAGGATCTTGTTAAACCATTAGAGTATCCATCACAAGCATTTCTGGTAGAGGGAGTGACTTCCAAATAGGAATAGGAGGGAGAGATGGAGAGGAACATGAAACAATAAATGGGGGAGTAGACTTGAGAACCTCAACAATGACCTCTTCCCATTCACTACCTTAGAGGTAGGAGGAGCAGGTGGCTTTGGAGGCCTAAACACAAGAGATTCTCCATGAGTACCCTTCCCCTTACAATATAAAATGGGTCAAGGTACCGTGGGTAAGGCAAGAAGTTCAAACTTCTGACGCTTGGAATTCTACTAAGCAAGAACCATTAGAATCCCCACTAGATGCATGAGAGTAAAAGTTGATTGTGCCATAGTACGCTAGGAGGAAGTGAAAGGTGGGATAGAAAAGTAGGAAGAAGAAAGGCCCTAAGTGTGGGTGAGATTTCCCTTCCCCTTTCGATAAGAAGAGGCAGCTTGTTGTTGTGCTAGAAGGTGAGTAATTTTTGACTTCCCCTTGCTCTTTATCTTGTACTTAACATAATTTTGATAAAGAACCTATTCATTCTTGGATGAAGCAAGCCAACCAAGGCAGGAAAAAATAATCTAAAGAATAACCCTCATGGGATATCAATGGCTAATACATAATGCCATGCATGACATACACATCAACTTCGTTAGAGAACTTAAATAGATTATGAATTATGAAAGAGACTACATTCATGGAAGCTAGGTAGGGGATGACTAACTTCACCGTAAATAGGAAATATTTTAGAATGACATCAAAATTTGTATCCAAAACCTTACATCCCATGAGGACAACAAAATTTATAGATCCATATAGAGCGAGATAGAAGTCATCATGAGTACATATACTAGTTTTTGTCTTCTCATATTCCTCCCTCTATAAATAATTCAAAAAAAGAGTGTCTTCCATTATAACATTCATGTGGCTCATGGCATCCACAAGGACTCTTGTCACAATTTTTTTTTATCGCGTAATAGTGCACCCTTGCTAAGTAAACTCAGGCTATTAGTGAAACACTGGAAAGAATCCATGATTGTGGTCTTGGATAATGGAAGCTAAACTGCAAAGTAAGATGGCTCTTATGGTGCTCAACTAAAAACTAACTAAGCTAATACATTGTCTAGGAAATTGTAAGAAAGAAACATGAAAATAAAACTAATTTCTAAGGTGATGCACCAAAATGATTGTCTAAAGCTTTCATAACTTATTTTATCCACAGTTTAATCAACAACAAAGCTTTCACATAAACAACTCAGGGGTTCATATTATTTTCCATCAATGTTTCATAGGAATATTATAATGCTGGCAATCCTAGATGGAAAATGCAATTTCTTCACAACTTGAAATGTCTTGCATCACTAACAAAACCTAAAAATTGCAAACATACATATATCTTTTTCATAAAGGTGCTACTAATGAGATACAATAACAAGGATGAGATACTTCATGCGAAATTGCGTCAATCACTTAAATATACTTAATAAAACAAAATTTGAGAAGGTAAAACTTGCTTAACTTTTTTGATCTCCAAAGGTGTAATACTACTAGCCATGTATGTAATAGAGTTACAAATGATATCTCTTGCTAAAATAACCTCAAAAAAAGAGTAATAATGTAGCATGAAAATGAAAAGGACTAACATAAAAAATGATGTTTGAAGTTACTTTATGATTTTCCAAGTAGTTGCACAAAGATAGGAACATCAACCTCCCTTGGTCGAGGAAAACAAAAAAGCCTTTTTGTTAGCCCCTCAAAAGACTCTGAAAAGGCTCTAGAATGAAGAAAAGGTCAAGCATTGATGTCACATACCATAAAGACACATAAAATTTCTCCTATATTCTTTTCAAGAACTTGAAAACTAATTCAAAACCACCTATATTCTCTCCACTTTTTGGTCAACTTATTCAAATTTTTCTATATGTTTGGCACTTGCACATACATTCTCAACTACATCCCTTTGACCATAAATTGAAAGTAAATGTTTCGCTATCCTGCATTTACATAATATTAATAAAGTGATTTATAATTATATCATGTATATCAATGTTTTATATCTCAATTTTTTTTTAGCCTATGCAAAATTAAAGGCATGATTCGATCTATGTCTTAGGAGACAATGCAAAATTCATAAGTCCTTGAGGGGACACCCCTAGTCACTTGATATATAAATATAACGCAAGGGTATTAATTTATGTTGCAAATGTTAAAAAAAAAAGGAAAAATATCTTTTGGAATTTGGCCAATTACAGATTTGTAGAAACCCTAACACAAAATTGCAGCCAAACACTTTTCCTTCACTCATTTCACACATGGAATTTTGGAAATTTTGCTATGCTAAGGTTTTCATGGCTTTTCCAAGGTTACTTGCATCTAGAGGTTGCATCTAGAGGTTTTCATATAGAATACATGTAGATTATGTATGGGCAAGTCTTTGTCTACATTAAAAATTCCTTTTCCCATCACTTTCTGTGAATAAATTGTTGTTTCAAGCTCATTCATAAAAAAAATAATGATGCTCTATTTTTTTTGTGTTTACTTTTGATTTTCAACCTTTCTAGAATAAACCATAAAAATTTATGCTATATGAAAGAAAAGACAAAAACCTTGCTTCTCTATATTTTTTTCAAGCATTCTTCATAGGTGATTGAAGGTATCTTAAGGGTTTCTAACTCATTTTCGTCAATATTTTACCTTGTCTGCTTCTGAATATTTCACTGTTATTTTAAAAAGAAATGATGAAAGGTTTTATTTGATTTCCTATATATCTCTTCTTGTACTCAACCTTAATGAACTTTATAATCTTGTTTCTGGGTTTGTAATCTTTACAAGTATTCAAGGTTTTACTCCTTAATCTTGACAAGGATATTTGTTCATTGATCTATAATTATCCTTAAGGGACTTTAGTCCATGAAATACTCTCATAACTCTTTGAGATGTTTTCATGGATTTATGAAATATTTGTGTTACTATTTATTTTGCATAATGTCCCACTACCATTATTGTTTTAGATACTAAAATTTTGTCTAGGCCTACGACACTATTTTTGACCTAATTCTCATATTCATGGTCATGATTAAATAATTTTTATTATTTAATTATTTTCGAGAGACATCTATCATCTATTAATTAAAAATAATAATTAATTATTTAATTAATTTATTCTCACCTTTATTGAATCTTGATTAATTAAATAAATCTTATTTGTTTAATTATGTCGCTGATTAAATATATCATCCATTCTAAATTAAATAAATTATTATTTAATTTACCCTTTGATCACATTTATGATAATAATTAAATATTCATTTTGAATTATTTAATTATTCTTTAACCTTTTCGATAGTTAATTAAATAAATCATTATTTATTTAATTTAATCCTCGAATTTGAAATTTTGAATTAAATAATCATTTAATTCATAAAAATAATTATTCCTAGAATATTCCTCTGATTAGGTAATTGTTTAGTGATCTAATTATTCATTCGACACTTAAGTCAAGATTTAGTTAAATTAGTCAGTTTTCTCCTTATTTAATATATGCTTATTCTAGATGAACATACCTTCTATCTTAATCAGTTAGTCTTATTCTTCTGCATGCAAAATATTATTAATTAAATAAATTTATTTAATTAAATAATTCATTCATGCATTCAAACACAACATTTATTCTTTATCCTTTATATGCAATCCTTATTCTTCTGAATTTTGAATAGTCTCAACACAAGATTAAATTAATATTGAATATAATCTCTATAATGCAAAAAATTTCACTCACATTGTTACACTGAATCTCTATCACATGACATTCATATATATTGATCATCGATCTACCTTTTGAATTGGATTTGATCGTTCAAAAACTAATTTTCTATAAAATTGACCTGGCCTTTGTCCGTATTCCTCCTACCAAAATTGTTATACTTTTAGGAATATTTTATTCAATCTTCGATATTTTGCTAAGTTAATAGTTAATAGGCCATATTTGCATACTCGATAAAATTCAGGGCAACTATATTATAATGGAAAAATGGAGAAGTGCAATCGAGATTATTCAAGGATTTATACAAATATTCAGTGAGATAATTCTTGTTTATATGTTCATTTTTTTTCCTTGTCCTTTGTTGTTAAATGTAGGATTAGATTAGTAGTATTTATTTTATTAGATTAATCAATCTTGTTTGCATTTTTATTCCAGCATTACAGTTGGTGAACCTGACATGAAGACATCGTCTTCAAAATTTGTAGAAGTTTCAATTTTACAGGTACAAGTACGAAGTGAGGCATGTGTAGTACGAAATAAAACAACTGATTTCCTAAGATGCATCTTCTATTCTATGATGCATTTTATGGTTTGGGACAAATTTGCCTTGTTTAGCGATTCGTTTAGCTGGTAATTTTTTCTCGAGGTTTTGCATTGTTTTTTCTTTAAATATATTTTATTACTAATTTCATGTTTTAGTGTGTTAGTTAGGGGAGTTAACATAGTTTTTTTAGGATGATTTATAGAATAAATAATTTGAACTCTTTTGTAGGACAATTGGTGAAGATAGAAAGACAAAATTACTAATCTAGTTGTCTTGTAGAACCATTGTTGAAGAAAGTCAACAAAACAAAAAATACTAACAATTTGTTTGCACGACCAAAGTCTAAGATGAAATTTTAATTTTTTTTTTCTTGAGTAGATTTCATAATTGTTATTTGGTTTTAAAAAGAACCAGTGTTTTCCATGCTTTATTTTGTTAGATTAGATCCTAATTTCGTAACAAAACTATCATCTCCCCTTGTGCATTTGTGTGATCTTGGGTGTAAGAGAAACTATTACTAACTCTATAAATTGGGCCTTCTTTGGTGGGAAAAATACTCAAGGCAAAGAGACTCATAACCGGTTATGAGCTAAAACCAAGCTACTCCCAACCAATATATAAATTTTAATGCTGAGGAAAACTCAACATTACAGGAGCTCTTGCGAGCGAACAATTGATTCCCTGAGTACCCTTGTGGTGCATCAAAACCTATAGAGTGTAACCTATAAAAAAATGGATAATATTGCCTTTTCTGTGGCCTTCTAAATGCGTGCCCATACTAAATCACCAAATTATATTTAGATTAATCGAAAAACCCTATTTTCTGGTGCAATAGGTTGGACCTCCAAGGTCGTCTCATGTCCTTATAGCTCATAGTAGCGACAAAATCTTCACCATGGGAGAGTCATGATAATTGAAGCTTGGTTGACCCAAGAAGTGCATGCCATGTAAGGGGGAGCCAGTGTGGTCAAGCTTCTATTCATCCACTTTGAATAAGTGTAGTTGGGGAAACCGAAGTGAGAATTCAGTAACTATTATTATTGGCAACCTTAGGATTGTACATGTTTTCTGAAAATATACACATTCATCATTATCAAACTGAGACACTTTTTCTTTTTTTTTACATTTGCCAAAATTTGATCATGAAATAGAGTTTTAAAACCTAGTTCATTAGAAAACCGCATCTGTCAAAACAAGTCACATTTGTTAATTTGAAAACTGCATTTGTTAAACTAAGTCACATCTATTCAGCAAAAACTCACAAGTGTCGAACCAGAATCCAGTGTCATTCACCAAAAAATTCCAAGTCACATTTGTCATTCTTAGTTGCATATGTCATAGAGAGTCACATGTGCTTAAAACTTAGCCGCATCTATCATAGTGAGTCTCATTTTCTTGTCATTAAATCGAGGCCTAATTTATCTAAAATCCAAAAATGACCCTTTGAAACACATCTAGTAAATTCTATAACACATCTATAAACTTGAACCACATTTTCCTATCAATAGAAAAACTAGAATTCACTATCACAGTATGAAACCAAACAATCATATTGGTCTCTAATTTTGATAGTCACCCTTGGATAGAAACTAGAAATTTTTCTCATACTTTACATTATTTCATCCTTTAGGTGTCATTTAGTTATAGTCATAAGCATCTTAGTTACATCTTATGAATTTACATATCTCAGAATAGGCCAAGTTTTCACACTTTGTACAAACCCATTCTTCAACACTCATTATCATTCAACCTAGTAACTTGTCAACAATATCATTTTTCTTACATGTGTATCACTCCAAATCATTAGTCTAGTTTTGGAGTTCACCTTATATTTTGGTCCTAGTCCTACAACAAGTTCCTTGAAAAAGTTAAATTGTAGCCTTGGTTAAGCTATAGGTGGTAGGTAACCTCCTCCTAGAATCATTCACAACCAATTACCGTAAGAATTTTCTTAGAATTTTGCATCCTAGCATATTATCATTGTAGACATTCTTTATATTCCAAAAAATACCAAAAAAATGGTTCATTCATTCATTCAATATATCTAGAAAATCCCAAAAACATAGAATAAAACATATCATTCTTAGACATAGTTTTGCATTGCCTCATTTTGAGCAACATTTTTCTTGGTCGAAAAAGGTCTAAGAAGAAACATAGAGATATGGAAAATCCATAGGAATTCATCAATCCTTTCGTGAACCTACCATCAAGAATAGAAAGACCTCACAAAATCTTTCTTGAAATTTGTTTCACTAGAGAAACACATGGAGATATCCTTTTAGAAGACATAGACATTGCAGTCCAAGATCCTGAATTTGTATGCTTTGTAGATGAGTGTTTGGAACAACATCCCTAGAGATATATAGCTGAATCATTAGTAAAGGGTGCCACGCTACCTCTAGGATTTGACATCCACACAGTAAAAGCTTCATTTACTTAAGAAACACAAACCATGACATTGAGCATCTTTATTCCTCAAATTACCATAGCAATACCATCTAGCATACAAACTCAAATTGGCTCAACTATACAAACAACACCATTTAGTATAACATAGAGCCCAAATTTTACTAGAAGAGAATCCTCATCAAACCCCTTAGGCATGAACACTGAAAGTAAAAGGCACAAAATTGGTATAAACACAACATAGGCTAGACCAGAGATCAAAACCAATATAGCCATTCTGCAAATAGGGCTGATACAAAAAGGATATATTTTGACACGAAATCAAAATCCATCACAAAACATTGTGTCAAGACATATTACCAAATGAAAATCCGTCACAAAATATTGCATTTCAAAACACTTACATCAATATTAATAACACAACCAACATGTCTTTAACACATGTAGATGTTCTGCAAAATCATATGGAAGCCTTCCAACATCAAATGGATATTATTCCAATGCAAGGAAAATGAACCACTTCAGTGAAAGATTATGTCCATGTCCTTTTGACAAAGCGCTATACATGACACCCTTCTCACAGGAATACATTATACTGAATTTACCTAAGTATAATGGGAAGATAAATCCTCTAGAAAACATCAAAGAATTTTACACAACATGCATGGGCATCTCGTATGAGCCCACATACCTTACGAGACTCTTTATGTGGACCCTTGTTGGGATAGCATTGGAATGGTTCTCTAAACTTTCATCCCACATAAGATCATGGGGCGAATAAGCTAAAATTTTTGTGGAACACTTTCCCTTCAACATAGAAAAAGAAAGCACGATAGCTACCTTGTGTCACACCACACACGAAGATGGTGAGAACTTCACCACCTTCTTCTAGATATGGAGAATTTTAGCTAGCCGATGTCCAGTTGACATACTAGAGAAACAAAAAGTCACAATATTCCTTGAAAATATTCATCCAAAATTGAGAAGTGGATAAAGAGTACATTGTTGCACCTCTTTTCTAGATTTGATTCAAAAAATAATTATACTTGAGAAAGCCCTCATTGACAAAGGAGGAATTAAGATGCTAGGTAGGAATCAAGTTGTTCAACATAGAAATGCCCCCAGTGATAGAAACAAGTTTTGATCCAGAAAAAAAAATGTAACAAATGATTGTATTGTTGATGCTAAGACCCTACAGACAAGACCTATAATTATTCTTAGAGGTTACAATACCTCTCGTGACATGCTTAACGATGTTGATTAGACTAACAACTTTTTCCAAAATCCACAACAATAACGACCATATAGGAGATTTTTAAAATGTGAGTTTACACCTTTAGGGGAACCAACCAAGACAATTTTTAAAGAACTAATTAAAAATAAACTCATACAACCTCTGGAGTCAAAATAGTTTGATACTAGATAGTTTAAATCCCCATGGTAGTATGACAATGATTTTTGTGATTACCATCAAACTAAGGGACATAACTTAAAACAATTATGACAACTAAAGAATAACTTAAAATTGGGATAATATTGCCTTTCACGTGGCCTTCTAAATGGATGCCAATACTAAATCACCAAATTGTATTCAGATTAACTAAAAAACGTAATTTTTTGGTGCAATAGGTAGGACATCTAAGGCTGTTTCATGTTCTTATAGTTCATAGTAGAGATGAAATCTTCACCAAGGGAGAGTCATGATAATTGAAGCTTGGTTGACCCAAGAAGTGCGTGCCATGTAAGGGCGATCTAGTGTGGTCAAGCTTCTATTCATCCACTTTGAATAAGTGTAGTTGGGGAAACCGAAGTGAGAATTCAGTAAGTATTATGATTGCCAACCTTAGGATTGTACATATTTTCTTCAAATATACACATTCATCATTATCAAATAGAAACACTTTGCCTTTTTTTTTTACATTTCCAAAAATTTGATCATGAAATAGAGTTTGAAAACATAGTTCATTAGAAAACCGCATTTGTCAAAATGAGTCACATTTGTTAATTTGAAAATTAAATTTGTTAAACTAAGTCACATCTATTCAGCAAAAACTCTCAAGTGTCGAACTAGAATCCAATGTCGTTCACCAAAAAATTCCAAGTCACATTTGTCATTATGAGTTGAATATGTCATAGAGAGTCACATGTGCTTAAAACTTAGCCACATCTATCATAGTCAGTCTCATTTTCTTGTCATTAAATCAAGGCCTAATTTATCTGAAATCAAAAAATGACCTTTTGAAACACATCTGCTAAATTCTATAATGCATCTATAAACCTGAACCACATTTTCCTATGAACAGAAAAACTAGAATTCACTATCACAGTATGAAACCAAACAATCATCTCGGTCTCTAATTTTGATAGTCACCCTTGGATAGAAACTAGAAATTTTTCTCATAATTTACATTATTTCATCCTTTAGGTGTCATTTAGTTATATTGAAAATCATCTTAGTTACATCTTATTAGTTTGCATATCTCAAAATAGGCCAAGTTTCCACACTGTGCACAAACCCATTCTTCAACATTCATTATCATTCAACCTAGTCACTTGTCAATGATATCATTTATCCTACATGTGTATCCCTCCAAATGATTAGTCTAGTTTGGGATTTCACCTTATATTTTGGTCCTAGTCCTACAATAGGTTCCTTGACAAAGTTAAATTTTAGCCTTGTTTAAGCTATAGGTGGTAGGTAACCTCCTCTTAGAATCATTCACAACCAATTAGCGTAGGACTTTTCTTAGAATTTTCCATCCTAGCATATCATCATTGTAGACATTCTTTATTTTCATGAAAATACCAAAAAAATGGTTCATTCATTCATTGATTATATCTATAAAATTCCAAAAACATAGAATAAAACATATCATTCTTAGACATAGTTTTTAATTACCTCATTTTCAGCACCATTTTTCTTGGTTGAAAAAGGTCTAAGAATAAACATAGAGATATGGAAAATCCCTAGGAATTCGTCAATCCTTTCCTGAACCTACCATCAGGAATAGAAAGACCTCACAAACTCTTTCTCAAAATTTGCTTCACTAGAGAAACACATGGAGATATCTTTTTAGAAGACATAGACATTGCAGTCCAAGATCATGAATTTGCATCCTTTGTAGATGAGTGCTTGCAAACAAGATCCCTAGAGATATATAGTTGAATCATTAGTAGAGGGTGCCACGCTACCTCCAAGATTTGACATCCACACACTAAAAGCTTCATCTACTCAAGAAACACAAACCATGACATTGAGTGTCTTTATTCCTCAAATTACCATAGCAATACCATCTAGCATACCAACTCAAATTGGCTCAACTATACACACAACATCATTTAGTACAACATAGAGCCCAAATTTTACTAGAAAAGGAATCCTCATCAAACCCCTTAGGCATGAACACTTAAAGTAAAAGGCACAAAATTGGTATAAACACAACAGAGGCTAGACTAGAGATCAAAACCAATATAGCCGTTCTGCAAATAGGGGTGATACAAACAAGATATATTTCTACAAAAAATCAAAATCCATCAGGAAACATTGTGTCAAGACATATTACCAAATGAAAATTCGTCACAAAATATTGCATTTCATAACACTTACATCGATCCTAATAAGAAAACCAACATGTCTTTAACACATTTAGATGTTCTGCAAAATCAAATGAAATCACTCCAACATCAAATGGATATTATTTCAATGCAAGTAAAATGAACCACTTCAGCGTAAGATTTATCTCCATGTCCTTTTGACAAAGCACTATACATGACACCCTTCTCACACGAATACATTATACTGAATTTACCTAAGTATAATGGGAAGATAAATCCTCTAGAAAACATCAGAGAATTTTACACAACATGCATGGGCATCTCCTATGACCCCACATACCTTATGAGGTTCTTGATGTGGACCCTTGTTGGGATAGGATTGGAATGGTTCTCTAAAATTTTGTCCAACATAAGATCATGGGGTGAATAAGCTAAAATATTTGTGGAACACTTTGCCTTCAACATAGAAAATGAGATCACAATAGCTACCTTGTGTCACACCACACAAGAAGATGGTGAGAACCTCACCACCTTCTTCCAGAGATGGATAATTTTAGCTAGTCGATGTCTAGCTAACATACTAGAGAAACAAAAAGTCACAATATTCCTTGAAAATATTCAACCAAAATTGAGAAGAGGCTAAAGAGTACATTGTTGTACTTCTTTTCTAAATTTGGTTCAAAAATTCATTATACTTGAGAAAGCCCTCATTGACAAAGGAGGAATTAAGATGCTAGGTAGGAATCAAGTTGTTCAACATAGAATGCCTACAGTGATAGAAACAAGTTTTGGTGCAGAAACAAAAATGTAACAAATGATTGTATCGTTGACACTAAGACCCTACAGACAAGACCTATAATCATTCTTAGAGGTTACAATCCCTCTCATGACATGCTTAACAATGTTGATTAGACTAACAACTTTGTCTAAAATCCACAACAACAACGACCACATAGGAGATTTCTAAAATGTGAGTTTACCCCTTTAGGGGAACCAACCAAGATAGTTTTCAAATAACTAATTAAACATAAACTCATATAACCTCTGGAGCCAAAATAGTTTGATACTGGATTGTTTAAACCGTCATGGTGGTATGACAATGATTTTTGTGATTACCATCAAACTAAGGGACATAACTTAAAACAATTATGACAAATAAAGAATAACTTAAAATTGGGATAATATTGCCTTTCACGTGGCCTTCTAAATGGGTGCCCATACTAAATCACCAAATTGTATTTAGATTAACTAAAAGAACCTATTTTTTGGTGCAATAGGTAGGACGTCTAAGTTCGTCTCATGTTCTTATAGTTCATAGTAGAGATGAAATATTCACCATGGGAGAGTCATGATAATTCAAACTTGGTTGACCCAAGAAGTGTTTGCCATGTAAGGGGGAGCCAGTGTGGTCAACCTTCTATTCATCCACTTTAAATAAGTGTAGTTGGGGAAACCGAAGTGAGAATTCAATAATTATTATCATTGGCAGCCTTAGGATTGTACATGTTTTCTGAAAATATACACGTTCATCATTATCAAACTGAAACACTTTGCTTTTTTTTTTTACATTTACCAAAATTTGATCATGAAATAGAGTTTGAAAACCTACTTCATTAGAAAACCGCATCTGTCAAAATGAGTCATATTTGTTAATTTGAAAATTGCATTTGGTAAACTAAGTCACATCTATTTAGCAAAAACTCTCAAGTGTTGAACCAGAATTCAATGTCATTCACCAAAAATTTCCAAGTCACATGTGTCATTATGAGTTGCATATGTCATAGAGAGTCACATGTGCTTAAAATTCAGCTGCATCTATCATAGTCAGTCTCATTTTCTTGTCATTAAATTGAGGCCTAATTTATCTAAAATCCAAAAATGACCCTTTGAAACACATCTGCTAAATTCTATAACACATATATAAACCTAAACCGCATTTTTCTATCAACAGAAAAACTAGAATTCACTATCACAGTATGAAAACAAACAATCATCTTGGTCTCTGATTTTGATAGTCACCCTTGGATAGAAACTAGAAATTTTTCTCATAATTTGCATTATTTCATCCTTTAGGTGTCATTTAGTTATATTGAAAAGCATCTTAGTTACATCTTATGAATTTGCATATCTCATAATAGGCCAAGTTTCCACACTTTGTACAAACCCATTCTTCAACATTCATTATCATTCAACCTAGTCACTTGTCAATAATATAATTTTTCCTACAAGTGTATCCCTCAAAATGATTAGTCTAGTTTGGGAGTTCACCTTATATTTTGGTCCTAGTCCTATAATAGGTTCCTTGACAAAGTTAAATTGTATCCTTGGTTAAGCTATAGGTGGTAGGTAACCTCCTCTTAGAATCATTCACAACCAATTATCGTAGGATTTTTCATCCTAGTATATCATCATTGTAGACATTCTTTATTTTCCAGAAAATACCAAAAGAATGGTTCCTTCAATCATTCATTATATCTAGAAAATCCCAAAAACATAAAATAAAACATATCATTCTTAGACATACTTTTGCATTACCTCATTTTGAGCACCGTTTTTCTTGGTCGAAAAAGGTCTGAGAATAAACATAGAGATATGGAAAATCCATGGGAATTCATCAATCCTTTCCTAAACCTACCATCAGGAATAGAAAGACCTCACAAACTCTTTCTTGAAATTTATTTCACTAGAGAAACACATGGAGATATCTTTTTAGAAGACATGGACATTGCAGTGCAAGATCCTGAATTTGCATCCTTTGTAGATGAGTGTTTGCAAACAAGATCCCTAGAGATATATAGCTGAATCATTAGTAGAGGGTGCCGTGCTACCTCCAAGATTTGACATCCACACACTAAAAGCTTCATCTACTCAAGCAACACAAACCGTGGCATCAAGTGTCTTTATTCCTCAAATTACCATTGCAATACCATCTAGCATACCAACTCAAATTGGCTCAACTATACACACAACACCATTTAGTATAACATAGAGCCCAAATTTTACTAGAAGAGAATCCGGATCAAACCCCTTAGGCATGAACACTAAAAGTGAAAGGCACAAAATTGGTATAAACACAACAAAGGCTAGACCAGAGATCAAAACCAATATAGCCATTCTGCAAATAGGGGTGATACAAACAAGATATATTTCTACACCAAATCGAAATCCATCATGAAACATTGTGTCAAGACATATTACCAGATCAAAATCCATCAAACAATATTGTATTTCAAAACACTTACATCGATCCTGATAACACAACCAACATGTCTTTAACACATTTAGATGTTCTGCAAAATCAAATGAAAGCCCTCCCACATCAAATGGATAGTATTTGAATGCAAGTAAAATGAACCACTTTAGCGTAAAATTTATGTCCATGTCCTTTTGACAAAGCGCTATACATGACACCCTTCCTAGATGGATACATTATAATGAATTTACCTAAGTATAATGGGACGATACATCCTCTGGAACACATCAGAGAATTTTACAGAACATGCATGGGCATCTCGTATGACCCCACATACCTGATGAGACTCTTTATGTGAACCCTTGTTGGGATAGGATTGGAATGGTTCTCTAAACTTTCGTCCCACATAAGATCATGGGGCGAATAAGCTAAAATATTTGTGGAACACTTTCCCTTCAACATAGAAAATGCAATCACGATAGCTACCTTTTGTCACACCACACAAGAAGATGGTGAGGACTTCAGCACCTTCTTCTAGAGATGGATAATTTTAGCTAGTCGATATCCAGTTGACATACTAGAGAAACAAAAAGTCACAATATTCCTTTAAAATATTCATCCAAAATTGAGAAGTGGCTAAAGAGTAAATTGTTGTACCTCTTTTCTAGATTTGGTTCAAAAAGGAATTATACTTGAGAAAGCACTTATTGACAAAGGAGGAATTAAGATGCTAGGTAGGAATCAAGTTGTTCAACATCAAAATGCCCCCAGTGATAGAAACAAGTTTTGGTCAAGAAACAAAAATGTAACGAATGATTGTATTGTTGATGCTAAGACCCTAAAGACAAGACCTATAATAATTCTTAGAGGTTACAATCCCTCTCATGACATGCTTAACAATGTTGATTAGACTAACAAATTTGTCCAAAATCCACAAGAACAATGACCACATAGGAGATTTTTAAATGTTAGTTTACCCCTTTAGGGGAACCAACGAAGACAATTTTCAGAGAACTAATTAAACATAAACTCATACAACCTCTGGAGCCAAAATAGTTTGATACTGGATAGTTTAAACCCTCATGGTGGTATGAAAATGATGTTTGTGATTACTATCAAGATAAGGGACATAACTTAAAACAATTTTGATAACTAAATAATATCATAGAAGACTTTGTTGAAGATGGAACTATAGAAGTCAATGGGAAAAAAATATACCAAAAAAAAGATCACAAGGTCTTCACATATCCATTACATGACCATGGGAAAGGAAAGGCATCTACTTTGGGAAATAAGAATAATACCTCAGCCAATTTTACCAATACCAAGTATTACTATAAACCAGGTACGATCATTAATCATATCAAAGATGCTAATGAAAATATCCATACCATGACCATAAAGAAGCATCCTGAATGTGCTATCAATACATGTAGAACTAAGATAACCCTTTGGGTCCTTCATCAGTGCCACAGTTACAGTCTTCCAAGCCTAAGTATAATTTTCTTGACTAGTTGGGGAAAACCCCAACACAAATATCCATCTTTAAACTTTTGATCATATCCCTAGATCAACAAGCCATTCTAGACAAAGCCTTGAAAAGCACAATTCGCCCCACCAACTAAGATATCAATCATTTCGAATAGATGGTAGGATACTTAACCAATTATCATTATGCCACATTCTCTTAATAGGATTATTCAACTAAGAAGACCAACGATAACAAACCACTACACTTTGAGGTTCTTGTCCATCAAACCAAAGTCAGGTTTATCAGAAGCATGTGTAGACACCATTAGGAGTATAGTCATTAAGGCATAATATGATGAGGAAATATCATCTAGAGGAGTTGTAACACTCCCTATTAGGATTGGCTCGACACTTATGGACACTAGTTTCCAACTCTTGTATCTCACCCTTCCCTATAATCATTTACTGGGTAGACCTTGGATACATGCTATGAAAGTTGAACCTTCCACTTACCATCAGTGTCTTAAACTCCTATACAATGGCACTAAGATCAAAATCGATGGTGATCTAGGTCCATTCTAATATTGCACAAGCCTACGAGGTCATCCAACAATAATGGGTTACACTTTTTAGCTAAAATTGACATTGAAATTAACATTTTCAGAAAAAAAAACTCCACTTTTTGACACCTATAGTAGGTAAGCTATTAGGAATTTGAAAATTGTGTAAACTAATGATTTGTGAGATTTTATCTTTAGATTTTAAATATATTTTTTTTTTTAAATGATATTTTTTTTGTACCTCCTTTGATAACTAGTTTTCAATAGTAAAAAACATTTCAAAAAAGTGGTGTGTACTTTGACTAGCATAAATTTTTTTCTAGAAAGGATAAAATTTTGATTATTTTGAATTTTGATTGGTAACAACAGTATCTAGTGCTTTCATTTTGTTTCATAAAGTTTTGTTGAATATTTTTATTTTAATTAAGTTTTGAAGTCAAATAAATTACAATTTAGACATAGGTGCACTTCGGCTCACGTAAGGGTATGTGGAGGATCATCATGGAAAAAATAGGCCCTTAAGTGGCAATAAAATTTAGAAAATCATAGTTAGGAAACTTGACGTAAAAATTTGAATAAGCTATCTATCTTATTTGAAAAATATGTAGGAATAGAATCTGTTGCAAATTTAATCTAGTTTCTAAACTACTAGGTTTATTGAAAATAAAAATCTATTTCGTGAAAATTTGAAATTTCAATGTAGTAGTACTTAAATTTCAGGGAAAAAATATGAAGTAGGTGTCTATCTGACCACCCTAACCCCAATAAAATGATAATATTTTTTCATAAAATTTTATATATAAGTAGGGGACTCATGTCCCGATGTGATGCATATATATTTTTAATTATTTTCCAAGTAAATAATTAATTATAATTTTTTTATTACAAATTTTGAAACATATAAAAACTCGTATGTCTAACCACCTTAAATTGGTCAAAACTTCACGAAATTCAAATTTTTTTTTTAATCCTATAGTATGCAAAGCATGGAATGTGACGCATGTTCCGGATTCAAAAAATGTGATACCTTTTGAAAGTTATAGATGATTTTCAATCAGCCTATCAATAAGAACTTTACTCATTATTCAAATAGAAAATGAATAATAATTATTTTTAAAATTCAATGTAAAGCATAATTTATATTTGTGGAAAGCTAAGAATCTTCTTTAAAGACCTTTTCATTTCATCAATTTTGGGTAAAAAATAAAGTCACCAGCCACATGGGCCATCATACACTTAGATATCACCACTTTTTGGCCCATCATTATCCTACACATACCCATAACGTTTTTGGTGTGTATTGAAATTGATTTTTTCCTTTTTCTGTTGGAACAAGGAAATGAATACCTAGTGCATATATATTTTTCAATATTTTTTTTCTCAAATTTACTATTTTCCACAATGATTTTTCACCGAACTTGATGTTTGATGAAAAACCTATGCTTAGTAAAACTAAAAATACAAATAAAAAATAGAAACAAAATATATTAAATTTATAGTTGTTGGAAAACACGTTTCAATCACTACAATCCTCCACCTTGGTTCAACAAGATGAATCCATTTGTACCTCCTTCTTGGGATGCGATTGTAAAAAATAAATATAAATTTTGAAATGGTGGAGGGGTAGGTTAAATAAGGGGGTTGATTCGAACCCCCCTTCTAATGAAGGGGGTTCAAATAAAAACCCCTATATGGTGCAAGTTGGGGTTCATTAGAAGGGTGGGGTTCATTTGAACCCCCTTCATTAGAAGGGGTGAGCCATTTTAAATTTTTAGATGGGAATTTCTAGTTTTTCTTCATTGAATTTTTTAACTCACTATTGTGGGTTTACCCTATGTGAAATACCATATTTATAGGTTTTAGATAATTGGGAGGCTTCATCATTCACCGTATCCTTTTATGTTGATCCATCAACTTTGTCTAGGTCAATTTCATCACAACCACCACCATCCATTCCTAAGGTCAATATCCAAGATGAGGGTTGTGGAGATTATCACATGAAAGAATCCTATTGTTTCAACCAACTACTTCCTACTAAGTCATATCTTTTACCGATAGTAGATAGGAGATAGACAATTGTCACAATACATGTTCCTCCTACAATGTCATTCATAAAATGAGGAGATTTAAGTAAAAAAGCTATGGATCAAGAAGATGTCACCTCCTAGTTATATAATGAAGACAATGAAAACCCTCCACCATATATTCAAATATATAAAGATTAATATGGAAAATGATTCATGATAATGCAAAGGAAATGTATGACAGACATATTGGGTTAGGACTACATCAAAATGGAAGGATTGAACCAATCATTGTTTTATAATGACCAAAATTCCTAGGGATAGCATTTCAACCAATAAGGATTGAAAATCCTAGTACTTCGATATAATCACAAGAGGAAGTAAGTGCTTCTGAAGACATCAAGATATCCCACAAACCATTTTGAACCATTCTATTGTAACTCCTAGGTAGACTTAAATGAATATGAATGGGATTCCCTTTCCTCCCCCAACATAATGGACCTAGATAAGTTATTTGGGGAACTTGAACAAATGCTAAATACCTCACCAAAAAAAATTAAATCCCATCCTAAAAAATCCTTTTCAGCAAAATAATGGCTTAAGCTTTATTATTGAGAAAACCTTAATCCTACCTCTTGGGCACCTAACGAGCCATCTTATGACAACCTATCCCTTACAATTTTCCCACCTCAGAGTCTACCTGTCTATAGGAAAAAGAACAAAAAGGAGTTAGTTGAAAAAATTTGTGACCATTTCAACCAATCTATCCTCACCTTGTTAGCCTCCACATTTTGATAACTCTCATGATGAAATGCCCCTCATATATACCCAACTTATCGATTGGGATCAATAAGTTACGCCCATCTTAGACATATTTGAGAATGATGAAGCAATAACCGAGTTCATGGGACTACGAGAAGGCATACCTAGAGGTGATCATAAGGCTATATTTACCATAGATTTGGATAACATGGCATATTTTGGTGAGTTTATTCACATCTCTAGTTGTAAAAGTGAAAAAGAGAACAATGAAAACAATGAAAATGACAACTCCCTAGGTGAAAAATGAAAGGTGCCTTTGGAGAATAAAACAGTAAAAATAAAGGATGCATCCAAGGGTAAAAACCTCTTTGAGGCACTCAAGGATGGAGGTTTTAAAATTCTCCCAGTTTCTAAGGAAAAATCAATGATTTTAGTGGAAGAATTTTTCAATATCAGCATAAACACTAACGATAATCCTTGGGTAATTTACTTTGCAACATCTTTGATAGAGATAGAGGAACTAGAGTTTCATGACTTATTTACAAAAGGATAGATTAAATTTTATTGGTCATATGTCTACATGCCTGGGCTAGATCCTAAATTTATATTACATCATCTACCATTGCAACTAGGTATTAATATCGTCAAACAAAAGTTAATGGAAATGCACCAAAAAAATGTGCTACTATTCAAACCTGAACTTAAGAAAATATTGGATGTCAGATTCATCATATCAATAGAGTGTGAAAAATGGATTTATAATTTTGTTCCAGTGACTAAACCATTTTGGGGCATTCACATTTGTACAAACATCAGAGATATTAACAAGGCATGTCCTAAGGATGACTTACCTTTACAAAACATTGACATGATAGTGGACGTTATAGCAGGATATGAGATGCTATCCCTCATGGATGGTTTCTCTCGATATAATAAAATCAAGATCATACTTGAGGACCAACACAGGAAAATTTTTACATGTCCATAGGGAACATATTGTTGGAATGTCATGCCTTTTGGGCTTAAGAATGTTGGAGCTACATATCAATGTGCTATGACAACTATATTCCATGACCTTGTACATAATCTCATGGAAGACTATATGGATGATCTAATGACAAAATAATTGACAAGAGTTGATCACTTCCAAGTCCTAGATAAGATATTTCAAAGACTAGAAGAATACAAAGTAAGAGTAAATCCAAAAAAAATGTGTCTTTGGCATTCAATCAAGCAAAATTCTAAGATACATCATTTCTAGATGAGGCATTGAAGTAGACCCAACAAAAGAAAATACTATAGGGGATATGCCTCCACTAGCCAACATCAGTCAACCAAGAACATTACAAGGGAGACTACACTCTATCAGACGCTTCCTAGTATAGTTAGAAGACAAGATACATCCATTCCAACACCTACTCAAAAAGGGGGTACCATTTGTATGGACATAAAAATTCCAAGAAGATTTTGAAAATATCAAGGATTACCTCCTTACACCACTAATTTTAATGCCTCCTATAGATACCTAACCTTTGATACTCTATATTTTGGTAACTCAATCAGCATTATGAGCCTTACTTGCAGAAAATTATTGTGAAGGTCATGAAAGAGAAGTGTACTATATCAGCCATACTTTTGTGCGATATAAGCTAGACTATAGTCACATAGAGTGTGCTTGTCTTGCAATAATTTTTGCTACTCAAAAACTTAGGCACTATATGCTAAATTGCCAAACCATGCTAGACACAAATATAGATCTGTTGAAATATCTCCTAAGTAAAGCAACACTGATAGGCCGATTGGATAAATGGGTAATGACACTTAGTGAATATGACATCTAGTATGTGGAAAGAAAAAATATAAAAGGGAAAATTATTGCTAAATAATTGGAAGATGCAATAATTAAGGCCGGGCATCCTCTAGTTGCAGATTTTCCTGATAAGTTCATCTTCACCATTGACAAAAGAACCACATGGAAATTATAATTTGACGGGTCCTGTTGGTTTTTTATTTTTACGGCTAGGATTTGAAACTCTCTAAGAGGTTTCCAATCTATTTATTAAAGAACCATAAAGGCTAGTGGTTAACTGACATGAAATGGAATTGAAACACATCTACCCTACACTTCAGGCTTTGTAAGACCTAGGGGGTTAACCCTTTAGAAACATATAAAAATCTAGACACATAAATAACATGATATTGCTTAACAGATAATGCTCTCACATAATTATGTTGAGAAATAGAAAATATTACTCAACATTGGCAAGACATTGATGGAATTTCATGAACTAGCATGGAGAACATGTTAAACACAACTCAGCAAAACAAATTTGAAATGGTTTTTTGACTTAAAGAGTTGGGACCAAACTGAAAACAACAAGAGTGTGATAATAGACCAGTTCCATAAAATAGGCTATGGATTCATATAACTAGCATTCATCCTTCAGTGTTGAACATGCTTTGAAGGTCTTTGCAAATTTTGTCACATAATGACAATCAAATCACTAAAGCCTTTATCTTATAATTCTTCTTATAAATCCACCTAATATACAACACTCTTGTCACACTTGTTGAATCAATTACATGGTTTCCTGAACAATAGGCAATAATAGATGGAGTTGATATCTATTAAAGTAGTTACATCACTAAGAAAATAGAAGGCAACAACTGTGCATGAAAAGACAGATAATATTTTATTATTGAATCCAAAAGAGCATTACATTCCAATAATGGAGACAACTATCAATTAAAATATGAACACAAATTAATAATTCACAACACACACTTTCAGATTGAATGACTAACAATCATATTTCCCCCTAGATTTACAATCTACCCATAGCTTTTGCCTAACTTTCTTGGAAACCTCACAAATGAGAAAAGAAGAGCAGGAATAGAAGAATGGAAGCAGCCCTAAAATACAACCACAATTGACAACTGGAAGCTTCATCCTCCGTTAAGCTGCAAAAATTAAAAAAACAACTCTCTTCTCTCATCCAACAAACTGTACCTCTCAAAACTTCCATCATTCACCTTTTCTTTTGAAAAAAAAAATCTGCCCATGTGGAGAATCTCCATTTTACCCTGCTATGTATAATACCTCTTGCCCATGAAAAATTTGTTTTACTCTCTTTTATTTTTTCTGCAACTGCACTTTACACTTTATTTCTAGACATTAAATTTTTATAACTTTAATATTGATGCCAATAGAAAACTCAAATTTTAGTAAAGGGATCACTAAAATAGTGAATATTTAATCCACTTTATCAAATACTCCCCTTTGTGCACTTAATGTTTTTAAATTTTCCATTTAAAATATTTACCCATTCACGTGCAAATTTAAAATTCATTTGGGTAAAATATTTTACCCTCTCCCTTATTTACCATTTTTTGTTCATTGGTATTCACCAACATTTAACGTGCCTATTAGATATTTTATCTTTCACCTTTTACACTTCTATTCCCCAACCAAGAGAATAATTCTCAAATATTTCCTGTGTTTTCACTCTAATGAACCTAGCACAAACATAGACCCAGTGTTTTTTTTCCCCAAATAATATAAAACAATACAAACGAAAGGCCCTCCTTTAAAATATTTTAAAATAAAATATAATTGGGCTCTTTAATAAATTTTTTTTGAAAGTCTTTCCTTTTAAAAAAAACAAAATGAGGCCCTATATATTTTCCACCAGGTAAAACTAGCCATACCCATGCCTTTAATTTTCTCTTGGGCCCACACCCCATGTGGAGAAATATTGTAAACCTCGCAACATATTTCATGATGTGACCTTTCTTCTACAAGGCTCGTGAGATGTGGCCAAGATTTGGATGCATCGAGATTTCATCTCTCCACCATTGATCTGCTTCTATCTCCTTTTGCTTTCCCTAAATCTCTCCTACTTCTGGTGTGATCCCGTGCTTTGCAAACACATAACAATGGCAACCATTCTTTGCATTCACCATGCTTTGATGGGTATATATACCCTGTTGCAGGACGCGCCCTCCATCTAGCCATTTGCATTTGTTAGGACATTGCTAAAGTCTTCAAGAATCTCATTTTGTACTTATGTTGCCTGCATTCCATTCCATCTCCTTACAAGGATGGGAATTCCATGAGATCACATCAGCAGAGGATAGTGAAAAGGTCACATGCTTTTCTTATTCTTTCCATCTTTACTTTGGTCGATGCACATACCTTGTTCTAGATTATATCATTCATCTACATTCATATGCATGGGGCCTTGTCATGGTGGTGCTATCTTCTCTGGATCTCTCCTCATCTTGTCCCGGGAACATCAAATACAACCCCTCTACTTAGCCTATCCACTTGTTGCATTGGCTTTCAATGCCTGGAACAAACCACACCCAACTTTCCTCATTGCACCTCCTCCTTCATGGCACATCAGTTCTTTCATCTCCTCGCCTGAAAAAAAATTCTCTTGGCTATGAAGATAGCTCTCCAGTATTTGGCAAGGGTATCCACCTCATATTGCATACAACCATGCAATTACATCATTAAACATCTTCCTATTTAGTGCTAGCACCCTACAAATGGCCATTGAACCTCTTTATTGTGTAATGAGATAATACATTACTAAATTTGACTCCAATTAGCAACGACAGTTTGTAGGAGTTCTGATGATCTTTTGTTGGTATATCGACATATCGCAGAAATCACTCTCGTTGCTCAATTTTTGTGGATATTCAGACGACATTCTAAATGTCAAACTCATGATGCCCATTTGTTGGAACCGCGATGACAACTTTCTTGATTACACGACAAACCATAGGCAGAATGCAAGCACCATACCTTTGCGAAGGTGTAGGATCATCAACAAATGTTTGTCAGAACCGCGATGGCCATTTCATCGATCTAGCAACAAATAGTAACCAGAAAACAAGCGACATACTTTAGCCAAAGCCTTGGATTAATAATAGAAGTTCATTTCCATTACAACGAAAGGTTCAACGTATTGCAAATATCGGTGAGAGATCAAGACTATTACCATGATCAAAATTGCCTAAGAAGATATATTGGGAGGACTGGCCTGTGGTCTTAGCGAGCAAGATATATACCATCGAAGTAAGTTCAAAATTTCATGCTAATAAGATTACATCAGTAGGAGTTTTGGTGACATAACTCAAATAAAAAAATGATAGGAATTCCCTAAACTCACGATGAAATAGGAAAGTCATTATGAAAAAAATTCATCAAATGTATTGCAAATTCGTCGGACACTTTTGGTGGTTCATCGAAAATTCAATAGAACAATGCAATTTTATTTTTAGAAACTGCTCACTAAAATATAGGCATATCACTGAGAGATCAAGAATGATACATTGATTAGAATTGCCTAAGAAGATATATTTGGAGTACTGGTATGTGGTCTCAATGATGAAGTTTCATCGAGGAGATGCTCATCTTGTCTTATCGATGGAGCATGAGGGAAGCATATTGGCGAGACATATACCATCAAACTATGTTTTGAATGTCTATCCAACCCACTATGTCATGCCAATAAGATTACATCACCAGGAGTCTTCGCGACATACTTCAGATTGAAAAAATGTCAGCAATTCATCGAACTTGAAACAAAATAGGTAAGTCATTAAGATGAAAGTTCTTTAGATGTATTGAAAATTCGTCGGACACTTTTGGAGGTTCATTGAAATTCCGAAGGAACAATGCAAATTAGAAAAAAAACCATTCATTCAAATATAGGCATATTGGTCAAAGATCAAGAATGTTATAGTGATTAGAATTGCCTAAGAAGATATATTAGGAGGACTCGTCTATGGTATCAGCAATGAAGTTTCATCGGTGAGATACCCATCTTGTCTCAATGATGAAGCATGAGGGAAGCATATGGGAAAGATCTATACCATCAAAGTAAGTTATGAATGTCTACCCAACCTGCAATGTGATGCCAATAAGATTAAATTGGAAAACATCTTGGTGATATAGTTGAGATCGAAATAATAATCATTGGGGAGACTCACCAAATTGGGGAAACTGCAAAATATTCTAGAGATGCATGATCTCTTGTCGATGAAGATACAAATGGATCAAAATACTCATCGGGGTGACTCTGGGCGATATTTAAAAGTATTACGAGGCTCCAAAGTGCATGCATATGGATAATGACAAGACACAAGAACAAGTCAATCAAAGAGAGAAATCCGATGTGTCAAGACCATGAGCATTTAAAAGGGGTAGTAAAAGACAAGATGGATTGTCATCAATGCTTAGATATAGAGGAAAAACTGGAAGACTTCATTATGAAAATTTAGATCACAATATGATTAACCTTGTTTTCACAAATGCAATGACATTAGTGTCAAGAGTTAAGAGGACATTCAACTTTCCATTTCAATAAATTATTGTATGCATTGCGTAAGTGTTTACAAGGTAGAAAAAGGATAGTCATATGAATTCTTAAAATATCAAACAATATGTCAGTTGTTGTGTTTAATTAGGCTTACAGAGGTGGGGATTTAACATTTTTTGCATACATCTAGAGTCCAAGCTCTAGGTCTGCATTATTTGGCTACTGTGTATGAGAAGTGAGCAATGAATAATTGTAGAATATGGAGGCTATGGATGATATTATGATGGCCACATTTGATGTTGATCAACAATTGGAGAAAAATATAAAACCTATGATGAGTCATGAAATCAAGGGGACTGTCATGGATAGCAAGAACAACCTACAAATTGGATTCTAATTTTGCTAAAAAAGAAAAACTCAAACTAGTGAATATTAAATTACACACTAGAATATAATTTTGTGGAAAATGAGCAATTTGGTGATAAAAAGAAACCATTCAACCCTATTAGAATAGAATAATCTTATGAATTGATCTAAGGATAAAATTATTGTAAACACAATATGTATAGACGAATTCAAGAATGTAAAGGAAAATGGATATTAGCAAAACATAAATGTAAATAAAAGTAGTGTGAGTAGAAAATGAATCTAAATTAGTCTTGAAAAAAAAAAATCATACCCAATTAGCATTAAGTTATACTAACCTTGTACTCATTGCCATTGCCAATCTTGAAGTTTACTTTGATTCCTTATTTAGGAACTCTCTGGCCACGAGGCAAGAGAAGGCAGAAAAACCAAGTGTATATTAACGACTTCCTGACAATAAAAATGAAAAGAATAATCTTATGAATTGATCTAAGGAAAACATTATTGTAAACACAATATGTATAGAAGAATTCCAAAACGTAAAGGAAAATGGATATTAGAAAAACATACATGTAAATAAAAATAGTGTGAGCGGAAAATGAATCTAAATTGGTCTTGAACAAATAAAATCATACCCAATCATCACTAAGTTATACTAACCTTGTACTCATTTCCATTGTCAATATTGAAGGTTACTTTGATGCCTTATGTATAAACTCTCTAGCCACGAGGCAAGAGAAGGTTGGAAAACCAAGTGTATATTGATGACTTCCTAAAAATAAAAAAGAAAAAAGCAACCAAGCAACCCTATTAGAATAGAATAATTTCATGAATTGATCTAAGGAAAACATTATTGTAAACACAATATTTATAGAAGAATTCAAGAATGTAAAGGCAAATGGATATTAGGAAAACATAAATGTAAATAAAATTAGTGTGAGTAGAAAATGAATCTAAATGGGTCTTGAAAAAATAAAATCATACCCAATTAGCATTAAGTTATATTGACCTTGTACTCATTGCCATTTCCAATCTTCAAGGTTATTTTGATGCCTTCTGCAGAAACTCTGTAGCCATGAGGCAAGAGAAGGAGGGAAAACCAAGTGTATATTGACAAGTTCCTGACAATCAAAAAGAAAAAAGCAACCAATCAACCCTATTAGAACAGAATAATCTTATGAATTGATCTAAGGAAAACATTATTTAAACACAATATGTATAGAAGAATTCAAGAATGTAAAGGGAAATGGATATTAGCAAAACATAAATTTAAATAAAAGTAGCATGAGTAGAAAATGAATCTAAAGTGGTCTTGAACAAATAAAATCATACCCAATTAGCATTAAGTTATATTGACCTTGTACTCATTTCCATTTCGAATCTTGAAGGTTACTTTGATGCCTTCTACAAAAAATCTCTTGCCATGAGGGAAGAGAAGGGGAGAAAACTAAGTGTATATTGATGACTTCCTGACAATCAAAAAGAAAGAGGAAACTAGTCAACCCTATTAGAACAGAATAATCTTATGAATTGATCTAAGGAAAACATTATTGTAAACACAATATGTATAGCATAATTCAAGAATGTAAATGAAAATAGCTATTAGCAAAACATAAATTTAAATAAAAGTAGTATGAGAAGAAAATGAATCTAAATTGGTCTTGAACAAATAAAATCATACCCAATTAGCCTTAAGTTAAACTGACTTTGTACCCATTGCCATTGCCAATCTTGAAGGTTACTTTCATGCCTTCTGCAGAAACTCTTTGGCCATGAAGCAAGAGAAGGCAGGTAAACCAAGTGTATATTGACGACTTCCTGACAATCAAAAACAAACAAGCAACAAATCAACCATATTAGAATAAAATAATCTTATGAATTGATCTAAGGGAAACATTTTTTTAAACATAATATTTATAGAAGAATACAAGAATGTAAATGAAAATGGTTGTTTGCAAAAAATAAATGTAAATAAAAATAGTGTGAGAAGAAAATGAATCTAAATTGGTCTTGAACAAATAAAATCATAACCAGTTATCATTAAGTTATATTGACCTTGTACTCATTTCCATTTCCAATCTTGTAGGTTACTTTGATGCCTTTTGTAGAAAATATCTTGCAATGAGGCAAGAGAAGGCAAGAAAACCAAGTGTGTATTGACGACTTCCTGACAATCAAAAATAAACAAGCAACTAGCCAACTCTATTACAACAAAATAATCTTATGAATTGATTTCATTTGTTTTACTAGCTAATGGATAGTGGACCTAGTTCTCTTGAATTGAGATACTACTAAGATGTGTTGACTGGTCATTTTGGACTACCAATATTCTCCTTGAATCTCTATAAGTTACTTTTGTCTTAAATATTATTAAGATAACTCTGCAATAAAATTCCTTGATCTCTTAGAAATTATGTAGATTATTTTGTTAATACTTCTCCATTTTGATATTTTATTTCAAAAATTCATAGAAAGATATGTAATGCCATATTTGAAACTTACATATTTTAATTTTACTAGTTCTGTAATTATAGGATATGATTCCAAAAATTGTGAAACGCACTGGCAATATGTTGGATGAATGAAGTAAACTATGCAATTGGTAGGTGTAAAGCCAAATTCCTTAACCATTTCTAGCATCCTTCTTGCATGTTCTAAAACATTTTCTTTGGAACATGGCATGAAAATCCATCTAAGTATAATGAAAAGGAGATTTTTGTCAGATATCATATTACAGTAAGTTGAATGAATGTAAGTAGAGAAATTTTTGCATACTTGTAGATGGTACAAAATTTCATGGTTAATTGGAAGCCTCCCATCAACAACAAGATCAAAATATCTGTGTATCTATCGCAATCAAGCCTCTAAACCCTTCAGAGATATCAAATTTTCAACTAACATGTTATGCACAGAAGTCAAATTTTAGAGACCACTAAAATAAAATAGAAAAAAATATTTGAAACTAAATCCACACACAACACAATGTTCATAGTGAAAATTTAGCACTTTATTCCATCTTTGCATATTAGTTTGATGCTTCAAACAATGCATTTCTTATATTGAAAAGTGCATTAACTTATTGAGCTTCTCTTTGTTTTGAGAATAGTGTAATATTATCTACTTAATAGGGCCAACCACGTGAAGGTGGAAGCTCATTTTCCCCCTCGCCACCCCTCTCCCCCCCCTCACATCACTCTCAATTCCCCATACCCAATCATATAACATTAATCATTCATTCCTCCATTAATAACATATAACATTCATTCATTAACATATTCACATTCATTCATTTATGCATTAATAACATATGAAATTCATTCATTCATCCATTAATAATATATAAATTCATTCATTAGCATATAAAATTTATTCATTAACATACTCACATTCATTCATTAGCATATAACATTCATTTTTTAAGTTTTTACATATTATCAAATAAATGGTTGTCATAATATTAATACAATCACCTCTTTTTTTGTTTTTTTTTGCAAGTAAAAAAATCTGAAGTGGAGTATCATATTCAAAATAATTTGTCCCCCCTTTAGTTATTTTAAGCTTTGCTCATGATCTTAATGTATTCCTAATCATCTAATCACAATGTGGACATTGTTGTAAGGGGGGTCTTCTGCAATAGGAAAGAAATGTTAAATTGATATGTTTTATTATTATTGTTACAAGTATTTCATTAATTAAAAGAACATTAGAGTGGTTCTCTTTACAGGATGGGGCCACATCATGTTCCTAATATTGTCTTATAGCCTCATGCTCAACATGTTGAATACCCTCTAAATCATGATTTGGAGTTGAAACACGAAAGGCTACATTAATTAATACACCAATTACAATTAAATATGTTTAAAAGAACATTAGAGTGGTCCTCTTTACCTGATGGAGCCACACCATGTTCCTAATATTGTCTAGCCTGATCATGCTCAACATATTGATCATACTCTACATGCTCTAAAGTTGAAGCATGAAATGTTACACTAATTAATACACCAAATGCAATTGAAGATGTTTAATTGTATTAATCCATATTGCGTTTTGTATAGCACATGAATACATCTAGTACCGAGATGCACACCATGGCCTTCATCTACAGGTTGTGCTCCATCCTGACCAGGTTGCATTCCAATGTCATGTGCAGTAATATCATTTCTTATCTGTTTAAAACAAATAGGCATATTATTATGGTGGAAATTAATATTGAATAGATCTTACAAGACTTCAATTATAAATAAAATTTATTGAGTTTATTTACCTGCATGTTGGATGCAGTGGAAGATTGTGTTTGCCTAGTTGAGACTCTTAGTTGTTCAGCTAGAGCTTCATAGCCTTGCTGGAAGGCAATCTTCAGGTTCTCTTCTATGGGTGCTCTGTTGAAATTGAAGCCTTGAATTTTTGCATAAAGTCATGAATTTTGCTTCTATGGTGTGATAAAACAAAAAATATTTGTAATTTATTATTTGTATGCAATATTTTATTTATTGATACTTAAAAATCATGTGGCTAATTTCATATAACCACCAAAGCCAAGTTTGTGTTGCTCATGCTTTTCTAGTATTTCTTTTGTTGCCTTCGATGTGTCGGGCAGCCTACGAAAATTTTGAAATACGTTAGATTATGTAAAAAGAAAGACTAATCAGTATATAATTGCATTGTTGATAGTATCACATACCTTCATTGGCCCAGTGGTGTATTCCCTTTTTTCTTTTTACCCTTCTCCTTTCCATCTGTCAACAAGTCCGTCCTCTCCCTCTCTAAAATCATGGGGGGATGCTTGTACTTTATGTTCTTCTCTGAATGTGACCTATATTGGTCCCTCACATAATTTAGATAGATACCATATTTCTTAAGGACCTTGGTTCAGTTGAATTTTTTATCACCGAACAACATAACTAACCGGTTAATGACCGCATCTTTTAAATCTTGATTTTGGGCATTCCACCATATACGTATGGTGAGCACAAAGAGATCCAATGTAACATCACTTAGATGTCTATAAATACATCATTTCCTACAAAATGATCATGGGATCATTAGTCTATAAAGAGTGATCAATAATTAAATTTCAATTGGATTATATATAATAATAATTAAAACATTTTAAAGTACCTAGGACCTTCTCTATCTTTATGGGAAAGAATTTCTCGGTCACCAAAAAATTGACCAGAAATTTTCTCGTACTATTAATATAGGAAGATCTAGGACATGCTGCTAAAACATCACTAGTATTAGTGGCCTCTGCATCCCAAGGTACATGTACTTACACATGTAGTGGCATGTGTCCACTGCAAGATGGTGCACTAACGAATGCCTGCACAGTATGTGTTGCTGAAATTTCAGTCGACAATATAGGCACGAATGATGGGCTTGGATGATGTGATGTATGCACAAGAAGATAAGGATTGACACTTGTACCAACTGCTACTTCCTGGGCAACACTTGTAAAACCCTGATCATGTCCAACAACATGATGAGGACGCAAATGATCCTATAAAAACAACACATATTTTAGTTCATGACATAAAATATTACAAAATATAAAACCATGAATGAACTTATGTTTTAATTAAAGATCTCATGACGACTTACTTGCAAGTTTTAGGCTCTCTCAGACAATATTTTAAACCTTTCTCTTATCTCAACTGTTTGAGGCACCATGAATACCAACTGAAGGATTTCTTCATTGCATTTTTTTTGGCCTTCCTCATCATATCCATAGGGTTTGCAAAAAATTTGATGTCATCATCCCATAATTGTCACTACACCTCCATATGGATGCTCTGTAGTACTACTAGTGGCTTTCTCTTATCAGCCAATTGCAACAAGAATATTAAAACCATTATCGAAATTAACCCAATAAACTTGTGAAAAATAAAATCTCATATCTAATTTGTACAATTACAATGAGGTAAACCTATCGAGTAGAAGCTCCTGAAGATGGATTGTGATTTGTGCTCTAGGTTGGAGCCTTCCTTATATGATCAAAGTCCCACTGTGACAAAAATTAAATATAAAAAACATTACCGAAATGAAACCAATAGACTTACGAAAAAAAAACATAATAATAAAATGGTATATTGGATTCATTAATTAGAGGTTGGGTAAAATGGTATATAGTACATACCACCCCCATAGTAATTGTGTTTGTATCTAAGCGGTTCAAATTTTAATTGATTAGAAAATATTCCCCCACATTTATTGATTTTATCACACATACGAATAAGTGGTTTCCCTCTCGCACATCAAATATACAATTGGGTTGCTTATTTGCTTACCCAGGTCGTGTACTATTTATAACCCTACAATATTCCCTCATTCTTTTGGCCTTTCATCAATGTACCTAGCCACTTCTTTATTTTGATCCTTATCTTTTAGCTGTATATTTTTTTTTGATAGTGCATACCTACGCATACTTCGTGTATATTGAACCAGTTGCATCCAATCTTCGTAACTGTAATAGGGTCCAACATATTCCATCAATTCAGTAAATTTTTTGTAGTAAACCTTTATGTTGTCCATGCAAAATAGGACCAAACCATGTAATGACGATGGTTCTATGTGATATATCCTCTCATTGAGACAAAAAATATTCTTTATTGGAGGAAGTTCCTTGGGTACCCATTCTTTCTGTAGATGTTTGTACCTCAAGGAAACCTCGGTGTTACCTATTCTCTCGTCATCATAAGAACATGACCCCCTTTAGCAAGAAAAAATTCCATGTGTTTACAAAATTTTCTTCTAATCTTTTGACATCTAGCTGAACTCCTTCTTTTAGCCCTACTACATGTCTCGCTTTCCTCTTTTCTTCCTAAATCTCCCTCACTCAAGGAAGACAGATATGAGAAATACCTATTTGGTGGTACTTTCACTCATAAGGATGTTGGATGAAGTTATTTCATGGTGATGTGATTCTAAGGTAGCATTATGATTAATCTATCATTTCCTCACTAGAATTTGACAAGTTATAAGGTAATCAAGTCCAGATAGATTGCAAGTTATTGTTAATACCATCCCAATGTGAACATCACAAATCAAATCTACTTTACGTTTTAACTCCCAAAATTTGTAACAAGTGTTATTTGTGACTATGGTTCACCGATTACACAACCAAGGCCTCAAATGTATTCTCTAATTGCAATCAAAGGAATTTTTCTCTTCATTCAAGTAAGTAAACTTGAAGAGAAACACCACCTAGTGGGTTATTGGACACCTACATGACTAAAAATAGAAGAAAATCTAGGGTATGTGCAGGATCATCATGGAAAAAATAGGCCCTTAAGTGGCAATAAAAAGACATAAAATTAGAGTTAGACAACTTGACATAAAAATTTGAATAAGTTATCTATATTATTTCAAAAAAAAAGTAAAAATAGAGTCTATAGAAAATTGAATGTAGTTTCTAAAATACTAGACTTTTATTTTTTTTTTAAATCCATTTGGTGAAAATTTGAAATTTCAATGCAGTAATATTTAAATTTTAGGGTAAAAATAAGAAGTAGGTGTCTGTTTGACCACCCTAACCACAATAAAATGATAATATTTTTTTATAGTATTTTAGATATAAGTAAAAGACTCATGTCCCGATGTGATACATATTTTTTTATAATTTGTTTCCAAGTGAATAATTAATTGTAAATTTTTTATAAAATTTTTATTAAAATATTAAATATTGTCTATCTAACCACCTTAACTTGGTCGAAAATTCACAAAATTCAATTTTTTTTAAAAAAATCCTATAGTATGCAAAGCATAGAATGTGACGCATGTTTCGGATTCAAAAAATGTGATACCGTTTGAAAGTTATAGATGTTTTTCAATCAACCTATCAATTAGGAATTTATTCGTAATTCTAATAGAAAATGAATAATAATTATTTATTAAATTCAAAGTAAAGCATAATTTATATTGGTGGAAAGTTGAGAATCCCCTCTAAAAACACTTTTCATTTAATCAATTTTGGGTAAAAAAAATGTCGTCAGCCACATGGGCCATCATATGGCTTACATATCGCCACTTTTTGGCCCATCATGATCCTGCACATACCCTCTAAATTTAATTTCCATATGTCTAAGTGGGTAATGAGGAGCGAGTGTGTACTAGGCCTATTAAAGTCATCATAAGTTTATGCTTTGGCAAAAAAAATTGTTGAAGTCATTTTAAATCTTCCTATGTCTAATTGCTAGGAGACTTTTGGTATGTTTTAAGGTAGGATTAGTGGTCACATCAATGTTATAATTCTTTATGACAAGGTTTTAACATCTTCAAATAGTGAAATTTAGTGCTCATAGTCATTTAAAACAACATTTTAATTATGTATGATGGTAGAATTCGATAACTTAAAAGAATTGGCTACCTAACAAACTTATAGTTAAAAGAACCTTTTTCAATTTAAGGGGTTAGCACTTTCTTTCATCTTTGCATATTGGTTTAATCCTTCAAACAATGCATTTCTTATCCCACTTCTATAATATTGTAGTCCCATCCCATTGCAATTTTTGGAGGAGTTGATACCAAAATTTCATATCAAATACGACGTTCTTCAAGCATTTTTTTGTGGTTTTACTATTTTTCTGAAGTTCTTTTGTGTTGTATGGATCCGTACAAGCTTAAAATGGTCTGAGATCATTGGTGTAAATAAATATATGTGCTCCCTTTCATTTTCATTTTTCTTGAACTACTCAATCGCTGTTTTGTGGGAGAAATTAATCAAATATAGGGATTGCCTCATTTATTGATACTTACAAATATTGTGGCTAATTTCATATAACCAACAGAGCCAAGTTCGTGTTGCTTGTGTTTTTATAGTATTTCCTTTGTTGCCTTTGATGTGTCGGGTAGCCTATGAAAACTTTGAAATACGTTAGATTATGTAAAAATAAAGACTAATCAGTATATAATTGCATTGTTGATAGTATCACATACCTTCCTTGGCTCAGTGGTGTCTTTCCTTTTTTCTTTTTAGCCTTCTCCTCTCCATCTGACAATAATTCTTTCCACTCTCTCTCTGAAATCATGGGGGGATGCTCGTACTTTATGTTCTTCTCTGAATTTGACCTATATTGGTCCCTCAGATACTTTAGATAGGTACTAGATTTCTTAAGAGCCTTGGTTCAGTTGAATATTTTATCACGAGACAACACAACTAAATGGTTAATGACCTCATCTTTTAAATCTTGATTTTGGGCATTACACCATGTACGTATGGTGAGCACGAAGAGATCCAATGTAACATCACTTAGATGCTTATAAAAACATCATTTCCTAAAAAATGATCCTGAGATCATTTGTCTATAAAGAGTGATCAATAATTAAATTTCAATTGGATTGTATATAATAATAATAAAACATTTTAAATTACCTAGAACCTTCTCTATCTTTATGGGAAAGAATTCCTCGGTCACCACAAATTTGATCGGAAATTTTCTCGTACTATTAATATAGGAAGATCTAGGACATGCTGCTAAAACATCACCAGTACTAGTGGCCTCTGCATCCCCAGGTACATAAACTGACACATATAGTGGCATGTGCTCGTTGCAAGAGGGTGAAATATCGAATGCCTACACAGTATGTGTTGCCGACATTTTAGTTGACAATATAGGCACGAATGATGGGGTTAGATGATGTGATGTATGAATAAGAAGATCAAGATTGACACTTTTACCAAATGCTACTTCTTGGGCAACACTTGGAGAACCATGATCATGTCACACAGCATGATGAGGATGCAAATAATCCTATAAAAACAACACATATTTGTTTTCATGACATAAAATATTACAAAATATAAAACCATGACTGAACTTATGTTATAATTATAGATCTCATGACAACTTACTTGTAGGTTTTGTGCTCTCTCAGACAATATTTTAAACCTTTCTCTTATTTGAATTGTTCGAGGCACCATGAATACCAACTGAAGGATTTCTTCATTGCATTTTTTTTGGCCTTCCTCATCATATCCATAGGGTTTGCAGAAAATGTGATGTCATCATTGAATAATTGTGACTACACCTCCATATAGATGCTCTGTTCTACTGCTAGTTCCTTTCCCCGATCAGCCAACTGCAACAAGAATATTAAAAACATTATCAAAATTAACCTAATAAACTCATGAAAAAAACATAAGTAATAAAAAAAAATTCTCGTATCTAATTTATACAATTACAATCAGGTAAACCTATCAAGTAGATGCACCTGAAGATGGATTTTGATCTATTCTCTGGGCTAGAGCCTTCCTCATATGATCAAAGTCCCACTATGACAAAAATTAAATATAAAAAACATTACTGAAATGAAACCAATAGACTTATGAAAAAAAATAATAGTAATAAAATGGTATATTCAAGTCATTAATTAGAGGTTGGGTAAAATGGTATATAGTACATACCACCCCCATAGTAATTGTGTTTGTATCTAAGTGATTCACATTTTAATTGATTAGAAACTCTTCCCCTTTATTTATTGATTTTATCACATATTAGAATAAACGGTTTCCCTCTTGCACCTCAAATATGCAATTGGGTTGCTTATTTTTTGACCTAGGTCATGTACTATTTATAACCCTACAATATTCCCTCATTCTTTTGGCCTTTCATCAATGTACCTAGCCACTCCTTTATTTTGATCCATATCTTTTAGTTGTATATATATTTTTGATAGTGCATACCTATGCATACTTCGTGTATATTGAACCAGTTGCATCCAATATTTGTAACTGTAACAGGGTCAAACATACTCCATCAATTTAGTAAATTTTTCATAGCAGACCTTTATGCTATCCATAAAAAATAGGGCCAAACCATTTAATGATGGCGGTTTTATTTGATATATCCTCTCATTGACACAAAAATTATTCTTTATTGGAGGAAGTTCCTTGGGTACCCATTGTTTCCATAGATGTTTGTACCTCAAGGGAACCTCATTGTTTCCTATGCTCTCATCATCATAAGAACATGACCCCCCTTTAGCAAGAAAAAATTCTATGTGTTTACAAAATTTTCTTCTAATCTTTGACATCTAGGTGATCTCCTTATTTTAGACCTACTACACGTCTCACTTTCCTCTTCTCTTCCTAAATTTCCCTCACTCAAGGAAGACAGATATGAAAAATACCTATTTGATGGTACCTGCACTCATAAGGATGTTGGATGAAGTTATTTCATGGTGATGTGATTCTAAGGTAACATTATGATTAATCTATCATTTCATATCTAGAATTTGGCATGTTATAAGGTAATCAAGTCGGGATAGATTGCAAGTTATTGTTACTACCATCCAAATGTGTCCATCACAAATCAAATCTACTTTATGTTTTAACTCTCAAACTTTGTAACAAGTGTTAAATGTGACTATGGTTCACTGGTTACACAACCAAGGCCTCAAATGTATTCTCTAATTGTAATAAAAGAACTTTTTCTCTTTATTCAAGTAAATAAACTTGAAGAGAAACACCACCAAGTGGTTTATTGGACATCTACATGAATAAAAATAGAAGAAAATCTACATTTAATTTCCATATATCTAAGTTCTTAATGGGGAGGGAGTGTGTACTAGGCCTAGTATAGTCATCATAAGTTTATGCTTTGGCAATAAAATTGTATAAGTTATCTTAAATCTTCCCATGTCTAATTGCTAGGATACTTTTGGTATGTTTTAAGGTAGGATTAGACATCACATCAATGTTATAATTCTCAATTACAAGGTTTTAACATCTTCAAATAGTGAAAGTTACTGCTCATAGTCATTTCAAACAATAACATTTTGATTATGTATGATGGCAGGATTTGATAACTTAAAACAATTGGGTACCCAACAAACTTATAGTTAAAATAAAAAATTTCAATTTAAGGGGCTAGACCTTTATTTCATCTTTGCATATTCATTTAATCCTTCAAACAATGCATTTATTATCCCACTTCTAGAATATTGTATTCCCATCCCATTGCAACTGTTGGAGGAGTTGATACCAAAATTTCATATCAAATACCACGTTCTTGAAGCATTTTTTTGAAGATCTTTTGTGTTGTATGGATCTGTACAAGCTTGATATGCTTTGAGATCATTGGTGTAGATAAATGTATGTGTTCCTTTTCATTTTCATTTTTTTTAAAGTTCTCAATCACTGTTTTGTGGAAGAAAATAATCAAATATAGGGACTACCCTATTTTTTCTATGTAAGGGTTTGAGGGCTAAATAAAAATGATATCCACCAATCTACCCACTCTCTTGGAACTATAACTCGGTGGATTGGTGTGCATCATGGTGGATATGATGGACTTTCAAATCTTGTTCTTTGAATTCCATTTATGTTTTACCCTTGTCTTGGCTTGTTACATTGTTTGGCAGCAACCTAAGGTTTGGTTTTACCTTGGATTTCATAAAAATCCTAATGTTCCATGGAAAACCTTGGGTGAGATATATTCGGTCATTAAATTTTTGGATTGGGTATTAGAATGACTTATGTATCATTGTTTCATCTAGGTTGGGCCTCTTTTTATAAATTGAGTTAGATATTCTAACTAACTTTATTACTTCCTAAGTTTAGGTTGGCCCATGCCGTATGTTTTAGAAACAACATTAAGCCATTGTTTGTCGTCAGCCTAGATAGTGTCCCCTTGTTCTTATTAATAAATGTTTTATTTTGTAGGGAGTGATTTTAATTGACCGTCGATCAACCATCAATTGATCTCATCTATTCCCCGCAATCTTGTGACGCCCCCCACCATAGGGTTACAACTGATCGTGATATTACGAGTGGATGCAATGTGTCTTAGCTAGCAGTGCCAAAGGAATAATAAAATTGATTTAGTATTTGTGTCAAGGTTTAAATACATTATGTGGTAGGTTATAAAAGCGGCTAGAGAATACATCTGCTCAAAATTGATGGATATGTTATAATGTTGGTGAAAGAGTTGCTCGATGGTTAAGTTCAACATTGGTGACTAATATGAGTGAACATGATTGCTAATGGTGGAGATCAAAGGTTGCCTGCCATCACGTGACAAAAAGATGCAGGATGTTTATGGATTGCGATATCATGGTCATGCACCACGTGTATCCTTTGGCGCTGCATACTGTGGGCCCTCGATCTTGAGATGGAGATTGCATCAAACTTTTTTGAAGGTAGTCATTTGATGCTTTGACAAAAGTAAAAGATCTCTAGTTGGAATTTAAATTCACATCAAATGTGATTGAAGTCATTCACGCAACATGTAAGTTTTATTTAATGGTGGAAGAGAGTTTACTAGCTCAATTCAAATGACATAAATATTTTTTCCTTCATCTTTATTCACCACAAAGAATTGAAGCACCTTCGCGAAGAAGTTTCAAAGCTAGAGATGAAATTTCCAGCAATCACAACGAATATTTGGTCTTCTACGAAATGTAATTCCGTGAGTTGTTTTCTATGCTGCTTTAGTTAATTTGATGATCATTTTGTAAAGAATTGTGGTGTGTTGGTTAGATGGATTTTTTATTATTGTCATAGGGTTACTAGTTTGATCAAAATTGTAGGAAATTGCAAGGTTTTACTATGATTTAATTTTCGGAGTAGCCCTAGTCTTTTCAAAGTTTGAGTTTTAGAGGAAGCAGTATTTTATTTGAGATGGTGTCACCAAAGCAACATTTCTGCGACATGGATTATTTACAGAGAAATTTGTATCATGATTTCCTTGACCAATTACCACTGTCAATAAAGGATAATAGGAGGGGTTTAGTTATGATGAATGGAAGAACCCTAGGTGAGGGGCTGGTATGCAAAAAATATTCTATCGTAGATGCTAGGGTTCTTATGGGAGGTTTGGAATTGTTCAAACTCTGGTATGTGCAGTAAAATTTACCTCACACTTTCTCTAATGCCTAGAGATATGATATGTGGAAATTAGTAGTGCCAAACGTGTTCCATGTGGACCTACTTAGGGCAATGGTAGCACAATATGACCCTATCACAAGAGTGATTAGGGATAATGATGGAGAGGTTTTGTTGAGTGTAAGAAAAGAGAAATTTCAACAAGTATTTGAGTTGAGTGAACCCAGTTCGTTTTTAGTTCAAATTGATGTTGAGGAGATGAAGCAAGAATATGCATGATCAAATTTGATGTTTAGATTGAAGTTTTTTCCTCCACATTTTGCTAGGGTAAGAAGTTTAACGGTTTACATTAGCCCAAGTGACCAAGAGCCTTTTAGGCTAAGCTACTTTGCCAATCACTTTTTGGCCACTTTCTATTCACTATGCCAGATTTTGGGTTTTAGCTCAAATACTGTTATGCCAATTGCATACATGTTCATGGGGAACCACATACAACACCCCAGTATCTCCGTGATATATGAATTTGCATCTTTTCTGGCAGAAAATATACATGATGGATTGTTGAAATTGCAAGTAGGAGATACTAGCAATCCTTTCTTCTAGTACTCATTTCTAATGCACATGTTTTTGTATAAGAATGCTTAATTTTTCTCAGAGAAGATGGAGTTAAGGCAAGACATAAATGGAGAATGGTTACTAGTGTAGGTCTGGACTGTAGACCCATCATACAATAGAGGAAGCAACAGTTATGTGCAATTTGACAATTGGTTTCCTTCAAGACTTAGGGCTCGGTTAATTGTTAATGTGCCCAGGATTCTTGAGGATCTTCACAATTTTCTTAGACCTAAGGGGAGGAAGCCTGATTCAAAGTTTTGTCACAACTGGGGTGACATCATTTTGTACCCATTCAACACTGTTCTAAGAGTGTATGGCTTTCAGGGAGCCCCATATATCCTCCCTTTCAATGTGCCATCCAGAATGGGGTTTTCTGAAGTCATGTGGGAAATAGGTTGTATCCATGAGTATAACCTAAAAGGGAAGGAAAAAGGGACTCTCTTCCCTTATTACACTATTGTATCAAATTTTGTTTTCTCTAAGGGAGAATGGGTCCATTTTGGGAGATATTTTGATGATTTTCGTTTGAGGAGTGGTTCTAGGCGATAGCATGATCTAGAGGGTTTGTTTGCCTGGTTTAGGCAATAGATTAAGGGTGGCAAGTTTACCCATGAGTTCAATTTTTCTGAGGACTTAATTAGAAATGAATTTGATTTGAACAAATAAGAATTGAATAAGGAGAAGTGGATTGCATATGAAAAATTGCTGGCTGCAGTGCACAAAATGGATCCCAAGTATGATTCATTAATGTAATTCACTCCATTCCACAAGAAAATTAATTTCTTGATGGATAAATCTAGAGAGATCATGGCCACTTTGATGAACAAGAGGGTCAATTTGTAATTGGATCTTGGCATATAGAGATCGAAGGTTAGGCCTACAGAAACAAGGCCAACTTATCAATCTATAGTGAGCTAACCTCTTTACAAGAGAAAGAGGAATGACAGTAGCAGTGAGGAGGAAGAGGATAAGAAGGGAAAACAAATTTTCAAGACCTCATCTCACCCAGGGCCAAAGATTAGAGCACATGGAGGAATAAAGATAATTGATTTAGATTCTCCACTAGAATTTGATCCTACATTACTAGCATCTGAGCCAAACCCTAAGAGGCAAAGAGTTAAGAAACACAAAAAGCTCTGATGGATGAAATAATTGTTACTAATCAAGACATGGAGGTTGGTATTTCATCCCCTCATAGATCAACTCAACTAGTACTATTTGATATGGATATGAAAGGACAATGTGTACAAGATTCCATAATGGAAGCATGCAAAGAATTCTTGGATGAAGATGCATTTGTGATGACTCCAATTTTCTTGCAACTAGTGTGGAGGATGAAGTTAGAAGACTACCAAGCCAAGTTCAAGGAGAGAATAGAATCAAGGCCTGATAGCTCTAATTAGGAAAATGATGATGAGGTTAAGGTTGAACTCATGAATGAGTTCAAAAGAATCACTCCTAGGGAGGGAAGGAGGTTGGAGACCCAGGCTGGTGTTCTAATTTTACTTGACTAGGACATAGCAGATGTGGTAGAATTCAATGCTATTCTGAATTCCAAATATCTAGTATAGTGCACCAAGGAGGAGGTCAAGGCAACACTCCAATATTCTTCCTTTAGTGAGAAATATGACACCCTGGCTATTTGGGCATTGGAACCCCTAGGTAGAAAGCCAAATGTTTTTGATATTAGCCCAAATCTAAGGGGAAAGTTAATAATCAAAAGAGCTTCAAAAAATTAAACTACATAAGCTACAAAATTGACTGTAATTGTGGCCAAATCGGCCCAAAAGACAACTAAAAGAGAGGAACCTAAGAATAAAATTTTGATGGAGAAGTATAACACCATTATTGGAGAGTATAGGAGAATGCAACAAAGGAATGTTGAGTTACAAACTGAGGTAGATAGGTTGAAGTAAAAACATGTGGGGGAATCTTCTAGTGCTCCTAGTACCTTGGACTTACCCTCTACATCAAGATCAGTACCTCCAACTTCTCCAATTGTTTCTACTCCTGGGTCACTCATCTAGATTCGTGCTCCTAGTCCTTCATCAAATCCAATTTAAGAGGAGGTTGAGTACTCTATAGATCCCACCAAAAACTAGATGCTTAATAAGATTACAGGCTACATGAAGCTCTAAAAGAAATTCAGAAGGGAGAATTTTCCAAGAAAAATGAAGTTGTACATAATTTTTTGAGACATTTGAATGAGGGAGTTGATGGTAGATTACTGTTAGTTTATTCTTTATATTGTTTATTCTTAGATTCAACAAGAAAAAATACTAGGAATTGGGAATTAGTTTCTCCTTTAGTTGAGAAGTGGATCCCTAGGGCCAATGACCTAGATGTTATCTATAAGGCCTATAGACTTGATGCAGACAATAGGCTCCAATCATTAAGGCCTACTCAAGGTTTTATAAAATCACTACAAGGTTTTAGAGCCTTATCTTATGATTTAAGTAGGAAGATTAAGGAACTGGTAGGGTATGTGTAGGATCATGATGGGCCAAAAAATGGTGATATGTAAGCCATATGATGGCCCATGTGGCTGACAACATTTTTTTTACCCAAAATTGATGAAACGAAAAGGGTTTTTAGAGGAGATTCTTAGCTTTCCACCAATATAAATTATACTTTACTTTGAATTTAATAAATAATTACTATTCAGTTTCTATTGGAATTACGAATAAAGTCCTGATTGATAGGCTAATTGACAAAAATCTATAACTTGCAAATGGTATCACATTTTTTGAATCCAAAACATGCATCACATTCTATGCTTTGTATACTATAGCATTAAGAAAAAAAAATGAATTTCATGAATTTTTGACCAAGTTAAGGTGGATAGATAGACGAGATTTTATATTTTTTTAAAATTATAATAAAAAAATCATAATTAATTATTCACATGGAAACAAATTATAAAAAAATATGCATCACATCAGGACATAAGTCCTCTACTTATATATAAAATATTATAAAAAAATATTATCATTTTATTGTCGTTAGGGTGGTCAGATACACACCTACTTCTTATTTTTACCCTGAAATTTAAATACTACTGCATTGAAATTTCAAATTTTCACCAAATAGATTTATTTTTTAAAATAAAGGTCCAATATTTGAGAAACTACATTCAATTTTCTACAAATTCTATTTTTATATTTTTTTAAAATAACATAGATAACTTATTCAAATTTTTACGTCAAGTTGTCTAGCTCTGATTTTTTGTCATTTTATTGCCATTTAAGGGCCTATTTTTTCCATGATGATCCTGCACATACCCGGTAAAGAATTTTGATGACTAGAGTGGCATGTCTTTACTAGACTTAGTAGATTCTCATGAAAATTTTAGATCACTGCACCAGTGGCAAGATAGCGTGGATTAATTCATCAATGCACAAATCAACTTTATTTGTGATGACTTATATTATGATATGTTGATGAGTTGTATGGATAAAATCATTAATGCCAACACATATTTGGAGTGTTTTGAAAGAGAGGTGAATTAGGTAGTGGTCAAGTACACACCTTACAGTGCTAAGGTGAATGAAATGGTAAATTTTGATTGGCTAATAGGTGATGAGTATCATAGATGGGTAGACAAATATTTAACTGAATAAGAATAGGACATACTCTACTATCGATATTTCATAGCTCAACAGTTTTGGTTATAATAGATTTTGGTTATGTCTTGATGGTAGTTTTGGCACACGTATTTGAGGTTTGGTGAATGCAACAACTATTTTCCAAGAAAATGGGATAAACAGGAAGATTCTCTAGGAACTCAGTTGTGTAACTTATTTTTGAAATGTCATAGGGCGGTCCAAATGGCCGGTGACATGTGTATTTCTAGCCCGATGCTTGTTTTCTCCTTCATTCTTTATAAGAAGGATTTCAAGGCTAGAAATACGAGTTAGCAAGTTGGACAATTTTAGGTTGAGTCTAAGTGAGGTTATAGAGTGAATTGTAAATAATTTGATTTTATAATGAAAATGTTATTTTATGTTTTTTGTCATTTTTGTAGTAGGTTTTAAACTCTTGAATGTTTAATGTTTCAAGACAGTACTAGCATTTGAATGGAAATTACTCATTTTGAGCTCATGTCTCTCCATTGTATGAACATATCATTATATTGAATAAAATGATCAAGGATTATTTTGTTCATCTCACTGTTAGGGTGTGTATGATTCTCATTTTGGCTTTAATTCAAGGAATTAATTAAAATTGAGTGAGGTTATAGGTGGATATGTTTACGTAGGGATCTAGTAAGTAGTATTGGGTTAGAATACAAATTGATGATATTGTAAGGAAATATTATCTGAGATTTTATATGCTGTGTCTGAATATGTCATGAACCTTTAAGTGCTTATGAATTTCACTCCTCCAATTGTATATGGCACTAGTCTGAATTGTATGTGTTTGTGAGGTTCTGTATTCGTTTGTATTTTCTTAGAGCTTTCTACAAAATTGAAAATCAATGACTATCTTAAGTTGTGTAATGTTGTTGTAGTATCTCATTCTCCAAATAGTTGATATTATTGATGAACAACTAGTTCATTTTAGTATTATCCTGTTATGTTGAGCTATTAAATGAGATGATTTTTTATTATTGATGTTGTTTATAAGTTTTGTGCAGAGGTTATAAATGCATTAAGGGGATCGACCTCTCAGGTTTTGCAGAGCCCAAAGAGTAGTAGGTTTATTAAAACCCTCGTCAGTTGGTCTAGGTCCTCCGAGCTACCCCTGATTGGAATTGGCAATTCCATAGGTAGATTAGAAGATAAAATTGGTTATAGTAAAAACAACCAATAGATCCATACAATCTTGAAATTCTCTAAGATCATTGGTGTAGATAAATATATACTTTTCCTTTCATTTGCATTTGTTTGAAGTGCTCAATCACTATTTTGTGTCGTAAAACAATCAAATACAGGGACTTCCCTGTGTTGCATATGTAAGGGTTTGAGGGCTAAATAGAAATGAAATCCACCAATCCATCCACTATCTTGGTACTATAACTTGGTTGATTGGTGTGAATCATGTTATGATAGAGTTTAATTTCATTTAGGGGTCTGTTAAATCAAGAAACTTGGGACTGATTTGATGCCTTAGGGATGATAGGGGCAATTTTCCTATGAATTTGTGGTTGTTAAGTCAGGGTTGATCAGTTTGATGTGCATCTTGGTAGATTCATGTTGACACTATTTCATGGTCCAATCTCTACTTTGAAACAAAAATATCTCTAACAACTCTAAGAGCTATAATGGGATGGAATTAAAGGAACCTTCATATGAAGGATCTTCTAATGAAGGGCCTTTGAATTAAGGTCTTTATTTGAAAATCCTTCATGCCAAGGTTCCTATTATAAATAATTTTGGACATGAAATTGTTAATGTAGACATCGAAAATTGGTCTAGGCCTACGAACAACACATTCGACATAATTTTCTATAGTCCATGGTCATCATTAAATAATGTTTATTAGTTAATTAACCTCTCTAACACATATTTCATCTATTAATTAAATACCCATTTTTTATTAATTCACTAATTCATTAATTACCCCCCCTTTTTATCATATGTCAGCTATAATTAAATATCTTTATTTAATTATTCAATTCCACCCTTTTCGAAAGTCAAATTAAATAAATTATCTCTATTTATTTAATTAAATCTTCTATTTTCGAATGTTGAATTAAATTTAGATTTAATTCACATTTAATTATTTATGTCACATTCCTCTATCAATCAGTTATCTAATCATTCACTCACCTTTTGACTCGAGATCTATTTTTAGTTCTCTAGTTATCTCTGAATTCAACACCAGTTTATCTCTGCGAGAAGACTCTCCATCACAACTAGTCGATAAACTAGTTCTAATTCATATGCATCATCTATTTTATTAATTAAATATCTTTATTTAATTAATTAGCTCAAGTTTGCATTTGAATGCATTAGTCTTTGAGCTCTAACTTTGTCTTTTGCATACAAAGTCTACTTCTTCTATTTTTGGAGATTAACATCCTGAACTCATGTTCTAACTCATGGTCTAACTTAGTCTCTATCTTCAATCTTTCCTGAACTCATATTCTAACTTGTGTTCTAACTCACATCACATGGCATTCATCAATATCATCCGTCGATCTCTCTTTCCATCTGAGCCAATCGTTCGAACACACAAAATCTATAAAATGGCCTATCATAATCATTATTCCTCCTCCTGAAATCATTCATTTTTGAGAAGAGAGACTATTCTTCGATACTTTTCTTAGACACTCGAAAAAGCTATACTTGCATTCAAACACATAAATCTAAGGGCAAGAATACTGGAAAGGAAAAATGGAGAAGAGCAATCAAGATAATTTGAAGGGATGAACGCATATTAGGTGAGATCATTTTGGTTTTATTACTTTAGTTTATTTCCTCATTCTTTGTTGTTAGATTTTAGATTATTATTCTGAATTAGGATTTAACTTTGTTATTCTAGTTTGTAGAAAAATCTATCATGTCACATTTGGTGAACTTGACATGAATAGGCTTCAAAATCCGTGCATCCGTTCTTCATTTTTCCATTTTTGGTTTGTTGGTTTTTTACAGATTTCTATACGGTGTAACACATCTATTCAGAAAAGTGACGCATCTGCATCACGAGCCACATCTACTAAATATAGAGCCACATCCACAGTCACGAACAGCATCTACCTATCAACAAATTTGTGAACCGCATCATGAGCCACATCTACTAAACACAGAGCCGCATCTGCGAGGTAAAAAACCACATCCGCCTGTCAACAAATTCTCGAACTGCATCCGCCTATCAAAAAAATTGTGAACCGCATCTGCCTGTCATCCCAAACCACATCTATGGCTCCAAAGGCCGCATCTAGTTGGTAAATTTTTTCTATTTTTTTTCATTGATTTCCGTACATTCATATTTTCATTTTCAATTTTGAAGCTGTTTTGATTTTCGCTAATGGTTGATTTCAGTTGTGTTAAGGAGGAATAACATATTGTTTGTTGGACGAAGCATAGAAGACAAAAAAAAAAACAATGAACTATTGATAAATTTGCATGCAGGACCTAATGCCTATGTGTTTATTTATCTAGCAAGTTTTTCTTTGGTAGATAGACAATTATTGTGGAGTTTAAAAAGAATTTTATGTTTGGTAGATAGATAATTGTCATTTGGATAAAAAAGAACCATTGTCTTCTTTGTCTGGTGCTTTGCACATATTTCTAACCTTTATGATTTAGTACACCGAAGTATCCTCTCCCCTTGCACAATCATGCGATCCTGGGTGTAAGAGAAACGGTTGCTGACTCTAAAACTTGGGCCTATCTTGGTGAGAAAAAGTACTCACCCCAAGATGACTTAGACTGGTAGCACGCTAAAGCCAAGCGACTTCCAACCGGTATATAAAAGAGGATTCCTACGGAAATCCCATCACGCGCACTATGCCGATGGGATGGACAAAAATCAACTCTCGCTGACGTTGGATAGTGTCCCACAAATGGAATTCCCTTATTAAAAAACTTTGTGTAGTGTTACGAAAATCCTACCTACTTTTTGGTGCATCAGGGTCGGCCCTGTGAAGCCATCTTATATTCTTACGGTTTATGTGTGGAAATGAAATGTATTCCATGGGAGTTTCATGGATACAGTAGCTTGGCTGCCCCGTATAAGTGCGTGTCATGGAGGGGTGCCAGTTGGGTTAAGCTACTAGTCATTCACCATAAATATGCGTAGATGGAGAAATCCAAATAAGAATTCAATAAGTATTGTCCTAAAAACCTAGGTTGTACATGTTTTTGAGTCTTAACAGTCCTTACATCACAAAAATGGAAGATACTTTGATTGTTGTGTTTGTTTTTTGTTGTATTAGTCAAAATCTTGATCACACAACCAAAAGTCAGTCAATAACTTTCAGGAAAATTTCAACTATCAGAAAACCAAGTCGCATTTGTCAATTTAATCACCACATGTGTATTAGCGAGTGACATCTGTTAGGGGAAAATTTGCATATGTCTGTCAAAACCTTCAATTTTCATAGTTTGCATATCATGAGTCGCAACTGTTATATTTTGTGTCGCATGTGTGCATGCAAACCACATCTATCAATTTTCGAGCCGCATGTGTATTAGATAACTATATCTGTCAGTTTTCGAGTCGCACGTGTGTTGGTAAACCATATTTGTCATAGGAAAAACCGCAACTGTTAAAAAACACCACATGCACTATCAAAAACCACATCTGTCAGAATCTAAACCACAATTGTTTGGTGAACCGCATTTTCTTTTCAGCAAAAAACATCAAAAATCATGAGTTCAATCAGAAACATCATTTTCAATATGTGCTTTAGGTTCATAAGATCAACCTTGGATTAGAAACTGGTAAATTTTGCCTAAAAACCTTGCATCATTAGGCATCATATACGTCTTAGTTACAATACACGTCATAGTCATAGTCATCCTTCACATTTTGATTTGTCACAATCATTGAACCTTGTCATTTTCATCCAATTTAGTTGATCTTTTTAGCTCAACTGTCCTTATTATCCAATTAGGTTCCTTGGTCAAAAACAAATATTTGCATACATTTACTCCATTAGGTAGTAGGTTATACCCATTTTTAGGCTCATTTATCATCATAATCTACTTGAGATTTTGCATATTGTCCATCATATCATATGTCGTCTTAGTATACGACTTTTTAGAACCATTTTAGCAACGTCATTTAGTGTCAAAAAATAAATAAAAAATCCAAAAACATAGATGTAGATCATATAAGTTTTTAGGCATTGTCTGCATTACCCATTTGGAGAAAAAATTTCATGGTCGAAACAAGATCCCAAAAGAAACACAAAGTAGTGACAAACCCCATTGAGTTTATCAATCCATTTGGAAACCAACTATTAGGAAGCAAACGCCCACACAAGCCTTTACTTGAAAAACATGTCACTAGAGACACACATGGGTAGATTTACATAAAAGACATAGATGCAGTAGTTCAAGACCCTGAGTTTGCATCCTTCATGGATGAGTTTTTGGCAAATGATCCACAACACTAATTAGCAAAATTGCTAGTAGAAGGTGCCACACTACCCCTAGGATTTGATGTCCATACTTTGACAACACGGTCAACTCAACCAACACAAACTGTGATATAAACTGTGTCTATTCCCCAAATAACCACAGCGATACCAATAGGTATATCAGCACAAACATCATTAATTGTAAACACAACCCCTTTCAACATAACACAAGGTTTATAATTCACTACAGGAACAAATTCCTCCAACCCCTTTGGCACCAACACTACTAGTAAGAGATCCAAAGTTGGTGGGAATATACCTATACCAAACCAAATCATTCAGATAGGAAACATCCCTATACCAAATCAGACAATTTGGATAGGAAGCATTCCGATACAAACTCAGACCATTTAGACAAGGAATATCCCTATCCCGAATTAGACTATTTTGATAGGATATATTCCCTCATGCAATCATAATCCATCAAAAAACATGGCGTATCAAAACATCTACATTGATCCAAATAACATGAACACCATGTCCTTGACACAAGTCGACATCCTTCAAAAAAAAATGTAGACTCTACAACAAAAGATGGATGACATTTCTATGAAAGGGAGATGAACTATATCAGCACAAGACCTATGTCCATGTCCATTTGACAAAGCACTCTACATGACACTTTTCCCCCGTGGATACATTTTACCAAATTTTCCTAAATATAATGGGATGAAGAATCCTTTAGAACATATTAGAGAATTCTCAATGGCATGCATGGACATATCGTATGACCCCACTTACTTGATGCATCTATTTCCATGAACCCTCATAGGGATAGCATTGGAATTGTTTTCCAAGTTACCATACGGTATACGATCCTAGGTGGAATTGGCTAAAAATTTTATTGAACATTTTGCCTTTAACATAGACAATGAAATAACCATAGCAACCTTGTGCCACACAACACAAGAAGATAGCAAGACATTCATCACTTTCTTACAGAGATGGAGAAGTCTAGCTAGCCGCTATCCCATCGAAATACCTGAAAAACTAAAGGTCACTATCTTCCTCGAAAACATCAACCCCTAACTGAGAGGTGACTTATGGGTACACTGTTGCACTTCATTCCATGACTTGGTACAAAAGGGGATCATCCTTGAAAAGGGCCTTATTGATAAAGGAGAAATCAAAGTTCTAGGCAAGAGTCGACTTGTCCAACATCCAAACGTGCTAAATGATAGAAACAAGTTCTGGTCTAGGAACAAGAATGTCACGAATGACGGCATTGTAGATGCTAAACACATACATACTAGAACCGTTATCTCCCTTAGAGGATACAACCAACAAGAAGACATGATGACCAGTCTTGATCAAATGGCTAACTATGTCTAGAAATCGCAACAAAGACCCCAAAGGAGATTTCCCACTCGAGAATTTACACCTTTAGGGCAACCAATCGAGGTAGTCTTCAAAGAATTGGTCAAACATAATCTCATCAAACCTTTGGAACCAAGAGAGTATGATCCTGGATAGTTCAAACCTTCATGGTGGGATGATAACACTTTATGTGACTATCATCAAATAGAAGGGCACAACCTCCAACAATTTCACCAATTAAAGAACATCATTCAAGACTTTATTGAAAATGGATCCATAGAGGTAAACAAACATAAAAATACTAAAAACACTGATCATAAAGTCTTTACAAACCCTTTATATGACCACACAAAAGGAAACACCTCCGATTTAGGAAGTAAGAACAATCCCTCTGCCAATTACACCAACTCCAAATATGACTATGGGAAAGGAAATACCATATATAGCCTCCAAGTCACACACAAACATGCTGATACCATCATTATCAAAAAGCACCTGGAATGTAATGTGAACACGTGTAGGACTAAAATAGTTATTCCAGATCCTTCTTCTGAATAGAGGCCCAATTATAGATACAATCTCATCGATCAATTGAGTAAAACCCCTGCACAAATATCTGTCTTGGAACTATTGACTTTGTCACCAGAACACCGAGCCATACTTGACAAAGCATTATAGAACACGACTGTTCCCATGGACTTGGATGTCAATCGCTTTGAGGAAATGGTAGGCTATTTGACCAACTCACATCATGCCAAATTTTCCCAACAAGACTACTCCACCAAAAAGTCTAATCACAATGACCCCTTACATCTTGAAGTCCTAGTCTGTCAAACCAGAGCTAGATGAGTCAATAGATGGAGACGCAGGTTTGAACCTGTGAACCCTAAAATTGGTTAAGGCATTAGGATTCTCATAAAACTATGTAGACACTTCTAAGAGTATAGTCACCAAGGCATATGATAATGAGGAAAGGACATCCAAAGGAGTCGTCATGCTCCCTATCAGAATTGGCCCATCAATCATGAACACTAGCTTCCAAGTCTTGGATCTCACCCTTCCATATAACTTGTTGTTAGGTAGACCTTGGATACATGCAATGAGAGCCATCCCTTAAACATACCACCAATGTCTTAAGTTCCCGTATAATGGCACATACATCACTGTTGATGGTGATCCAAATCCTTTCCAATATTGTACAAGCCTAAGGGAGCTTCCATAATGAAAAGAGCCTGTTAATCAAGAGGCTTTGTCATCCACTCTATCCCAATACGTTGACCCATCACGTATCACTAAGTCCATTTCATTAAAACCACCATCATCCACTCCTAAACTCGAGATCCAAGATAAGGGCTATGGGGAATATAATATAAAGGCATCATACTGCATCATTCAACTGATTCCACTAAAGGCATATGGCCTACCCATGCTAGATAGAATACAGTCAGAGGTCATGTTTCATCTTCCCCCTCCAATGACATTAACCAAATGGGGAGAGTTAAGTGAAGAAATTGTGGATCAAGATGATTCCTGGTTATATCAAGAAGAACATGAATACCCCTCCCTGTCTATTCAAATAGCTAAGGACTGGTATGGAAAAGGCTTTAAGATAATGCAAAAGGAAGGATATGGAGGGTATAGTGGGTTAGGGCTATATCCAAATGGAAGGACAGAACCAATCATTGTCTACCCACGACCAAAATACTTAGGGCTAGGGTGTCAACCACCTAGAATTGGGTATCCTGGTACTTCATCATCTTTTCAAGAGGAAGTGAGTGCTTGCACAGACATCCAGATATCTCATGAACCACTCCCCCTAGTTTACGACAAACCCCCAGTTTATGATTAATCCCCCTACTCTAGTGATGGTGAATGGGAATCCCTTTGATCTACTAGAACCATGAATATCAATGCCCTATTTGGATAATTGGACCTCAACGTGAAATATGTACCAAAATGATCTAGTCCTTGTCCTAAGAAACACTTGTCCAAAGAAGAATGGCAAGAGAACTATTATTGGGAAACTCTTGATCCTGTATCTTGGGCACCTCACAAACCATTTTTTGACGAATCAACCCTCACCATAGTCCCAGAACAAAGTATACCTACCCCTAGGAGGAAGAACAAGAAGGAGTTGGTCCAAAACTTCTGCGACCATGTCAACCACTCTATACTCACCTTGTCTGTAGCTACCTTTAGGAACTTCGATGATGACATGCCCCTTATATATCCCAAACTTATTGTTGGGATAAAAAAGATACACCTATCATAGATACATTCGAGAATGAAGAAGCAATTGTTGAGTTCATGGGACTTAGAGAAGGCATACCAAGAGGGGGTTATAAGGTAGGTTTTACCATAGACTTGGATGATAAAGCATATTTCAAGGAGTCCATTTACACCTCTAGTCACAAAAATGAGAATGAAAATAAAAATGATGATTCCCTAGGTGAAAACAGAAAGGTGCCTTTGGACGATGAAAAAGTCAAAATAAAGGATGTATCCAAGGGCGAAAACCTCTCTGAGGCACCCAAGGATAGAGGTTTAAATATTCTCCCCATTGAACAAGAAAATTCATTGATGCTAGTAGAAGAGGTTGTTGCAGTCAACATAGGTACAAAAGAGAATCCTCGGATAGTATATTTTGTACCTTCTTTAATAGAGACAGAACAATATGAGTTCAAAGACTTCTTCAAAAAGATATAGATAAACTTTGCATGGTCATATGTTGACATGCCTGGGCTGGATACAAACCTAATATTGCACCATTTACCACTACAACGAGGTATTAAGCCAGTCAAATGGAAACTATGGAAAATGCATCCGCAAATCGTTCTACTGGTGAAAGTAGAACTTAAGAAACTCTTGGATGTAGGATTCATAAGGACAATAGACTATGTAGATTGGATATCAAATCTTGTACCAGTAACTAAACCAACTAGGGTCATTTGTATTTGCACTAACTTTAGAGACATCAATAAGGCATGTCCTAAGGATGACTTCCCTTTGCCAAATATTGACATGATAGTAGATCTTAGAGTAGGATACGAGATGCTATCCCTCATGGATAGTTTCTCTAGATGCAACCAGATTAAGATAGCACCTAAAGACCAACATAAGACAAATTTCACGTGTCCATGGGGCACATATTGTTGGAATGTTATGTTGTTTGGCCTTAAGAATGTAGGAGCCACCTACCAATGGGAAATGACTATGGTTTTTCATGACTTTGTACATACATTCATGGAAGATTATGTAGATGACATTATAGAAAAGTCAGAAACAAGGGAAGATCATTTGAAGGTTTTAGACAAGATATTCCAAAGGCTAGAAAATTACAACGTCAGGCTAAATCTGAAGAAGTGTGTCTTTGGAGTGAAATCAGGGAAGCTTTTAGGGTATATCATCTCTCGAAGAGCCATTGAAGTAGATCCAGAGAAGGTAAGAGCTATCATAGAAATTCCTCCTCCATTCAACATTGGTCAACTCAGAACCCTACAGGGGAGATTACAGTCCATTAAGCGTTTCATAGTACAACTAGCAGATAAAATTCACCCATTTCAGCATCTACTGAAGAAAGGAGTACCATTTGTGTGGACACCTAAATGTCAAGAGGCCTTCCAGAAAATCAAGGAATATTTGCTTACTCCACCACTCTTAATCCCACCTACAGAGGGAAAACCATTGATACTTTATATCTCAGCAACTCAGTCAACATTAGGGGCTCTTCTCGCACAACACGATGATCAAGCTCATGAGAGAGCGGTCTATTATATCATTCATACCTTAGTGGGCTATGAATTGAATTACAAAAACATAGAACGTGCCTATCTTGTGGTAGCCTTTGCTACCCAAACAATTTGGCACTATATGATCAATCGACAAACAATGTTAATTGCAAAGATTGATCCACTTAAATACCTCCTAAGTAAGGCATCTTTAATAGGTCGATTGGCTAAATGAGTTATGATACTTAGCGAGTATGGCATTCAATATGTATAAAGGAAGGCTATAAAAGGTCAGGTCATTGCAAATCAAATAGCAGATGCACCTATAAAGCAAGACCATCCCTTAGTGGCTGATTTTCTAGATGAATTTCTCTTCAACATCGACATTAAAACTGAATGGAAACTGTACTTTGATGGGTCACATACAAATCGTGGTTCAGGAGCTGGTATCTTATTTGTCACACCTCAAGGTGATACCATTCCTAAATCATTCAGGATTGCATTCCCTTGTACCAACAATATAGCAAAATACAAAGCCTTAGTGATAGGTTTAAAAATGGCAGCTCAGTGGAACATTAAGAGCCTACATTTCTTTGGCGACTCTCAATTGGTAATCCGATAGGTGAATGCTGATTATGAGACTAAGGATGAAAAGCTTGCACATTACAAATGGATGGCTGATAGTTTCAAGTAGTATTTCAATGACATAAGTTTTCAACAAATATCACGTATCCATAATAGAGCTGCAGATGCAATGGCAACCATGGGTTCCTTGTTGGATATTTCGAGTAATGTGCCTAAGTTTGAGTTTCTAGTTGAACAGCTTTTGGTCCCTGCTTATGATGTCCGCGATACTACAATACTGTGTACCATTGTTGGTCCTATGTCTCCTTGGTACAAAGACATATTCAACTATCTCACAGACCAAACCTTACCTCAAGACTTGTCCAATAACCAATGTTGAACCTTTATCTGAAATTCAGCTAAGTACACCATCATCGAAGAAACCCTGTATAGACGCACCTTAGATAATGCCCTAATGAGATGTGTCAATGCTGAGGAAGCACAAACAACTTTACGAGTGGTACACAAGGGTATATGCAGATCTCATTCAAGTGGTCCTACTCTAGCCCATAAGATTATGAGACTAGGTTACTATTGGCCTACAATGGAGAAAGACTCATACGTCTTTGTAACGAAATGTAGACAATGTCAAATATATAGAGACTTGATAAGAGCACCAGCGTAGGAGCTTTTTCGAATTACTTCACCATGGCCCTTCGCCCAATGGGGACTTGACGTCATAGGTAAGATACACCCTTCATCATCTAATGGCCACAAATTCATCATCACTGCCACTGAATACTTCACCAAATGGATCGAAGCTATTCCCATGACATACATAACTGACACACAAATATCTAAGTTTATCCTAAACTATATCATTTGTCAATATGGTCTACCTCAATCCATAATCACAGATAATGGCCGCCCATTCAAGAACCAAGAAGTATGCCATTTATGTGAAGAATTCCACATCAAACACCATTTCTCCACCCCATATTACCCACAAGGTAGTGGCCAAGCTAAGGAATCTAATAAGACTATTGTTAGAATCCTTAAGAAGACTATCAATGATGTTGGTCGTGACTATCACCTATAGCTTAATCCTGCCTTATGGGCTTATTGTACAAGCATCTGTACTCCAACCGGTGCCACTCCATATTCCCTCATATTTGGGTATGAAGCTATCTTACCTATTGAGGTTGAAATACCTTCTCTATGGGTATCCTTGAAGGGTCATATCGATGATGAAGAATACCATGTCTCTAGGTTATAAGAGCTAGAATTGTTGGATGAATGAAGATAGAAAGCATTAGATCATTTGCAAGCATATCAGAATTGTCTTCGTCGTAGTTACAATAGGAAGGTTCTTAATAGACACTTTGACATTGGTGACCTAGTATTAATGGAGAATCCTAACAACCAAGTTGAATGTGACAAACTAGGAAAGTTTGAACCTAACTAGTTGGGGTCATATATTGTCACAAAAGCCTTTGGATCAGGAGCGTACCAACTCTCTACTCCTGAAGGAGAATGAATTTTGTCCCCTATCAATAGTCTGCATCTAAAGAGGTTCTATGCTTAAGTCTCTAAGAATCTGTCTTAATCTGGAAAAATACAAAAAAATGAAAAAACAAAAAAATGGTTACCTTGATGAAAACCTGGAAAACAGGGGTCTTTGTAACACCAAAAAAAATTGAGAAAATACAAAAAGTAAAGAGAAATAAATCCATCCACTAGTGAAAACCACTTCGGTGGCGCTATGGATAAGTACCATCGTGAAAACCTGGCAAACAGGTGCCATGTGTAGTCAAGCTCGCTCTTTCATCTACCATCATTCTAATTGGAAATTTTCACCATCACTCATAATAAATGGTTGTCCTATCCATCATTTGGAACAATTGACATCAAAGTCCATTCCGTCATATTACCCACTCCATATTCCAAATCATATTCCTGACTGGGAAAAAATCCTTTTTTTGTGCCCTAACACCTTGTACATAATGTCGCACCATCAAAAATGTCCTAAAAAATCCCAAAAACATTAGAAAACATCAAAAAGCCTAAAAAATTGACAAAATGTCAAAAAATCCCAAAAATATAGTCAAGTCAGTCATGTCAAGTCAATCATGTCAAGTCAATGATGTGAAGTCAATCATGTCAAGTCAGTCATGTCAAGTCAATCATGTCAATTCGGTCATGTTAAGTTAGTCATACACATAGTCGAACTACGTTGCCTCTGCGACTAGGACGTAGGCAAGGCCATCAATCGTATGTGCCCCTGAGGCATTAGGTCTATCAATCTAGATTTGTCATGTATCACACACATTAAAATCATGATGCTTTGTATATTCAAATTCATTGGCCGTGTCGAACTATGAGGTCTTTGCGTGTACAACATAGGCAAGGCTAATCAATTGATGAGCTCTGGAGACCACACTAGGGTTCATTCACAATCACTATCACACAAGTTGCATATCATAGTTTAGGGAATCATTTCATGTCATACACTATCTACACGCACATAGTTTATCAGTCAAAGAATCAAAACAAGTCATGTAACAATAGGGAAAAATGTCTCAACAGTCATCATGTCAATATCAAACACATTGTCAAAATGATCAACCTATGTCTTACGCAAGATATGTCTTTCTTGTCAACATATGTCATCAAATTGTCATAGCCTCATGTGGCTTGTCTCTTCAACATCATCAAACTCCAACGTCTTATACGGCACGTGTCTTTCTAAAACCAGGTTTTGTCATGCCTTATACAAAAGTCACCAAGTTGAAACCAGACTCAATGTCATGCGGTATGTGTCATTCTCTCACATTACGCTATGACAAACATCAAACATCAAACAATCCCACAAGATCAAGTTATGGTGAATACATTTATTTGGCTTTATGAATTTATATCTTATTTTGTCTTATCTTTTTATCGATTTGTGCAAGATCCTGTTACTAGCTTTCTCAATGACGTCCCTTGAAGGATTTAGAGAAGCAATGATGTCTCGAGATTCTTTTTCTCTGCCTGTTGTCTATCAACTATCTTTTTAAAAACATTGGTTTTTGAGTCCTGTTACTAGTTTCCTCAAGAATGTCTTATCAAGGATTTAGAGGAGCAATGACGTCTTATGACCCATATTTTATTTTTCTATTTTATGTGGTTTGTCTTGACCAAACAACTGGGGCATCTTGTCCTTAGTCTGAATTAAGACACTCCTTGTCTACGAGTGTCTATTTTTAACAGGTGGATAACTTTGTACACTATGCTCTATCTCATATCATAGTGTGTACTATCCATTTGTGTCATGTCCTACCCAATGATGATAACAAAGCAATCATAGCATATTTGGCACAATATCGAAGATTATATATTTCTTTCAATCAATAACCATTCCTTTTCAATACTAACTTTTTGAATTATCCATGCTAAAATTTCTTCTATTTTGTATCTTCCTCATCCTTACCTTTTTTTCCCTATTCTTTTTTCCTTCATATTCTAGTTTTCTCATCCATTTCGAGAGCACAACCATGTTCTTCAAACCTGCCTATCCTCTCGAGGGGGCATACCACTACTTCCTCGTCATTCTCCCTTTCACTGGGGCATATCCTAACCTGTTTCATGTTGGGGCATGATCGGGGCATATTTTCTCTCACACAACGCTATACCAACATTGTATCAAAGAGGGGCAAACTGTAGACATCGACAATTGGTCTAGGCCTGCGAACACCACATTCGACATAATTTTCTATAGTCCATGGTCATGATTAAATAATATTTATTATTAAATTAACCTTTCTAAAACATATTTCTTCTATTAATTAAATACCCCTTTTTAATTAATTCACTAATTCATTAATTACCCCCCCTTTTTATCATATGTCAACTATAATTAAATATCTTTATTTAATTATTCAATTCCACCCTTTTTGAAAGTCAAATTAAATAAATTATCTTTATTTATTTAATTAAATCTTCTATTTTTGAATGTTGAATTAAATTAACATTTAATTATTTATGTCACATTCCTCTATCAATCAGTTATCTAATTGTTCACTCACCTACTGACTCGAGATCTATTTTTAGTTCTCTAGTTATCTCTAAATTCAACACTAGTTTATCTCTGTGAGAAGACTCTCCATCACAACTAGTCGATTAACTAGTTCTTACTCATATGCATCATTTTTTTTATTAATTAAATATCTTTATTTAATTAATTGACTCAAGTTTTCATTCGAATGCATTAGTCTTCAAGTTATAACTTTGTCTTTTGCATACGAAGTCTACTTCTTCTATTTTTTGGAGATTAAGATCCTGAACTCGTGTTCTAACTCATGTTCTAACTTAGTCTCTATCTTCGGTCTTTCCTGAACTCGTGTTCTAACTTGTGTTCTAACTCACATTCTATCTGACACACAACTCACATCGCATGGCATTCATCAATCTCATTCATCGATCTCTCTCTCAATCTTAGTCGATCATTTGAAAACACAAAATCTATAAAATGGCCTGTCATAATCATTATTCCTCCTCCTGAAATCATTCATTTTTGAGAAGGGAGACTATTCTTCGATATTTTTCGTAGACACTCGACAAAGCTATACTTGCATTCAAACACATAAATCTGAGGGCAAGAATACTAAAAAGGAAAAATGGAGAAGAGCAATCAAGATAATTTGAAGGGATGAACGCATATTCGGTGAGATCATTTTGGTTTTATTAGTTTAGTTTATTTCCTCATTCTTTGTTGTTATATTTTAGATTATTATTATAGATTAGGATTTAACCTTTTTATTCTAGTTTGCAAAAAAATCTATCATGTTACAGTTAAAATAAAAAATACCTTCATTTTAAAGTCTTGACATGGCATCATTTTTGAATGAAGGTTCTTCATTCAACTGGTATATTGTAATTTTCAATGTGTGATAATAATTTAGGGTTAAAAATAAATCCATTTGAGCCTTATATAAATGAAAGGAAATTTGATGCGATCATATGCCTTGTCAAACTTTTAACTTAATAGTAAGGCCATCATGAGTAGTTTGTTGGGCTCATTCAATAATATTTGATGCAAGGATTGAATTGTCTAGAATGTATCTAATATCAGGAAAGACAATTTGTTTACCTCTATGAATATATCTCAAGAAATAGGTTTAGTTGTGATGGAAATGATATTGACAAGGATTTTGTAATCTAGGTGTTGAGATGCATAATTGGCCACCATCCTAGGAAAGATTCTTCATTCTCATTTTAAGGTTTTAAAATTTAATAATACCTTGATTGATGAAAGAGACCAAAGAGCATTTCTCCATGGTATCCAAGTACACATAGCAGCGGCCTTCTCTTATATGGCTGGACATGATTTAAAGAACTTAGCTAGAAATTATTCATTTAACCCAAGGTTTTCTCATAATGCCATCATTGGAAAAGTATGATCAAATTCTTCTATTATGAATAATTGGTTTGTGTGCCTCTAGTAATCACTATAAAAATGTCAAATACTAAGCTATTTTATTTTTTCTACCTTATCTTATACCATTTTATGAGAATGGGGGTGCCAATGTATGAGAAGATCTTTGGAAACTAGGTAGGAAAATTGTAGGTTAAAGAGAATGGGGGTTCCAAACTTACTATACTCATTGTACCTTGGTCGTTGATTTTCCCTAAGTGCCCTCAACCTCATCCTTGGCACTGGTATTGACCTTGTTTTCATTCCTCCATAATCCTCCTCGGTGCTAGTACTGACCTTGTTTTCACTCCTCCAAACTCTTCCACGACGTTGGTATTGACCTTGTTCTAACTCCAAACTCTTCCTCGGTGCTGGTATTGACCTTTTTTTTTCTCCTCCAAACTCTTCCTTAGCATTGGTATTTACCTTTCACTTGTCCAATCTGACGATATACAACCTGGTTTCGTTAGGTTTTAGAGTATGTTAATGAAATATTAAATTATGATGCCATTTAGAGTAGTGAATATAAATAAAGCCAAGCATATTATAGTCATGAGGGAAATAATAAAACTCCTAGGATACTTTGTGAAACCATTTTCCTTGGTTAAAGGGAGGCCATAAAATATACTTTTGGATTTTTTCAATCTTCAAATATGAGGATTTGCAAGGTTCTTAGCAACATGAGTAATGAAAATGTGTGCAACAAGAATTTTTGAACACACATGGAATCTCCTTGCCAAAGAAAGGGGCTTCATAATTTAATATGATAATTTTTATCATCTCTAGAAATGATATGTTTCCTTAAAGAGGAAGGAGAAACCTAAAAGGTAAAAGAGATGCTTAGAAATCTCAACACTTCCTTATGATCAACCCCCTTCTATCCATAGGAATTGAACCAATTGCACTTGGCTAAGAAGGATTTCCTATAACATTGAGTTATTTCCACTATATATTTCACCTTAAAGCTTTCTAGAAAATATCTAGGCATTGAATATCCTAAATAATGTCACATTTTTCCTCCAAGAGAGTGAGAAAGGAGTCATTAGAAAAATGACCATTGAATAGTTGAGCTATAGAGCTAGGAAAAGTAGCACCTTTAATAAGGTTCCATGAAATGCTATCAGCCAAAATATATCCAAAGGCTTCCATAAAAAACACACATAAAGTAGGAGCCAAGGGGAAAAAATGAAAAATTGAATGAAAAAATCCAAAATCCTCAAATTTATGTCCATTCATGGTAATACAAGTATAACCATCATAACGTTTTTTTTTTTTAAGTAAAAAACAATTGAGGAAAAAATCCTAGATGGCATAACTAGTCCAATTCAACACCAAAGGTAGCAAGAGATTAATGAAATTACCACAAGTTTTTAGTAGAAGTAAACTGCCATTTTCAAGGTTTAAAGCTAGTATGAAATTGTGACTAGCTAAATGGAAAGAAAATTAGAAAATTGTAACAAAAATTTAAGTGGAAATAATTAAAAGTAACAACACTTTGCATGGTTGAACCAATTTAAAAATTCAGCCAAAGGTGATAGTAAGAAAATTAAAATGCACCTTTATGAATTATTTAGTCTAAGAGCCAAAATTTCGATGGAAAAGTTAGTAAGAAGTAGTATCGAAAGTGGAATATTAATCATGAAATCATGGCTAATAAAGCATACAAAATATATTGGAAAATTCAAGAGAACTTATATCTGCACATAAAAACACTCAAAATAATAATTATATCATATAGTTCATTTGGGAATATATTACAATATAGCTTTTACAAAGCCTTTAAAATATACCTTCCCATTTAAAATATTAAAATCTTAACTAAAATAAAATATTTACAAGTAAAATCAAAGCGTCTTTTTATACAATTTACTCTCTTTTGATATCCCTATTAATCTTCCCCTCTCCCTCTTTATTTCTCTCAGACTATCCTACTTCTCTTTATCTCTCTCACTCTTTCTATGTGACTATATCTAATTAAAAGTTGTTTTGTGACTCTCCCTAATTTTTAGTTTGGATTTTAGATCTATTTTATTATGTTATTTTAAAATAAAAATTTAAAATATAATTATTCTACAATAATTAAAATTTAATAAGACAAGTATTGTAAATAAATTTATTTTAATAATTATTTGTAATTATTGAAAACTTAAGAAATTTAAAACTTAAATCTAAATAAAAAATTAAAATATAATAAACTAAATGTAAAGTCAAAATATATCAAAATCTAAATATTATCAAAAATAATTAATTTTTAATAAATAATTAAATAAAAAGGTAAAAAATAAACTTACTATATTAATAAGAAAAGAAAAACTTGGGGTCTAATCGGATGTGATAGGGCTCAACAGTAGAGGGCAAGATACAAACAAATCAAACAAGTTCCAAGGCAAAGGGAAGATTGAGTGGATCTGAAAATACTTTGCATTAATCATGCCAAGTACCTCCAATAGAGCGCCCACAAGTTTACGTGCTCCAACCACTAGGATCGTAGAAAATTAATCATGAATATTGCTAGCCACCATAGTTAAAAAAGGCCAGCCTAGGTCATTTAAAATAGTGTCTTTGTAGAAATAGTGTGTGCATGCAGAAGCTCGAGATTTTTACTTCGATGTAGAAGTAGGCGATAAAGGGATGTAGACTCCTCTAGACCTTGAGACCGATAAGCAACTGTAAGAATTCTGAGGAGAAGTGATAGACAAAAGGATGAATGGGGTACTGGTCTCATTGCACCTATTGATACTCTGGGAAACCAAGAAGGTTGTAGGAATGGAGTTTCTGAAAGCATATCATAGGTTATGGTCCAATGCAGAAATACCATCAATTTTTTTGGCAGTGCTCCTCCACATGGGTCTGCCAAAGCAAATCACAAAGAAATAGATGTAGATGGTCTTCATTCATGCGTGGCTGAGAGACATTGATGTAGCCTTGCATAATGTGGATGAAAATAATCTCATCCCAATGTCCCATAAATACTATGTGTTGAGCATACATGGAAGGGAGGTCATGAAATTCCCTCTAGTGAGGACAGTTGACCCAAAATTGTTTGAAAAATGGTGGGATGAAAGGGATCAGAGCATCATCTTCCTACTCAAAGTAGCCAAGCTAACCACCAACCAACCTCGTGGTTGGGTAATGTCATATGTGGAAAAAGAAGGGTTGATAGAGGAGTTAGCATCTGGAGATTACATCGAATTGGACTTAGGCTTTGGGGAAGAATGGATACCAATCGATTCCAAGGACCCAGAGGAGAAAGCGAAGGGGCCAGCTCACTAGAGCAGCAGAGAAGATTTCTCAGTGATTGCTTATTACATTGCATACAAGAAGCGGGTGGAATCAGAAGACTGTGAGGGTGAAAACTCCGAGCAGGAATAGAAACCTGACTCAACCCACCGTGCCATGGTATTTTCTAAGCTCTTGCATAATATTAATGAATCCAGTTAATTGAAAGTTGTAGATGTTTTAGTCAGTACCGATAGCCTCTGAATCATAGTGCCTGTGTATTTTCCCAGGCCTTTTGTATTTAGTTAAATCTCTATAAAACTTTAATTGTAGTGCATGTATTTAGTTAAATATTTGAATAAAACTCCATATTAATAGAGTTTAATTTTTCAAAAAAATTTCCATTTCAATTGCATGTGAATTCACTCGGATCAGTTTAATCAATTTGTATATCTCTACAAAATTATCATGTTCTATCTTATATTTCAATGCCTTGTACACCCTCTCTCTATTGACAGTAAAATTGAAATTTGTTTTGTGTTGGTCTTTCCTTTGAATAATAATAACTGGTAAATATTTTATTCGATGTGGTAAAATTTTAGCTATTTCTCTTACTTCTTGTGCAAAACTTACTATATGTCCTTTATATTTGTACTGACCTCTAGTTGCATGTGTGACTTGAAGTATTAGATTTACATGCCCTATCAACATTTCCTCAATTTGTGCTAAGTTTCCAAGTTCTAATGGTTGCAGACCAGAATTCATATTATTTATTGTCAAAAATTTATGGTCATGTTTCTCTTGTCGACATCTATTGCAAATTGGGCCTTCAGGAACTCATACAACCTTCATTGTAGGGTAAATTTCTTGAAAAATGTAACACATTCTTAGTGCTACAAGTTTATCTAGACCATGTCAAAATATAATTTGTAAATATTTCAAATAAATTTGCACATTTCTATTCTTATTGCATGTACCTAGATCTCTTTCATTTTTTTCTTCTTTGTAGTCATCTTCGTCTTCTCAATTGAGAGGTTAACTCCCATTGTGGACTATTATTTTCTTCATGATTTTTAGTTTCAACATTTATTGCATCTTGAACTCTATTATCTGGTGTTTGTGACACATGATCAATTGTAATTGAATTCATTCCTTCAAATTTACCCTCTATATTCTAATGAGGTTCATAATTCCTTTCAACTAATTCACGATTGCATACTTGTATTTGTTGTTTTTCTATCTCATTAAATTGGTCTAAATGCTCATTTTTTTGTAATCTTCTTAACATATATTTCTCATGTTCAAATTATTGTACACGATGTATTCTCATCTCATCTACATGTCTCATTTTTTCATCAATTCTTCAACTCCCTATTTTCCCTATGTTTAACACATCTTTCTCTATCATTTTGGTTCTAATGATTTCTTGCTTCTTCTTTTTGTAAATTATTCATTTGTTCATGTCTTTGTCTCATGTAATTTTGAGCATATTCTCTTCGTTGTTCTTCATTTTCAAAATTTAATCTTGGGTGAGGCATCCTAAACAATTTTTTAAAAGTAAAATTAAAAATTAAAAAAAAATATAAATATGAAATTTTTTACGATACACTAATTTCATAAAAAAAGAGATCACAAAATTAATACGTATTTATTGATAAATATTATTTATTTATAATTAATAATTAATAATTTAATCTTCTTAATAAAAAAAATATGTCTTCTAAAAACAATTGAAAACTAAAATATATGCGAACTCTTTTGTAACAAATAATAACTTGATAATAAAATAGAAGAAAATTTTTATTTATGACTTATACATTGGAATTTAGGTTGTTACCTTTTAAAAAAATTGAAAAATATACAAATCATAGAAAGTAAAATTTATTTTATTTATTTTGAAATTTTTGTAAATGATAAAAAGTAAAAATTGAAGTAAGAAATTTACAAATCATAAAACATAAAATGATAGAAAGTAAAAACTATATTTGATGTCAAAATATACAAATCATAGAAAGTAAAAATTAAATGCACATACTTACTTTGTAAAGTTTATTAATTGGTTTAGGCCTGCGAGTACCACTTTCGACATAATTTTCTATTATCCATGGTTATGATTAAATAATGTTTATTATTTAATTACCCTTTCATAACACATATTTCCTCTATTAATTAAATACCCCTTTTAATTAATTCATAATGACCTTTATTCAACTTGATTAATTAAATAAATAGTATTTGTTTAATTATGTCGCTAACTAATTAATTCTCCTTCTTAATTAAATAATCTATTATTTAATTACCCCTTTTCCACATTTCAACTATAATTAAATATTTTTTATTTAATGATTCATTTAATCTTTTTCAACAGTCAATTAAATAAATTACATTATTTACATAATTTATAATCTCTCATTTTCAAATGTTGAATTAAATTAACATTTAATTCATATTTTAATTATTTATGTCACATTCTTCTTTCGTTTAGTTATCTAATCATTCACTCACCTTATGACTCAAGATCTATTTTTAATCCTCCAATTATCTCTAGATTCAACATTTGATTGTCTCTACAAGAAGACTCTTTGTCACAACTAGTCAACTAACTAGTTCTAACTCATATGCATGAATGTGTTTATTAATTAAATATATTTATTTAATTAATTAATTTAATTATGCATTCGAGTGAATTATTATTTGAGTTCTAACTTTTTCTTTGACATTCAAAGTCTATTTGTTCTATTTTCGAAGACTCTTAACAGAAGATTAATTTTTTTATTTCATCTAGAACTCTTGTTCTCTCTAGTTTTGAACAGTCTTGACACAAGATTAAGTTATTGTTTTAATTTAATCTTTATCCTACAGTCTTTCCTGACTCATTTTCTAACTCACATTCTAACTAACACATAACTCACATCACATGACATTCATCAATCTCATCCATCAATCTCTCTTTTGAATATGAGTCAATCGTTTGAAAACCTAAAATCTATAAATGGCCTATCATTATCATTATTCCTCCTCCCGAAATCAATACACTTTTGAGAAGAAACTTAATCTTTGATATTTTTCTTAGACATTCAACACGACTATGCTTGCATCAATACTAAAAATATGAGGGAAAGAATACTGAAACAACAAAATGGAGAAGGGCAATCAAGATAATTCAAAGGAGTGGATGCTTATTGTGAGATATTTTCAATTATTGTTTAGTTTTCTTTATGTTTATTTACTTCATTTTTTGTTGTTTTTGATTTAAAATATTTGTTAGATTACAATTGATCATCTTAATATGTGTAGCTATTAGCATTAATCTCCAAAAAATCTACGATCTTACAGGTTTTTCCTGAAATAATTACTCCACCTTCTCACAATTTGTAGAATATTTTTTTTGAAATAATTAATCTAGTTCTCACAATTCACAATTTTTTTTCTGAAATAATTACTGCACTTCTTTATTAGTTCCTACCAAGGAAACTATAGGCACCACCTGTGCTTTAGCTAGTGATTAATAACTTTGATTTTAACGAATGAGAATTTGACAAAAGAATTGTATATAAGTAAACTAAACTTGCAAAATATACAACAAAACATTCAACCAAAATTAATTTTCTCCAATATAATTGGAGAAAAGTTTTGAGTGATAAGGGTTGATTTTCAGGGAGCATAAACTTTCTATCGCAGCTTTTTAAGGATTTTCTAGCACAAAGACTATAATCAAAACTACAAAAAAAAAAAAAATTAACTAATTTTTAAGAAAATTTTTGAACTCTTCAAAATTAGTTTTTGTTATATTTTTAATTCAATTCATTTATTTACTTTTCATATCTTAAATAAAATATAATTAAAATAATAAATTCAATAATATAAAATAATCTAATAACAAATTCAAATAAATAATGCATTTTCAATATATTATATTGTTAATTTATTATAATATTCTAATATATATACTATATGTAACATATATAGTGTATAATATATAATTTTAACATCATATTATCATATTATAAGGTATATACAATATAATATGTAACATATATAACATAATATACTAAATAATAATATTATAAGTTTATATTTTAATTTTAAATTATGTAGTATATTATCTTTTAAAATGATTTAATATATTATATTATTGAATATTTTTATAATATATTATATTAAATTAACATCTAATATATTAAATTAATCTTGATTTATTTTTTTCATAGCTATTTATTTAAAATTTCCTTTTTTACCTAAACTAAAGATATAAAAGATATTAAAACAAGTAATTTTAGTCCTAAAAAATAATTTTAGTTCTAATTGCTCTACTCAATTACTATTTACTTTTTTAAGAAACAAATGTATTAAAAATGTAGATTGTTTTAGTCATATTTACAACAACTATCATTTTTTTATAGACCCTTAGGGAATATTTTAAATTTAAATATTATCTAAGACATATTTCATAGTATGATGAGGAATAAAATTTTAACTATCTCTAAATGCCTATTTACTATTTTTTTTCTAAGGGGTAAAATAGGAGTATCCAAATTTATTATTCACACTACAATCACACAAATATTTTGGTAAAACTTCATTTACACTACAATAAATTATGAACTAACTTTTCTTTGTTTAATATATTTATCATTAATGCCAAATTTATAAACTAATATCAAGAAATAAATAACCTTAACCCCAAGATTTATACTAGAACTCTAGTTGAACCCTAAACCTAACGCTAATTGAACCATAACAATAGGATTTAATTACAGTTAGGGTTAGAGTGAGAAATTAATTATGGTTAGTGTTAGGGTTAGGATTCAATTATGATTATAGTTAGGGTAAAATTTATAAGCTAATATTAAGATATTCACTCACTTTAACCCTAACCTAACCATAATCTCCATTCTAGAATGCTAATTAAACCCTAACTAAACCATAACAATAAGGCTCAATGAGAGTTAGGGTTAGGATTTAAGTAGGTTTATGGTTGGAATTAGGGTTTAGTTACCTCGTTACGGATAGAATTCAATTAGTGTTATGATTAGGGCAAGTTCAAGTTATAGTTAGGGTTTAGTTAGGAGTATTTTGGTTAATCTTACAATTGGGGTTTAACTAGAATGCTAATTGAACCCTAATTTAACCCAAACAACAAGGTTTAATTAAAGCTAGTTTTCAGGTTCAATTAGGCTTATGATTGAAAATTTTGAATTAGGGTTCAGTTAGGGTGAGGGTTAGAATTCAATTAGTGTTATTATTAGGATCAAGTTCAAGTTACAGTTAGGGTTCAATTAGGCTTATTTTAGTTAAGTTTACAATTAAGGTTTAATTAGAGTTAGGTTTATGGTTGAATTAGGGTTAGAGTTAGGGTTCATTTAGATTAAGGTTCAATTAGGGTTAAATTAGGGTTGCCAATTCTAGCAGCACAAGCCAGTACATACAACATATGTTACCTAACTTACAAGATAGATGATTTTCTAGAGGAGATGCAAATAAAGACAAATTTTCAATTTGTTCCAATTCCTAGTGTGGAGTATCCAAAATTTATTGTTGATTTTGATTTTGATATTGACATATATCATTGAGCTAAGATTGATACTACTATTATGATTCATTGGTGATAATTATTGGATTTGTGTTTCACTGCAAAGAGTTATCTCTTGTGATTTATTAGCAAATTAGTCAGTCATATTTCCTATGAAGAGGCTTCAAGAATAGTTTCATTAATTAATCCTCTACCTTTTGGTCTTGGTACAATGACTATTGTAATGCTTTTGTCCATTACTCTACAATTAGTAAAACAAGCATATGGGTTCAATTGAGGTTTTTGATGTTTAATCAAGGCCTTTTTCAATACACTTCAGGGTATGTGTAGGATCATCATGGAAAAAATAGGCCCTTAAGTGGCAATAAAAAGAGAGAAAATCAGAGTTAGACAACTTGATGTAAAAATTTGAATAAGTTATCTATATTATCTCAAAAAAATTTAAAAATAGTATCTGTAAAAAATTGAATGTAGTTTCTAAACTACTAGACCTTTATTTAAAATAAATAAATCTATTTGGTGAAAATTTGAAATTTCAATACAATAGTATTTAAATTTCAAGGTAAAAATAAGTAGGTGTCTATCTGACGACCCTGACCACAATAAAATGATAATATTTTTTTATAATATTTTAGATATAAGTAAAGGGATCATGTCCCGATGTGATGCATATTTTATTATAATTTATTTCCAAGTAAATAATTAATTTTTATTACAACTTTTAAAAAATATAAAAGCTCGTCTGTCTAACCACCTTAACTTGGTCAAAAATTCATGAAATTCAATTTTAATTTTTTTAATCCTATAGTATGCAAAGAATAGAATGTGACGCATGTTTCAGATTCAAAAAATGTGATACCATTTCAAAGTTATAGATTTTTTTCAATCAACCTATTAATCGAGACATTATTCATAATTCTAATAGAAAATGAATAATAATTATTTATTAAATTAAAATTAAAGCATAATTTATATTGGTGGAAACCTGGGTATCTCCTCTAAAAACCTTTTTTGTTTCATCAATTTTGGGTTTAAAAAAAGTGGTCAGCCACATGGGCCATCATATGGTATACATATTGCCACTTTTTGGCCCATCATGATCCTGCACATACCCTTTACATTATAAGTTTTATGGGGCTTATAAATGAGTCATCTATTATTGAATGGTTAAGGAAATATTTGAACTCATTAATATTTACGTAATGTTGGCAACATGTAGATTGTGCTTTCTTCATGGCCGAAAATCACAACCAGAGCATCACATAATTTTGAAGTGAGCAAAATTATTTTTTTATAAGGGTCATTTTCTAATGGAAGATAAAGTTAACTCTATCAATGATCAAATTCCTAAATTTAGGTGACAAATTATTTATCCTGACCAATTATTCTTACAACACAACAAACATAATAAATACAAACAAAACTATTCTAAAACATTATGGCAAGAACTTCACTGCTATGTAGCTCTTGTTAATTGTCAGCTTCATGAATTTGTATTTCATAATTTCTTTCTTCTTCCTCTATTTATATAGAAATTTTTTGGTGGCACTGAATCATTTTTATTTAATTTATATTTGTCGGTTATTTATTGTTTCATATACATGTCGGCATATGATATTTTTAATATGTTGTGAGTTATTTTTATTAACATGCTCACATTCTACTATGCATTGCCATTGTAGGCTACACCTCTCAACATAATAAATTAAATTTAAAAAATTAAAATCATATTTAAAATAAAATATTTAAAAAGATAATTCATAATTTTAAAAAATCTAAAAATTGAAAAAAAAAATTAATTATTTTTCTAGTTTACTTTTTTATATTTTTTCAAATTATAAAATAAGTAGAAACCATTTAATATATGAAATTTATAAAATGTAAATATTAAAGCTTACTTGCATGCCACTCGAATGGCTCCAATTGCATTTTATGAGAATTCAAATTCCAACCATCGATCATTCACTTTTGTTAGATCATTGAATGAATGCCTTAAAAAGGTTGACGTAATCTCCATCTCAACACCAAGGGCCTACCACATTATTCATCAACAAATAAATACACGTGGCACATTCCCATGATATGGTGATCACTACACATCTTGCATCTTCTAATCACGCGATGACAGGAAACTGTTGATCTCAACCATCGGTAATCATGTTCACTCTAGATAGTCACTAGTGTTGAACATAACTTTCAAGTAGCTTTTTCATCGAGATTATAAAATCTCTATTTATTTTGAGCATGTGCATCTTGTAGGCACTTTCTAACCTTCCCTATAACACATTAAAACTTGACATATATATTAAATAAATTTTATTATCTTTTCGCCATCGCGAGTTGAGACACGTGGCGCTCACCTGTGATATCGCAATCAGTTGAGACTCTATGATGGGGTCCTCATGGGATTATGAGGAATGGCTGAGATCAACCGACGGTCATTTAAAGTTGTTCCCTAGAAAAATAAAACATTTATTAAATGGACAAGGGGACACCACCTAGTCAAATGCCAAACGATAGATTACATATCGATATCAACAAGAGGTCGGGAATGTCATACCGATGAAATCTCATTTGAGGATATATATTGGGAAAATATAGCTCACAGTCTCTATCAGCAAGATAATGAGAATCAACATGATGGTATGAAGTCATATCAAGCTTACATATCTCTTATCACTTGAAGCACAAGGAAATATCTCGGCTAGAGAAGATTGGAGTTGGTGACATGTCTGGAGAAAATTATTATCGGAAGGAAATAGTTCATGGTTGATTTCTTCATTGGTGACACAAACTTCAGTACGGAGAGATAAGAAGGTCACAATGAGTGCACCTCCATCAGCAAGAAAATCATTATTTCTTAGCGATCAAAATTTACGAAGGAAATATCTCATTGAGATACACATCTCCAAAGTAAGATGAGGATTGTCTGCCCAACTTACTAAATTTACAATGATAGGTTGCTTCGATGTGATTTGTAGTGATATACTTAAGACCAAAAGGATAATTTTGTGAAGACTTCAAGTGTCAAGGAAACAACGAGATGTCCTAGCAGGTGTTTAATTAGTGTTGGTGAATGCTCGAACAAAAGGATTGCTCAAGATTTGAAAATTTTTGGCCGACAAATTACATGATGTGACTGTCAGAGTTTCGAAAAAACTAGCTATGCTTGTGTTTTAGTTAAAACATTAATGGCGCAATAGAGCATAAGTAACTTCAGGAATCAAGATGAATTCAATTGAAAACATCATTGCCAAATTGATAGAGGAAGAAGAAGAGGAGCGAGCAAAGGACCAAGGTATTCTCTCAATTCAAATCTCGAGAATAAAATAGTAAGTTCTTCATACCTCGAATTTGGAATTTTGAAGAATGAAAGGCACTAGCTTAGGAAAATCAAAGGGTGGAAAGCATCAGGAAAGTGGTCAGTCGAATGGGAAAAAGAAGAAAACTAAAATTTAACTAGAGGGTACTGAGCGTAAGTTGTATCAAGATCTTATCGATGAACTACCTTTCTCTTGACCCAAAGATAAACGCTCTACACAAATTAGGGAAGAATTGGATAAACTAGATGACAAATGTAAGCTCATAGGAGATATTTGGACTCTAGTAAGAGGTTATGAACTATTTAGCTTTCATTACCATGAGAGGAATCACTTTGAACCAGTATGTAACCCATGGAAGCTTAATCTAGGACAGTTATTTTTCCCTAATGTTTTTGTCAGTGCTAAATTGGTGAAATTTTTGGCCACTCATTATAATTCGAGACTTAAAGCTATCTGTGACCCGTCTATGAAACCATTGATACACATATTAGAGGATGCAATAGGTGAATTCTTTAAATTGGAAGGGGTATGCAACAAAAATATTTCAGAAGGATGGACACCATTTACAAGGGCTGAATATTTCCCTTGCACAGAATCAGACATGGTGCAAAACCAATTCTTCTCAAAGATAGTGAAGGACCCCCATTCCACGTAGATATTTTTGAGCCCTATATGAAATACACATTTTTATCAGTGGGTCAAGTATTGGGAATGGAAGTCCCTGAGTATATGGAAATTGTGCCCATGGTAATTTTAGCAAATATTCAGTATCACAATTCTAGACCTTTTGATTATGCTTCATATATTTTTAAAGGGCTCAATTTTGGGTCCATGGCAATAAAAGTGGAGCCTTTATCTTACACCTCAGGAATTACTCATTGTTGATGCACATAGTGTTGTACTCCGGACATGAACTAGGGTTGTGGCTTGAAGAGATGATAATTTCAAAGTTTGATAAGGAAGGCATGTCATTACCTATTCAATAATGGACTGTTGTTTGGGACAACAACTTTGCTAACTCTACTTTTGTATGCTTCAAAGAAAATTTTGTGAAACCATTGTACAAGTTTTATAATCATCCATGTGCTTATTCTTTGTCTGATCAGAAAAAGAGGTTTCTCAGGCCCAAATATTTCAATGGACCAATTAGCCACAATTGGGGGGATTTGTATTGTTTGGAGAATTCTACCATGATTAGATTTTATGGATTTGAAGATACCCCATTCATTTTTCCTAAAATTGTTCCCAACAGGATTGCATACTTGAAAATTTTTAGGCAAATGGATTTTTCTAGTGTTATGAATTTAAGTTCTTTTGGAAAATAGGCTTTTATGCCCAGTACACTATGCTTCAGTGATTTTATTGTACTAGCAAAGGAAGGGTATAATCTGATTCTAGATAAGTTACTACAATATAACATGAAAAGAGGACGACTGAGAAATAATTTTGATCCAGAAGGGTATATCAATTCTGCTAAACAAAGGATAAAATTTTGAGGGTATCACCATGTGCTCTGCCAATTTGATGATATGATTAGGAACTTGGAGGAAAAGGAAGCAGAAATGGCAATTAAACAAAATAATCAAGAGTTGCAAGATATAGATCTATTATCTTCCGGAGAAAATATATTTGAGGCTAATGTACCACAACATCTACCTAACAAGATGTCAAGGTTGAGAACTCAGGATTACGCCTGTCCTGCCAGGGATTTGAATATTGAAGAAAGTGTAGATATAGATGCAAGACATCTAGAATAGAAGTCCTTTGTAGCATATGATGAATTTATGAAATCTCCAAAATTTAATACATTCCCATGTAGAATAAAGGGAAAAGAGATAAGAGAACTGGTTGACAATGTCACATGAGGTAATGAAGAACAATTGTTGAGTAATTTATAAACTAATGTGGAAAGAGAGATGGCAGGTATGACCCCTAAAAAGGGAAGGGAAATGCTAGAAAGTGATGGTGTCATGATTTTTCAAGGATTAGATCTCAATTCTGCACTAGTCTTTGACAATTTCTTGAAAAACAGTAATGCTACAAACAAGCTCAGCTCAAAAAAGGTGATAGAGGTCTATGCAAGATCAAAATACAATCCAGATGAAGAATCATTAATGATTTGGGCGTTCTATCCACCTCATAGGAAATCAGTTGCCATTGATATTGAGAAGGCATTCAGGCATGTTATGACCCTAAAAGTTGGGGAGGCTGATCATGTGGTGACAATAGAGATTGGGATCAATGTAGCAAAACTAAACAAAGCTCAAATACAAGTGTTGATCAAGGAAAAGGAAATGTACAAAAATAACCATGAAAGAATGCTAGGAGAAAATGAGTGCCTCAAATATTTATGAGGAGTTAGAACAGGGTCAACCAAGCTTCTCAACCATGGTGAAAGTTCATAAACAATAGATCATTGGGAAGGGTCGAGTGCATATTGTCAATGAAAGTACAACACACTTGTTGCAATGATTAAGAAGAGACCACCCAGTCTAACAATCTGGTTGAATCAGCTTTGGGGAATACACTCATAAAAATTCGATGCATTATGAGAACATGAAAGAATTGATGGTAGGATCCTAGAGAATGTCTTGGAAATGAACTAGAGGGATGCTCCTGATAATGTTTCAATTGGGGCTGCAAATCATCGGATGAATAAGAATAAAAAAATTGTTGAAGAATTGTGAGGGGATGAGCAGGGATTAATCGATGCCACCAAAATTAGATTGACTGCATTCTTTGATGATAGAGGTACATTCAAAGAAATGACTAGGTGGAAAGATGAAAGTGAGTCAGTATTGTAGGAGATTCTGAAGATGGCTACTGAGATTTAGATATAACTTTAGATGAAGCATGTGAATGAAGTGATAAGATGGTGAAAATGGAGATCACGATCTGAAACACATTGGGAGATGCAGATACACATGGGCATTGAGCCTACTTGGATCACCTATCGAAATTTCACTTATGGCTTAAGAGAGTGTAATTACTTTTTCATTTTATTTTTGTTTCAAGCACAAGACATTTTTGAAAGGACGTGTCCTTTCATACGGTTGATGTATAAATATCCATTTTTGGTAGAAATTAATAAGAGGGTAGTAGTAGAGTAGAAGATAGATAGCAAGAAACATAATATTTCAGAATTTTTATAGCTAGAATGACCATGTTGCATGTGGTATGTGTAGGATCATCATGGAAAAAATAGGCCCTTAAGTGGTAATAAAAAGACATAAAATCAGAGTTAGACAACTTGATATAAAAATTTGAATAAGTTATCTATATTATTTTTAAAAAATGTAAAAAAATATTTTTTAGGAAATTGAATTTAGTTTCTAAACTACTAGACCTTTATAAAAAAAAAAAATTCTATTTGGTCAAAATTTGAAATTTCAATGCAGTAGTATTTAAATTTCAGGGTAAAAATAAGAAGTAGCTGTCTGTTTGACCACCTAACTACAAGAAAATGATAATATTTTTTGTAATATTTTAGATATGAGTAGAGGACTTGGTTCCCAATGTGATGCATATTTTTTTATAATTTGTTTCCAAGTAAATAATTAATTATGATTTTTTTATTACAAATTTTTAAAAATATAAAAGCTAGTTTGTCTATCCACCTTAACTTGGTCAAAAATTCATGAAATTCATTTTAGTTATTTTTAATCCTATATTATGTGAAGCATAGAATGTGACGCATGTTTCGGATTCAAAAAATGTGATACTTTTTGAAAGTTATAGATGTTTTTCAATCAACCTATCAATCAGGACTTTATTCATAATTCTAATAGAAAATGAATAATAATTATTTATTAAATTAAAAGTAAAGCATAATTTATATTGGTGGAAAGCTGAGAATCTCCTCTAAAAACCCTTTTCATTTCATCAATTTTGGGTAAGAAAAAAGTCGTCAGCCACATGGGTCATCATATGGCTTACATATCACCACTTTTTGGCCCATCATGATCCTGCACATACCCATGTATAATATTTTGAAGAGGATAATGAAAGATTTATGATTTGGTGGTTCCATTCTAGTATCATTTGTTTGTTTAATTTTTGCAATTGTTTGATTGTCTCCAACCTAATGTTTCTTGATTATTTAAGTTGAAATATAAATTATATGTTCAATTTATTAGGGCACATTTGTTGTATTTGTGTGATATGATTAATTGGGTTTTTTAAAGAAGAATTAAATTTCTTTTAGTCAATTACAGTAATTTAGAACTATTAGGGAGACAAGGAAGGGGAGAAAACTAAACTCCTTCAAAATAAGGGTAGTTGTGAGTTTGATGGTTTTCTTTGTATACTATATACTAGTTCCTCAGGATAAATAAGTCACTGTAGAAATGAAATATGTTTGATTATCTACCTAATATTGTTTTGTGTTTTTGAAATGGATGAGATCTACAACTCTATAGAAATTTTTATATGCTAATGGTCAAATTATTAGACTATTTAGATCATTTTAATTGACTATTACATAATAGTTTTTTTGCTGAAAGAATTGTTTCCATTCTTTGTAGTTTTTACAATGGAATAAAAATCATATTTAATTTCATGCCAATATACTTCTTTCATAAAGATATTTGTTTGATTTTAACTTTTCGTTTTAATCTTAAAATTTAAATAAATGTATTCTATAATATAGAAATATTTTCAAATTGGGACAAAAAGGATTCTGAGAGATATATTTAATCATAAATTTTACAATCATAAATATCATTTAATTTGTATGTTGTAACTTCAGTACTTTTAGTTAAAATAAATATAAATTTTAGTTATATGAACATATAGTTAAATTGCCAAAGTTGTTTGTCCATTGTATTTCTTACATATGTTAAATGAACATATTATAATATTACACATACAATTTATTAGGATTATATATGTTCATTGTAAGATTTCCATTGTGAGTAGATTGTTGTAAATAAAATCATATCACTTAAGTCTGCTCGGTTTGCAAAGGTAGACCCACCTAGGTTTGGCAACACCTGAAGAGAAGAAAGTTCAAATCATTTGACCTTTTTTGTTACACTAAAATATATCAAGAGATTGGAAACCTCTTGAGGTTTTCTTACCTATGTTTTTGAGAGCTAAAAACCTCCAAACCTCTAAATCCACAAAAAGATTCCACCTGTATGGCCAAATTCTTGCCAAACCCAAAAACCCTTGTTTTAGATCAACATCATGTGGGTTTATTGAATATCCTACTTCCACAACCTCCCAAACCTCAAGACCAACTCACACACAACCCATTAGGTTTGTACATTTGTAAATATTCATAAAATCATATCACCCATACATATTTTGTTGAAACCTAGGCTTGAACCTATCATTTCACATGCTTTTCTTCACAAAACTCTTAAGGACAACAACTATACCTTATTTATTTCTCATCCTAATCCCTATTCATGCATCCTACAATTACAACAATATCCATGGGGCCTCTTACACAAGCTACAATAATCACAAAAAGTGCAAGAGCCCCTTTATATCATGTTTGGACTACAAAACCCTCAAAAATAGGGTAATTGAGTTGTATGCAAAGAAATGAAGATTTCTAACTCAAAAAAATCCCTTAAGCCCTCAAATTAGATTCATATCAAAGATAAAATATATCCTTAGGAAATTAATTATGTAATGGCATAAAAATTAAAAACATCATGAATTAAATATGTAACCACATAAGTAAACATACAATTCTATCAAGAAATTAATATCAAATAGATAATACAATCACATAACTCATACATTTCAATGTCATTTATCTTCTTCTTCATCCAACACTTTTTATAGATCATCCAATCCATATTCGAAATTGTAAGGATTTGTCATGTCATCATCATCATCATTGATATCAATTTCAATAATGTCATCATCCACACGGATATCATCTTTATGAACATTAAATCCTACATCATTATGATCTAGTTCCTCCTCTTCGACATATTCATCAAGCACATCATCAACTAACTATTGATTTTGATCATCTACATCATCTTCTATTTCTTCTTTATCTTCTTCTTCCACCACATTATACTTTACCAACCTTCCTCTTGCATCATATCTAACAATATATGACCAACCCAGTTTACCTGGAACCTCTGAGTAAAATAATTTCTCACATTGGCTTGGAAGAACATAGGGCTCATTTCCATCTCACTCAAAATACCTTGTATTAACCATGGTAAATCCATTATCATGTTCAATAACAATTCTCTCGGGATCATTTTCATTCAATCGTAGGCTATACAATAGGACAACGAACAAAACTAATTTGAAAGACTTAAAGTCACACTCAAGTATATCATCCAAAATCCCATAGTATTGATTTTCTGAGACTTTTGGACGTATGTCACTTCTAGATGAAACAATAATCATCTGAAAGACTGCAGTTATCCCAAAATTGCATGTTTTGTTCATGTCATCCAACTTTTTGATTCGAAATTTACAACCATTACACCACTTAGTCTTGTGGTGTTTCACCTAGAATATGTCAAAAATGTAAAAATTATTGCAATATCGTCAATCAATAAACATATTTATTCTTGGCTGAATGTATGCAAAGAAAAAAATCTCAACATATATATACATCAATATAATTGAAAATAATTAAATAATATGGGTGATTAATATATTTATATGTACCAATTTATATCTCTTAAACCATATGCTAAATCAATTTCCCTTGGTGTAACATTGGAATCTCCATTACGATGAGCTTCTTTAACCAATGAAGCCACACCTTCCCATGTTAATCCACAACCAGATTGTTGACATCGTTCAATCCATACCATCATCCAATCAAGATTGTTTCTAGCATACAAATGTAGTGCATCCCACTCTCGACCAACTGTATAAAAAAAAATTGAAATTCATAAATGACATATAATTAGTTAATTCACATGGTATACGACCTTAATATATAAATGATGTATATTGAAGATTAATAATTAAATAAGTACAATATACATAAAAACCAAATGTAAAATGTATTCTAATTAATCTTCATGACCATCTTATAATTACCTGACACTTTCCTCAATCTACCCTTTCCCATCAGGTAATCCCGTTCGAATTTGTTAATAGAGCTGGGATCCCAAATGCGATCTACATAGATCTTTGCTGGAAAATTTGGAAGATATTGTGTAATATACACCATGGTCTAGTATACCATATATCCCTCCACCATAGAACCCTCAGGATCTACTCTTTATCTAACCAAAGCCTTCAAAAATTTCAAGTGCCTCTCAACCATCCACATTGACCTTGTGTGTACAGGTCCACACAATTCAATCTCCTCAAATTGGTATATGAGGTAGTGTTCTTGTGCATTGAAAAATTTCAAAGGTAGACACTTTTTCATTTCACACATTAGACGAGGAATTTTTCTTTTCCAATAATTTATATCTTCTTTATGGATTGCTTTAGATGACAACCAATTACAAGTGATTCAAGGCACAAATATATTAATGATATTTAATAAAATTATATAATGAATTGAACAAATATCGCTACTTACCTCGTGTATTTTCCAAGATCATATATAACTTTCTTGACATTTTGGTCAAAGTTTTATGGGAGAGATAGAGGTAGAACTTACTGCAAAAATTGTTAAATGATCTTTTCATTATTTTTCCAAAAGTTGTAAACATAATACACTAAAAAGTACATGCAGTATACAAATATATATATATAATATACTAGAATAATTACCTTAATGAAGTTATGTGAATCATGCATTTTCATGCATAACCCAAATTCACCTTTCTTTGTTATGATATTGTTTATGTTCGCAGGAAATCCTGTGGGAAATAGAATTTTTTGTATGACTTCTTTTGTAGCATTGCTCTTTTGCTCCATTAATAACCAAGGAAGGGCACTTATATTAATTTTGTCTCCATTGCTATTTAATTGAATGAAAATTTTCATTGCATGATTGGCTTCCTAAATGTCACTACAAATTTTGACAATTTTTTCTTTGTCACACCTTCCATCCAATATTTTCCATAATGTTTGTCATATTATTTCTGATATGCATTGTATCAAAAAAATGCACAATTTTTAGCTTCTCATAGTAGGGTAACCTATTAAATTGTCTTAGATAACTTTTCAGTCCTTGTGGAAGCCAA